>OU015753.1:90481189-90509495 GCA_907169655.1 Acomys percivali | reverse complement strand
TGAGTTCAAGAAGATGAAATTTATGTTTTAATTTTTGTGTAGTTTTCACATAGTAGGTGTTTACTAAAATTTAGTCAAATTATTCTTAGTGCTTTCATTTACTTCCAACTCTTGAATTTGAGAATGTAGGCCCTGAACAAACCTGTGAATTAGTAGCAAAAGTCTAGCTCTAAGGCCTTTCATTTTAAAATGTTACGTTGTCTCAGGGATATGGATTTTGAAGTCAACTGTCCCTATGCAGTTTCCTTCTATAATGTTATTCCAATGATTAAGATTTTTTGGGGGTATGATTAGGAGATATATAAAATAATAAAACATTGAAACCTTGGGAGGTAATTTTATATCTGACCCACTGAAGTTATAACTCCTAAGATATACCATACTTTTTACTCTTATCTTTTAAAGAAATAAATAAGTACATTTTACTTATTTTAGATATAGCCTGTTTTGTTTCTGTGTTCCTGGGGATGAACGCCAGGGCCTTGTGCATGTTTGAGCCCCAGGTGGAACCCTTAAAGGATATTTCTATGGCAACGACTTTTCTCCGTAAGGAAACAAGAAAACTTTCAACGTAACCTTGCAGATCACAGCTATTATTTTATGTGTATACGTTGTTAAACTCCAGTATTGATAGAAAATCAATTCTATGTCATATATATTATGGGGATGAGAGAAGTAAGACAAACTTCAGGTTTCTTAGAATCTTAGGAACTATACAACCCCACACAACTATAGTTAAAAATAAATGTATAAGTAGCAGGCGTGATGGCACATATCTGTAACATTGGAGGAAAGGCTGAGGCCGGAGGATCAGGAGGTGTAAGGAGTTTGAAGCCAGCCTGGACTGCCTAGCTGGATTAAAAAGAAAAGTTAGACTGTGCCAAAGGACAACATAAAATCTCTTTTTATGTGGAAAAAAAAATTGCAAATGATACAAAGTATCTTTGCATATATTACAAAGATGCTGGCCATGCAGAGGCTTTAGAAAAATACTGTGTGAACCAGAAATTTAGCTGTACTTCTAAAAGGTTAAAAAATGGTAAAAAAACAAAAACAAAAACAAAACTAAACAAAAAAACCATTGACTAAGAATAGGAGGATGATGGCCTGGGCATGCTGGCACACACAAGGCCCTTAATCCCAGCACTGTGGAAGGCAGAGGTAGGTGGATCAATGTGAATTCAAGGCAAGCCTGGTCTACAATGTGAGTCTAGGACAGCCAAGGCTACACAGAGAAACACTGTCTCGAAAAAACAAAAACAAAAAAAGACTAGGGAGATGACATAGTGAAAATAGACAGGGAATTTTGACTCAATATTAGGTAGAGAAGAATTATAGAAACTGTGGGTGACAGAAGTGAAAAAGTATTAGCAATCCGCAAATAGTGGTTGGTCTTAAGTGCTGAGCTGAAGAGTTTGCACTTGTTGAGGGAACCACTAAATGTATTTACGTAGTGGATTTCATACCTGAGGATAATTTCACAACAGTGCCTCGCACATCTTTGACATTCCCTTTCCTTATGTCTGTGTCTTAAGATAGTATAGAGGTTGGGTTTTTTTCTTCTTGTTGTTGTTTTTGTTTTTTGGTTTTTTTGTTTTTTTGTTTTTGTGTGTGTGTGTATTGTTTTTCAAATAAGTGATAAAATCCAGGTTGGATTTTCTTTCTTTCTTTCTTTCTTTTTACGTTTATTGAATGTCAATGATTTTTACATGTCATGCACCAAAATCCCTCTCCTCCCCGCAGTAAAATAAAACAAACAGACAAACAAAAAAATCTTGTCACAGAAGCTGTAGTGTGTCACGCAGCATATCCTTTTGTCCGAAAATGTTCATTGCTACGAGTCGTGGGTCTGGTTGGAGGCCTACACTATCACTACCGGATCCTCGCTGGGACTGCTGTCCGGTATCCTGTTGCTGTGTGTCAAGGAGATTCTTTATGTTTTTGTGTTTTGTTTGTTGGTTTTTATCTTTATGGTATCTGTCACTGGAGATTTGTAGAGTGCAAAATCATTCAAACCTGAGGAGTAAAAAGTCTGTTTTGATTACAAATTTTTATGCTCTTTGGGATTCAGGTTTGAAATGTACCTAGTACCTCAGGTGTCTTACATTAATTCCTATCTATGTACAGTGGTTTAGTTTTCAAATGGCAATTGCTCCTGAACAAAGCAACTTAAGTGTTTGAACCAGTGTGCTAGCTTTTTCAAAATAGCCTACAAAGCTCTTTCTCACTTGGGCTGAGATAGAGTCTGTATTCAGACTACAGAGGAATAGAATTCCTACAGTGTATGTATTTATACAGTATTGGTACTTGGAGAATTTCTGGCATTAAGCCAGGGATGAGGATGTGACAACAAGTGGGCTGTTAGCTGTGACTAGCTGTATTTGTAAAGTCCAGAGTCCCTCTGGTGATCCCCCCCCTTCCAGAATGGCTTAAATACTTGTTGGTGTACACATGCACATACACACATGCACGCACACACAAGCCAACAAAAATGCTACAACTTTGTATCTATCAGATTATTAGACATCACTATGTCTATTGTAAATTTAATTGAAACTCATTTAAGTTCAAGCTTAAATTCAATATGTAATTAAAATTTTTTGCGGATTATTGATTTTCTCATGTGATTATGTTTTATACTCACTGTATAGAAATGATAATTTCATGGACACAAGTAATAGTAAAATATAGTAAAAAAGTAGTCATGTTTTGCATAACATAAATACCCATTTTAATACGTCTTATCTAAGTGCCTATCATTTAATTTTTAATAATGGTTTTAATAACTCAAGACTTCTGAAAACTACTAAACACGTCTTAGGAGTCAGTACAGTAGTCTTCAGAACACCGTTGACGTAGTAATTACCAACTATTGCCAGTTATGCTACACTTTATATAATTTAAAATTCAATCTTTTCAACAGTTAAATAATTGGGTGGCACTCCATATTTTACTGATTCAAAGAAGTAATTTATCCAAGACGATAGAACGTTCTAAAAATCTTGACTCTAAAGTAGCTTTCAAATCTTCGCTTTCATAACAATCATCTGGAGAGCTTGTTTAAAAAACCGACTCGGGCAGCTCACAATTCTGATTCAGTAGGTTTGCATTGCGCAAACAGTCTCAGGTGAGGCTGTTTTGGGAATAGCAGCACCATCACACAGCAGAGGCTGGCCGACTTTTCTCTAAAGGGCCATATGGTAAATATTTTAGACTTTTAGGCCAGAAGGAAAAATCAAGAGTATTGAACAAGAAACAAGAAACATAAGATGAAAGAAAAGAAACAAGTGCAATCTTTGGGTTGGATTCAAAACACAGTAACCCTGATTGAACACAGTTTGTATCGTATAAAGTGAAGCAATTGAATTGTTCTGAGGGTCTATGTTACACTTAATTATGGTTCTAATTTACTGCATTATCAGACTTGATTGCAGACCATCATCAGTTAGTGCAGAGCTCAAATAGAATTCTGTGATTTTGTCTTCAAAGTTTTTCACTTAGGTATTGCCAGTTACAGGTAATTCTCTTTCTTATTTTGGGTTTGTTGAGGGTTCCACAAGGGCTCTGTTCTCTCCGTATGTTCTTAATGAGCCTATTTTTTTGCTAAGAGGCATTTAGAGAATTCTTCTGTGTTCTCTTGATATTTTCCGGTTTGGGTTCAGAGTAACTCCTTTCGGTTGAAAACTCAGTAGGAGCTTCTAGTGAGCTTATGAAAAGCTGCAACTGTAGTTTGAGCTTGAAAAATAATCCCTGTTGAGTTTTGTGTGTATTCATGGCAATCTTAACAGCTGACCACATGGGAGATGCTCGGTTGGGCCTTCTGATGTGAGCATGTTCTGTTGTCCAGATAACTGTACCGTAGCATACATGTCTCTTAGAAGCTTTACATTGACTTTAAGGTGAGGTGCACTAGGAAACATTAAATCTTCAGGGAAATCTAATTTTCAAAGCCATGGGCTTGGGAGCGGCTGTTTTCTCCCTTTCTTTGCTATCTGTAGTGAGCGTTTCTTTTTGTTCAGAGCATCTCATGTGCCTTGACTTCTTTTGTTTTAATTAACTATGTCTCTACAAATGCTAACCTAGTAGGTGTCCATGTGGTAAGGCAAGTGGAGAGTTTTCAGTTTCTGCTTTGATGAGGATGGACAGAGCACACAGTGGGGTGGTGAAATCTCAGCACAAACGAACTTTCCTACTGGTGGCGCAGTCCAAGGATGTAAAGGGTGGATTAAATGCTTTCTCCCAAAAAACCTGTTAATAAAGAACAGTAAATTTCAAACATTGCATGGCTTTAAAACACAGTTTATATGTAAATTGTTTAAATGAGCCTGTTTGTGTCCTTATATGCTTTTGGTTCCACTTTATTTTCCACAGTATTTTCTGAACTTTGGAAATACTTGGTCCTGTCATTGTTCGACGTACAGCTTTATAGAGCAAAATTTTTAAGTGGTTTGGAATTGACTTCTTGAAAAACAAAGCCAAAAGCCAACAGCTGATAACAGGTACCTTAGGAGAGCAAGGGATAATCTCCCCAAATCCTTTGGTTTAGCCTGGCTGCACTCGCTGTTCTTCCCTCTGCCTGTTGACAGTATTACAAGCTCCTCACCCTCCTACCCCCACCCCAATGCTCTGCTGCCATACTGGGTGCTGCTGAGCAAACTTATTTGGTCCTCAATCTTACAGAGCAAGCCCTTTGCCAAGGAGCCGCTTCCTGTTGCACCAATTTTTCTTGGGAGGCACAATAGAGCATCTAACCACGCCCAAGTGGACATCCAAGGCAGACCAAAGTATGGCTTAACCAAAGTCTAACTGGTGAGACCAGTGCTTTCATAGGCTTTCACGTTGAGGGCTTGCTTAGGGAAGCACAACGCCGCCCCTCCCCCGGCCGCGCTTCACTACCAAGTCCAACCCTATCTTGATGGCCACAACATGGAAGCTGCAACTTGGAGCCCTGCTTTCAGTTAAGCTTCCAATTCCTGTATACTCTTGGCATCTCCCAAGACCACTTGCAGTTGGGAGTTCGGTGGTTAATCTCAGGTGAGGGTTTCCAAGTCTGGCTTAATCCACTCCCTGGGGAGTCCCAGCAGCTCTAGTACCATTATTAGTACCATAGACCTGGCCGTCACTGTATCATTCTGCTGTAGTTACCATAGCTACCAGGGCAAAAACCCCAAGATGGAATCTTGTTATGTCTAGGGTAAAAACTGCCATACAGCACCTCCCCAGACCCTAAAAGGCTATTTAGTCTTAAATGAGCTTCTTGAGATTTGGCTGCGATGTAGTCAAATATAATTAACTCACCATGGGTAAGTAATCTTTCTAACCTGAGTAAGAATTGTGCCATTTAGAAATTTACCGTATATTTTGGACCATGAGGCACACCCAGTTTTTAGAGCAGTTAAACAAGAAAAGCAATAAAAATAGCAATTGGACCATAAGGCATCCCATAACCCCCCCTCCCCCGCCCCGATTTTTTGGGGAGAAAAGTGCATCTTATGGTCCGAAAAATATGGTACTTGCTTTGTGTCTTTATTTTCCTGAAGAAATTCTGCTGTGACAATATATTTTGTTAGTTGTTTTCTCATTTCTTTGTTGATTGCAATCATGTGAGTTGGGAATGTCATAAAGGCTTAGTCTGGTGATATAGATGTATACTGTATTTTTCTAGTGTATCTACAGTGTTTGTTAGTGTACAGTACAATTGTTTGCTGACCACTCAGTGGCAAAATAATCCACATAACGCTTTAAATTTCTTAAAAGAGTGATATTTGAAGTTGATTGGTTCTGAAGTTACAGTGTGATTATATTGGTTGCTGAAAGTAACTGTATTGTAAGTAGAAAGTATAATATTAATATTTATAGTCTAACTTCCGTACATAATACCACAGTAACTCAGTAAACCAAGAACCGTCTTTTGTTTAGATCCACGGCACTGAGCATAAGTGCTGTACTTATTCATGTTCATGGGTATAGGAACAGATCAAAATTCAAAGTATGGTTTATTCCCTATATATATTTTTTACACCATCCTAATGTTAAAAACTGTAAATTGGGGTCTGTCTATAAATGTCTTGATTGACATGTTGGTCAAAATGAAATGTTGACTTCTTAAATAGTCCAAAGATGAAGCTTTTTTGCGCCTACATGACAAAATAGATTAGTATTGAGTGGAGAATCCTCCACTAAGGCTGGACACACACAACACTCTAATATCACAGATACATTTAAGGAACTGAATTAATGTAAAACTCTATGAACTTTCCAACCAGTCTTATACCCTGCAGAGTTGACAACTCATGAAGCTATCTGGAGTCATAGCATACTGGATTTTTGACAAAAGGTTTGGTCTCAATTAAACAGGGTATAGTTGAATTTACCATATTTTGAAAGCTAATACATTTAAAATTAAGATGCTATGACGATTAAGTCCTACAACTAGTCAATAACATAGCTAGCTGTAATATATAGTTATAAGCCATAGGTAAGCTGAATTTTCAGTTGACCAGAATGAAAAAAGAACTAAGAGAAAGACAGAAAGGATTTATTCTCAGCTTTTTCATAAACTGTAGCATAGAGGTCAGAGAGAAGCTCCGGTGGTTAAGTGCACTTGCTGCTCTTGGAGGAGACCAGGTTGTTTCCTAGCACCCATGTGGTGATCACAGCTATCGTGGATCCACTGACCTCTTCTACTTCCGTGAAAACCAGGCATGCACATGGTGCATCCATGTCTGTGCAGTCAAAACATACACATAAAATAAACCTTAAGGTATAGTTAAAATGGCATCTTTAGTATACCCTTTGACAAGTTACTTGAGTTCTTTATATACCTATTTTATCTATACCCTAAAAATACTACGACTGTTGAATAGAAACCAAAGAATTACAAAGGAAGCTTGAAAGTTACGGGAGCTTATTTCAGAGCAGCCATGACACATCATAAGGCGGGGACCTCCAGGTTCAAGCTAATGAGTACTTCATTTTAGACCAACTGTTGCTGTAGTCTTCCTTTATTTTTGGCCTTTGAGCATTAGCTTTACTTTCTAGGAAAAATAATGAGCTCATCGGAGTGCAATAGGCTCTTGGATTGTTTCTAAGGATTATTACTTTATTATGTTTTATAAAGCAGCCACTAACATACAACAACAGAAAATTGTTGTCTCTAGGAGAACTACAAAAACAACAATACGGTTATGCTACTTCTGTTTTTAAGTTACAGAAAAGACATACAGATTATGTAAAATACTCTCAGGTGGCTACTAAGTTCTCTTGGTTTGTGCTGGGAATTTTTGATAGAGAACAAACAACAGAATTCATCGCACTTTCACAAACTGTTGCTCCGAAAGCTGTGAGAGGTACACACTGTCTTAGACATTGGGAACATAAAAGGTACTTGCTGTAAGTCCTAAAAAGCTTTCCTCTTTCAAGACTCAGCGAGTAGTTGGTAGTGATCACTATATACAGAGCAGAAAATCGATGAATGTGCGCATCACAGAAACGAGAGTAGCAACCGACTTTCATAAAACTGGGAAACGGGTTGGGTTGAAAGTATACTTAGAACAAATATTCAATTTATGTGAGCTGATTAATTTCCTTTTACCTGCAAAAGTTCATTTTTGGAAAGGTTATGATGTTAAGCTGCGAGAGAGACTAACCCCTGTCCATATGACACGCTCCTGGTTTTTACATGGTTTGTACAAGCACTGTCAGTCAAGCCAAACACAAGACAGAATTACCATAACAGGTGTTAACAGGAAGGGTCAAAACAAGTATTGCACAGTCATGTTCACTTTTGGAATAGCTTCAACTGTAGATAGAGAATAATGTAAAGGAAACAGATAAGTCCTAACTTCAAATCCTCAGAGAGAACATGGACTCGAGAGTTGAACTAACGATGGGTCACAGTTTGCAGCACCCAGTGCGGTGTGTCTGACAGGTACACGTGTTTGCTGCATGTGGAGATCTGGACTTCATCCCTAGAAGGAATTTCCTTTCTGCATTTAAACACTTACGAAAAGCTAGATTACACATCTGTTAGACTTCTCTTTTGATGCCATGGCAGAGACTGTCCCCTGCCATTTCATTATTTGTTGTGTTTTTAATTACAAACTCAGACTTGTAGACAGTTGTTACCTAGTACAACTGGCAAACTCGGCTGGACATCTTCATTCTGAGGAGCTTCCGTCTGCATAAAGCAGTGTACAGAAAGCCTTGTTGTTGTTTTTGTACATTTCTGATCTGCACAGAATGAGTTTATCTGTACCGAGTGCTAATTGCCCGCACAGAGGAAACGCCAGAACCTTGGAAACATGTCTAGATTCATCCCAGTGCTGGGACCTATTCTGGCCGAATTATTCTGCTTCTGAATTCAGCTCAGTTGACAGCACTTATTTCACAGGGAAGTTTCCGGTGTTACGTAAGATAATACCCACGTGAATGCTAACGTCCATTTCCAAAGCTGAAGATATCATTGTGTTTGTAAAACTTAATCTTACATTCAGAAGTTAAACCAACAAAGTGAATCGTGCCTATCACACTTACATAACCACGCCGTGAACATTGTCATGACAGCAGATTATAGTTTTTCAAAGATGGCCATAATAGTTTCTTGCCCTGCATAATTGTCTAGAACTTGCTATGCCCTTTCAGAGTTAGGGTCCTCTTCTCCTGTTTAATCTGAATATACCTGGGACTTGCTTTGTTTGTTTGTTTGTTTGTTTGTTTGTTTTTTGATTTTTTTTTGGAGACAGGGTTTCTCTGTGTAGCCTTGGCTGTCTTGGACTAGCTTTGTAGACCATGCTGGCCTAGGACTCACAGTGATCCATGCGAATTCAGCAGAAGTGATACTGTGTAACTTTCCTGTCGCAGTCATAAAAGTTAATGTTTGTTTGTTGCTGTTTCTCAGCAGCGGTGAGCCCTTTAGGGCCCCCATGGTGGTAGAAAGTGAAGCCTTGTAGAGAACCTGCTAGTGTAAGGTCTTAGGCAAAGGGCTCTAGTGCTCAGGCTCTTCCTGGCCAGTCACTGGACCTGTGAGTGAATGAACCATTGCGTGGTTGAGATGATGATGTTCCAGATCCCGCCATCCGGGCTCTTCAGAGTCACCCCAGGGCTCCAAGACTCAACACAGAAGGTCCGAACTTTGTGGAGAAGATAAGCAAGTGGTCCATAGGTGCACATGCGTATTGCTAGTGCACAGAACCTGTGTGCATAATATAATGGCTTTTGTCTCACACCAGTAAGTTTGGCATGACCTGCTGAAAGATAATTGAAGCATTTCCCCAGCAAGCAACAGGCTGATACTAAAACTCATCACAGAAGTAAACAAGCACTTCTATGTTTTTCTGTAGCTTTATGTACAGATAACTGGACAGGGAATTTTGTTCATAAGCTCTGGTAACTGGATGGCAGAGTATATTTTATTCAGCTACAATATCTAGGGGTCAGTAATAGTCATTTTTAGCATTTGGGTTGCTTATGTTTTGAAGTCCTGTCTGTAAACTGCATACATGGGCATGGTGCTTCTAGAAGGATACACAAGAAGTGCTAACCCCAGTTGCTCCTGGAAATAAACTGGAAATGTAAGTGCAGTGCTCATCAAAATAAAAATAAAAGAGTAACTTTTGTATTGTGAGAAATGGGAAGAGCTGTGTTGTGTTCCTCTTTGTGGCTTTAGTATTGAGCACAGTTTTTAGTGATTGGTGGGCATCTAGTTCATGTTGAAATAAACAAGTTTGATATCATCTTCTTAATTTATTGTCTTACATACAACATAGTTAGTCTTTTCTCACACAGTTTTTCAATTCTCAAGGAGGCTGTTTATAGAACTATATCTGTCCATGTCCAATGAGGAGACAAACCGCAAATATTTGCTAGGTGATAGATAGATAGATAGATAGATAGATAGATAGATAGATAGATAGCACAATAGGTAGTTGATAGATAGGTAGATAGATGATAAATAGATAAGGTAGATAGATGACAGATAAATAGATATTGTAGCAGGAAACACGAATTTTATATATTTGAAGACATGGCTTATTGCTCAGAACTTTTTTCAGGGTGTTTATTTGCATTTATGTCTGCACTACTTGCGTGCCTGGTGCCCATGAGGTCACAGGTGTCAGATCCCCTGGAACTGGAGTTACAGATGATTGTTAGCTGCCATGTGGGTGCGTGGAACTGAGCCAGGGGCCACTGGAAGAACAGTCAGTGCTCCAGCCACTAGGCTGTCTGGCCTGCCCCTGCCCAGAGCATTTCAGTGCTGCTCTTCATGCCCAGATCTCAGCTGGGTGATGTGACTAAGAGCCTCGTACTGACTGCACATGCAACAGTGCACTGCAGAGGAGAAACCCTAAACTTAGGACGAAGAGGGTTACTTACTACATAGGGTCCCAGCCAATGAATGTATGTACATGCCCTTATCTGTTACACAGATCTTCTCTTGGGAAGAAGAAATCATCTCTGTGTGTCGCCTCTAAGAGAGTTAAAAACAAACCTCCAGGAAGAAGAGGGTATTAAACAACTGTGGAGCATCTCCAAACAGGAAAACTACTTTTATCATACCTTAATTTTTTTCTCAAGTAATTATAATGGTACAGAAATGCCAAGAAGTTTAGGGGAATTATCTCTTACACACAGTATAATTTTCAGTGTGTGTGTGTGTGTGTGTGTGTGTGTGTGTGTGTGTGTGTGAGAGAGAGAGAGAGAGAGAGAGAGAGAGAGAGAGAGAGAGATGTGACGTCTGGTATCATCCCCTGAAACATTGTCCTTTGAGACAGGGTCTCCCATTGGTTTGGAGTTAACCAATTAGGCCGGACTGGCTGGGCAGCGATTCTGAGAGCCTTTTGGCTGGCTCTCCCTCTGATTAGAAGTGCAAACAGGCTAACATTCTTACGTTGGTCTAAGGGTTGAACTCACGTTCTCACAATATAAGGTAAAGAACTTTGCCAACTGAGCTGTTCTCTCATCTCAGTACACAGTAAATTAGACAATATTTACTGTTAAATTACTGAGCAGTGCTAGACCAAGGATCTCTAAAAACCCAAGAGAGGGTATCCAAGGGAGGGGGGAAGGAGATTTTCATTGAGATAGACAGTTTCATTATTCTAACTTTTCTTTCTGGTCGTGAGGTCAAGCCCAGAGCCCTGCATATACTAAGTACTCGCATATGCTACCACTGAGCTCCATCCCCCAGTCGCCAGCCTTCTGAGTAACAGTTCACCGGGGCTTACCCAGTCCAAGGGTGACCCATGGTCACCTGACGTGTAAGAGCAACGCTGGGCTGAGTGCACAGGGAAGAATGTGAGCAACTGTGGAGGGAGCAAGGGAACCTGAAGCTCTTCTGTGTATAACCAAGACAGCCCCCCGGCACGTGTGCTTACAGGGTGCAGAGGCCATGCAGAAAAGTTCTCCGAACCGAGGTGTAGACAGGCGGTGGATTCTGCTAGGCAGAACTGCATGAGTTACAGGAGAAGGGGGCATGTGGTAAAAAGCACAACTTGACACTGGCTGTAAGGTGAACTCGCACAAGAAATGCAAATCAGCTGGTTGACACCTGACGGGATCTGTCGTTCAGACTGTGTGCTTTTGATTTAAACATGTGATGCACTGTTTTTAATCATCATGCCTTCTGTTTTCGTTATAAGCCCGAGGGTTTGTCTGAATCTCCCCCGTGGTTTTTCCTCAACCTTCTGAATCCAAATCCTAGAATCTGGGGCAGAACTGGGAGGTAGGATAACGCTTACTCTTGAGCCCTAAGTGCCGGGAATAAACAGTGCATCATAAGCAGGCCCTTGAGCTGGTGCTGAAGGAGGGGATGCTCACAGCCTCAGTATTAAGTCTAAACCTGTGGACTAACTTGAGCTAAGTGGAACGTGAGAGTTAAGAAAAAATAAAACGAGCGCCTTAGATGGGAAACATGGGACACCAGAGGAAACTACTGAGACTGTTCTGGAAGCATTCCTGTGCAAGAGCTCTGGTCTTGGGAGGTCCTAGCTGGCCTTGCGGGCACCATACATGTAAGGAACGGTAACAGGTGTGCTTCAAGTGGTGATTTTATTTTTGTGTTTACACAGCTCTGAGCTGTGAGAGCTACCTTAACAGTGTGTAGAAATGAGGTTTGGAAGGATGCTCCTCCCCGTCCTGCATCTTCTAGAGCCTCTTCCTGGTCACTCCAGCAATTCACAGAAGCTCGGTAATGACAGGTTACAATCCACTCTTCCAGTATGGTCCTTGGCTTTCTTTTAAAAATTTCAACATGCTATCAAGCTTCATTAGTTTATCTTCATTGGTTTTCTTCAGTGCCTTAGAATGTCTTGGGTATTAGCCACCATTTGATATGGAAGTATAGTAAATCTTTCCACTTAGGAGCCTGTGGAGAAGGCATTACCCTAATATTTTTCTTTTTCAGTTCTTAGAGAATTAAGCCCAGATCTTTGTGACTTGCCCTGCAATTAAATGTAGAAGACAGTTATTAACCTGTAACTTCTGTCATGCTGTATGCTAAAGCTATATTTGACAGCTGTAAAACAGGAAATGGTTCTTGAACTCTTGGTATGTGTGAAATGAAATTTAACTGTGCCTTGCTCTTGGTCCTCAACTTAGACACAGCTGTAGTAGGACAGCACTATTTCTCCTCCTGACTGAAATAGACTCTTGCCTCCATTTCCGAATGAATGGGGCCTGGCTTGTAGCTCAGCAATGGAACATTTACTTGGGTAGATTGACCTCAAAGACTTTAGCCACAGCCTGACAAAGGGAGGGAGGATTGTTTTTTGTTCTTGTTTTTTCAAGATTTATTTATTTATTATGTACACATGTACATCTGCAGGCCAGAGGAGGTCATCAGATCACATTATAGATGGTTGTGAGCCACCATGTGGTTGCTGGGAATTGAACTCATGACCTCTGGAAGAGCATTTAGTGCTCTTAACGGCTGAGCCATCTCTCCAGCCCCCATTTTTTATAAGATTGCTAAGAAAACTTTGTACCAGCTTTCTAAAATAACAAGAAAAGCAACACCACAATGATATGAAGTCATTACTTTTGTCATAATAAAAATATTTCTTAATCAAGGCAATTTATGTCATAGTTTGTAACAGAAGCTATAGCACAGGGGGTGGAAAATTAAGGTTAGGGTGTCAGGTTCCATTACCTTTTCACTTGGGAGAGTAATGTGAAAACATTTGAATTGCCCATCTAATAGAAAATATATTAGTAGAGTTTTATTACACAAAAGTCTAAAACTAGGGAAATGAAAAAATGCAAAACTGGAACCATGAGTTTCTACAGAAATAATTCTCTGAATCAGTTTACTAACTTAGAAAAAGTTACTTAAGTTTTGGAATTCAGTCCCTTGGCATCAGGTTCAGACGACTTTATTTTTAGAAGTTGACTAAATTCATCTGAAGTCTTGTTTTGTGTTAAGATCTTAGCTTTGAAGTGAAAGAGGTAAGTGGAAGGAGATGCGCAATTACAATTAGCTTGTAGAATGGCAGAGCTCTGCCCCTGCAGATAAATAACAGATGTGTTAGCTGCTTTTCTCATTACCCACCGTCCTCAGACACCTGACAGAAAGCTACTGTTGGAAAGGGCTTATTTTGGCCACAGCCATGGCGGCAGGAACGCAAGTAGCAGAGTAGGGTGACAGAGTGCTAATGCTCAGCCCTCCTGTGCACACATCTTTTGCTTATTTCTCTCTGAGACAGTTGCTCTGCACAGCCCTGGCTGGCCTGGGACTCTCTCTGTGACCCAGGCTGGCCTGGAACTCCCAGCCTCATGGCTGACTGGCTCTCTGCTTTCCTTTGTTCCTAGACTCCTAACCCTGCTCACATTCATGTTGAGTCTTCTGCCCTAGTTAACCCTTTCTAGAAACTCACTCTAAGACATATCCTGTGTCCAAGTGATTTTAAATCCTGTCTCATTGACAATCATTAACCATTAAAGTGGCTAAGTGGATTTTGGTGCTATTGACCATTTGTAGACCATACTGGGAGCAACATCATGCATATGACTAGGTTGGTATACTGTGTGCTACATTGATAAGTAAACCAAAAATTATGAGTATATAATTTATGAAGCTTAACTAGGAGTTTTTATTAAATGAAACAACTTACCAATTTTTTATGCAAACATTGTGAACATTCTTCTTAAACGTCATCTAAATTGTCCTCTAAGTACTGCACATATGCACTTTACATAGTAATTTTTGATAAGATAGGTCTTTCCTGTGTCATGTGTGTGCATGTGTACTTATGAGACATACTTAGCATTTATGTTCCTGTTAGACCATGCTTCTGTGGGCCTGTGTCCTAAGAACTAACTTAAGAAAATGGGTCACACATTTTACCCACTTTAATAATATTCAAGCTTCTTACTTTAGTGACACAGTAATAATTCTGAAAGTAATGGCAGATGATTACACTTTAAATATGTTTCTAAGTTCATAGTTGTGTGTGTGTGAGTGTGGTGTGTTTAAAGTAGCTGACGTTTTGACAACAAGCATCTGTGGAGCCCTAGCACTTAGAAGTGATTTTTCTACTGACGTTTTCAGCTTGATAAGAAATAAGTTCCTGCTCTGTTGTTTGCTTACTTACCCCTCCCATCCTCAGACTCATGGAGGATTGCAGTGGTGGTTTTCTGTCAACTTGACACAAGCTAGTCTCAGAGAGGACGGAGCCTCAACTGAGAAAATTCCTCAAAAAGATCAGGCTGTAGGCAAAATTGTAAGGCGTTTTCTTAATTAGTGATTGATTGGGGGAGGGCCCAGCCTATGGTGGGTGGTGCCATCCCTCGGCTGGTGGTCCTGGGTTCTATAAGAAAGCAGGCTGAGCAAGCCAGGAAGAACAAGCCAGTAAGCAGCACTCCTCCATGGCCTCTGCATCAGCTCCTGCCTCCAGGGTCCTGCCTTGTCTGAGCTCCTGTCCAGACTTCCTTTCATGATGAGTAGCAGCAGTATGGAAATCTAAGCCAAATAAACCCTTTTCTTCCCAACTTGGTTTTTGGTTGTGGTGTTTGTCTCAACAGTAGAAGTCCCAAGACAGAACGTGAGGGAAAATTTTCTGTATTAAACTTAGTCTAACAGTTACCTTAGTAGACCATTGAAATAATTATGGGGAGAATTTTCTCCCTTGTTACAGACATCAGAAAGGAGTGGAGACCATGATTAACTGATGTAATTGTATGAATAGACAATTAGGGGACTTAATGACAAACTGTGCTCTGATAATAGAATCTGCACAGTTGCTGAATATGTGGTCATTTTGCTCGGTATCTTGTTTTTCCTGTAGACATGTTTACTCATAGAAATGGGAATATCACTTAGTTCTCATTACTGACAATTTCAAAATGTGCTGGAAAGACTAGGGGTCTTGCTCCATTTAGAGTGCCCACCTAGCATGCAAGAGGCCCAGAGGAGGAAACCATGGCCAGAATATGTCAAGGGATCTGAATTAAAGTACTCCATCTTACTGAGAGAAGAACAAGATCTGGATAAAATCAAGTAAGTTCAGGTAGTAGAGAAGCAGGCCTAATAACTAACATATGAGTGTTCCTGAAGTAAAAATACTGAACTCTGTGTTCCAGTCATAGATCCCAGGGCATTTTAATTCATTTGTTTGCTCATTCGGTCTTTGTTCATTTCCTCTAGAAAGTGTGCTGGTTATGATAAATGGATTAAAAAAATCTGACTAAGAAAGCTGAAAAATGAGCAGTGACTTACTTACCAGATAGCACACCATGGACAGAGTCAATGTAATTATATCAAGAATTGTTAGAAGCAAGAGACTCCAGAAATAGTTCCATATGCAGCAGGCAAGTGGCTATGTAAGGAAAGGGTGAAATAGTAAAACTATCAGCATACAAGAAAACAAGAATAAGCACGAATGAAAAATGAACTCCGTTGATTTAAAGACCTAAGTGAAGGGGCTGGAGAAATGGCTTAGCAGTTAAGGGCACTGGCTGTTCTTTCAGAGGACCGGGGTTCGATTACCAGCACCTACATGGTGGCTCATAACCATCTGTAGCTCTGGTCCCAGGGAAACTGACCACCTCTTCTGGACTCCATGAGTGATGCATGAATGTAGTGCCCACGCACACTCAGACAGACACTCATATATACATAAAATAAAAGCACATAAAATCTCCAAAAAGAAAAAGAAAACCTAAGTGAAAACTGAAAGAGTCATAATATGAAAAGATAATCGAGACATTTGCTCGGAGTCCAACACTTTGACCCAGGGGCTGCATTCTTTTTTATTTTTAGTGCTATTTGTTTTGTCTTTTGAGGCAGGGGTTTCTCTGTGGAGCCTTGGCTATCCTGGACTTGCTTTGTAGACCAGGTTGGCCTCGAAATCATAGAGATCTACCTGCCTCTGTCTTCCAGCATGCTGGGATTGCAGGCATGCGCCACTGTGCCTAGCTCTTGTTGTTTTTAAATAGCAGGTGGCTTTTTAAAGAAAGCTACTCAAAATTTTGGCCAATCCCAAACTCTATGCAGTGAATGTCTGTTCTGTTAGAATGGCCATTCTGAAGCAAGGATATTTTGCTCAGTATTACTTACTTCGACTGTCAAGTATGTGGTTTTTTGTTTTTTTTGTTTTGTTTTTTTTAATAAGCTAAGTCATGCATTGTCTTACATTTTGCTATTAATACTTTTCCAGTCTGGAGTATAAGTCAGTGCTAGAACAGGCCTTGGGTTTGATTGCCACCAAGCCAAAAACAAAAATTTAAAAGAATACTTCTACTTCTTTTTCTTGAGGCATTATCCACTGAAGGGGAGTATCCATTTATTTCATATTATAGCACCTTTTCAGCAGGAGGCTGATACATTTCCACTAAACAATTTCATTGTGTTAAATTATCAGTAAGTACAAAATAGAGAAATGGGTTTTTACACCAAGAATACTTTTTATGGTAAGGGTTCACACCTGAGCTTCTCACAGTGCGTGTGAGTGAATCAAAAAATACTGCCCTCTGTTTCCTACTCTGATTCAGAAGCCATAGCGACGTATACCATGGGGTCCCACAGAATTTACATTTGTTAGAAGCTGACCCCAGAGGAGTCTGAAGTGCATGTATCCACTCCTCTATCTCGGTAACCAGCTGTTGAACTGGATTCACTGTATTGCCACTCATGGGATCCTCCTGCCTTAGCCTCCCAGTTAGCTGGGCCTACAAATGCTGAAGAGCCAGCACGGCTCCTGGCTCTACTGCGTATATTAGTCTCATCAGTTATTCCTGTCCAGGGACCGACGGGGATGAAGGTAGCTGCCAAGGGAGGAGGCAAAGAAGGCCGAGGTGTCACTGTGATAGATAATGCTCCATTAGGACGCTTGAGGCCAGTAGGGAAGAAGTTGTTGGCCTAATGGTTTCGTTTTCCAATATGTGCTTTTAAAATTAGAGATAATTCACGTATTCTCCGACGTACAGATTCTAAATGACTATTAGGTGAGTTTTGACAAATGTGTTTATGTAATCACTACTTAAATCACGACGTGAAGAATTTTAACCCTGTTTTTTAGATGGGTTCACAGTGAGATTTCTCTAAGTATTGACTTTTATTTATAGCGCTGAAATCTACCTTAGCTTCTTTAGCTGCGGCTGGAGGAGCGGCTCTCAACCTCCCTACAGCTGTGACCCTTTATACAGTCAGTCCCTCGTGGTGTGGTGGCCCCCAGCCATAAAATGGTTTTCTTTGGCTACTTCCTAACTGTAATTTTACCACGGCTGTGAGTTGTAATGTAGACATCTGATATACAGAATATCTGATGATATACAGAATATCTGCAGGTTGTGACCCACAGGTTGAAAACCACTGTTATGTATGAAGAATTTAGTGAGCTCTCTTTTCACATTACTACTCTAGGGCAGTGACTATTTCTATAGAGAGACTGACATTAAACAACAAAAAAAAAAACTAATTAGGATTTTCACCACCTCCAACCCCCAGAGAGAGAGCCTTTTTATATAGACCAGGCTGTAGAACTCACAGAGTTCTAGGCCAGCCTCCACGTCCCGAGTGCTGGGATTAAAGGCTTGCACCACTATCTCGGCCTTAAAGAGGAATTCATAAACATATGGGTTGCTCCTTGTGGAGTTCGTTACTTTATATCATCAGATGCTTACATTGGGCAGAAGTGCTGATGTGTACTCTAACCAGCATTTGGGCAGCTGAGGCAGGAGGATGGCATTCCATACCGACCATCTGAGACCCATCTCAAAAAAGCAACACAAGATACTAGAGAGAGTGACTCAGTGTTTAAGAGTGCTCGCTGCTTCCAGAGGACCTGACTGAGTTCAGTTCCCAGCACCTCTGTCTAGTGCCTCACACCACTGTAACTCCAGGTCCAAGAGATCTGACTCCCTGTTCTGTCCTGCAGGGGGCATTCCACCTCAAGCATACATCTTAAAAAGCTCAAACTCCCAGATTCTTAAATTGGCCTTGTTGGTCTTTCCTGGTTTTGAAGTGTAAGATGCTGTATTAGTATTTCTGATGGTGCGGATGCATAGCAGGTACCCACAGGCATCGTCTACCTTTCCTGCTGGTACACCATAACTTTTAAGTATGCGAACCAAAAGTCAGTAGCTAGAGAACTTTCTGGAGATGGGAGTGTGCTCCTTTTTGCTAGCTGACAAGTGTAGTGCAGTAACTACAGCATATATTAACAGTTGAGAAATGAGGACAGCGAGGCTGGGGGTTATTTCTGAAGAAAGGCCCTGGAGAGAGAAGACTTGGGTAGAATGGGCAGGAATGGCCTCTGAGATGGTGATGACATGCAGTATGGACCTCGTAAGAGGGATGCCAGCATGACACTGAGGATGTGAAGGGAAGTCATCAAACAGGCGCAGATGTCCATGATAGCTGTCTGTGGAGCCGAGCTGAGAGACCACTACACAGCACGTTGGGAGAATAAATTCAGAGAGAAGGCTGTGTATTTAGTTTTGATTACTTACTTTGTTCTGATATAAAAAGTATAGCAGACTAGACTAAAGGCGTGGCTCCTAATACAGGTAGTCATAATCACTTAAGCCAGCAAATTACTGTTTATTGAGTCATCTCACAGGCTACTGCATTGCTTTGTCTTGTAGTTTTGAGCTGTTTTTAAAAAAACGTTTTTACTGGGCAGGTACAGTGGTGCATACCTTTCATCTTAGCACTTGGAGACAGAGTCAAAGGTGTTTTTGTTTTGTTTTTGTTGTTGTTGTTGTTGTTTGTTTTTTTAACCTCCAGGCCAGCATGGGCTACATAGCAAGGTCAAGGCTAGCTCAGGCTACATAGTGGGACTTCAAACAAAAGTCCTGTTGTTACTCTGTTTAGAGATGTTATATTTAGAGTCTTATTTTTAAAGTATTCTCTGGTAAAATCTAATACAGCAATCTGTCCCTAAGTATTCAGAGAGCATAGGACATACATGTTAAAGGAACTCTGGGAGTGAACTAGGGCAGCCTCTGGGCCTCAGCCCCTTTGGGGGTCGCATTTCAGATATTTACATTATGATTCTTAACAATAGCAAAATCACAGCTATGAAGTAGCAACAAAATAATGTCATGGTCGCCATAACTTGAGGAACTAACTGTATGAAAGGGTCGCAGTGTTAGGAAGGCTGAGAACCGCTCAACTAGAGCGCAGTTTTGTTTTTTGTTTTTTGCTTTTTTTGTTTTTTGTTTTTTAGCATTTTGTTATCAATTTTTAAAACTAATCTTTCCCAAAGACTATATCATCCCTCTCTTTAAAATAGAGATATTATATTTCTAGAATTACTGTAAACTTGCCGTGTGCAAAACTTGGTTAAAATGTATGCTGTTGGGATGGAGTTAGCTGGGCAGTGGAAGACTTGTGTAGGCCTTAGGGTGGATCCCCAACATGCTGAAACACACACACACACACTCACACACACACACACAGAGAGAGAGGGGGGGGGAGAGAGACTGACTCCATATGGAGTAGGTGTTTATTATTTTTGGGGAACGGATGTTTTGTCTGCGTGGTGCACCACATGCATTCCTGAAGCCCTTGGAGGCCAGAGAGGGATTTAGAACTCCTGGGATTGGCGTTACAGGCATCTGTGAGCAGTTATGTGGGTGCTGCGAACCAAACCCTGGTCCCTCTGGAAAAGCAGCTGCTGCTCTTAACTGCTGTACCATCTCTTCTGCTCTAGGGAAAAAAAAAAAATTTCCCTGCCACAGTCCTCTTGTGGAGGTCAGAAGGCAACTCTGTGGCATGTGTTCTCTCCTCCATCTTTCCATGGGCCCGGCAAGTTGAGCTCAGGTCATCAGACTTGCACTGCACGTGTTCAGCTGGCTGAGCTCATAAAAGCGGACTTTAAGGATACATTTTAAAAGTCCTACAGTAGAGGAATCTGGCACTGTGTGTAAGACCTGTTTGCTGTACTGTGAAATGCTGCGGTTGGGAAGAACGTGTGTGCAGCTGAGAACTGTTGGAAGTACTTGTCATTCTGTGGAGAACCTCTCTCTCTCTCTCTTTTTTTTTTTTTAACTAGAAAGAACTGGGTCTTCAATGTGTTTAATTTCTCATTGATAAATAGTTTATCACTTAAAGGAGACAAAAAAAACTTAGCTATACTTGTTGGTAAAATTAAAAATTTGGGAAACATAAGTCACATTTGATGCATTGATAGCTTTCCCAATATTTCATATACTTGCTTAAAAATAAGATTGGTGGTAGTGTAATACATCTAATAGTTTGAAATGACTTTGTGAAGTGTGTCAGCACTTTGAGATAAGCATCAGTCAGTGACTGATGCAGAAATATAGGCAACTGTGTGCATGAAAGATTTACTGTGCAGGAGAGCATCAGATTTCAATGTAATAGTTGGAAATGATCGAGGATGTGATTTCCAGTTTCACATGGCAGCTAACTGTTGGAGAAAAGCAACTTTACTGTCCTATCAGAGCATAGCCTCAGTTAGCCGAGAGGGGCGTAAAATACTAGCTTTTCAACTGCGCATGTAAGACATGGTTGCCTTTTCCTGTATCTACTCAATCAAAACAAACATTACAAAAGACTGAATAGGAGTAAGATGATTCTGCCACCCTCTGCTGAGCCGCAGATTGAGCCTGTAAAGACAAGGCCACTCTTGTAGTTTTGGTTTTTATATGCCTACTTTTCACTTATACATATTTAGGGGGCTGGAGAAATGGCTCAAGGGTTAAGAGCTCTGGCAGCTCTGGCAGAGGACCAGGGATCAATTCCCAGCAACCACACAGCAGCTCACAACTGTCTGTAATTCCTGTTCCAGGGGATCTGACACCCTCACACAGACATGCATGCAGTTAAAACACCAAAAGTACATAAAATAAAATTTTTAAAGAGACCAACCTCTCCCCCAAATACATGTTTAAATTACTTACAAAATAAAACCTTAAAAGTCTTTATTTTTATTTTTGTATTTGACATTAACATATTGTAAACAAAAGTTCTTTGGTAAATCTCAGTAAAATTTACAATTCTGAGATTTCTTGGTCTAGGACAGTCAACTTAGGATTCAGGCTCAGAGCCTGATGTCTTTACCCAGCATGCTTTGCTTTTTAAAGCAATATGCTGTGAAGCATTTTTCAAATGGTACTGTTAAAATAGGCTTTGTATCACATTTAACATTATTTCAAATCATTAAAATTTCTCTAAGCCTTCATTTTTATTTTTTGTCTTTACAAAGGAGCAGAGCTGGCGAGATATTGGTCACTAAACTTGACAGCCTGAGTTCAGTCCCTGAGAGATTTGTAGGGTAGAAGGAGAAAACATACCCTTCAAGGCTACACAGGTGCCTGACACAAGTAATTGTTCTCTCTCTCTCTCTCTCTCTCTCTCTCTCTCTCTCTCTCTCTCTCTCTCTGTCTCTCTCTCTCTAATACATAAATGTAAAATAAGAGAACAGAAACAAAGTGTGAAATCAAATATAATTTGCAAAACTACTTTTATGACTAAATTTTTCTCAGGCGTGTCTGGTTTCTTCAGTAAAGTATAAGAATGAATATTGGGAGCCGTTGATAATCTGTGATATTCATGATGTCTTAATTGTATGTAGAATTACTAGTTCATATTTGAGTTAAATGGGCAGTCTTAGTTTAAAATGTTGCAGTAGCTCATCCCATGCTGAGCGCAGGGCCATTTGGCATGTGTGTGGAGGCTGATTCCGTCCTGAGGGAACTTTGGTGTGCTAGCAGCCCTGTCAAACTTCCGCAGTGTAACGGTCAGAGTGTCTTAAGGGTTCTGGTTTTCTCTCTCTGCGAACAGATAATCTCAGCGACGCTTTACAGAAGCTGAAGATCACCGCTGCGGACAGGGCAGAGGGCAGTTTGGAGGGATGCTTGGATTGTCTGCTTCAGGCCTTGGCTCAAAACAGTAAGTTTCATTGTTTCTTCAAATTCCAGACCCAAAATCAAAGGATCAAATCAGCATTGTTTACAGATTGGTATAGAGTCAGCCTCATAACATGCACTCACATGCTTTGAGTTCTTTTGAGTCTTATTCCTGAATGCTGAAATTGTTCCCAGAGTACTGTCCGCCTACCACGCTCCACCCGAAAGACCTCAAAACCCAACTGATAGGCAAAGAAAAGAGAAATTGGTTGGTGGTGATGACATTTACACCAGCTCCAAAGAGGAGCCGTTATGGCTTTTTCCTTTTGACACCTACATTTGTGCTTTTCTAACAAAACGAAAAACAAAGACTGAACTGTTTATATGTAAAGAGGAGACAGGAGAAACTAAAGGAGGCTTGAAATGCGTTGTTTTGCTTAGCTCTTCTCTTTTAGCTTTTAAAAGAATTTTATTTTAAGAACATATATTTATGCATAGATTAAGTTGAAAAGAATCAACCATCAGCAGTCACACAAAAATTTCTCAAAACCTAAGCTTAATTCCAAAACTGTTACCATGCATACTTGCATTTGATATAACATTTCAGTTCACTAACTTCTGTGTTACCATAGCCAGTGGATATGTATGAAATGATCTTCAGTTCTCATAACCCTACTTGTTGGTAATGTGTTTGTATTTGACTATGCTGTTCTCCTCAAGGACTAATTATGTAACCGTCCAAGAATTCTGGGGAGAATATATTGTTATGGTTTCCATTTCAATCACTTGGAGGTGGATGTTTTTCTCTTTTTACTTGAGTTTTATTAGACTGTCTAGCAAATATTAATCAGTTACCTTACCCTTCATGAAAAAAGAGCGCACATTGAACTAGAGTGTATTCGTCGTCTTTCTTACTGTGACACGAACAACTTAGAGGAGTAAAATTTGGACTTGAGTCATGATTTCAGTCCATCGTGACAGGCCATGGTAGGGCAGCGTTGTTCAGCTACTAGCAACCAGGAAGTACAGAAGGGAAGGCACCTGTGAAAGAAAACCCTTCATGATTGACCTCCTTTAGCCAGCACTACTGACCCCAGAAGGTTCCACCCCAAACAGCATTGCCAACTAGGCTGTGGGGGCCTTGCAGGTTTATACTGTAACGTAGACTTTACATTTGAGTTTCAGTAACTTTTCCTTTTGAGATTATAACTCCGTCTACTTAATACAGAGATTACAGATGAGCTGAGACAAGGCATTCAGTGAAAACATTTGTAGACTGCTCAAGATGGTAAAAGGAAAAGATGGGAAAATGTCTACTCCGATGCTGCCCATCACAGTAAGAGCATGGCTGTTTATACTTAGTGAAAGTAAATAAAAGTTCAGATGAATTTCTTTGTTTTTCAGTATCCTGCCAGGTGATAACTTATGATGTTCACAGATGTATAAGATTCCCAAAGCCATAAGAAGGTTTTCTTCAATAGCACTGGTCTAGAAACTAGAAAGAACATGGTGCCCTGATTTTTGCAAGTACCTGTGTAGGCAGCTTTACATAATAGCATGCTTCTCTTAAGGTAACTGAGCATCAGCCTTTTTTTTTTTTTTTTTTTTCCTAGAGTTGTGCTCTTAGAACCTTCCTTTCCTTTCTATTGTCAGCTAAATTTTTCCCTCCATGTTTATTTGGGGGAAAAGGGAATTTTTAAAGGAAATAATTCGCTTTAGATACTGAGCAATAGAAAGGTGGTTTCCTTGGTAACATATGGAAAGTTGTGAGTCTTCTCTGGAACGCACGAAAGACCAGAGGTGAGGAAGGGAAGTGACAAAGGGAAGCAAAGGTCAAAGCCCTTTGTGAAAGGTTACAGGTACAAGAAATAGTATCATGTGTAATTGTTGAATTAAATTAAAAGCTGGCATGCAAGGCTTGCTGGACTTACCTATTGAGATTGGTCTTAGCATTGTATAATACAGACTCTTAAGGTCATAATACCCATCAGGGGTTTAGCAGAACCAACAGAATACGAACTAATGGCTTCCCTGGATGATAAAGGAAAAGTGTCTCGTTATCAGCCTAAAATAAAGTTTATAAAGGTTCACATTTCCCAAGACTATTTGACCCAGGAATCAGTTCTGGCAGATGTTCAGTACATGACTTAAAAGTTACTTCTGATACTGGAAAGCATGTTACTGAAGACAGTACAGCTCTGAAGTATCTGCACTGTGACTTTGGCATTTGTGAACTGTTATAAATGATTACTATCTGAAATTAGAATTGTAAATTATTTTTAAAATTACATTTTAAAAAACTTGAAATTAAAATATAATTACATCATTTTCCCTTTCCCATTCCTTCCTCTAACTCCTCCCTTTCTCCTCCTGCTCTCTAGTGCGTTCCTAAATGCATAGAAAACCTGCTTTGACTGTAAAATGCTACTTGTTTGCAGATGATTTCAGGTCTGATCACTTGGTGTAGGTTAATAATTTGGGAGCTCTACCCTTGGGGAGACTATTTCTCCTGTGTTCAGCATTCCTTAGTTTCCTTAGTTCTTTGTCTAGGTTTAGGGTCCTATGATATTTCCCTTTTCCATGTTAACATGTCCTTGTGTGGTGTCCTTGTTCAGGTCATGTTTAGGCAGCCATGTTGTTGAGACATCATGGGTGTAGATAGGTTCAGTGACATTTCTAGGAGACACGATCTCACGGCAGATTCCTGCTTCTCTGGCTCTTACAGTCTTTCTGCCCTCTCTTCCTCTATGTTCCTGAGCCTTAGATACAGGAGTTGGGGTATAGACCGATCAGTTGGGGTTGGGCATCGCGTCTATGTATTAAAAAGAGAAGTTTCTTTTTTGAGGGATGAAAACGACACTTACCTGTGGGTGGCAGGATAAATATTGAGAATGCATTTAGGAGTTTTGCTGGCTTAGAAAAGTGGTGGCTGTAGGTTCTCCAGGACCAGATTCATGACTCCCCCAGCTCCAAGGACTTGATTAGCCTTCTAGTACAAGGTGTGGTCTCCTGTTGTTGAGAAAGCCTTAAGTCCAGTTACAGAGCTATTGTTTACTGCCAAGATAGGGCTGTTACTACTAAACCTGTAGGGCCATTGTGCCTTGTTGGCCATTGTTGTAGTCCATAGGCAGCATAGCTGGGTAGGACTGTTAGTTGCTTCCCTCCCCTTGGACACATGTGTCCATGAAAGCTAGTTCTCAGGGAAGAGGCTTTCAGGTCGGATAAGGCTCATATCCTGTGGGTTCTGTGTCCAGAAATCATGGTATCTTTAGCAATAAGGACTCACCTTCAATTTCTAGGGAGGCAACAAAGACAACACTCTGTAATGTTTTGGAGTCTGTAGGACTCCCCTGACAAATGGCTCATCAGGGGACTTCTCAAGTTTGGTACTGGGGAGTTTTTTAGATGGCTTATGGCTTTGGGGGCAGGGCATAAATAATGCCAGACCAGGTGGAAATTTTTTATTTTCATTTCAACACATAGACTTACATGTATTATGTAATTTTAGGTAAATAAATAGCATAGTTTCATTATGACATTTTCAGACACTTTTACTATTATTTTACCCTCTTTGCTTTTGCTCTTTTTGTATTGAGATAGGGTCATCCTGGATAGTCATAGCTGTCCTGGAACTTTGGCCTCCCAAATGCTATACACCACCATGCCCTGCTCCCTTTTACTAATCCTTGGAGAATTTTGTACATGCATACAATATATTTTAACCATTTTCTCTCCTGTTTCTTCCTCCTGCCTTCTCCAGGATATAGCCTCCCCCAACTTGTCTTTTTTTAACTTAATGGTTGAGTCCAGTGTGTGGTATCCTTATGCATATAGGCGTGGGCCCACGGTCTGTCTACCAGGAAGTATCCCCATAAAGAAAACTGGCTCCTTTCCCTAGTAGCCATGAGCAGCCAGTAGCTTCTCAACTAGGAGTTGGAGCCGTTCTGGAATGTTGGCTGGCTAGATGTTGAACAGGTCTTGTGCAGGGAACCACAGCGCTGTGGGTTCATGAGTACATCAGTCCTGTCATGGCCAAGAAAAACTTTTAACTTAGCCTTCCCCAACCTATGACATTTAAAAGTTTCTGCCCCTCCCTCTCAGCATTCCCTGAGCCATCGGGGGAGGGGAAGTGATGACACATGTCATTTGTCTCTGTGCGCTCCACCGTCACTTGGTAGATTCTGTGCTTTGGCCAGGTGTGAGTTGCAGCATGAAGCGTTGCTCACTGCACAGGAAACTGCTCTGATAAGGACTGCGAGTCTAATACTATGTAGGTTCAGCCATGGGGCCTATGTGCTCCACGGTCTTGGGTTCTAAGTCAGTTTAGAGTACAAGGCACATGTTTGCTCCTGTGTATGTAGCAGGCCTTAAGTCTAAGCAGAAAGAACTTGTCGGCCCCACAACCTCTGGCCAGTATTCCCACACTGGCCATGTCTTTACAGGCCAGTCACTACTGTGCCTCACAGGGTTAGTACTCGGTCAGGTAAGACTGTTGACAGGAATGCTTCCTCAGTGCTGCCTATTTCGTGGTACTGAAGTCAGAACTTTTTTTTTTTTTACCTAGATGTATGGCTCTCCTGTAGATTTCTTTGCTTGGTCCCTCCTTTAATAAATTTAATATTTCTGTCAATTTATAATGGTAAGAATTAGGAGAATTGAACACTCACTGTATTTTATAGGATACATTTTGTTTAAGCAAGTATTCTGTATAAATCTCTGATCCAAATTAATAGCAGTCACTCATATAAACACTTTGATCTCACTTTTTAAATGTTTTTAGTAAATAGACGAAGGCCACCAGCCAAGAAATCAGCCTGTGTGTTCTGGTTTCACTTGATTCTGCTTATATCTATATGACTTTGAGTAAATGCTACTTTGTCTACATTATTTTATTCTCATTTGAGAATTTAAAACAGTGAGTTACCTGTGGTACATAAACGTTTGGAGTCTCACCTTGCAACAGAAGCGATTAAAGACCTAAAGGTGTGGAAAAAAATTAGTATTTTATTCATATTTTTAAATTTTAAAAAAATCTAAAAAAAGTTAAACTTTC
The DNA here is from genome assembly GCA_907169655.1 of Acomys percivali. Lineage (NCBI taxonomy): Eukaryota > Metazoa > Chordata > Mammalia > Rodentia > Muridae > Acomys > Acomys percivali. Next base: position 90,482,131 of record OU015753.1, on the reverse strand, counting down.
AAAATGTAAAACAATATTTAAACATTTTTATTTCATTTTAAAGCATGAGAGCAGTAGTAGTGCTCTGCAGGGTTTGGGAGAGAGGGTCATCTGCTGTACAGTCCCACAGGGTTTGGGGGAGAAGGCCATCTGGTGTATAGTCCCGCAGGCTTTTGGGGGAGAGGGTCATCCACTGTACAGTCCTGTAGGGTTTGGGGGAGAGGGTCATCTGATGTACAGTCCTGCAGGGTTTGGGGGAGAGGGCCATCTGACGTACAGTCCTGCAGGGTTTGGGGGAGAGGGTCATCTGCCGTATAGTCCTGTAGGGTTTGGGGGAGAGGGTCATCTGCTGTACAGTCCCGCAGGGTTTTGGGGAGAGGGCCATCTGCCATACAATCTCGCATGATCATGACTTAAACTCTTACTACCCAAAAGTTAGGTCGATTGACCTCATTCGCTTCGCCTTTTTGGTGCGCGTCTTTTCTTAACTTCTCAGTCAACTTGCCTGATGATAAATAGCTCATAATAAAAAGCACAAAGTTGTTTACTTAATGTACAACTTAGCTTGACAACACAGATTTGTCTTTGTGGTGTTCAGCTCCCTGCTGCCAGTCTCATTGACTTGTCAGTTCTCACTGTTCGTCAGCACGTGTCCTTCAGCCCGTTCGGCTGCCTCGTGGGTTCCGCCCAGGCTGTAGTTCCTTCTAGGCACACTCTTAATGTGCGCAGGGTGTTTGTATAACTTCTTTAAATGCAAGTCCTTGGTGTCGCCTGTTACTGTTGCTCTGTGCTGTGGCTTTAGTAGTAGCAGAACTGCTTCTGTGTGGGGACAGAAGCCCCCGTTGTGGATCAAAAGCCCCTGTAAGTTTACTCGTAATGGATGTAGACTTGCTGCTATTTGTAGAAATGAAAGAAGAAGAAGAAGAAGAAGAAGAAGAAGAAGAAGAAGAAGAAGAAGAAGAA
>OU015753.1:90451524-90475106 GCA_907169655.1 Acomys percivali | reverse complement strand
ATAGATAGATAGATAGATAGATAGATAGATAGATAGATAGATAGATAAGGCAGGCAGGCAGGCTTGTGGATAAGATGTAAGCTCTCAGGTACTGTTCCAGTGACATGCCTGTCTGTTTGCTACCATGCTCCCTACCATAATTGTCATAGACCTGCCCTATGAATCTGTAAGCTCTAAATAAATCTTTCTGTAAGTTGCCTTGGTCATTATGTCCTTGTAGCAATAGAAAAGTAGCTGGGACAATCATGATAAATCGTTACTATAAGCACTGAAGGATATTGAAGAAACTAAGCTGTTAGAGATTGTCACTTTGACGGCTGCTTTTTTTCCTTGTGCTCTTGAATTGAGAGAAGAAATCTCAACCAAGCAGCCTCTTCTTTAACAAGCAGTCAGGATGCTTTGAGTACTTATTCCAAGGAAGGTTTGCTGTAGCTGCCAAGGCAATGAACAGTGGCTACATCTGACGCTGTGACCTGTGCTTTAGAAGGCATTGGTCCAGTCACAGCTGTTCCAGATAGTTTACATAGGCTATGAAAGGATTCAGTTCAGCCCTGACAAACACCAGTAAACTAACTGACTTTGCCTGCACTTGCTCTAGGTAGCCCCACCAATCGTTCACCTATTTTCATTTCGTCCATATTGGGTAAATTTCCCTTGGTGATTCAGCAGAAAGTTTGTGATTGACAGAAGGGAGTCTGTGTTCGTTTGAAGCTTGTGGCTTGTGATAGATAGAACTAGAAGTTGTGTACAAGCTGAGTATGTGCCTCTACTGGTCACATAAGCAACTGTTTGTCACTCCCCTTGAGTGTGCCTTGGAGGCTCCTCTTTAGTGCACTCTTCCTTAGCTCTCCTTGTACTTCAGCACAGGCCACAACCAAGGCTTATGCCAAGTGATCTTATATTGATCACTTGTAATCCTTATCATGGATCAGGCAAGCTGAGCTGTTAAAGCTAACATCCGTGGAAGCTGATAAAAAACCTCTGAGCCCAGGCCCAGTCCAGAAGCAGCAGCATCTACAAAGCAGTGACTTGTGGGTCCGAAACTCTGGCTCACTCAACAGCAAAAGACTCTACTGAAGAGCTCTGGAGAGAAGCTGGAAGTAGAGACTGAAGGACTAAGATGGGAAGAGGCCACGGAACTGATCACACAGAGTCAAGACTTAACAACACCAACCTGCTAGCAATATACTTTGGTGCAGTAGTGGCGCCCATGCCATGGGAGTAACCAGTTTTGTTTTTTTTTATTAAGTTTATTTATTGTATATGAGTGCTTTATCTGCAGAAGAGGGCCTCAGATCACATTATAGATGGTTGTGAGCCACCATGTAGTTGCTGGGAATTGAACTCAGGACCTCTGGAAGAGCAGGCAGTGCTCTTAACCACTGAGCCATCTCTCCAGCCCCGAGTAACCAGTTTTTAAATTGGAATTAAGACCTACCCCATGAAATGGGACCCATACCTAAAAATACTAAAGTGGCCAACGATCTTAAACTGGATAGGACATGGGTATAGGGCAAAACCTGCTGCTGTTATTCTGCTAAAGGAACACAGCAATAAAATGCCTAACTGCTATATGCATAGATCATTGCATCACTCAGCCCTCATCAGAGGAGCTTCTTGCAGTAGATGGGACTGAACACAGAAGCCCACGATCGGATAATCTGCAGAGAGTAAGGAGGAGGACTCATTCCTAAATGGGATTTCTTCTTCAAATCCCTCCTTCAAGGCTCAGGGGTCTGTTCCACAGAGGAGGTGGAAAGATTGAATTGTAAGAGCTACAGACAGGTGGCATATGACTACAAGGAGACAGTGCCTTCCAGACCCAGCAGAACCATTGCACAGATCAACGCACAGAGACTACGGCAGCATGCACAGAACCTGCATAGGGTCAAGCGACGTGGATTCCAGCAGTAAGAGGGCAAAGTTAGAGTATCCCACCCCTAACCAGGGAACTGCTTGTAATTGATACCCACTGACAAAGGGGAAATCAGTCACACTACAGGTCAATGACTCTGTGCCCAGGACCTACACAAAATGAATTTCGTGTGTGTGTGTGTGTGTGTGTGTGTGTGTGTGTGTGTGTGTGTGTGTGTGTTTCTTTTTGTTCTGGCATTTCTTCTGTCTTACGCTGTGATTGTTTTTACTATTTTAGCAAGTATGAAGGATAAAGAGAAGGAGTTGGGAAGGGAAAAATATGATCAAATATATTGTATGGGGGAAAAAAAACCTTTTATAAGAGTCAAGACTAAGCTCCAGTTGTTGGAAAAGTCTTGAGGCCTGTGAAGAGTTAAGGGCTGAGGGCACCAACACCTGAAGCTTGGAAGTTGCAATACTCACTGATGCAAATGAAGTGCTCTGAAGGCCTGGAACTCGCTCTGACTTGAACAGCTTAGAGCAGCAAGTCTGTGCCTATGAAAGCTTGGAGCCATAAACACCATGAGACGCTGAAGTATGAAAACTTGTCCTTTAAGCCTCTGCTGCTGACGAGTGCCGGGAGCCAACACTGAAGGAGCTCTAACCTTTGCCCGTTCATGATTTCCACACTGAAAGAACAATATCCCTCCACCACCCAGCTCTTCACATTGTTGTGAAGGCGGAAATCAAGTAAACCCAGAACCCAGGTACCAGCAGACGTGGACACTACCTTGGCACTCATGTGATGGGAGACACGTGGCCCAGAGCAAGAGGATGAGCAGCTCCCTGAAGATGGCGTTAATCCACTCATGAAGGATAAACCTTGTGGCTTTGTTTTGTGTTTTTCTTTTTAAAATCTCAGACACAGTGTTACATTGTAGCCCAGGCTGGCCTCAGATGTCAGAGGTGCCCCGCTGGCCTCAGCCTCCTGAGAGCTGGATTACAAGGAGATTACAAGTGAAGAGTCACTGCAACTGGTTCTTTGTGATTTAATAGCTTTCCCAAAGGCAACACTGTCATGTGGCAGATTAAGTTTCAAACCATGAAAATTTGGGCAAATCACAATGCTTTAGTTAGTTTTTAATTACCACAATGGGATACCTGAGACAGGCTGTTTAAACCAAAGACATTTATTTTGGCTCAGAGCTTAGGGGTTCTAAAGTTGGGGTGCTTCATCTGGTGAGGTCTTTTGTTGACAAAGACCTGAGGTGGGGCAGAAACCCACATAGCAACAGCCTGGGAACGTGAGCACATTTGTGTGTTTTTACTGGTTCTGTCTGGACTGGCTAGTTTTGTGTCAACTTGACACAAACTGAACTCAGTTTTGGAAGATGTAATCTCCATGGAGAAAATGCTCCCACCAGATTGCCCTACGGGCAAGCTTGTGGTACATTTTCTTGATTGATGATCAATGTAAGCGGGGCCAACTCACTGTGGGGAGTGCCATCCCTGGGCTGGTAGACCTAGGTGCTGTCCTAGAGCAGGCTTAGCAGGGTTTGGGGAGCAAAGCCAGTGAGTAGCCCCTCCTCTGTGGCCTCTGTCTCAGGTCCTGCCTCCATGTTCCTGCCTTGAGTTTCTGTTCTGACTTCCTTTGATGTTGTCCTGATAGGGAACTGTTTTCCTCCTGAAGTTGCTTTTGCTTGTGCTGGTGTTTTAATCAGTAGAGCAATAGAAACCTTAACTAAGACAAAGCTCTCTCAAAATCACTACGAGTTTTCCACCTACTCTTCAAATTATATTTTCTTTGGAAGTTTCAACCAGAATTCCACAAAATGACATTCTTGCTTCTTTCCTATAAAACTGAAAGAGGTGGCTGTGCTGTATTTTAGTTTCTAATATTAAAAGCAGTCTTTACTAGTGCTTCTGCATTACATATGACACCTTGATTTTACATATAATTCCTTTAATAAAAAAAAAATCATTTTGAGTAGAGAAAGGTTTAAAAAAAAAAAATCAGCCATTTTAAACACTAAGCCCTTTCTTAGCCAAATCAGTTACTATTAAAAATAGTAAAACTCTGCTGTGTTTATTATTTCAAGCTAATAAAATTATTGTTGGGTAGCAGTAACAATAGGATAACTTTTTTTTAGTTTATTTTTAATTTATATATTCATTTTACATCCTCATTGTAGACTACTCCCCTGGTCCCTCCTTCCCCACCCTCTTCTCCTTATTTCCTCCCCCCACCCCCCGCCCCTTTATCCTCAGAAAAGGCAAAACCCCTCCCAACAACCCATCCCAGTTTCATCAGGACTGAGCTCCTCCTTGTCCACTGAGGCCGTTAGGGAGAAGTGATCGAAAGCAGGCAACAGAATCCATGTCAATGGCACCCACTCAGCTTTGTAGGGGACCCACATGAGATCACACTGCCCATTGGGTGTGTAGGGGGCCTAGGTCCAGTCCATGCATGCACATTGGTTGTTCTCCTGCCTCTGTGAGCCCCCAGGGGTCTAGGTTAATTGACTCTGTTGGGTCTTCCTGCAGCATTCTTGTCCCCTGTGCGGGTCTTTTATCCTTTCCTCCCACTCTTCCACAGGACTTCCCCAGCTCTGCCTAATGCTTGGGTGGGGCCTCTCAGAACCCTTAAGTTAGGCTCCTGCCTAGAAACAAAAGCAGAGTGTCTTTAATGGTGTCAGGGATTGGTCTCTCTCCCATTGGGGAGGGTCTCAGCTTGGGCCAGCCATTGGTTGGTCATTCCAATCTCAGCATCTACTCACCTTTATCTCCGCACATCTTGTGGGCAGAGTAAATCTTGTTTCGAAGGTTTAGTAGGTGGATTGGTGTTCCGCTCCCACCATTATAGGCCCTACCTGGCTAGAAGGTGACCTCCTTAGTCTTGTGTCCTCCACTGCTAGGAGGCTCAGCTAGAGACATCCCATATCCTCCCTGTTACAGGTCTTAGCGTGTCTCAGTGATGCCCCCCACCTTTGGTTTCCCTTTTCTCTCCAGGCCCTCAAACCTCCCTTCCCCACTCTGCCCACATCTGATCCTCCCCCCACTAGTTCCCTCCCCATACCCTGTCCTGTCAGTGTCTTCTCTACTTCCCTTCCACTGTCTATGGGAAAGGAAGTAGAACATTTATACTTGATGTATAGTGAGGTTCAGATCATTTCCGTGTTTTTATTAGAAACAAAAAACAAAACAAAACAAAAAACAAAGGCTGACTTAAATAGGTACAAAATAATTAAGCCTTTTAAATTATTTGGCCTGGTAAGCATAGGAAATTTCTCCAAGTTGTAATATGTACATACCAAAGTCTTTGAAACTGCATTAAATAAAAGATTACTTTTATTACGAGAAAAATCTGTTCAAAGGTTGCTGAGGTGACTCAGCAGGTAAGGGTGCTTGCTGCCAAGCCTGGTGTCTGTGGTGTCATCTCCAGGACTGTGTGGCTGAGAGAGAGAAGCAACTTCAGCAGATATTCCTGTGACTTCCACACCCATGCTGGAGTGTGCACATGCATGCACACACAGATGCATGCACACCCGCAAATAATGTGATAAAAAATTTAAATTCTCCAGCATCTAAATGTCCAAGTTAAAAACATTTTCAAAACTGTCTGTACTCATGCATGAGCCTTTAAAATATATCTCCGACTATGAATTAAGACTAGATTTATATTCAACATTATTGATTATAAGTTTTTTATGCCTTAAAAAATGTAATTTTATGTAGCTTTTCATAGTGAATTTGTGATGTCATGTGAGTTTTGGTATTTTAAGGATTAATAAATATGAATAGAAATCACAGGTTAATACAAAATTATTTAATGTTTATAACGTTTTCCCTTAAAATGACTTTAATCAAGCTAGAAAAATTGGTACTTAAAATAAACTATTCCCTTTTGGAAAAATTTTATCTGAGCCTTAATTAATACAAAGCTTTAGATTTTTTTTTTCATTAAATAAAACAAAAGGAAATGGATGTCTCATCAGAATCGTACGTTTCATGCTAAGTCAGTAAGAGCAAAGTCACTGTGTTTTCCTTGTTCCTTATTTACTGTGATTTTAATTTTCCTGAGTTATAAAGGTATATGAATATTATTACCAACTGTAGAACTATTGAAATGGGAGAATAACGGAAGCATTTGAAGACAAAGCCGAGTAAGAAATGCACTTTGGAGTTGGGAATGGCAGCAGAGACTGCAGTCCTGGCAGGCAGGGATCAAGCAGGGAGACTGAGCTAGAGGGAGGTAAGCATGTGTGCCCAGCCCTCCTCCCAGAAAGCCAAGGAGGCGAAGGGGGGAAAAAGGATCTGAAGGAAGAGTTGCAGGGACACTTCTTCAGTGTGGGTTTATCTGATAGATGCATAAGTCAGAAACAAAGCCTACTTCCGCCCGGGATTAGCATGCCCAGCTCAGAGACATATCTTTTTAACAATATAAATTAGAATTTTATTAAGCTGGGCATGGTGGCCCACGCCTTTAAATCCCAGCACTCAGGGGGCAGAGGCAGCGGATCTCTGAGTTAGAGGCCAGCCTGGTCCACAAAGTGAGTCCAGGACAGCCAGAACTACAAGAGAAACCCTGTCTGGAAAAATCAAAAAGAAAAACAACAACAACAACCCCCCCCCAAAAAAAAACAAAAAGTTAAATTTTATTTTGCTGGGGGATATAAAATAAGATCTTAATAGAAACTGCTAAGGCCCAAAGCATGATTATTTCTCACTCTTTTCCCTCCTTTATCTTGAGATAGGATTCTTCTGCTCAGGGTTAGCCTCGAACTTGCCTTTTAGCCAAGAATGACCTTTTAATCCTACTGTCTTCTCCGGCCATGTGCCGGACGGATCACAGGCCTCACTGTTGTGTTTAGCCAGACATGCGTGACTTATTCTTAACTCTGAGGATGTGGTCATTTTACTGTGTCATCATAAGTCAGCCATTACCGAAAAGACATGAATATCTCCGTGCTTCCTTTTATTAAAAACAGATTCTTCCTTTCTCACATAATGTATCCTGATTAAGGTTTCTCCTTCCTGGACTTCTCCCCTGTTCCTTCTGCCTCCCCTCACCCTTTTCTTTCATTAAAAAACAAACAGGCTTCTATGGGATAGCACTAAATTATAATACAACAAAATTAGATCAGAATTAGACAGAACAAACAGAAGGAAATGAGCTCAAGAGAAAGAAAACACAAGAAACAGACTTACTCATTTACACACTCAGGTAACCTATAAAGACTAAACTGGAAGCCATAATATATACACAAATAATGCGATTAAAAAAAGAGAGAGTGACCTGGCCTCACGTCATGAGACAGGGAGCCTCCACAGATACCATTGAGTAGCTCACGTTTTTAGTAACCTAAGGTTCAAGTGCAAATCGCCAGGCTAATATCGATGTGTTGGGCCTTTAATATGGAAGATCTTTAGTTAGATTTATTTTTTTTTGAAGTAGAATAGTATTTAATCTTATCCATTGCCACTTGAAAAGCAATGTGCAAGTCTCTTGAGATTTAAGAAAGCTAACTTACTCAGAGTGACAGTCTATTTCCCTTTTCTTATTCCAGTTATTATGGGCTGTCAGGGCAGCGGGAGAGAACACTGTGCAGAATGTCATGGTCCTGCACATTAATTATTCATGTCTAGAATAAAAAGCAGTCCGCTTACTGAATGTAGGTGAACCCATTATAATATTTGGAAGTGATTCAAATACAGATGGGTTAATTTTGTGTTACAGTGCTGTGGTCCAATGTTAAATACATATTTTAAAGTTAGATTTATCACATTTTGGCATAGTTGTTTTATACTTCTATGAAGCAAACATAGAAATACGTAGTGCTCCCCACCCCCCATCACCCACCCCTCGCCCCTGTTTTCAAGTCTCACAGTAAGTTGTTTAATGCAGCTAAATAAATACTGTTTCCCTAAGAGGCTAGAAGCTGGTTATTTGGTAATGGAAACGGATAGGTACGTATAAAATTATTCACCATCCGAAATGCTAGAATTGAAGTATGTTTGCTATTAGATGAAAAGGGGATAGTCATAAAAGAATGGATGGCAACTGAAAATAATCTGACTTTTGTAATTAGTTCAACATATTAAAAATGTCAACTTTTCAGCCTTTGAGTTTTCTTTCTTAATCATGCTATACAACACTAGATATAGCTGCTTTGTGTGACACAGAATGAACTAATTTTCACTGTCTTGTACTCTAAATGACTCTTACACATAGTAATGGTTTTGACTCATGGGCTGCTTTTTTTTTTTTTTTTTTATGTTTTTTCCTCCTTGTATTAACCATAGACTCTTTTCCTCGTACAATATAATCTAGATACAATTTCTCCTGTACTCCTCTCACTTCCTCCCTGCCTCCTCTTCCATCCAGATCTACTCCTTTCTGACTCTTAGTAGGAAAGAGCCGGCTTCTAAAAGATAACAACAGAACATGGCAAAATACCACCACATCGAAGTTGGACAAGACAACAGAAAAAGATAAGAGCCTCAAGAGAAGGCACAAGAGTCAGAGACCCAGGGCTGGAGAGATGGCTCAGAGGTTAAGAGCACTGACTGCTCTTCCAAAGGTCCTGAGTTCAGTTCCCAGCAACCACATGGTGGCTCACAACCATCTATAATGTGATCTGATGTGCACTGTATACATAATAAATAAACAAATCTTTAAAAAAAAAAAAAAAGAGTCAGAGACCCACTCGTTCACACACTCAGGAGTCCCTTAAGGACCCCCTGGAAGCTCTAGTGTACATGCAGAAGACCTGGTGCAGGCCTGGGTAGGCCATGGGCTTATGGGCTTGCTGCTTCAGTCTCTGTGAGCTCATAGGAGCTTTGCTCAGTTGTTTTAGAGGGCCTTGTTCTGCTGGTGATGAACTGCTTTTTTTTTTTTTTTTTTTTTTTTTTTTTTAAATAATGTGGTTCCAGATCATTGCTTTAGAATCTAATAGACATTAAGTCACATGTGGTCATTGGGCATTTGAAAGGGCAGCTAACTAAATTTCAAGTAGTTATTAGTTACTTTTGTTTTGATTTTATAATGAAGCTATTAACATACTTATCTATTACACTTACGTGCCTGCATATGTGGCTTACGCTATCTCTTCCCGTGGAGGTTTAAATGAGCATGCCCCTCCCAGGCTCACACAGTCGAAGAGTTGGTCCTGGGTTGGTGATGCTGTCTAGGGACGTGGTGAGGACTTGCTGGCAGGGGCAGGGTGGCAGAGTTCATTGCTTTTTTCCAGGTAACACACTTTTTGTCATGCTAGTAATTGAAGATGTGACCTGTTAGTGTCTTGCTTCTGCCACCATGCCTGCCTCCCTTTGGGACCAGAAGGCCAAATAAACTTTATTCCATAAGTTGCCTTTGACTATGATATTTTTATCACAGCAACAGAAAAGTAAACAACACCGAAGTCAGTGTCGCAGTCTGTGAGTGCTGCTCCGACGTTTTCAGGACTGTTGTGACTTGCAGATGTTGTTAATACACACCCCAGGACCTCTGGCCGCCAAGGTTCTCATTTAGTATTTCCCAGGTTAGAGCCTAGAATCTGCATTTCTGGTAAGTGGTGGGAGGGTGCTGGTGCGCCAATCTGTGGGTCACACACAGTTACAAGATTAAGATGTAGGCACTTGTCTTTCAGTAAGTAGAAAAGAGGGTTGCCTCAGATGAGTCAAAGAAAATACTAAATGTTCTCGCAGTCTGTTATCTATGAATAAGATACTGACATGCTGTCCAGAGGAATAGAAAGGTAAGTACTGAAACAGGCTTTTGAAGAAAATAATGTGAAATTTTATCATCAAAGACCATAAGAAACCTTAATGAGTATATATTTGTTCCATAAAAATGAAAATACAAAAGCAAATTCTTAAAATATAGGGAAGACTTGGCTCATTTTTAATACATGAGAATTTGGTGACATATTTAAAGAAAATTGTAAGAAAAGTATACCTGTGAAGGTCTAATTGCATAGAGAGATCATTTATGTAAAACGTTTTTTTCTAGATAATTTTCCTCATTTGAGTATTAACAAACAAACAAGTAAAAAGCCGGCTTGTAATCCTGGCACTGGGAGGGGGCGACTGGCTAGTTCCCCCTGGGGCTTACTGGCTAGCCAACCTAGACTATTTGGCAAGCGCCAGGGCACTAAGAGACCCTTCTACAAACAAACAAATATAAACCTGTGAATGACACCAGAGATTGTCTGTGGTCTCCATTTATGTGTGCCTGCATGGAAGAACTCACAAAGCAAGGAATGGTAGAATTGGAGTGAAGAGAGAAAGAAAGGAGTGAGAAGTCAGCGTGACAGGAGGAGGCGTGCGTAGCCATGAGTAACACTAAGAGCTCGTAGGAGATGCGCGTTGTCCTGAAGCTTGGGGTCTGGGGTCATGGCTGTAACCGTGGCGGAGTGCTAGCCTCACACCTGAGCTGCCTGGGCTGACGTAGGTCAAAGCACTGCACAAAGAACACAGTTAAAGTATGGAAACAAAACCTCTAGTGTCTCCTAAGATACTCACAGCTTTGTTTGGGCACTGTCCTCATTGAGCAAAGGTTTTTCATCACAGTATTACCTAGTTTTACTGTTTGAGGAAAACTTACTAAGCTAGGCTCTTGTTAATAATCACTTCCGGAAGTCTTCGCATTAGGAAATTGTCAGTCTTTATGAAAAGCATAATTTAAAAATGCTTAATTACATTGAATTTAATGTGTCGGGGAGGGGGTGCGGGATGTGTGTGTGTGTGTGTGTGTGTGTGTGTGTGTGTGTGTGTGTGTGTGTAAGGATGACTTCTGCGAGTGAATTCTCTGTTATGTGGGTCCCAGCTATTGCACGAATGAGCCATCATGATAGCTTTCTCACCACTTTGTTTTTATGAGGAAGTTGTACTTGTTTTCAACAACCGGATACTAAAAACCACCTTTTATGTTGTTTTTTGAGACAGGGTTTCTTGTGTGTGCTCACTGAATAGCAGAGACTAGCCTTGAACCCCTGATCTTCCCGCCCCCACCTCTTTGTGCCACCACACTTGGCTTTAAAAACATTTTTTTTATTGACATTTTTATTTATTAATCTTCTTCCTTGTAGTTTCTATTCATTTGTCCTGTTTCTAGCTCTTGGGTAAATGTATAAATATGCATTTTTTTTTTCCCCTAGCCAAAGTTCTGTGTTGAGGAATCACCACCTTATCCCTTATTTCCTGTTGAAGCACTAGGATATTGTTTTAAAATAAAGGTTTTCCTAATATTATCTGTGGCACATTTGCATTCTAACTTAAAAATACGTGTTGGAAGGACAAAGGTGATGCCTTCTCTAGGACCGTATGCTCACAAGGGAAAAGGAAGAGACTCGCAGGTACGAAGGCTGGCACATGGCAGTTGGCAGAGTGGACCAAGGGTTGGAGACTCAAGAAGAAGGTCATGGAACAGCCCAGGTTTGAAAGCAACCAGCAAAAGGCCTTCTTGCTAAGACAGTTGCTGTCTTCGTCTCGCTTTATGTCTTCAGTTGATAATATGCGGCATACCTGTATTGTAGAGGGAAGATGTGGCTTACTCAAAGCCCACCGATTTAAATGTTAATGACATCCAACACCACCATCATGGAAACATCCAGAACAGTGTTTGACTAAACAAATAACCAGGGCACTGCCAGTAAGCTACATTGTGGGGAAAACAAAAAACAAAAAACCATTAACTATGACAAGTAGCATATGCATTTCTCTTGAAATATGAAAATGAATTATGTGGCACAATAGATGTTTTGGAATAATTGCTAAGGAAGAATGCCATTAGAATGATAACTTTATATACAAAAGTCAGTAATTGATTTTACTGAAAATTATCCTGACCTACTTTTGAATACTTACTGTTAAATCCTAAAATGAGGCTCCAAAAGGCTGGATAATTTTTTAAAGTAGGAACATATGGATCCAGAGTCTAGATTTTAGCACACAGTGTTCTCTGAGGTGAATTTATTTTAGACGCTTGTAATCTTCTCTTCCCATAGTTGAATGTTCCACATCTTTTCATTATACTAAAGGAGCAAACAGAGTGTTTTCCTTTGACTCATAATAACTTAGTCATGGGCTGATTATCTTTTCTTTGTGCTGTGTGTATGTGGGAAGGACAGTGTAAAAGCAAGGCAGTTTTCTGCAGATTTCTAAAGGCTTTAAGAATATCTTTGCATATGTTTGCATTTGAAAAATATGATCTAAGACCTGATTAGTCTAATGCAAGCTAAAAAGTTTAGTCCCTGTGTGAGATAATGACTGGTAATTCTATGACACTTCTGTTCTTGGCTTCAGAATCCTTAAGGAACTTGCTAGCATGTGCAAGGCCCTAGGCACTGGGGAAAAAATTGTGATGAGAGAATTCTAAAATAGAATTTCTTTTCGAGTTCAGTGAGAAGTAATTACATAATTATAATGAAATCAATAAAGGCAGCTCATTTATTTGATTATTACTGCTCCTTCCTTTAACAACTTATATATGACTTTAAGTTTGTGCCAGTATATATTCATTATTTTTTGTGCCTTTTTCATTTCTTTAATTGGACTTAAGGGCATGGATACAGTTTTTTTTTATGTGCCATTAATTGAATACCGCAATACAGTAGTTGGTAATGTAAGTAATATGATTGTTTATTGAAACAGTTCTCACTGAATTTTAAGTTTGCTGACCTGGAACTTGTGTCTAGTCCGGGCTGGCCTCAGATTCTCATATCTTCCTACCTCAGCCTCCAGTGTGCGGAGACTACAGCTGTGTGTCTCTCTGCTCTGCCTCCAGTGTGCGGAGACTATAGCTGTGTGTCTCTCTGCTCTGCCTCCAGTGTGTGGAGACTACAGCTGTGTGTCTCCATGCTCTGTTCTGGACATTTGTTTTCTTTGTTTGTTCCCTTGCTTTGGTTTTTCCAGACGAGGTTTTTCTGTGTAGTCCTGACTGTTCTGGAACTTTGCTTTGTAGACCAGGCTGGCCTTGAATTCACAGATCTACACAGGATTATAAACGTGTTGCTACTGTACCAGTTTATTCAGTGCTGGGCATCAGACTCAGGGCCTCCTGCGTGCTAGACAGTCTACCACACGAGGTACATTCCCAGCCTTCAGCTTAGTGTTTTTGTTTTTGTTTTTTTTTTTTTTTTGAGAATAGGGTCTTTACTATGTAGCCCTGTCTGACCTGTCGCTTACTACATTGACCATGCTCACCTTGAACTCACAGAAATATGAGTGTTGAGACTGAAGGTGTAAGCCTCCCACATTACCAGCAGCACTGTTTACAAAGCTCTGAACAAAAACCTCTGTTCAACTCACACTTAAAAGATTTTTTTAAGAAACTCACAAAGTGAAGAATCATTGTCACAGAAGGAATGGCCTTTTACCTGCGTCTTGATCAATAATAGGAGTTGTGTGGGTAAACACTTACCTTTTCACTCACTGTTTTGCTACAGTCCCCGCACTGGCCAGCTGCTGGGGACGGAGTCATCTGCTGTGAGATGTGGCAGGTCCAAGTTTAGGGTCTCTGCTCGTGCTTTAGCGAGTCTCTGTATCACTGCGACAACGTCCCTGCCCTAAACAGCATAAAGGAAGGGCACGTTTTGGCTCACAGTGACAGAGGTCTCACTGCATAGGTTTTGGGTTTGGGTTCTGGATCCACGGTAAGAATAAACATTAAGATAGCAGCAATGTGTGGTAGAAAGCAGGCCACCTTGTAGAAAGCAACTCTTCCCCCACCCCCCTTTATTCTACCTAGGCCTCCCCCTTCTTAGACGGTAGGGAGCACCACGCATGGTCAGTTCCGGTCTTTTCTAGAAATGTTCTCTCAGACACACAGAGAGATGGGCTTTTCTAGGCTGCTAGGTACTTCTCAACCAATCAAAGGACGAATTACCCATGTCAGCATTTTACATACTCACTGTTGAACTTTCATCTCTCTTCTTTTCTACTTAGAATATATATATTATCATCCTTAAAAAACCTCACCTGAAGGCTGGTCAGATGGCTCAGTGGGTGAAATACGTGCTGTGTAAACATGAGACCTGAGATTGAATTGCCAAAAGCCAGGTGTTGTGTGTGCTGCTGTACTCAACGTCAGCCTCAACGGCTAGTCCCAGATGTAGTAATAAACCCCGTCTCTTAAAAATTAGGTGGAAAGTGTGACAAGGCAGCTCAGTGGGTTTGTAGCTAAGCTTAGTGACCTGAGTTCAGTTCCCAGAGCTCACCTGGTGAGAGAGAAATCCACTCCCTCAGGGTTCTCTGATCTGCACATGTGTGCTGTGCCAGCGCGCACACACACACACACACACACACAGTAAATACATGTAACCATTATTTTACAAGAGAAGGTGGTGAAGCAGTTGAAGAAGATGTCAGCCTCAGGCCTTCACAAGTGCCCTCATGCGCAAGCACCCTTGCACACACATCTCATCACATACCCTCAGCTTAGAAGTCACGACCTCTGGGGATTTTCTGGGGTGTTTATGAAGCTGTGGTAGCTTTCCTGTGTACTTCACACACACACCTCCAAGGTGGTATGAATCATATTAAATAATTTTTAAACTTGTATCTCTTTCCTACTCAATACATGAGCTTTCTGAAGATGATTTGTAGCCTCTTTATCTTACATTTCTCCATAATAAGGGCTTACTAAAAATACATTTTCCCACTCCTGTGTCTGACAGTTGGAAAACAATTACAGTGTTGTGTGTATTTCGCGCAGGGGATGGGCAGGAAGAGGGAATGATGAATCTATAATGCAGTGCACTTCAGCTAGATGGAAAGACATCTCGAACAGTGGAAGGAGGGTATAGAAAAATCACAGTGGTGGGAAAAACCTAGTGCAGTAAGAAACTCAGAAGATTGCCATAGCCAGCAAGAAGGGTCCGTGCAGGTGGCCAAGATATGGATGCTGGGAGGAGTTCAGGTTATGAAAGGACTTTGACACCCTGCTAAGACTGTTGAAAAGCAAGTAAAAAGTAAGTGAAAACTATGGTGACAGTTGAAGGGCAAATTGGGTGGTTGCCACAAAGAAACAGGAAGGTATCACCTAATGAGGTCCTGGGCATGATTTTGTGATGGGTTGTCAAGGACAGTTAAAATTGGACCATTCAAGTCAAGAAATGTGAAGATATGTTTCAGACTATACTTGCAGATTCAGTGTGGTCCAGGCTGATGGCAGAGGTTAGAAGGAAGAGAAACTTAAGGGCGATGTGACTCCAGTGATGAGAATACAGCAAGCGTTGGATGGTAGAGGCTGAAAAGACGTGAGCTGGTTTTGAGTAAAGCCAAGAGACACACTATGTCAGGCTTTGCAAAACACTGCATATATTTATTTTGTGTTTGGCTGTGTATGCACCGTGGCACATGTGTAGAGGTCAGAGGACAACTTTCAGGGGTTCATTCACTTTTTTTCCCACCGTACAGTTCTTGTGGGTGGCACTCAGGTAGTCAGGCAAGGCAGTAAAAATCT
This sequence comes from Acomys percivali, assembly GCA_907169655.1. Classification (NCBI taxonomy): domain Eukaryota; kingdom Metazoa; phylum Chordata; class Mammalia; order Rodentia; family Muridae; genus Acomys; species Acomys percivali. Next base: position 90,459,787 of record OU015753.1, on the reverse strand, counting down.
TTACCTACTGAGCACATGTATACCCATGTGCTGCTAATGAAGTGGTCTAAAGTAGGTTTCTCCTCTCAGCTTAATGGTAGTAAATTTGTTACTGTAACCACAATCTCAGTTGTGTTTAGACTATATTTACTTGTTCCTGTCTCTTCTCAAAATGGCAGGGCTCACTTGTCCTGGTAGATACATACAGCTGTCAGCATTTTTTCCCCAAGTGATTCTTGGCCACATAAAGTTATTTTATTTTGGTTTTTAAAAATACACAAATGGCTATTGGACGTTTCTTCTCCCACCCTCTCTTCTCCGTCTCGTTAGCTCCCTTTGTTCCTCCAGGTCGTTTGGCTTCGTGTAGCGTGCATGACTTATCTATATACAACCCTAGGAACCACAAGTGAGAGAGAACATGGCATTTGTCTTTGTGAGTGTGGCTTAGTGCGTGTAATATGACCACCTCCAGTTGCATCTGTTTTCCTACAAGTGGCATAACTGTTACTTATGGGTGGAAAAAAAATTCCATTGTGTACCTGTGCCACGGGTTTTTTTTTTTTTTGTGTGTGTGTGTGTGTGTGTGTGTGTGCCACATTTTCTTAATTCATTCTCTTGGTGTTAGGCACCTAGGTTGGTTCTGTAACTTAGCTGTTGTGAGTGGTGCCATGGTGAGAGCATTATTGTGCAAGTACTCTGTGAGAGGCTCCACCAATGGTGTATAGAATGTTCCTTTTTGTCTGTGTCCATTCCAGCATTTTGCTGTTGTTGTTGCTTTCTAAATAATGTTTGCCTTTCTTACTAGGAGATGGAATCTTAGTGTAGTCTTGATTTGTGTTTCTTTTATAGCTAACCAGAACATTTAAAAAATATATTTATTAACCATTGTTTCTGTTTTTCTCCTTTTTGAATATGTTGGGCACACATGTGTATGCATGTTTGTTTGGATGTGTGTAGGTGCACATGTGTTTTAGGGTGTGTGCACACACATGTTCTACATGTATGTAGAAGCTGGATGCTGACATTCAGTGCCTTGCTTGATCACTCATCAGTTTATATTAAGTCCGGTCTTGCAAGTCCTGGAGCTCACCAATTCTGGTCCCCATCCCTGCCCAGCTTGAGACCTGAACTCCAGTCCCAGTGCTCAGCAACAAATGTTTTATCTATCGATCAGTCTCTCCAACCCTTTATTGAGTGTTTTTAATTAATCTTTTGAGAAGCAGTGTTTGTTTTAGTCTATGTACCGATTTGATTGTTCCATTTTTAGGTTAGTTTTATGAGTTCTATGCATATTCTAGATATTTACCATCTGCCTTATGTGTAGCTACCAAGGATTTTTCTCCCATTCTCTCATCTTGAGGCTGTTATTTCACTGCATTTTCTTTTCTGTACAAAAGCTCTGTGGTGCTGGAGAGATGGCTCAGAGATTAAAAACAGAGGTCCTGAGTCCAATTCCCAGCAACCACATAGTGGCTCACAAAAGCTTTGTAGTGTCAAGAGGTCCCATTGTTGATTGTTGGCATTATTTTTTGAGGGACCAGAGACTTACATAGGCCAGTATACTGCCGTGTTTGCCCTACATTTTCCTCCAATGTTTTTGGGTCTCACATTGAGGTTGTTGATCCACTTGGGGTTGGTTCCTGTAGAGGTGGCGGGGTATTGATGCTTCTACACGTGGGTATCCAGATTTTCCGCTCTTTGTTTATTGAGAAAAATGACCCTTTAGCCCACGTATTCATGGTTCATAGTTCAGAAACACAGGTCAGTGGCAAACTTCTGTGGATCTCAAGCCAAAGAACTTCTCCAGATTCTGTAACTACTTTTCCAGTCTTTCTTGTGTTTTTAGGCATTAAGAGTGTTTGTCTCTCTTTTTTTTAATGATTTGTTTTATTTTTTTATGTACATTGGTGTTCTGGGAATTGAACCCAGGTCCTCTAGAACAGTGCCCACTGCTCTTGACTCCTGAGCCATCTCTCCAGCCTCCATTTGTCTCTGTTTTTAGTGTTCCCAATAGTAAGTTGATGATAAATGATTTACCATAACAAAGGTTTTCTACATATCTTTATTATTTTATTTCCCCTGGAAAGTAGAGTAAATATCTCATCATTGATTTACAATAGTGTGGAATACCACTTCTTTGAATGTATTTCTTGAATTACTCATTTTTAGATCTCTTGGTAAGAAATTACTTAAGATGCAGGAATATACTCGTGTTAGGCTCACTATAAATACTACTAAATTAAGAGCTTTAAAGAGTCCTGCAGATGGCAGATTTCTGTTGCTTTGTTTACGTCCTGTTTCCCTACAGGGTATCAGACAGGAGAGGCAGATGGATGTTTATATGGAAATGCACCTTTGCTGTTCTGTCCACTTCTCCTGTGGGACCATTTCTTCAGTAAAGACTTTGTCCTTTGCGATGACCAGTGTGGTTGTGCCCTCTGCTTTCCCACAGTTGTCACACCCATCTTTATGGTGTTTACTTGTGAATAAATGCCTTTCGTTATTGAACTCTGCAACTCTCAAATTTTAGCAGTTGCCCGATGACCTAGTTAGTGATGATTTTAAAGAGGCCTTCTGCTGATTCTAGTGATGATTTTCAAACACAGCTTCAACCATAGCTTATGTTGTCCCTGGGATGGGAGCAACAAGACTATCAGAATCATCTGCTGTAGTTTCATAGAATGAGTCTCGCAGCTTAATCATTGAGGTGAGCCTGCCTGTTGCTAACGGTGTTACTACATAAATGGGTTTTTGCTCTATTCTTTCTTTTATATTTTTCCAATAGTATGTATATCCACTACATACTACAGGGATTTCTATGTAAGTGCATAATGCACTTTGAATGTCATTCCCTTCCTTATGATTATGTACGCCCCTTCCATTCTTTCCTGCATCTCTATTTAAGACCCGCTGGGGCTGGTTCTCAGGAAGGCAGTGCCATCTGAACTATTTCTTAATGCCCTTAAAAATCATTTTCAAGGAAGTTCACAGATTCCTGAGAACATTGAGGTAAGTGTGCAGTTCAGGAGAGAGGAAGATAGTGAGGTTCACTGAAACTGTTTAGGTGGATGTAGTGGCACACAGCTCTCATCCCAGCAGTCCTGAGGCAGAGGCAGGTTGATCCCTTTAAGTTGAAAGCCAGCCTGGTCTATATAGTGAATTTCAGGACAGCTAGGACTACACAGAGAGACCCTGTCTCAAAAGGCAGCAACCACTTCATGTTTATTAGATACCGGCGTCTTAGTTCCGTAGCATATTTTGTTGTTGTTTTTGTTTTTTTTTGTTTTTTGGGGTTTTTTTTTGCAAAAGAAAATTATAACTCTGGAGTATTTAAAATTCTAGACATGTATAAAAATCTATGTGCATGGTTTGTGGGAAGCCATGCCACAGTGAAAGGCTTGCACTGTTCTGTTGTATGAATGCTCCTGGCATTCAGATGTGATCGGTACTCAAATAATCATATCGCTTACACTTAAAACGGACCACTCCAGGATGACGTGCAGCTAACGCTTGCCTTCGTGCTCAGGCGCCTGAGCCTCCCGTCCAGGCTGGACGTGCCCTTAACGCCAGGTTCCTGCTGTGAAGCCCGTCATGAGCAGATGGTGGGGCCTAGAACCCTGGGGCAGGCCGACCTAGAGTTTTCAGCTGTAGCTCCTGTGCAGCACCAGTCAGAAAACATAAAGCATTTCAACTGGGTAAAATGACTTCACCTCATTCTGGCCTGTTGGAGGTGTGCGTGTGTGCTTGTCTGTCTGTCATCAGTGTCAGATTTCCTGGTGGTACTTTAAAAGTTAAACTTTTGTCAAAGATGCAAAATGAAAGAATTACGGTCATTTAACTCAGAATACCGGGTAGATAAGGAACACGTGAAATAGCAGTTTCTAATTTTTTTTTTTTTTTGACCCAAACCTATGATTAAAAGTATTTTTTTTTGTAGGAACTGGAAGGGTAGCTCAGCAGTAGAGTCTTTACGTATGAGAAAATCTGGGTTTGGTTCCTGATATAACAAAAGCAAAAAACAAGGAATAACATTTTAGGTTAATGTGTGCGTTTTTGATTCTTATTTCTCTTTCAAGAGCTCACTGATAGTCTGGAATGCGCAGTTTGAAAAACACTATTTAGGGGCTGGCAGGGTGGCTCAGTGGGTAAAGGGGCTTGCCACCAAGCCGATGACCCGGACTTCAGATGGGGGGAAAAAGAAATGACCCCCTTAGTTCCCCTCTGCCGTCCACTCTAGTGTAAGAGCACGCCTGTGCACGTGCACACATATAAAAATAAATAATTCTAAAAATATCTTAAAGACAAAAAAAACCATACTCAGCATTAATGATAAAGAAATACATTTTTGTGTATGTTCTTGAATTACTTGAGTAAGAATGATTTTCCTACTTCATTATCCAAATCACCTGTTTTTAAAAGATTCTTAGTATTCTGTTACTTATGTTCAAAGATCTACAACATATAAGTGTACAAGACTTAGATTTTAACCGAAGAGTTTAACCCACAAAATCTCATTAAATACCTATTTCTTCTCCTTGCCTGTAATCAAATAGTAACTTTTTGACTTTTCCTTATTTGTATCATCTACTTAACCCTTTTGCCTTTTTGATTTAATATGGTATTCTTTCAATGGTGCATACATGAAGAAGCTTGGTTTTGTCTTAAAGCTCTTTAGGGAAAACAGAAACTCTTGAATTCCTATATCACCAAGCAAGAGTTTTGAATATCATGGAGTTTATTTCCTCTCTCTTTATATTAGTAGTGATTATAATGAGTTATATTAAAATGTGGTCATCATAGCTGGGCAAGATGGCACACACCTTTAATCCCAGTGCTCAGGGAGACAGAGGCAGGTGAATTTCTGTGAGTTGAAGGGCCAGCCTTGTCTACAAAGCGAGTTCAGGATAGCGAAGGCTACACAGAGAAACCCTGTCTGGGGAGAGGGGGCAGAATGTGGTCATCATATGGAAGGATGTAATCTTAGCTGTCATTCATTACATAAAAGTTTTATGATGTATGAGGTTTACTAATTATAGTTGCTATTTTAAGTTTATACCATTATAGGGAACCATAAAAATAATAAATTATATTGCTCTATTCTCAAGAATTCACAACGGATATAGAAAAAAGTATTCATGTTCTGAATTGATACCACCAGACTAGCACTAAAACTAAGTTGTCTTGTAGTTGATAGATTAAGGAAAAACTCCCGTTGTAGCATGACCAGAGAGAAAAAGAAAAAATAGCACTATAACGTCGTATTGTGAAGATTAAAACTTGAGGTAAAGGCAGCTTACAGAGCAAAAGGTCGTTTATATAAAAGGTTCAGTGTCTATGAGATGAGCTTTTATTATGATTGGGAAAGTTCGTGAATAATTTATTGCCATGAAAGTAGTTCGTGTTTGCATTACAGAGTTTCATGGAAACCTTTTTCCTTCTTTCAGACACAGAAACAAGTGAAAAAATACAAGGAAGTGGAGTACTTCAGTTGCTCGCAAACCTGTTGACGCCGCAGTCTTCCTGCACGGCCAGAGTAGCCAACATCATAGCAGAAGTAGCCAAAAACGGTGAGGTTTTCAGCCAGCGCTTTCCGCTTGGAACATCTTCAGTTTTACACCTTACTTGTCAGTATGTTTTGTTAATTTATTGGTTTTATAGATTAGAGGTTTTTTCTACTTCGTTTTCCTTTGACTTTCTGTTAGTGTTTTAGATGACTCTAGTTAATGGTTATTTTCTGCATATACGTCCACTTATTCAGAGTAGACTTAACAGAAAGTACTTTTTCATCTCTGTTGTTCCTTTACCATTTTTTAGTTTAGGTCTAAGGTTTTTTTGTTTGTTTGTCTGTTTGTTTTTTTTTTAGCTCATCATTCATCATCTTATCACAGGGGAGCTTGCGTTTCCTACCGTGTGCTGGTCTGTGTTGTACGGACAGAGCGTTGCTGGTCGGGTCCCCGTTTAGGTTTCTCTGTTTTGAATTGACTTTGAGAGTAGCAGTGCAGTTGGGATGCTTGTTCTGTCTTCCACTCTTGCTTTCAGAGAAAGCAACTGTGTCTTACATCCTTTACTGAAATTGAATCTCTACACCTTTGTAAAACAGTGGTACCACAAATTATGTAACATTCAATTTATTCCATTGTGTCTTATTTCTATCCAGAGACAGATTCCTTGGAAGAATTAAGCAGACATGTTTTTACAGGATTTCAGTGAGATCACTTTTAGGAAACACTGAATAAGCAAAGCAGTATTTAAGCCTAAGGGGAGACCCTGGTAGTTACAGTAGCACCTATTATGTTTTAGTGGGACAGTTTTGTATTATGCCTTTTGTTCTAATATGTTTCATAGATCATTACTTTTCACAGAGAAATTTAAAAGTTTCTGATTTCATTTGAGTAATTAACATGCTAATTGATTTTGCAAAGAACTGTTGTTTGGGCTGGTAAGGCAACCGTTTATGTAAATTACCAAAAATGAACCTGGCACAAAACACTTTGCTTATTGAAGGCTCATCAGAATGCCCTTCAAGTGTCTGTGAGCTTCTGTATCGGTAAATCATACTTGATTATTCCTGAGAACAGTCTTTCTATCATTTCTTTGCCATTATCTACGATGCTGAGCTGGGCTGAAAATGGAGCCTCCCAGTTATTTGTTAACTTACACCAACCTCTCTTTATACACAGCAGCTTGGATGTTAAGATAAGCAGTTTATTTTTAACCTCACCAGAGTCATAGTATAGCAAACTTTATTTTTGCTATAAGTCCACTTTTTTATGATAGCACATCTTCAGTATACTCATGAGTGTAAGGCTAAGAGCCAAGGCTGGTCCAAAGAAGCACAAAGTCACAGCAGGGGTCAACATTATACTTTTTCTTTCTATGTCATGCTTTCTACCAGAATGCTCAGAGCATTAATAATTGCCTTTAGGGAGGGCCCCACAGAAACACGAGAGTTCTTATGTAGTGTTGTAATTTAATGTATTTTAAGTCTGTCCTTCATTCCATACCAGGTAGATGTTTGTTTTAACATGAAGTCTGGTTTCCCTGGAAGCAGCACCTTGAAACACCAGAGGGAAAATACACCATGTTGCCTAGTAGCTAAAGTTTACCTTGATACTTAACATGGTGGAATCTTAACCCTTGCCTGTAAGAACAGCCAATCGGTATTGTCTCAAGAGATTAAAAACAATTTACAAAAGCATGTATCAAAAACAGAAGCTTGTCAACTCACCAGCAAAAGAAAATTGCATAAAGCTAGGAGTTAATGAAGGAAGGTTATTAAAAAATTCAACCGCCATTGATGTAGCACTGTTTATAGAGTCCCAAGCATTAAGGCGTACCTAGCACTACTTGTATTTATCTTGCAAGCTCTGGATTAGTGCTTTGGTTCTTTCAGGGAGTTGAAAGTGAGAAAGGCACATTACAAATCTCATTTTCAAATATTTGATAAGTTTATATATATAATTTATAAATCTCTACAAAGGGGGATCTCCTCCCCCACTTTATGGTCATAGGCTAGCAAGTCTCATCTTGGTAGCCTGCTTATTCTTTCTTTGATTCTCCTCAGTCATAGACCTAGTAGGGTGAAAGTGGGAGGGAGGGAAGAATGGGAGGATACAAGTGATGGGATAACAATTGAGTTGTAATCTGAATAAATTAACTAAAAAAATAAATTAAATAAATAAATGTTAGTAAAACAATAATAAACTAATTCATTGTAAAGATAAAAAGACTCTACAAAGAAAAAAATTTTTAGTTTTTATTTCATTCTATACTTTATAATAGCACTGAATAAATATGTATTTGAAGTAAACTTCACGAAAAAAAATGATAAACTATGAATATTTTACTAATTGAAGTTACAAAGAGGCGAGAATCCATTTTGTTTTTAAATATTATTAATAAAGCTAAAACAACACCTCTGAATTGAAGTCCACACATAATGCAAAACCAAAATAAAATCTATGCCTATAGACATGCAGACACATGTACAAATGGGTAGTTGTTCTCCTGCTTTCTGTGGCTCCCAGCAGCTTATGCTCAGCCATACTCTTTTTTTCTCCCCTCTCCCTAGAGTACTTAAATAGTCTTCATCTTCTGGAGTTCAGGTTGGCAAGAGGGACTGACCTTTTCTTTATTTTGTCACCATTGCTCTGTTTAGCAGATCTTTCAAAGTAGGATCTTTACACATTCTTTACAGGCTGGATGTGTTTTAGACTCCAGCCTGGCATGGTCGGGTGCAGTTCCTGTGGTCTGGGTCCAGCCTGGCATGGTCGGGTACAGTTCC
>OU015753.1:90434561-90451514 GCA_907169655.1 Acomys percivali | reverse complement strand
CATGGTCGGGTACAGTTCCTGTGGTCTGGGTCCAGCCTGGCATGGTCAGGTGCAGTTCCTGTGGTCTGGGTCCAGCCTGGCATGGTCAGGTACAGTTCCTGTGGTCTAGGTCCAGCCTGGCATGGTCAGGTACAGTTCCTGTGGTCTGGGTCCAGCCTGGCATGGTCGGGTGCAGTTCCTGTGGTCTGGGTCTAGCCTAGCATGGTCAGGTACAGTTCCTGTGGTCTGGGTCCAGCCTGGCATGGTCGGGTACAGTTCCTGTGGTCTAGGTCCAGCCTGGTATGGTCAGGTACAGTTCCTGTGGTCTGGGTCCAGCCTGGCATGGTCGGGTGCAGTTCCTGTTGTCTGGGTCTAGCCTAGCATGGTCAGGTACAGTTCCTGTGGTCTGGGTCCAGCCTGGCATGGTCAGGTGCAGGTTCCCCTTCTCCAGTATAATACATATGATCTTTTAAACATTCTTGGTAAATTCTGGAATTACATGTTTGCATACAGGTGCATGCACACCACACACACACACACACACACGCGCGCGCGCGCACAGAGAGGAAGGAGGGGAGGAGGAGCGGGTTGGTTATTTTAAATTAGCTAAAGAGTGCTACTCAACTTCATTCAAAGAGGATTTTTAGGAGTTTACTTTCTCCAGGGGCTGGCAAGTTGCCTTCATATTAACTGAAACTTGGCCTCTATAACAGCTTTGTTCTAGCTATATGCTTTCCAATAAAAATAAACAGAGCATTTAAAAATCTTCCTGTGAGCTAATATAAAAATGTCATAAAACAAAAAAAAAATAAAATAAATAAAAAATAAAAATAAAAATCTTTCTGTAATTATTTTCCATCATTTCAAAATACCTATTGATTGTAGAGTCAGGTTTTGATAAATTGGTATCTGATAAACAATTAGAATATAAGAGCAGAGAAAAATTATAATTCCTTGATTTTTGCATTCTTTGAAGGCAGTTAACAAAACAGTAATGTAACAACAGGTACCATTTTTAAAAATAAAAATCCAAATTACACCATTTGTAAATTTTCTACTTAAACAGTAGTCAATGAAATCATCTCAACTATTGTAAGCTAAGTATAGCTTATTTAAAAAGAAATGCATTATTTTCATCTTTAGTTTAACAGTTGAAGCCTGTAGATATTTCTGAAATAGGCGTTAAAGTGTCAGGAAGTCCATCGATAGCATGATCTCCTTAGTTCATGGGTGTGTATAACATAATTCGTTTTTTTTTTTCCCCCAACATGTTGTAGGATATTCTGCCAACAATAAGCTTAGGTTAGCTTTGGAAGTAGAGAGTAATTTTAACCATGGCAGTGTAAATTGCAGTACGAAGTCCTGTAGGAATGAAATCCTTTAGGCAGAGGGATGATCTCAGCTGCCTAACAGGAAACACTGGTTAGTTACTGCCTACCTAATAGCCTATATGTTACTTTGAGAATATTTTAATTAAAGAAAAGAGAAAGATTGCTTATGAGGGTATACACGGACTACGTGGAACAAAATCAGACAAAGGTGTGGAAAGTTAGTATTTTTTTTTAGTAAGATAAACTTTACCTTGAAAAATGAACTCTTTGTTCACTAGAACAAGCTGATAGTAAGTGCGAAGTCTAAGAGGATAATTCTAATACTGGCTTTTGGAGGGTTTTCATCAGCTACCTATCTTTTTTTACCTTTCACATTTTTGAAGTGAGGTAGTACAAGAATAAAGTTTTTTTCTAGTCATTTCTGTGATGGTATCATTGAGACATGGATGTCAATAAAGAATTGGAATAGAGATGTGGAACTTAGGGCTCTTCTAGGCCTTAACAGTTGGAAAAGATCTGTTACTTAAATGCTTCATTGGACTGTTTAAAATTCTTTTCAACTTTGAGCTTTTAAAGACCAGCTAGTGATAAAGTGGAGCATTTGATAGCTTAGTTTATAGCTGATCCTTTAATTATCACACTCACTGCAGGAACACTGCCCCCATCACATGCTGCTTCTAAAACACATCAGTCATTCTCAGGAGGGCGTGACAGCTTAGCTGTAACGATAGTTAATTGAAAATACACTTGGTTTATGGCAGAGACTACCAAGGGTGGACAATGAGATCCTACTTGCTTTTCACACATGCATTTATTTCATTGGGTATTTAATAGGGCTGCAGCAAGTGCTTTTGAACAGAAGTGTGCTCTTCGAATAGTGAGCCCTTTAAACGTCTTAATAGTGCGCCTTTATTTCACTATGGGGAAGTGATGTATGCAAAATGTGCATCTTTTGAGTTCTAATTAAGCATGTCTCTCTTCTTTCCAGAATTTATGCGAATCCCATGTGTAGATGCTGGATTGGTGTCACCACTGGTACAGCTGTTAAACAGCAAAGACCAGGAAGTGCTGCTCCAGACGGGCAGGGCGCTCGGAAACATCTGCTATGATAGCCGTAAGTGTCAAGATGCCGGGAATACTTTTTAAGAATTGTGATTTTTGAGATTAGTTTCAATTTGGTGTCAGAACTGACATTCTAGACAGGCCAGTCTAATAAGCTTTAGCTCCGCTTATGTAGCAGAGCTGATGGAAAGCTGGGCCATCGTATTCTTAGTGAAGAAGTTAGAGGGAGTCACTCCCTGTTTGCACAGGAGAGATTTGCTAAAAGTGAGGCCTTTAAGTTTGACAAGAACCCATTTGCAGATCTTTAAATTAGGTCTTACTGAGGTGTTATCTAAACGAACATACTCATGAAAAGTCTTTAGTTTCTAAGGCTGTCCAAACGAAGCTTTAAGTAATTGCCATTCAGCAAAACCATCATAAAAATCTATCATCTCCTCAAAAGCTGGATCAGCCCACTGCATTGGCATTGGCTCCATCCCAGTTTCTTATTACGTCATCGTCATCCTTCCACCTTCTGGAACGCTGTTCTAGACAGAGGAAGCGCGGACGTGTGTGGATTTATTGCAAACGTACCGCACTTTCTACTTCTCGTCTCACATACACACATACACAGCTTTCTGAGTATAAAGCTGGGCGTGGTGACAAACACTTTTAATCTCAGCACTCCAGAGGCAGAGACAGGAGGTTTGTGAGTTCAAGGCCAGCCTGGGCTCTATAAGGAGAGCTTATTGCAATAAACAAACTACAGATTTTGAATGGATTCAGATTGATTAGCCATATCTTACTTTCCCCTAGATTTATATTTTCTGAACCAGAAACCACATACTTATCATTCAAGTTTAAACCATCTATACATTTAGTTATATTTGTACAATCTGGATAATTTACCATGTTTTCCCCCCTGTTGAGTCTATACTTCAAGTGAGTTGTACTTTGCTGTAAACACTAAATATTTGGCTCTTTTTATAACATATTGTGTTAAAATGTGATTTTATACTGGTGAACCAGATAGAGAGTGAGCTCATACACTTATTTATGGCAAGATAAAAAGAACAAAAAGAAAGTAGTTACTAGCTCTAACTGTTTTGCGGCATTAGTGGGAAGGCTCTCTTCACCTGCTCTCGCCCATCTCTCTTTGCTGTGTGTAATGATGCCCAGGACATCTTAATGTAAAATGTAGCTTCCATTCTTCAACCCCTGATGGTGCATGTAAAGTTACAGGTTCTGCTCTGTTCTTATTCTTTGTATCTTAAGGTATTAGCATCAATTACAAAAGGATGGTTCTTCATATTTATAATTTTGCATCGTGTGTGTCTCTGTGTGTGTCTGTGTGTGTGTGTGTGTGTGTGTGTGTGTGTGTGTGTGTTTCTTATTTAGCATCATAGATTGCTATCTCAGCTCTCAAAAGTAATTCATTTAAATAAAACCCTAATTATTTTTATTACTATGTATAAAACTAACCTCTATACAGTAGTAGTAGTTACAGAATGGTTGTGTGTATGGGTGTTATATATTATGGTTTTCATCCTTGCCCTTTATGTTTGCTGAGGAGTTTAAAGCAACCAAAAGTATTAAAAATTATTCAGCTTAATTATTCTTGAATCCTGTTTTTAAGAAACAAAGCAGTCTCTCCTGATTCTCTGATTTTCATGGGGACACACAGTCATTTTATTTCTTGTGTAGCCTTGAACTCAGGGTTACAGATGTCAAGATAATAAAGCTATAATTTGATAAACTAAAGTTCACCATGATAGTATTTCCAACGTTTGGGTTTTTATCTCATGAAATATACAATGTAGAGCTTATTGGTATGGTTTAGGCTGCGGCATTAATATTTTTCATTTATGTAGAAACATTTACAACTATTTCATCCTGCATTGGAAATTACAGTTAAGTTAATAAATACAGTGACTTAAGCCAGATTTTTCACTTCTAAGCCTCGGTTGGGGAAAATGAGGCTAGGGGTCTTAAAAATGGTAAACCAAGGTGATATATTACCAAAATGCATAGGACTAAATGTGTTGATTGTACCATGTGGGAAAGTATATAACTTAAGACTGCTTTCTTATTCTTTTATTTTAAATAAATATCAGCTTCTTAGTGTTTCCTCCAGAATTATTCTAGAAAAACTAGAATTTATATTTAAATTCCAAGATAGCTATGGAAGTATGAATTTGGTGCTGTCTAGTTACTTGTGAATTTACATAAAATGCATTTATCATTTATTTTGTGACAATTGGATTTCAAGAAACCTGAAAGTTTGGTTTACCTGAAAAGACTGTGATCTATTGTAGCTAATGATCCATTTCCCCTTTATCAAGAAAATGATGTTTTGGGGGAGATATTACAAATTAGTAAATTTAAGAGACTTGCTTCTTCAAAATGTAGCATATTTTAAAGCTCATGTTTATTTTTATCAAGGTTACCCTGTCAGACTAATTGAGGAGAGTTATTAGTGTGCTCCACATGAATACTTTTTAAGGGTGTGGTATTTGGTCAGGGTGGCAGTAGACATGCAGTACATAGGAAACTGGCATTTACAGAGTGAACTGTAAGCAACTCGCTACTGGAAACAAAATTGAGAGATCTGATTATGTGATAGACGTTTGCTAACATTGCTTTAGCAAGCAATTTATTTGAAAGAAATAACCATAAAAGCCATGGAACTTCAGCAAATAAGTAGGTCAAGCTTCAGTTTTAGTAGCAGCCTTGTCAGCTCCCATTATAGTGCTCTTTCTAAGAGAAGAAAAAGTTCTTATATAATTCCCATACCACGAAACAGACCAACACACCTACCCGATGGGATGAAATAGGCCTCTATTGCTGATGAACTCTTTGGATCTGTCTTTTTCTCTTGTATATGGTAATGGGGAAAAAAAAAAAACCTCACTGGCTGGGAACAGTTTTCATTTAAAATTGTTCAGTGTGTTTTCTTCCATATAACCTCTGAAGCACTTCAATATGGGCTCTTCTTTCAAAGCACCCAAATAGATTTTTGATGCAATCAGTATTTAAAAATTCGTGTGCCAGAGTAACTAACCGTTCTGGAGAAGTTTCACATCTTTCAAAGAAGTTGTATACAGAAAAACTGTATTTCATTTTGGAAAGAAATTTTAGCTAAGCTGTATGTACAGTAGAACCGGCTCAGCCATGTAGTTTTATAGAGAAGCATCATATTTCAGAAATGCTTGTCCTGTGTGCACAGTCCCTTCAAAGGTGATATTTTTAAAATCTAAAAGTGTGATTGCCTTACTTGGAATTTTTTTGTAGCACTCTCTGCTTTCATTGATTCTCAAATTCTACATAGAGCTGTGCACATTTAAAATTGCTGGGATGCTGGAGAGTTGCTAAGGGTCTAAAAGATCCATGGAATGTATTTATCGCCCCCCGGGGTACTTGGAGATGTGGGTTTCTGTTGATGCTACTGCTTGAGTTTAGGAAATAGCATGTCATGTTGCTAGTTAAGAGAAGAGCTGGGCAGTGGTGGCATACGCCTTTAGTCCCAGCACTCGGTAGGCAGAGGCAGGCAGAGCTCTGAGTTCTGGGTTGGAGACCAGCCTGCAGGACAGCCAAGGCATCACAGAGAAACCGTGTCTCAAAAAAAAAAAAAAAAGGAAAGAAAAGAAAAATAAAAAAAGATTACAAGTAGAGGCTAGAAGAAAATTAAATACGCTGCTTATAATAATGCAATGCTTGCTGTTATATAACTATATTATTGGAATGATATACATATTTAAGACTCATATGATGCAGTGTCTCACTTAGACAGAAAATTATAGTCTTACTTCCTGAGTGAATAAAATTATCAAAATGAGTTAGTAATCAAGTTTGCCAAAGGCAGTTTTTGTGAAGTGAAATAAATACTGTTTAATTGACTTCAAATATACAAAAGAATGGTCAAATGCATGTTAGTGACTCTTAATGTGTTACGTGATTGATTGATTCATTCATGCATTGACTGACTGACTGATGTATTTGGTGGGGAGTCTTGCGTTCACATGTATGTACAGAGGTAGACTTTGGATGTTTCCTCTACCAGAAAACTTATTGATTTGAGACAGATCCTCTCCCTGAACCAAAAACTTTTTGTTTGGACCAGGCTTACTAAGCAGTTTGCTGCTGCGGATCCAGCTGTCTCCCCACCACCAGTGCCAGGGACACAGGTACTTAAAGCCATGGCCAGCTTTTTACACGGGCCCTGGGGATTGGAACTTGGGTCCTCACGCTTGCATAGCAAGTACTCTTGCCTACGGAGCCATCTCCCCAGCCCCTCTGTTATATGATTTCTATGCAAAGGCCAAATAAGTTAGTTTTAACTGCAAGTGCCAAGAAATAATAACAGCTAAATTATTTTATAGTGAAAGTTAGATTATTGTATATTAATATAGTACAGGAATGCTTTGAAATTGTACAGGTAATCAATATTTCCAGAGGCTTTATTAAATAGAATGATTTCTGCTGGTACTTGGAAATATTTATTTCAGTGATCTAAATTATTTGATAACACTGTTAGAGGCGTTTGTTGCCCCCTCCCCTTTTTTTCAATGTTTAGTTTTAGAAGAAATGGAATTATCAGCTAGTAGCATGAAAATGACATTCGACTTGAATCAGTGTTCTATCTTAAAACCCAACTTAATATCAAAGTATGTCGTTTCTAGAAGAAAGAATAGCTTTTGCAATGAAGTTTTGAGATTTGATTATGAGTATTATCACATGAAGACACTTTATAAAAATATCCTATGTAGATCAAAGTAGATGCTGTCTTATAGTTCTTTTTTTAAAGATTTATTTGTTTATGTATATAAGCACTATTGAATGTATGCCTGCATGACAGAAGACAGCATCAGACAGAAGAGGGCATCAGACCCCATTATAGATGGTTGTGAGCCACCATGTGATTGCTGGGAATTGAACTCAGGAATTTTGGACAAGCAGCCAGTGCTCTTAACCTCTGAGTCATCTCTCCAGCCCCTGTGTTAAAATTTTTGTAAGTGCAAACACAACTAAACAAAATGTGGATGAAATAGAA
This sequence comes from Acomys percivali, assembly GCA_907169655.1. Lineage (NCBI taxonomy): Eukaryota > Metazoa > Chordata > Mammalia > Rodentia > Muridae > Acomys > Acomys percivali. Next base: position 90,444,113 of record OU015753.1, on the reverse strand, counting down.
CAATGCTCTAAATATAGTAGAGAAAATAACATGGACAAAAGCAGATACCATGAGGGCGATTAGCGTGCATACAAAGTATGTGGTGTTTACCATAGGGATGATGAAAGTATGAGTTCCAGCTGCTTTTTAAATAGGTCAAATAGTGCATTCTGGGAAAGGAACAGAAATAGGTTGTTAAACATTAGATATAAGTATATGAAAGCTTAATATGCCCCCTGGAAGGCAGGGATAGAACTTTAGCGGTGCTGCTTACTAAATTGTCATTTAATATGTCTGATTTTTGTTTGGTTGGTTAAAATAGACTTGTTTCATGGATTAAATAGGATTTATAGCTGGGTAGGGTAGGGCACTTTTAATCTCAGCACTTGGGAGGCATAGGCCAGCAGATCTCTGTGAGTTTAAGGCCAGCCTGGTCTACACAGTGAGCTCCAGGACAGCCAAGGCTACACAGTGAGACCGTGTCTTACTCTCTGCCTCCAAGTGGGGTTTACATATATATAAAAGTAGAATACAGATTATAAGCCATTATGCAAAGCAAATACATACTATGATAATTATTTCTAAACTGCACTGCAACCTAACCTAGTATATACACAGGTGTGTACTGAATATTTACAGTGAAGATAAAAATACGTGAAAATGTCCATGGGCATCAGAGCAGTGTCTGTGATAGTGGTCCAGCAGACTTTGCTCCATTTGATGACCTCCGTGTTGCTCTCTGACAGAACCCAAGAAACAATACTGTGCATGTTTTGAGAGCAGCTTCCCTTGAGAAGCACAGCCCAAGTATGTTGAGGTTCAGTGCTTGCCTCAGGTATGGAACTTAAAATTTGCCCAAATTTTGACTTATTTTCCACTAGTTTAACTTTAAGCCAAATACTCTGTATGCTATGCCCAGGTTGAAATCTAGAAAGAAGAAATAAAAAATAAGTTTGTCTTTTTTTATTAAGTCCATTGTCAGTTTGCTTTAAAAAAAAAAAAAAAAACTTAGCATGAAAGTGAGTTCTGAAAACACTACATTAGCCCTGTTGTATGAATCTATGCAGAGATATGTTGCTTAGACCTGCACATGAACACACAGGAAATAAAAAGTAATGAAGTCTGAATATAGAGTCCTTAGATCTTCCCACTGTTGATTTCCTGACAGAGTTATTGTACCTGAGTTAAGTTATATCCCCTTGGGTCGCAATAAGAAATATTCACCAAGAGCAGGCTTACAGGGTTTTGTTTGTTTGTTTGTTTGTTTGTTTGTTTGTTTGTTTGTTATATGCCTTGGAGGAGTTGAGCTGTTTGATTTTGGTTTTTTGCTTGAGTGAGTGAGTGAGTGTGTATGTGTGTGTGTGTGTGTGTGTGTGTGTGTGTGTACACACACACGTGCATGTGTTTGTGTGCCCGTGTCTGTGTGTCTCTGTATGTCTGGTAGCTTCCGATGAATCTCCACATACTTAAACAAAAAACCTAAAACATCCACATGTCCAGGAGGTATTCATACTCTCTCTTTTATGACAAATATCCTTCTTTTAACTCTTCTTGAGATGGAAACTCTCTTCCCCCCTCCACCCTTCTCTCCCTCCCTCCCTCCCTCCCTCCCTCCCTCCCTCCCTTCCTCCCTACCTTCCTCCCTACCATGTAAATATAATTATAAAGTATGACTTCATAATGCTATTTTTATAGTGTTTGGATAATTAAAGAACAAAATTGCCTGTAATTTTTTTGTTCCTTCTTCCATAGTTTTAAGAATGAAAAACAAATACATAAAATTAAATGGTTAGTCCTGAAATGAGACTGAAGGGGGAGGGAACAGAGAGGTTTGTGTCTAAAAGAGAAAGGGCAATTCTGCTTTAGAGAAAAATGTGACTAGAAGGCCAGTGTCACATGGAGTTCTGACACAGCTGTTTTCCTAGTAAATTAAGTTCAGAAAGGCCCCAGCGCAGTGATGGTGGGAGAGTTCAGAGGTGGCGCTGTGGGACAGGCTGTTCAGAGAGTTGGTTTTAGGTGGCCTGATAGGGATGTGGCTCCAAGGTAGTAACGGATGCTGATTTTACATACGTTTGATAATGTTTGTGGTCTACTTAAAACCCATGTAAGATAAGGAGTCATGGTGTATCCTAAAGCATGACAGGGAAGCTCCCGGGGTAGCTGTGATTGGTATTTACACTCTCATAGCAGCGCACAGCATGAATTTGGGAAAGATGGGAGACAGAGGTCTGGAAAGCTGCTCCATCAGGCCAGCTGTGGCGCAGGGGTGAGAAGCTGGCTCACTGTACATGTGGTTGGTTCCTGGCTACCATTGTACCAGGGTTACACCGTGTTACATACGTCAGTAGCTGATTCTCTACACTTTGAAACCCCTTGTGTATTAAAGTGGCCTTAAGAAACCCAATCAGAGTAAATCTTTACCATTTATTAAAGTATCAGAGAAGAATAAACTAGCTGTTTGCCCATATTTGATTGGTCTAAGTAGCACTCTGTTGTAAAGCAGGTTACCGAAGACATGGAGTAACAGCTTTGGAGCAACTGTTTGTAATTTCATGGATAAGAAGGCAGAGCTGACCTGTTGAGGATACAGCATATAACAAAAATAGATGACCGGGGATGGGGCCAGTAAGAACTTTATGTTCTTTACACTTCATGTTTCTGTTTCTTGGTTACCAGGTTGCTTCCTTGTGCCTGAGTCAACAGGTCTACATGGTCATTGACTCGATTTAGGGGGAAATCATTTTATAAAGCCCCGGGGAAAGGAATGTGTATGTATGTTTTAACTCTTTGTACTATTATTCTTACCACTTTCATCTTAACCTGGTAAAGCTGAAGCTTTGCCTTGAACTCGAAAACCCTACTCTTTACGACCTCTTAAGACACACTACCCTGAGTTGTACTTACGTAATGGCATTTATGGTCGTCTGTTACAGAAAGGGCGCTGTAGAAGATGTAAAAGTAACTGTCGCTGCAGAGGCTTACTGTTGAATAAGTTCACCCTTTCTTTTTCTTTCTGAACTCTGGACAGCTGGTTCAACTCAGCTCTTCTGGCTCAAATGCCTCTCCAAGCTGACTGATGCAAACTGGCTTCTCTTAGCTTCTGACAGAATTGCTCTGCTTGGCTTCAAACTAACTCTAGCAGTCTGTTTTAGTCTTCTGACTCCTCTTTCTGTGGCTCATTCTGTCTTCACCTGTGTCTAGCTTGTTCTGTCTTCAACCTCTCTCTGTAAAGCTCTCCAGGTAAAAACTGCCTCTGAATTCCATGAACTGAACTGCCATGAACCCAACTCCACTGCACTGCCTCTCACCCGACTGACCACAGGAACTCAACTGAATGGGATGGAACTCACTGCTCTCCCTCTCTGAGATTTGGATATATCTATCCTATTCTGTCAAACCTTTGTCACTTTGTCTGCCTCTTGATTAGACATAACTTTCAAACGTGGCTGCTTCCTTCTACAAATTAACTTTACCATCATTGTTTGTGATTAAAGATGTGATCTAAGGGTGTGTCTGCATTCCAGCCAGAGGGATTAACAGTGTGCTGGATTAAAATTCCTCTACAAGAAAGAGCTATCAAACAGTTGTGGCTGATATGAGACCTGTGCTGGTATGCAGGGTTAATATTAATTCCAGCAGTCACAGCTTTGTACCCCTCAGATGCCACGCTGTGACCTCACGGTCAACTGCATATGTGGTGCCAGTGTACAGGGACGTGAATGTAAGTACCTCTTTTCTTCTTGTCCTGATCTGGTATTATATGTGTAAATACATAAAACTTGAAACATTCTTACATAAAGGCATCATTTAAATCTGAGTATATTCCACAAAATGGAGGCTTATGCTCCTGATGTGAGTATTTAATGATCATGGTGGTTTTATCCTCATGACTCATTTTTATAATTCCACTAATGGAATATTTGTAACTTTTGCTCTCCCATCTAGTTTTTAATGGATGTTCTTTGCACCCGGAGCACACACGAAAAATGTTTTTGAATTTGAGAAATGATGTTAACATTTGGTAATTTTTCTGTATTTGAAAGCTTAAATAAAAAATTGAACATGCCTTTAGGCATACAAAAAAAAAAGTCAGCGTTTTGGCAAAAGATCCCTAGTAAAATTCATAAATTTCCTTGACTTTGTCTTTAAAAACAATATAGATAGGTTTATCATTAATCCAGGAAAATTCTTTTGTACTTTGTAAAATTAAATAGTAATATTTATATTATTATATATTATATATTAATATAAATGAATAGTAATGTCCAAGGGGAATAGACAAACTCCTTCATAAGTACCCAACTCAGAATGGCAGATTTGTGCAGTTCACAAAGCAGTGACATTGCTCTGATTTAAGTTGTTGGCTGCTATCCCCTGCAGTATGAAGGTCCCCTTTTTAACACCAGAAACATTTCCCTTTCCTTTTGAGGATATTATTTACATAATAAAGATTGTACTTGCAAGATATATCGATTGAGTGAGAAAACACATTTGTATTGTGGGAGGGGGCCTGTTGAGATGGACTCTCTGTGAGTAGCCCAGGCTGACTTCAAACTTGACATCTCCCTGCCTCAGGCTCCTGTGTCCTGGGGCTACATTTGTGCCACCACAGCAGGCTGGGCTTCCTTTATGGGAGGAGGCTTCTTTGTAACGTTTAAGACATTTATCTAAAGTCCAGCTGATCAGGAGAACCGTGCCACAGAAGGTAGAAGGCTAAACTAAACAAGGTGGAACCTGTTGGAGCTTCCTGTTGTTAGTCAACCTTTTGTAAACATAGAGGAAAATTAATCTCTACTGGGTCAGACTGAAATAGAAACACTTCTGTCACCAAAGACATGTTTATAAAATGGCTTGTGGGTGACATGTTTGTAGAGTGGCTTGTGGCGGGTAGCGGGGTGGGGTGGGGAGCAAGTGCCCCACAGAGCTGTTTGTGGATGCAGAAAGAGCAGATAGAAGTTCCTTTGTTTTCTTGCTTTTATTGTTACTCCTGCACATTTTTATCTGCTGAAAATCTCGAGTGTAAGGTTCTTAGTGACAGGTGCTCTACTTTGATCTCTGTTGCTATAGTTTTTTTTTAAACTTTTATTGATTGTCTATGATTTACATGTCATGCACCGCAATCCCACTCATCTCCTCATCCCTATCTGCCCTCTGCCCTTGCAACCTCCCCCAGTAGAATAAAACAAACAAAAATCTTGTCACGATTTTTGCTGTAGCATATCACTCAGCGTCCCCTTTTGTCCACACATGCTTACTTTCAGATGATCATTGCGATGAGTCATGGGTCTGGTTTGAGGCCTACACCATCATTACCAGATCCTCACTGGGACTGCTCTCTGATATCCTGTTGTTACCACGTGTCTTAAGCTTTGGATCTGCAGGACCGGCCCCTTCATGTGTTCCAGCAGATCCTATATGGGGTTGAGGTGAAGCCGACTCAGAGCCCTGGATCAGGGCCTGGAAGTAGCTGAGTTAGTCAGCCTGCCAGCTCTCCTGTTCCTGTGTCCTCAGGGCAGGGCCAGCTCTCCTGCTCCCATGCTCCCATGTCCTCAGGCCTGGCTCACCTGTTTTAAAGTCTGACTAAAAGAAGCTGGGGGTGGGTGGGGGGGAAGCATTTCTTCTGCATTTCCAGGTCACAGTCCATCACTGAGGGGAGTCAAGGCAGGGGCACAGGCAGGACTCTGGAGCATAAACAAAGGAAGACTGTTGACTTGCTGACTCACTCCAAGGCCCTACTTAGCTTAAACAGCCCAGGACTACTTGCCCATTGCATTAGTTTATCAAGACTCCACAGGCATGCCCACAGGCCGATTGATTTGTATGATCCCTCTTTTGAGTCTCTTTTGACTCTGGGCTGGGTCAAGTTAACAATTAAGGCTAATCAGAACTCAGGTCAGCAGTGGCTTTATTTATATACGTTTTGGGGATGAATGTCCAAAAAGTTAAAAATAATTTCTCATTTAACAAAAGGTTCAGAAGGCTGTTTTGTTTTCTTAAGATTAAAGATTTAGTTATTATTATAAACAATTTTTATTTAGATGGAATATATAGTGTGAAGGAAACCATGAAGAACTAGAAAAGGGAGTGCAGCTACCCAGAATTCAATGGTTTCTAAAGTGGAGACTTCTGGAGAGATGTTCAACTGATAAGTGCTCTTGCAGAGAGCAAGGATTCAGGTACCAGCATCCACATGGCAGTTCACAGTAGTCTAACTCTATTCCTACGGCACTTGGCGCCCCCATTTGACCTACAGAGGCACCAGGCATACACATGGTGAATGTTCTACTAATGCCAAAACACACATGCATAGAAAGTAAAAATAAATCTTTATAATTTTATGTGTCAACATGACAACACCATGAACTAAACTAATGTTTGGTCAAACACTGTACCGTGTGACTCTGTAAGGTAGTTTGGAGTCAATGCATTGAGTAAAAACCTTTTGTGTTGTTGAAACCCTTGGGGCGAGGGGGACATTGGCTCTTCCTGGAAAGTGAGGGAAAAGCTCCTGCAGACTAGAAAGCTTAGAAATTTGCCTTTCAGAACTTATTTATTTTCAATAATATATTTTATTTGAAACATCTAAAACTTCATATGTGATACATTGATAATATCCTCCCATAAAACATATATATACATATATTTTTTTTTAAAGAGAGAGATGTTAGGTGTGACCTACCTAACCTCTGCCAGGTTTTATAGCTATAGAGGCTGAATCTTGAGAGTTCAGTTTTCAGAAGCAGCAGCTCCATCAGTGATAACATTGACCTAACAACCATGTCTCTGGTTCATTGTCCCTGTAAGTGCTGTATTTGTAGAAGTTGTTACATGCACATAAATACTCTGATATTAAATAAAAATGCTTATGCCTCTGCCTGAGCGGTTGGTCCTGAGAATTTTTCCATAAGATAACTTTAAATAAACATTTGTTCAATGTGTTATAAATTACAAAACTAAACAGAATGAAGATAAGTAAAAGCAGATGAAGAAGGAAAACCTTATTATATACAAGACGAAACCTTCCTTTAAAAATGTATAGGAGCATGCTTAGCTTTATTTAATCCTTTCTCCTTGACATTTTCCCTCAACATACAAGAGAATATAAACACTGCTTGCTTTATTTGAAAAATAATGGATGCTTTGATTTTGTCAAATTCTTAGTAATAACTAAAGTAATCTATGTAAAAATTGGACAGATTTGTTATTAGTACAGTAGAAAAATATGTATATCCTTAAGGTTTTTACACAGATAACTGTTTATATTATTTCTTCTCTCTACAAAGAGCATAGATGAAAAAAAACCTGCAATTATATCATCCTTATAATTGCCCTGGATATTTTCTTCCCCCCTCCCTGGGATGAAGAGCAAGGATGAAGGCATTTGTACAGCTCTTACCTAATTTTTATAAGTAAGTGCTTCAATCTTGGTTAGTCATAACTGAATACTGTCACACTATTAGAATTACACCTGACTTCTCAATAGAGACCCAAGAAGCCAGACAAGACCTGGACAGATGTTCTATAAACTCTAAGAGATCACAGTTGCTAGTGTAGACTACTATACACCAAAACTTTCAACACAATAGTTGAAGGGAATAAGACATCCCATAATAAAACCAAAATTAAGCAGTATTTATTTATAGATATGGCCCCACAGAATGTGCTAGAAAGAAAACTCCAAGCTGCAATGGTTAACCACAACTAAGAAAACACAAAGTATAAATAATTCCAGACCAGCAAATCATGACATACTCATCAAAGGAAAACTCCACCAAGAATACATTGCAATTCTTAATATCTATGCCTCCAAACACAAGGGGACCAGATTCATAAAGGAAACACTCCTACAGCTTTAGTCACATTAACACTTACAAGCTAATATTGGGAGACTTCAGTACCCCACTCTCACCAGTAAACCGGTCACTCAGAGAAAAAACTAAACAGAAACGCCGGAACTAACTGATGTTATAAACCAGATGCTAGCAGGACATTTCACCCAAACACAAGAGAATATACCTTCTTTTCACTACCTCTTGGAACTTTCTCAATTTGACTATGTACTCAGACAGAAAGCAAGCTTCAACAGATAGAAGAAAATTGGACTAACACCCTGCATCCTGTCTGACCACCACAGATTAAAGCTAGATAACAACAACAACAGACAACAGAAAGTTTACAAACTAATGGAAACTGAACAACTCACTAGTGATTGAAAGATGGGGCCAGATAGAAATGAAGGAAGAAGTTAAAGACTTGCTAGAATTCAGTGAAAAATGAATATACGACATGCACAAAATGTGTGGGATACAATGAAGGTATTTGTAAGGGACAAGTTAGCACTATGTTCCTACATTAAAAAAATAAAGTAAAATAAATCAGATCTCATACTAGTAACTTCACAGAACATCTGAAAGCTCTAGAACTGCTGGAGGTGTCACCGTGCCCCATTTCTAGTTGTACTGCAGAGCTACAGTAATAAAACCACATGGCACTGGTACATGAACAGATAGTTGATTAGTGGAGTCAAAGTGAACACACAGATATAGGTGCACACACCAATGTACACACTGGGAAAAGGTACTGCGGATCACATTGGATGTCTGCATGCAGAAGAATGCAAATAGATCCATACTTCTCACCCTGCCCCGGACTGAAGTCTAAATGGATCAAAGACCTTCCTTAATGTAAAACAGGTACACTTAACCTGATAGAAGAAAAAGTGGAGAATGGTATTTAACCCACGGACACAGGAAAAGACTTTATGAACAGAACACCATTGGCACAGGCACTAAGGAAAACAATAAATGATGACCTCATGAAACTGAAAAGCCTCTGCAATAGCAAAGCAGCATCCAACAGAATAGGAAAATATTTTCACCAACTATACATCTTATAGAATGCAAATATCCAAAATATATAAAGAACTTTTTATAAAGAAAACCCAATTAAAATGAGGTATTGATCTAAACAGAGAATTCTCAATTGAGGAAATTCAAATGTCCAAGAAACACTTAAGGAAATGTTCAACATCCTTAGACATCAAAGAAAGGCAAATCAAAACTACTTTGAGATTTAATTTCTCACCAGTTAGAATGGCCAACCAAGATCAGTGAAACAGGTGACAGCTCATGCTGGTGTGGATGTAGAGTAAAAGAACACACACTCATTGCTGGTGAGAGCGCAGACTTGTACAGCCACTTTGGGAATCAATGAGATGGTTCCCCCAGGAAGAGTGGACTCTGTCAGTATAAGATCCAGCTGTACCACTTTGTCATGTACCCAAAGGATGTTTCATCCTACCATGGCGACTCCTGTGCAGCCATGTTCATTGCTGTTCTATTCGTAATAGCTAGAAATTTGAAACAACCTAGATATCCCTCAACCCAAGAATGAATAAAGAAAATGTGGCACATTTACACAGTAGAGCACTATCCATTTTTTAAGAAATGACATCATGAAATTTGCGGATAAATGAATGGACATAGGAAAAAAAAAAAAACCCACCCCAAGTGAGGTAATCTGGACCCAGAAAGAGAAATGTGATAGATAATTACTTACATGTGGATATTTTCT
>OU015753.1:90405576-90426208 GCA_907169655.1 Acomys percivali | reverse complement strand
CCCCCCCCCCCCCCCCCCCCCCCCCCCCCCCCCCCCCCCCCCGGTTCCTCAGAATAGGCATGGAGAGAGTTAGCAACCTTGTCTCGTTCCTGATTTGAGTGGAAATTCTTTGAGCTTCTCTCCATTTGGCATGGTGTTGGCTGTGGGCTTGCTGTAAATTGCCTGTGTTATGGTTGAGGTGTGTTTCTTGTACTCAGCACTTTGACTAGGTTGAAGCAGGACTCTGAGTAGGTCTGGAGAGACTGGAACATAGAGCAGGTTGCCTACCCAAGGCCAGCCTAGTGTGACCACCGGGAGCCTGCGGTAGAGAATGTTTCTGAGGATTGTGGAAAGTCTAGAGGAGTGGAGATGGGCGGTGAGGAAAGGCTGAAAGGCAGGCTGAAAGGGCTGTTGTGGAAGGTATTCTTTTTAACGCGCATGACCTCTGTTGACAGGTAGCCAACTTAGCCTTGAACTGACTCCCATGTAATACCAGCACCTGGCTGGTGAAGGAATATTGATAGGATTTCAAGGGCAAAGTTGGCTATAGAGTAATCTCCATACCAGACTGACATACAGAGTGGGGCCCTCTCTCAAAATTAATTATATGGGCTCAACATAACTTCGTGTACTAGGAAACTAGGGCTTAAAATAGCTGTTTTTAAAGATTTTTTTCTAAGTCTTAAGCATTCACAATTTATATTTTGAAAGCTAACTAAAGTCATTCTATTTGAGTTTTGTAAACTTTGGGTCGGATATGCTAGATATCCATATAGCAAATATTTAGATTGTTAACTCTTAAGTAATCATTTTCCAAAATACCATCCATACACATATTGACTAGTTTTTACTTTTTTTTTTTTTTGTCTTAAGATAGGGTCTTGCTCTGTGGGCCAGGCTGGCTAGAACTTGCAGTCCCTCTGCCTCAAACTTCTAAGTGCTAGGTTACAAGTGTATACCATACCTGGCTAGAGGTGTAGGGATATACGTGTGTCTGTGTAGCTATGTAATGTGTTCATGGGGAGGCCTGAGGTAGGCATTGGAAATCTTCCCCTATTACCTCATCATGGAGGCAGGGTCTCTCACTTGAACCCAGGGCTGACCTATATGGCTAGTGTCAGGAGCCAGCATGTCCTGGGGATTGCCCTGTCCCCACTTCCTGAGTGCTGGAATTACAGGGGCTGCTCTGCCCCCATCTTATGTTTATATGGGTTCTGGCGAATCTAAAGCCAGGCCTCAAACTGCACGGTGAGTATTTTATCCACTGACCAGTCTCCCAACCCTAAAACTTAAATTTCTAAGAATACATTCTAAGCTAGTTTCTCTGATAGTTAGCCTGCAGGCACAGGATTTTCTGTAGTCTTAGCTGTTTAGCATAGGGCATTGTTGTGTACCTATATATAACAGTATAACTGCTAGGACATGGTGTGAAGTTAGTTTCATTTTAGCCTGTGTCCTTAATTTTTTAAAATTAAGTTAGTGTGCTATATGTGTGTATACGTCTATACCAAAAGAATTGATGTGATAAGTTTCATATAGTCAACTAATTGAGCAGCGTATATGGCCTTGGTCCAGTGTTTATTAATGGAAAACTAAAAAGCTTTTATTTAATAGCTTCATGGTGATAGTTCCTTGTTAAGTGTTTCCTGTTTTGATCCTTCTGTTATATTCGTACAGCCAAGCTGTCCATTATGGGATCCAGTCAACAACTTGGCTCTTGAAACACTGAAATGTGCTTAGTTTGAATTGAGTTATTTCTAGGGTAAAATGCGCTTGTATTTTGAAGGTTTATTACAAAGAATGTTAAATATTTCACTAATAACATTATTTCAGGTTATGACGATAATAGACATTTGAATAGAATCGTATTAAAATGTATTTTATCTTTTAATGTGGTTTCTGATAAATCTGTATTACACATGTGGCTTTCACATGTTACCATCATGATTCTGTTGGACAGCACTATTCTATAGGCTGTCTTCCTGTCTGAAGAGGTCAGACTTTAAAAGGTACATATCCTTTTAACTCGTTCCATTCCTGTATTCAAAAGTTGGAAAGTACTCTAAAGCTGTTTGCACGTTCCAACAGTTGAATGGCATTTCTTTTGCACATCATACATTCACACATATGTTTGGCCATCAACTTGAAGTTAAATTATAATGGTGTCAGCTAGAAGAGAGAGGATAAGGAAAAATAAAGCACAAGTCAAGAGTGAAAAGAGTATGTTTATGGATGGCAGAAAAAGCTGAAGACTCTGCTCCTGCTATTTAGTAATTGTATATTGTAACCTAGAATTACACTGTGTCCCTTCCACTTTTCTTTGGCAATGGACCATGAAAAACACTCATAAAAAGATATATTTATTGTTTTCCAAGTTAAGGAACAAGCACCCAGTTACTACTACTTAGGCTGTGGACACGGTGTAGCGACAGAGCGCTTGCCAAGCATGTGTGAGGCCCTGGACTCTAGTCCTTCAGGAACCCATTTCTTCAGAAGAGAATATCATTTTGTTCCTGCTCTCTCAAAAGTATTAACAATTTCGTTGTGAAGAGAGAGGTGTGAATTTTCTCGGTAAAACACCCAGAAGTTCTTTAAGCTCCCATTCTGCACCAGTGAGGATACTCTTTTCTTTTCCTCTTAAAAAGCGATTGCCTCTTCGCCCCATCCTACTCCCATGTTCATGTCTGTTTTGTTTTGTTTTCCTTTTGTTTGACTTTTTCCAATGAGACATTTAGTCACCTTGCTTAGGTTTATTTTCAATTTATTAAATAAAGAATAGCAAACAGTTGTTATGTTTTGTATTTGAAATTGTAAGGTATATTTCTTTATTTTATTTTATTTTTAATTTAACTCTTTGTTTTACAGATGAGGGCAGAAGTGCAGTTGACCAAGCAGGTGGTGCACAGATTGTAATAGACCATTTAAGGTCGCTGTGCAGTGTAACAGACCCCGCCAGTGAGAAGCTTTTGACTGTGTTTTGTGGCATGCTGATGAACTATAGCAATGAGAATGGTAAACAAAACTGAAAACTTGCTTTTTCTATGGGGGAAGCTTTAAAATAACTTTCACTATCATATATCCAACCGATATTTGAAAACTGGACGAGTCACAAGTGGCGCATAAAATTAAGAATTAACTTTACAGTGTCGGGGAAAAATCACACAATGGTCTGAGATACAGAACTGGAAATAGGCTTTGAGGGTTACATTAATAACTAAATGTAAAAAATCAAGTGTGTGGTATAGTTTAAATTTCTTGCTGTGAGCATTTAAAAAATAATAATAATGTTAAAATAGGCTCATGTTTATGACTTTAACTACCAGGAGTGGTTTTAAATCTTGTTTTAAGGTGGAAAATTAGTTACTGTATTTACTTGGAAGAATAAAGATTCTTCAATCCAACTGAGCTTAGAATAACAAAGTTCAAAGTAAGTGTAAGTAGCTGATTTTAGAAATTTGTCTTTAAAGCAGTCTGTTTTCCCTATAAGGCATTGTTAGGACCTACCAACAAATGATGTAACTTTCACGTAGCCTATGATATGTACTACAGGAGCACCCATCCACACAATGATAGTAAGTTTTCATGGTGGTTTTATGCTTTAAGCATGGCTCATGGCTCATCATCCATGTAAAATATTATATGATGAAATGCTCCAATTCCAGAATGTCCTTGGCATGTAGCAGAGGTCCTTCTGTGATTTGTTTCTTGTGATATTTTAAGTTTTGCAGTTGTATATTAAATATGTAATATGTAAACTCATTTATGCTGAATGAGTTTAAAGACATTTTTCAGTAGCTTCCATATGGTCAGCGATTCCTATTTTCTTGCACCTTCGCTGAATCTTTTTGAAGGATCCTAAACATGAATAGAAATAGAACAGACTGGGTAAAATCCAAGTTTTAGTTTCTATTTAGAGTTTAGCTGTACTACACAGGTACCTGAATTACATCAAGAAATGACGTTACAGTTGTTCATGTTGCTTCTTTTTTAAACTTCATTTGAGATTCGACTCAAGAATGTAGAAAAAATGCCAAGTAAGACAACATTTTGAAATACCGCGTAAGACATGGAAGCTTTGGATATAATGGGCATCTTTATGCATCTACACTAGGAATTTTAGTCTTTTGAGGAAGCTGTTTTAAAAAATGCATGTTAAAAAAATAATGAGAGTGAGAGAAGTGGTTCCTTTTGTACTAAAGTGCCGGCAGTACAACCATGGTGGCCTGAGTTTGGATCCCCAGCACCTATATTAAAAGAGGAGAGAGACAAATCTTGAGGTGCAATGGCCAATCCCTCTAGCTGAAAGGGGGAGCTCCTAGTTTAGTGAGGGACCTTGTCTCAAAAGGTAAGGTGTGGAGGGTGATTGAAGAAGAGGTCCTTGGTGTCAACTTCTGAACCTCACTCCAGACACAGACAAAATGGCTGAAGGACCCTCCAGAGCATGACAATGCCCATAGCAGAGGACCACAGTGCACAGCGGAGTGCGCTGGTGGGTCGTACACTGAGTGCACGTGCGCTCTGTGTTTTCTAAGACTAGACTTTCTTCTGATAGTAAATATGCTATGGGAAGCTATGTTGACTCTTTTCCTAACAGCGTAGGGCAAATGGTGGTATTCCAAAAGCTGCAGAGAAATGCCTCTTTCAAAACTCGGTAGATAAACCAAAGTTATTTGTAGACTGTTAAAGAGACACAGCAAAGGTCACCCTCCATCTCTTCCTCCTTCTTGTGTACTGAGCACCCTCTGAAGTGATTCTTGTTGCTTATCCCTGAATTTACATGCCAATCCACTCTTTGCATTGCTATTGAGCATCTTTATTTTTGTGCTCCTTTAACTACTATTTTACTTTAAATTTCTGTTTAATGACTTATACATTAGAACTTCTTCACTAACATGAGATCACTTGGGATTGGTCCTTATGCACCCAGCACCCAGATGAGTCAGTAAGACCCAAAACTCAGGAAGTACCTTACATCAGCACTTAACGGGAAGTTTCTTTTTAGACGTGCTTACGTTTGAATCTTAGTACATAGCCCTGTGCTAATTTGTGAGTAGAATATGAGTAATAAATACTTACGTTCTGCTCTGACAGAGGAAAAAATGAACTGTTTCTTTGAGCCCAATAATTTAAGCTGTATCCACAGTTAAATTTTTAGCTACATATATATATATATATTTTTTTTTAATTTCAGATAAGGTACGGTTGAAACTGATCACAAAGAACTCTTAACAGGAAAGCATCTTTTGAATTACATATTAGTCCTAAAATACATTGACACTGTGCAGTATATTCATTCAAATATTTTTGTCTGTGTCATGAAATTGTTAGTATATCAGGTTTAAGTTCAATAAATAAGGAAGAAAACCGCTTCCCAAACATAAGGAAGATATCTGTGCTATGGATGTATTTGTTCAGTGGCAGCATTTCTGTACTGCTGGTTAAAACTGCACACATACCTGGAAGTTCATTGGTTTAAAAGTTTAGACTCGCTTAGGACTATACTTTTAAGCAATGAGTGATCCCTATTTTTACCCATTGATGAAACAATTAGGACTTTTTATAGTACGGTGTCTGGGTTGTAAAAAGTATATTGCTGAGCCAGAAATGTTGGAGTGATATTTATAAATCCATATTTGAATGTGTCAGAAATAAGTTTATTTAATAAAAGTCACTTAAATTTTTTTTAAATCATAACTATTTTTTAATGTGGCAAGCAGCAATCAAACTTGCATAGCCTTGCAAAGTAACCTGGATATTGATTGATAGAAAAGGTTGTTTCAGATTTGGCATTCTGCTTGAGGGAACATGGTAAGCATACTGTAACTGGATACAGCTCACGTTTTAATTACAGCTCTTTAACTATACATTTTTATAGCATTAATTGTTTGGGGGTTTTTGTTCCTGGTTTGCTAACCCCTGCTAAAGCACGGCAGTTTCAGAACACTAAACATTCTTGCTCTGCTGGCCAGCTGTTAGCACAGGTGCTCTCTGACTGCCAGTGGAAGTGATCCCAATGAATCTGCCCTAAACCTGGCAAAATCTTACGTGGGCATTGCACTGGATACACCCATCTGCTGAACATCATGTTGAGCACCTTGAAGTGCCACTTATTTAAGCCATGATTATGTGGCTGATGGAGAACTGTGGCCCACTGCTTCTTGTGCCCGGCACCACAGAAGAGACATGCTGCACATCACTGGCTTGGGCAAAACCCAAAATGTCAAGTTCTGCTGGGTTCTCCTGAATCCATATCACTTCCATGTCATCATCAAGTTAGGAACCAGTTAGAAATCTTAAATCAATCAAAGACGATCTGTAGTACAGTGTTTGGGTACATATTTCCTATGGTTATATAGCATCCAGATACTGCATACCTTAATAATGCCTAAATTTTTCATTAATAAAATCAGTAGTTGGAGGGAAACTGCTGTCAAAAGCATTCCTTCATTATATAAGTTAGAAACACTATAAATTATTTTTTAAAAAGATTTATTTATTAAGTATACAGTGTTTTGCCTGCATGTATTTCTACATGGGGGCACCAGATCTCATCATAGATGGATGTGAGCCACCATGTGGTTGCTGGGTATCAAACTCAAGACCTTTGGAAGAGCAGGCAGTGCTCTTAACCTCTGAGCCATCTCTCCGGCCCTATAAATTCTTTATTGGATTAGTAGACCTCTCCTCTCTCGATAAGTAGCAGGCAGGGACACCGGAAACAAGGAACAAGTACCATTTCCCATGTCATCCACAAACTTAGTAAGTCTGTGCATGTGTACCTGGAAACTGCGAACATGTAATCTTAAGTGAACCACTTAGAGATCAGAATTAACACCTTGTGTGAAACCTGCCAGTTCATGGTCACCACCGTCAATTATAATAGACACATCAAATCAGCAAGCAATAGAAATTTTGCTTAAGGGTTTACTATTTCCCTGTTGGTTGGTTGGTTGGTTAATTTTGATACAGGGTCTCACCATGTAGTCCTCACTGGCCTGGAATTTTATGAACCACACTGTCCTCAGACATATAGAGATCCACTGCCTTTTCTCCCTGGTACTAGGATTAATGGTGTGCACCACCATGACCAGCTTAATATTGTTCTTTTTTTTTTTTTTTTTAAGATTTATTTATTATTATGTATACAGTGCTCTGCTTGCATGTACTCCTGCAAGCCAGAAGAGGGCACCATATCACATTACAGATGGTTATGAGCCACCATGTGGTTGCTGGGAATTGAACTCAGGACCTTTGGAAGAGCAGGCGGCGCTCTTAACCACTGAGCCATCTCTCCAGCCCCCTTAATATTGTTCTTAATACAGTTGTGTTAGCAACACAAAATAGAAGGGGAAGATTGTTACACCTTTAAAACAAAGTTCTAAATGGCGATAAGCAATAAAGACTAAATTTCTTAAAATGTAAATTTCATACAGTAAAGGTAATAAACATGCTACCAGGAACTGGTTTCTTCTCAGCATATTAATAAAGAGGCAGTGGCTTCTTCATGTGACTTTATGTATACTATAGCTTTATATTTGAATGTATGCTTTCAATAAGCACTAACATTCTTCAGTATCGGTAGTAGCGCCATTGGTTGAAGAGAGGCTAACTTGCAACATAGGAAAAATCTATTCCTTGGGTACTTGATTGAAGGGTTAGTCATTGAACTTAAGTGTTAAACTCATTACTTACGTCAGTTGACTGAAATATGTCTCCTATTTCCGATTTAAAGAGTGTTGCTGGGCTGGCTGGGAAGCTCAGTGGGTATAGAGGTGTGTGCCGGCAGGGTTAACAACCTGTCTTCATCTTTAACTCCCAAAAGGTAGTAGGAGAGCACCAACCCCCCCCCCCCGAGAATGCCCTCTGACCCCTCCCCCGCACCCCCCTTCCCACACACAAATGCTTAAAAATGTAAAGGTCATTAGCACATGCAATTCTAGCCACTGCTTGTGTTTCTGCAGCGTTCATTTAGCTTCTGTTTCATTGGGTAGGGAAGTGGGTTTATCTAGGAGTTGTTTCAGGAGATGAAAGAACGTGCTCTCCAGGGGGCTGGAGAGATGGCTCAGTAGTTAAGAGCACTGTTTGTTCTTCCAAAGGTCCTGAGTTCAAGTCCCAGCAACCACATGGTGGCTCACAACCATCTATAATGTGACCTGGTGTCCTCTTCTGGCATGCAGGGGTACATGCAGTCAAAACACTGTATACATAATAAATAAATAAATATTTAAAAAAGAAGAAGAAGAAGAAGAAGAAGAAGAAGAAGAAGAAGAAGAAGAAAGAACGTGCTCAAAATGTATGGGGGAAAAAATTCTAGTTAAAAGAAAGTTCGAGAAACAAAGAATTTCTCCAGTTTCAAATGACTTTACTTACTAATAGTAGCTATACTTATTTTATATTTTTAAAAGAAGACGTTTATCATACTTGTTATAGTCCAAGTGTTAGGTGTATGTGATAACTGTTTTAGTCCCAGGGTATAGAGCTGTGGGCTAAGCACAGCTCTTAGAGTATGCCTATTCCGTGTTATCAGCTTGGCTCCAGCTAGAGTCATTTAGAAGAGGGACCCTCAGCTGAGAAAATACTTGCATAAGATTTGGGTTTTAGGCAAATCCGTGGTCATTCCCAAAGCTACTGGTGGATGTGGGAGGGCCTGGTCCTCTGCGGTTGGTGCCATCCCTGGGCAGGTGGGCCTGGGTTTTATGAAAAAGGAAGCTGAGCAAGCCAGTAAGCGGCACTCCCCTGTGGCCTCTGCCAGGATCCCGCATTAGCTTCCATCAGTGAAGTGTAATAAATAAACTTTTCCCTACCCCCCCCAAAAAAAAAACCAATTTCTTTTTATCGTGAATTTTATTTTCTTAGTGAATCTAATCCAGTTACTTGGGTTAGCTGCTGCTGCTTTACGTTTAAAATAAACAACTAAGGAGTGATACTGATCAGAGCACATTCATCTGTCCTGTGTGGGATTTACCCCTGTGTTTGGGTGTTCTTTGATGACAACACACAGGAGCTTTTCCTAAAGGTTAGATGTTTAGAAAAAATCTTGATCCCTGTGAAGCATTATTTCCAAAGTTTAATTAAGACAACTCAGTGCTTATATAGAAATAAATAAAAGTTTTCTCTGTAATATAGTGAAAACACTCAAAATGTACAGTTGTGTCTCCCAGTGTACTACATTCAAGTGTTCTCTAACCGTTTTTTGTTTGTAAAAACATGGGCCATATATTTTATAAATTTCCATCTCCCCTCCCCCCCCAATCCCTGAAGTGAGGTGCCCTAGTGGACTGAGTGACTTACATTGTGCAGCAGTGCTGTTGGCATTTTTATTCTTCGTGTTCGGCCAATGGCTACACTTTATTAACTACCTACTAGCTGTTAGTTTGTTGCTCAAAGAACTGTGGGTTTTTACTTCCTATCAACAGAGCTTTTGACTCCCTTTGTCGGATGAGATGGAATCAATGAAGTTCTGCTTCAAGCACCTTCTTATTTACAAATGTTTTTTTGTTCTTAATCATTTTACCCATTATAACATCAACTTCTGAGTTGAAAGATTTTAATATTTTTCTTAGTAAAGTGAAGTGGGCAAGCTACTTTGTCAGTGATTTTAATAGCCTCATACTTAAAGTGTGACATTATATTACAGGAATAATACTTTATTGGCATTGTTAGCTTCTAGGTTGCTCTGGGTTAAATACATTAGCTCTGGCTAAATGCATTGTAATGCTAAACAGGTGCCCACTGTTGACTAGGACACTGGAGGAGCATTCTAGCCTGTTTTGTTTCCTGGGTTTTGTTTTGTTTTGTTTTTCTCTATTTGCCTAAAGCTAGCCTCATTTCACTCTTCCAATTCCAATCCCCCATTCTCATATCCAGCTCTGTAGCAGACTTCCTGCTGTGGCCTCTCCTTATGCTGTTGCCTCGTTGCCAGAGGACTAAGCAGATTCTGGGAGAACACCTGCTTTCCTCTCTCCTGAGGAGCCTTGTCCCCTCCTCCTAGCACATCCCCATTTCTAAGTGTCACCACCCAATACTTAGAAACACATTTTGCCAGGAACCCCCAGTGGCCATACCTGTTACGATCCCAGAAGAATTCTCTACCAAGTACCACACGGCCCCCACCCCCTCACAAGAAGCAGAGACTACAACAGAAACCAAGGAACACCCACCCAACAAAGATAAAAGCATATATCAGCACCTAGAATTACAACTTTTCAAACCCCAGATGTTTAGATGCAGCATAAAAACTCAGTAACAGCCAGGACAATACGTTTCCACTAGAGCCCAGCAACTCTACCACAGCAGGCCCTCAGTATCACAACAAAGTTGAAGCATAATAAGACCCTAATATGGCCTTTATGAATATGATAGAGGTCCTTAAAGAGGAAATGGAAAAAATGCTTCAAATAAATCTAATAAAAACACAAACAGTAGAAGGAAATGAATAAAACACTTCAAGACCTGAAAGTGGCAATAGAGTCAATAAAGAACACCCAAACTGAGGGAAATCTGGAAACGAGAAACTAAGGAACTCGACTAGGAAACTCAGAGGTTAGCCCCACTCACAGAATACAAGAGATGTAAAAAAAAGACTTGCTGGCCTTGAAGACACAATAGAAGAAATGGATACTTCCATTAAAAAAAAATGCTAAGTCTAAAACATCTGGCACAAAAAACATATAGGAAATCTAGGACACTATGAAAAGACCAAATCTAAAAATAATAGGAACAGAGGAAGGAAAAAAACACAGATCAAAGGCACAGAAAATATTTTAACAAAATTGTAGAAAAAATTTTTCCTAACCTAAAGAAGGAAATGCCTATCAAGATACAGTAGACCAGAAAAGAAAGTACCCTCAGCACATAATAGTAAAAACACTAAACATACAAAACAAAGAAAAATATTAAAAGCTGCAAGGAAAAAAGACCAAGCACCATACAAAGGCAGACCTAGTAGAGTAACACCTGAGTTGCCAGTGGAGATTCTGAAAGCCAGAAGGGCCTAGACGGATGTACTACAGTCTCTAAGAGTCCACAGATGCCAATCCCATAACAAACCCAGAAAACCTTCAAATCATCATAGATGCAGAAAATAGACAATCATGTTAAACCCATTTAAACAGCATCTATCTACAAATCCATCCCTACAGAAGAGGCTAGAAGGAAAACTCCAACCTAAACAGGCTAACCATAACCAAGAAAATACAAGGAACAAATAATCCCAGAGAAACAAATCAAAAGAGAAGAAGTGTGTGTGTGTGTGTGTGTGTGTGTATGTGTATCTGTATCTGTACACAGCTCACAACAACACAGTAACAGATTGACAAGCCTGCCTAATGATGAATCTCAACCTCAGTGGTCTCAGTTCCACAATAAAAAGACACATAATAATAGGATGGATGCAGAAACAGGATCCATCCTTATGCAATCAAGAAATATACCTCAGTATCAAGGGTAGAACTCAGGGTAAAGGGTTAGGAAAAGATATTCCAAGCAAATGAACCTAGGAAGTAAGTTGGTGGAGTCATTTTAATATCTGACAAAATAGACTTCAAACAAAAACCAACCAGAAAAGAGGGAAGGACATTATATACTCATCAAAGGGGGAAATTCCAACAAGAGAACATTGCAATTTTTAGAATTTATGTTCTGAACACTAGGGCACCCAAGTTCATAGATGAAAAACTACTGCAGCTTTAATCACATACTGATACTCAGACTCTGGTATTGAGGAGACTTCAGTACCCAACTCTCATCTATAAACAGGTCATCCAGACCAAAAATAAAGAGAAATACTGGAGCTAACTGATGCTATAAACAGAACATTTCACCCAAACACAAAAGAATATATATACCTTCTCAGCACTTCAAAGTTGACGACATGCTTGAGCACAAAGCAAGTCTCAACAGATACAAGAAAACTGGAGTAGCACTCTGCATGGATTAAACATGGACGTTAACAACAGAAAGCTTACATACTCATGGGAAATGAACAGCTCGTGGCAGAATGAAAAAAAAAATGGGTAAGACAGAAAAAGTTTAAGGCAAAAATTTTAAACTTTCTAGAATTGAATGAAGTTGACTACACAACATACCCAAACTTACAGGCTACAGTGAAGGCAGACCTAAAAGGCGAGTTCATATCACTAAGCACCTAAATGAGAATTGGAGAGATTCCATGCTAAGTAACTTAGCAGCACCTGAAAGTTCTCGAACAAAAAGAACAAATCACAACCAAAAGGAGCAGACAGCAAGAAATCATCAAGCTTAGTTCTGAAATCAGTAGAAACTAACAGAAGAATCCGTGAAACAAAGAGTTGACTCTTTGAGAAAATCAGTAATCTCAACAAACACTCAATTGAATGGCAGAAAGAGGATATGCAAATTAGCAAAACGAGAAATGAAATGGGGAATATATCAACAAGGAAATCTAGAAAATCATACTTAAAGACCAAATTGGAAAACCTAAGAGAATGGATCACTTCCTGTACACATACCGCTTACCAGAGTTGAGTCCTGATTGGATAAGCAGTTAAAACAGACATATAGCTGCTGACTTTCAAAGAAAAGTTAATGCCAGTGCTTCTCAAGTTACTGCTCAAAATGGGACCATAAGGGGCATTGCCCAGTTTGTTTTCTGAGGCCACAGTTACTATGATACCCAAACCACAGACACAGTAAAGATAATTACAGAGCAATTTCTCTTATGAACATAGATGCTGCTTCCACAGACCAGCTCTGGGAACAGTGAAGAGGAGAGAAGAGAGGTGGATCCACGGTAGGGAGAATTGAGCAGGCAGTGAACAGCTGGTTAAGGGAAACCAACTAACTGTTGGTTGAACAACTAGCTAGAGTAACTAGTTGTTGAGGAATGGAGGAAAAAGAAATACTAGGAGACTCAGGCATACCCCATACATCCTGAAGGTCGTAAAGCTAGGAGAACTTTATTTCCTGTCTCTCTCCTTGCTTGTGGTCACCCACCTTTGTCTCTTCTTGCTTGATGTCCCGTCTCTAGCTAACTCTATCATGTCTGTTACTTGCTTGCCATTCTTCTTGTGCCAACCCCATATTTTATTTAAAGTGAAGTTCAATTCTTTTCATTACAAATTATATCATGATTTTTCTCATCTTTTACAATCAATAGGGTGTTCAAAAAATCCACAAAGTAAGAGAACAGTCTAACAAGGAAATACAAAAAGTTCTGTATAATTTATAATAAAGCATACAGCAAAACTCAATCAATTTCCAAGCAATAGTCAGCATAACCTGATTATTACTACTTAAACAATACCCAGGGAAGTTTAGTCATAAATTTCCTCGGGCTAAAGCCATTGTGTTTATAAGATTGTCATAGCAACATAGCATAAATTTTCTCTAATTAAAAAAAAAAAACGACTTACTCCCAGTCCCAAACCAATAGGTGTGCTATCCAAGCCTAGACTAACTACCAAGGGGTCCTTTATTGTAAAGTATCTGTAAAGCAATGACATTCTAAACCCACTTTTTATTGCTCTCAAAGCAGATTCTAAGGAAACGTTTCTACAGGTAACAGTATCTAGCCATGTACTGTTATGTCTAGGTCTTAACTTTCATGCAGTTTCTGCTTGGGTGCTCACAGTCAGAGCAAAAAAACTATCATTGTCTCAAGCCCTTGGCCAGATGCCCTCTTTCAACATTCTCTGCGGGAAAAAGGTTTCCCTGTATGATTTTCATTAGGGCTCAGAAATAAGAGTTTTAGGAGAAAAGGGCAGATTTCTAGACAAAAATTACACCTAGACCATACATAATATTTAAAGCAGTGGTGATCAACTGAAGGTCTCTGGAACTTTATCAAGCAAAGCCTCTATGACTTATCCTCATGTCTGTGACACATAGATGCAAAATTTCTTTAAAAAATGCTTATGAGCAATAGTCAAGAATATATCAAAATGATCATGTGCAATGATCAACTAGGCTTCATCCTACATATGAGCACAGGTAGATCGATAAAGGTAAGCTACCATATAAACAAGCTGAAAGACATGTCACATGACCATTTCATTGGATGCAGAAAAGGCCTTTGATAAAAATCCTTCATGATAAAATTCCTGGAGACTTTATACAAGCGACATTTATCAGCATAATAAAGGCAGTTTACAGCAAGCCCATGGCCATACCCAAATCAAGTTAAAAGGAGGCGCACGCAAAGCAATTGCAGTAAAGTCAGGAACAGGGTTGTGCATTCTCTTCCTACTGGTCTATATAGTACTTGAAGTTTTAGTTAGAGCAGACAACTGAAGGAGATCAACTGAATACAAATTAGAAAGGAAGAAGTCAGAGTAACTTTACTTGCAGATAATAATATGATATTATACATAAATGACCCTAAAAATTCCACTGGAAAACTTCTACAGCTGATCAACACGTTTAGCAAAATCGCTGGATACAAGTTAATTGACAAAAAATCAATAGCCTTATATACAAATGAAAAAAAAAGACTGTGAAAGAATTCAGGGAACAAACACATTTCACCAGAGCCTGAAATAATAGAAAATATCTCAAGATAACTAAAACCAAGAAAGTGAAAAGCTTGTATGACAAAAACTTTTAAGACATTGAAGAAGCTATCAGAAGGTAGATCTCTCATGCTCATGGATTGGTAGAATTAATACATCAAAAGTGGCCGATCTACCAAAAGCAATCTACAGATTCAGTACAGTCCCCGTCAGAATTTCAACACAATTCGTCACAGATCTTGAAAAGACAATTTTTTAGCTTTTTATGGAAACAAACAAACAAACAAAAAACCCTAGGATAGCTAAAACAACCTGAAAAATAAAAGAAATTCTGGAGGTGTCACTATCTTGGATATCAAATTGTACTACAGAGTTATAATAATAAACGCAGCATGGTATTAGTATTAAAGCAGACACGTTGATTAGTGGACTCGAACTGCAGACCGAGACATGAATCCAGACCATATGGACACCTGACTTTTGATAAGGAAGCCAGAAATACACCCTATAAAAAGACAGCATCTTCAACAAGTGATGCTGGTCACACTGGATGTCGGCTTACAGAAGAATGCAGATGCGTCTGTTCTGACCACCCTGCAGAAAACTCAAGTGCAGATGGATCAACGATCTCAACATAAAGCCAGATACACTAAACCTCATAGAAGAGAAAGAAACGACTAGCCCAGCATGTCGGTACAGGAAAAGAATTTCTGAACAGTGTTAGCACAGGTACGAAAGTCAGCAATTGATAAATGGCATCTCATGAAACTGCGAAGCTCCTATATAGCAAAGGACACTATCATGTGGACGAGCAGCAGGATGGAATAATATTTTCATGAAATTCAAAGTGTGCTGTATTGAAACTACTTTATTCTCAAAACCCTGAAAGAACTTCTTTGAATTCTCTATTGAATAACTTATAGCATGAGTATCTTGGTTAAGCGCCCAGTATTTTCAAGACAGTGCATCTTGATTTGCCTTTTTCTTTTGGAAATTTCTGTGTGTCACTGAAATACGTAACGTGAGAACTAATGGGGCATTCTGAATGTGCAACACCTAGTCATGTTTTGGTTTTAAAAATAAAAGCTCTTAAAATAAGGAATTGGCGGTTTGTTTTTTAAATGCTTAATTGTGGTTTTATACCATCAGCACTGAATTTAGGCGAAAACATCTCTGTGCTGTTGGTAAAGTGGAAGGAAGCCTTTACTTGCACAGGTGCATTGGGGTAGCCAGGTAATACGCCCTCTCTGTAACTGTGCTTACGTTCGCTTTCATTTCAGTGTTATCGAGCTAAATCCAGCCTAACCTCTGGAATGCTGCATCACTGAAAGCATTTATAGTTTTCAGTATTCATATTCCTGGTCTGGGGAGTGCAGGTGTTAATGCAGGTGTTGTGTTAAGTTACAGGCAGGTTTCTTAAGTCTCTGCTGTGCTCAGATGGTTTTTAACCAGTTTGTAATAGAACATTTCATCAAGACTTCTTTCTGCCTTTTGGTTTTCACACTGCCAGCTACGTGCTGTGTGTTTACTTTAGCTTGGAGTTTTAATGCAATATCCTACCTGTATTCTTTGACTAATAGAAATACCATATATACATACTAATATATAGGCTGTATTTCTAACTGGTTGTTTCCTTTTGATAAAGTTTCATTTTTTAAAAGTCTTACCAGTGGGGTTAATAGTCTTTTATCATTGTCTGTAGAAGACTTAGGAATAAGCTAAGTTTAGTAACAGATTAATATAACTGAGCTATTGGTATTTCAGCATACCTTTTAGCACCTCTAGTCTATACCAGCATTTTAAATATTAAACTTAAAACTCAGGGGGGAAAAGGTTCCTCAACTTGAGATCTTCTCTCCAGATCTCCATTCTTTGGAGTTTCCATGAGTGTGACCTGAAGAACTTGGAACCATTGAAATTCAAGTGTAGGTGGGTAAGTGTTCGCACCAGCGCATGCGCCGATGGCCTTATCTATTGTCTCTGCATCTGTGCTGCACCCCCTCAGTGCCTCCCGCACCCCCTCAGTGCCTCCCCTCCTCTCCCTCCCCGTAGATCATACAGGGCCTGTGTCATCCTGGTATAATGTAGTTGTGTAAATCTGTACTTTGGTTACTGTCTGTCTGTGATGATGTGTGTCAGGAGCAGTTGCAGAGGTCCTCAGACACTTCACAACAGGCATTGTGTTGTCTAAAGACTTTCACATGTACTTGTTGGCTGTGTGTGGGCCCGGGTTGCGTTGTGTGAGTTTCCGTGTTTGTAGAACCTCTGAAAAAGCTCATCCGGAATTGTCGGGGTTTGTCGAGGGATGCAAACGTCATACGTGGTCTTGTTCTTGTTTCATGAACTCTTGAGTGTATCTGGAAAATGTGAGTTACACACATGCCTTCCTGTTGGTCTTTAAAAAGTCTTGCTCCTGATTATACGTATGACAGCATGGATGTCAGCTGCTGTTTGTTGTAGGACATTCACAACCTTTCTTTGGACAAACAAACAAAATGCCAGTCACTGGGTGGTTTGTCTCTATTAGTAACAAAATTCCACACAAATGAGAGCCCTACAGTAGCATACATAGTTACTTAGGACTGAAACAAACCAGTTCTGGAATATTCTCCTGGGCTCAAGTAGTAGAGCCTATTCAGATAAACAAGATGAGAAAGTAAAATGCTTGTTTAAGGTAATTTCTTTCAAAATAGCTAGAATGCATACCTGGTTATCACATTTTCTGTGGTTATCACATGTTGCTGTGGTTTCCCCACATACACCCATATTTATTACATCTGCCAAGTACTTCTTTAAAATTCAGAATATTTTCCATGGTTTCTTCCCCAGACTTCCAACTCTTAAAACACAAGTGAGTGATTCTTTGACAATGACTCTTATATGTCTTAGACTCCTAAAAAAATGAAAGATCTTAAAGAATATTTTGTGTATAAGTTATTACTAGCAGTGCTTATAGTGATAGAAATTCAAATTTTAAGTATTTCTTGTAACATTTTAAAGTGATAAGCCCATTATATCTCAACATGAACAATCTATGAAAAGTATTCTCAAAATAATGTTGCTGAGAAAAACAGCATTTTTACTGTAACTATTGTAAGTAGAAAGAATATAGAAGATATATAATTTTTTGTGTGTGTGTGTGTCATTGCCTAGATTCAACCAGAGTGCCAGGTTTTTTACCAGTCATTCTTTTTACACCATCAAGACACATGTCACCATATTGAGGGAAAAAAAAATCCTTGTATTTTTATAAGAAAAATTTCCTTTGGTAAATTTCCTGGAAGGATCTCAACAATTCTGCTTAGAGAATAGTCTTAGGACACCTCTATCCATAAAGTCAGCATGTGCACCTGCTTATTTAAGTTCTTTTTTTTTTTTTTTTTTTTTTAAATCCTCTGGGTCTTCAATATCCAAGGGGAATTTATATACACTGTAAGCAAATTTTAGAGTCATCCTAGTACAATTGTTGCTCAGTTACCATCAGAGAAGTAGGTATAAAAGACTACACCCAATTGGTCCAGATGAGTATGTCCAATCGGATGACTGTACATCTTCTCTTGTGTGTGGTATGTGTGTTATATGTGAGAATATAATTAATTTGGCTCCTGAACAGTTTTTACACATGTTCTCAGAAAGAAGCAATTTTTTGCAAATTACGGTGACTCGCACCATTTGGCTATGCTACTGTTCTTCTTAATAATCTGCTATAATTCAGATGCTACTAGTGCAATTTGTATTTTAAAGACGTTTTAAAGCTCTACTTTAATTTTTCTTCTTCTTCTTTATCCTGAAACTCAAATTTACGACATTTTAAAAAGTGTCCAAGGAGTGACAGCGATGCCAAGTTAGGAGAGCGTGACGGGCCTGCTCTTCTGAGTGGCATCGTCCTGCTGATTTACCTTACTCATAAGATGCTGTTCCCCTGGCGCCCCTGCACTGCTGGGTACTTACCATGCTCACTGACAGTACTGAGGGGGTGTGCGATGCTTCCATGAGCAGACAGAGAGCAGAGTTTGACTCACTCAATGCATGCGCTAGTGCTCACGCTTACGTACCCGAGACTTAGAATTCAGCGGCTCTGCAGTATGTGACGAGGCAGTGAGGATGGGTAAATACTGCTACTGAAGGGCAAAGGTACACTGGGCTGGTCTAGCTGTACAGACGCTGCTGGTAAGTGGCCAGAGTAATACGAACTTGGACAGGCCTCCTGGTGCATGGTCATTCCGAATAGTACGCTTGGACGTATTCAGTTCACAACACACCGCACTGTATCCTGTCACATGCGTGTGCTGCCTGTAGATATTGAGAATCACTCATTGAAATGCTTCATGGTATATTCAGGAAAGTTTTTGCATAAAAGGTATAAAAGCAAATTCTCATTGGCTAAACTTTGCCTCCTTTGTTTCTATTGGCAGTTTCAGAAAGCTTTATTAGATTGTTTGGACTGTAAATACAGCCCTCCCGTTTTCTTGTATCTTCCTTCTGTTCTTGTTTCAGTAATAGGCCCCTTTCTAGAACAGCCAAGGCCACACAGACAAAGCTTGTCTCAAAGGGGTGGGGGTGGGGTGGGGGCTCCATAGCTACCAAGGGATTTGTGCAATGAAAAAAAAAATTGTAAGAAACTATTTTATCTTCATATCCCAGGTAGATAACTTTATAAAGATTCTTAAGAGGGTTAGTAGCTTTTAAGTAGCCTGTCATTTTAAAGTTGGGGAGGAAAAAGCCTTGGAAAGAGGCTGTCTTCAGGTAAACCCGTTATCAACAGTAGTGCTTTGTGTAAACGCATGGATCTGCGTCATTCTTCCTAGCCTATTCTAAGCAGCACTACCTGCCGTTTTCATTTGGGTTAATTTACCTTCCACCCTGCGACAGGTATTTTATTACCACTGTCCATGAAGAAACATGGTGGAGATGCTGGTCATGTTTGTTGGTTTAAAGCTAACTGGTTACTTAGAAAATGAAAACAAGCAATGGCAGTGCTGACTTCGTCCTCCTCTCCCCTCAAAGCATTTGTCTTGCTGAGGTGACCTGTCTCTATAATGGAGTAAAACTGATAAAAACATACTTTAGGTGACTCTTCTCCCCCCTGTTAAAACTATTCCTCCCTACCAGTCACTGCAGAACACTATGCTTGCAAATACTCAGAACCAGTCACTTCATTTGTTAACATACTTCCAGGTTTTTTCTCATTATGAACGAACTGTAATTTAAAGATTCTTCTCTTCTTCCGTGGTCTCAAAGCTTCCAAGCTAAGTTTTTTTTTTTTTTTTAGGCTTTCCATATATTCTGTGAGTTGCTGTTACACAGATGTTTCTAACCCTTGCGTTTAAAACCAGTGGTGTGTTTAATTATTTTTATACCTTAAAAGACTGATCATCAAAGGTTATAAAGATCTCATTTATAAAGTAAGAATGATGGTTTGATAATATTTTTAAAATTATTTCATTTCT
The DNA here is from genome assembly GCA_907169655.1 of Acomys percivali. Taxonomy (NCBI): domain Eukaryota; kingdom Metazoa; phylum Chordata; class Mammalia; order Rodentia; family Muridae; genus Acomys; species Acomys percivali. Next base: position 90,406,293 of record OU015753.1, on the reverse strand, counting down.
AAATTCCTGTTAATCATTGAAAAGTTCAAAAACTCAGGTCTTTTGAACTACTGTGATTTAAATATTCAAGTCAATCAAGTGAGTGTACTTGGGCTGGAGGTGGCTCAGCCACTGAAGTCACAAGCAAGCCGTCACATGGTGGGGTTCATTTCCCTTCACCATAGTTCCAAAAGAACCGAGTTAGAGAGGGTAACAGATGCTGTGTGTTTGATAATCAAGCACTTCTTCCCACTTTCTCTTTCTGTCTCCACAGACTCCCTTCAAGCTCAGCTTATCAATATGGGTGTTATCCCAACGTTAGTGAAATTACTGGGCATCCACTGCCATAATGCAGCTCTTACAGAAATGTGTCTTGTTGCATTTGGGAATTTAGCAGAACTCGGTAAGTCTACACCACAAGTCACAGCGTCATTAACTTTCAAATTCTCTTCCAGTGGCCGTTTCTTTACGAACCTGGGATCCACTTAAATTATTTTAGTTATTCAAGATATTTTCTTCAGTGATTAAAAAACATTCAGTTAGGTCTTTTTATTAATTTCGTTTACAATCATAACTGTTTTGCTTCTGTAATTATGTATTAGGATTTAAGTCTTAGGAACTTTGAGTATATAGCCCAGTAGAGTGTTGGTAAGACTTGACAAGAGGCCTGTGACTTTATATATACACACAAACACACACACACACACACACACACACACACACACACACACACACACA
>OU015753.1:90362300-90405406 GCA_907169655.1 Acomys percivali | reverse complement strand
TTTTTTTTTTTAAGTAAGAAAGGAGCAAAGAGCATCTGGTTAGTGTTCAAAAATGTTATTTTCCTTTAATAAAATGAGATGGGTCGTAGGAGTTTACACTCAGTATAACTGTACAAATCATGTTACAATCTCGTACTGTGAGTCTTTGTATCAAAGCACAAAGAGGATGTTTGCAGTCCTGGGTGACTTCCCTTTAGTTCCATCCTTCACATCACATTACTAGAACTCCACTGTCACAGCATGGCCACCAGCCGCATGTGGTTGTGAACATGAAATGTGAGTGGCCTAAATTGGGAATATGCTAGAAGTATAAAGGTCACAATGGATTGTAATGATGGTATGAAAAGAGATGTTTTGCCAGTATTTTGTGTTGATTTCATAACGAGTAATTTGAAGCTAATGAGTAAAATAAAAGAATGAGTTTTACCTGTTTCTACGGGACAGTGGTGCAATAAAGAATAAGTTCTACAACAGTTGTCCTTCAAGCTATGGAAGTCCCCTTCTTTTTGAACGTTTAAGAGAGTACATTAAAGAAAGCAAAGGCTGAGGTTTATGTCACCTGACCTTAAGAACAAGTGAGTTCCACGTAAACAAACGACAGGCATCATTGATAGGCTGGTGTGTGCAAGCACCTGTAATTGCACTTGCTTGCTGAGGACAAATTTCAGTCTTTCCGTGGTTGTATTTCTAAATCTTGTAAATGCTTCAACTTGAGGACTATGCAGAACTTCTCCATGACTTCCTAGGAAGCAAGATAAGCAGCCAGCTTGATCTTGTCACCCGTGTTCTCACTGGGCCCCAAGAGCCCTGAGACTTGCCAGGGTTGAGAAAGTTGAATGGGAGGATGTGTCTGCATTTTCTCCATTTTACTCTTTGAGCAGAGCGGGGAAGAGGGTGTTACAGAAACATGTGCACACATAGGTGACCTCATGACACAAAATAATAAGTGTTCAAGGTTGCATCTGACTTATGTAAGTCAAAAAAAGTGGAGGCAGTATAAATATGATGTGTTTTATGTGGTAAGTGTGGACACCTAAATGCTGGTTGAGAGTGAATTTTTAGAGAAAAAGAGGCTAGACATGCTAAAGAGGACAGGATGAGGCTCTGAGAACACAGATGAATTGGCCTTTAAATAGTATCTGGGAGCTTGTTTCTTAGTACATGATCAAGCCATAAGTTTAATATTTAACACTATAAAAACAAAGGACAAAAATACAATAGTCCTATCAGAACCAGTACAGAAGCATTTCAACTATGTGGTACTAAAGGTACAGTGCTGTCATCTTTTATTCAGCAATGTAGAATATAATTTGTTATGAACAATTTCCTTCTTTGCATGAAAGCCTTGAAACTATGAATTTATGACTTAGTAATTTTATCGTTGCCATAGTGACTATATGCTACACCAGTGAACATTTTTTATGGCCTCAAATGTAACTGGGTCAGAGCATTTTTTCTATAAAGTTTCAGGCATTTTCTTTTTCAAGGACATTAAAAGCCAGTTTGATGGTTCCCTGTGTATGAAGAACATTTGTGTTCAATAACAGAGCAAAAATGACTGAGTATCAAAAGTCATAGCAGACAAAACTCTGGGTTTAATATTGTTTGCTTACTCTAAATTGTTCTTTTATTTTTCAGAGTCAAGTAAAGAGCAGTTTGCCAGTACGAACATTGCTGAAGAGCTGGTAAAACTATTCAAGAAACAAATAGAACATGATAAAAGAGAAATGGTTTTTGAAGTTCTAGCTCCATTGGCAGAAAATGGTGAGAAAAAAACGCCTTTTGATGTTTGGTCATTAGAGACATTTTCAGGCTCTTTAATGCCAGTTCTTAATTCAGAGCCCTTCTTTGTGCTATTAATGTTGGTACACTTGATTTTTGAATCTCTAAAACTTAAGCTGTATTATCTATTCCACAGCTGTATCTATATTTGGAGAATCTACTTTCCGAGTTTGATTTTAAAGTGTTTTTTTGTTTTTTTATTTTATTTTATTTTAAAGTCTTAGCAAAGATGCTTCTGTGGTTATTTTTGCTCTAATGTAGAAGACAAATGAAGGCTAGGAAGGTGGTTCAGTGGATAAAGTCTTTGCCACTCGAGCAAACCTAAACCCCATGTAAAGTCAAGTGTGGCGGTGGGGAGAGGTGGAAACAGACAGGCCTTTGGATGCTGATTCCCAGCATCCCAGCCAACCTGACCAGTTGGTGAGAATCAGGTTTGGTGAGCCATCCTTCTCAAAACATAGGGTAAGAGATAGGTAAGGAGGCCCCAATGTTAACGTCTGGCCTCACAACCTGCATTGTCACACACAGACACACAAAGAATTTTAAGAAGACAAATGAGGTGAAGAGATTGAACTCCACATATGAACCCCCATAAAAACACAAGCGGACAGCAGCAAGGATTTCTAGGCCTGTCAACAATGAGGATATTGATAGATCACACCTTCTTTGGGCAAAAAACATCTTAAGAGATGCACCCAAAGAGAGAAGAGTGTATCAGTCAGGAAACAAACCAACTGTACAAAGGATTTTTCAAATCTGCCGTCTACTGCCTGCAGAGACAGACACTGACAAGGCAACACACTAAATCTATAAGAACATACAAACAGCATAAAATCTCCAGCTACTCGAATTATTGCCTACTGATTTAAAGTAGGGATACTGGGAGTTAGGAAGATTGTATTTGCTGAGTAAAGTGCTTGCTAGGCACGTGTGAGGACCTAAGTTCAAATCCCAGAACTCTCATAAAGCCATGCATCTATAATCCTACTGCATGTGGAGCAAAATGGAAGGCAGGGGCCTGGTGTTGTAGAAATTATAAAATATCTAATAAGTTTTGTTATAAAATTAGCCTATAATTATTTCAGCAGTCATGTCTTGGGGGGGGCCAGTAATTTGCATCAGACTACAAAGCACCAGACCTCCCCCTGCCTCAGCAGGCCAGTGTGCCCACTGTCTTAAATAAGGCAAAGGTGAGAACCAACACTTGAGGTTGGCCCCTGACCTCCATGTTTGCACCATGAGCACCCACACTCAAAACCACATGCACACACAAAAGATGAAAACAGGTCACTTACTATGTTCAGAGAGATGAAAACAATCTTAAGAAAAAAAAATCACAGTGAAAGTTTTAAATAAGAAAAATGCAACAGCAGACTTAAAAATAAACGAATAGGAATTCCCAACTTGAAATCTCCAAAGAGAATTAAGTGCTTGGTGGCAAGTCTAACAGCCAGTTAGATATAGTTGAATTAGGGAACCTGTGCGCTAAAACACAGGCAGAAAGGAAAGCCTGAATGAAATCTAAAGAAAAGGAGAAACAGTTACACAGAAGAAGATTGATCGTTTGTTGTTTCAAGTATACCAAAGAGAGTAGATATTTTGGAAATAGTGCAGAGGTAGCATTTAAAGACGTGTTGGCAGAGAAGATCTAAATTTGCAAAAGATACCAAGTTCACAGCCAGTGTAGGAGATGCGTCGCGTTTTTTAGACTATCAAGGCCACCACAGAGGCCCTGCCTCAAAAAGACTTTTAAAGGGAAATGCATATGCACATAATTTAAAATATACCACAGAATACAAAGATAAACTCTTTGCTAAACAGTACTGGGAGCACAGGGAAAATACATTTGGAGGCACTTTCCCATTGCATTTTTCCCCATTGAGACAGGGTCTTTCTGTTTTCTATCTCTGCATGTCCTAGAACTTGCTTTGTAGGCCAGGCTATCCCTAAACTCAGTCTGCCTGCCTCTGCCTTCCCAGTTGCTGAGATTAAAGACATGTACCACTATACCAAACTCTACGTAAAATTTTTAAATTGGTTTTAGATAAGGTACTGGTTTCAATTTGCTATTTAAAGCTAGAAAGTTTATCTTTAAATATAGGAGGCTGTTCTTACACCAAGCCTGAAACCCTGAGTCCAGTCCCCAAAGCCACATAGTATGAGTAAAGAACCAGTTCCTGCAAGCCGTCTTCTGATCTCTACATGGGCATACACTTTTTTCTCCATTCTCCCCCGCCCCCACCTCCCTTCCCCTGCCCTCTCAAGGAAATTCTCAATGTAAAGGAAAATGGGGGGGGGGGGGAACCTACTAGAAATACATCTTTCAGTTACATAAAGTTAAATTAAAAGTAAGGCAGAGCTGATATCGCTCAGTACTTTTTAGGAATGGTTATTGAGTTGGTGAAATAATAAAACATGGGAATGATTTATCACAACAATCAAGGTTATAAACTTGAGATACAAAGGGGAGGGGCTCGTGATCAGAAAGAAATATATAGAGGACTTCTTGAATCTTTGACAGTTTGTTGATTTAGGTAATAAAGAGTAATGGTCTTTTATATATATAACTACTTATGTCTAGTATGCATTTTCCTGTAAGTCTGGCTTTTCTTTGGCTTTACAAAAAGGCTCTATGATAGGTGACCTTGACTGCCAGACTGTGGCTTGGGCTGGGAAGTTCCAAAGGTTAAAGCGAGCCTCTGGGTGTGTCTGTGAGGGTTTCCAGGATTAACTACAGGGGGAGACACTGCCCTCACTTTGTGCAGCAGCTTGCCAGCGCTGCTGCCCCACATCAGCGTGGCCAGATGAAGCCTGAGCCAAAACATAACCAGCCTTGCTTTGTTTATTTAGTGTGCTGCAGGTTATTTAATGTGTATATGTGACACACCTTATACACTCATGCATATGCATTCAAACAAGTGATAAAGATAGTCCTTGTGTGGAATGGTGTTGAAATCTGTGCTAGAATGTCTGGCTTTGCCAAAAATGTCTGGCTCATCTTAACTAAGGCAATTTAAGGTTTCTAAATCTGTGATTACAGTCAAACTGTAAAAAGAAAGATCTGTAAACTCTCATCTTGGCATATCTTACATATTCTAAATGCCTTAAACTTTACTCCAGGAAGAAACTTCTTTTTCATCTCATGCACTAGTTCTATAAGATGAAAATGTTACCCTGATCTTCAAGTGTTAAGTCAAAGAATTACTGTAACCTCCTTACAGAATTTCCATATAGCAGTGTTTATATTTATTGTTTTCTCATCCATCTAATCCTGCTGAGTAACAGCTGGGGACAGAGTGCTAGACCTTTGAAAACTTGTTTTTGTATTAATTATTTTCATTGTAAGATTTTTTTTCTCTTTTGCTATACAAAAAGTAATTATAACTTTGTATCTGTATCATTCAAGGCTTTAGAATTTCTAAGACTTTTTTTTTGTAATCATAGTTTTCAATAATGTCTGGACATCTCTAGTTCTCCTGTTCTGTAACCATGGAAACGTCCTACTTTAAGTTTGTCCCGGTACAGGTGCATTTTGTATATGTAAAGATATTCAAAGGAAGTTAATAATCCTGGTAACTATAAAAAGTTAAAATTTTCTGTGCTAATTACCTAAAAGAATACTGTGACACACATACAGCTTATGGGAACCAATGACTAAAGTAAACTCCAACTAAAACAATACAAATTAAAATTTTTGACAAGAGGAGTTGATATGGCTACAAATATACTGTCAAGAACACAAAGGTAAAGTTACTATTGCATTCAGGTTTTCTTAAATGAAGCTAGTACATAAATTCTTTTTTATGAAATAACATATTTATTGATAAACAACGAGAGGACTTAATTTTTTTCCTTTTCGACTGTATTATGAACATTTTAAAGATGTATCAGGAAATAGAACTTAGTGTAAAGAACTACCATGTACCCATGAAGATACCTTCTTATTCAAAACCTATAGTAGATGGATTTTAACTCTACATAACAAGTATCTATGTGTATTATAGACATATGTATATATAATATGCTAGTGCTTTTTAACGTCATCATGAAATACTGATATTGGTTGCTGTCAGAGCTAAGAAAGACCTGGTTTATTTGGATGCTATATGACATTTTGAGAGGATAAATAATTTCAAGTAGGAAAATGAAGGAAGTATTGTATAATCAGGCTGGCCTGTCAGATACTTGAGCTTGAAGCTCTAGTGTTGGAAGGTTGGGGTTTTGCTGTTGTTCTTTATGTAAGTTGTGCATTAACTAAGCTTAAACTACACTAGTTAAAGTTCTTCGTGGCAGATCACTCACCCCAGAGCCCGTGCCATCAAAGGTTCTGACCGTGTTCACATTGCTCTTTAGATGCTATTAAACTGCAGCTGGTTGAAGCAGGCTTGGTAGAGTGTCTACTAGAGATTGTTCAACAGAAGGTGGACAGTGACAAAGAGGATGACGTTGCTGAGCTTAAAACTGCTTCCGATCTAATGGTTTTATTGCTTCTTGGAGGTGAGTCTTAACTTCTGCCATCAGCTTCTTGAGACTGTTGGGCCCTTCGTAAACACTACACTAGATAGCTTCATATTTCCTATCTAGTTTACTGATGTTGTGATGGTTTTGAAATATATATATATATATATACACACTGTGAATAGAACAAGAAATGACAAACTCAAGAAGTTAAGTCTTTGCTCTCTGCCTTCCAGTATTTGAAGACCTGTTATACGGAAGAGACAGAAATGACACCAGAGTGCTAAAAGCTGGATGGTTCTTGAAAACTTGAGCTACACAATTCACAGAATTTAGGGTCTAATTTCTATTAGTAACTTGGTATAAGATTTTCTCGGCCGGGCATGGTGGCGCACACCTTTAATCCCAGCACTTGGGAGGCAGAGGCAGGCGGATTGCTGTGAGTTTGAGGCCAGCCTGGTCTACAAAGTGAGTCCAAGACAGCCAAGGCTACCCAGAGAAACCTTGTCTCAAAAAACAAAACAAAAAAGATTTTCTCATTATGAACCTAAGGTTTTGAGAGATGTCTAGTTTCCTCATTGGATATCCACTTTGGAACAAGGGTTTCTTACTCCTAATTATATTTCTCTTCTTTAACTATTGTTTCATTTCCCTCCAGATGAATCCATGCAGAAACTTTTTGAAGGAGGAAAAGGCAGTGTGTTCCAAAGGGTGCTTTCTTGGATTCCATCAAATAACAACCAGCTGCAGCTTGCTGGGGCATTAGCAATTGCAAATTTTGCCAGGAATGGTATGCATATTAGTCATTATTTTGAATGCTTTATGCTTCAGGTTTAGTGCACTTGAGTGTGTGTGTGTGTGTGTGTGTGTGTGTGTGTGTGTGTGTGTGTGTGTATTCCTTTCCCAGTCATGTTGTTTAGACCTTAATAACCTGAATATGCATTCTTAGATTATTAGGTTATATCTTTATACCCATGTTTACACATGAGTAATCTATAGGTGTACAGTATTTAGTTTAATAATATTTTAAAGGCACTGGACCTTTTAGCTTGTGAAATCTTAATGCTTATGATAGTTAAATAGTTAATCTAAGAACTCTTACTATGGCTAGGAAGTATAGACTGGTTTTTTTTGTTTTTGTTTTTTATTTTGCTTCACTGTAAACTATTCATATATAACACAGGTTGAGTGTCCCATAATCCACTATGCTTGAGACCTAAAGCACTGAAGATTTTGTATTTTCTTAGATTTTGGAATATTTTTATAGACATTAGGTGATACCTTGGTCAGAAGACTCAGGCTGAAACATGACATTTATCTGTTTCCTATACCTTTGTGCATGTAGACTGAGAATAGTTTAGGTGATGTTTTTAGTGTATCTCAATTGAGCCTGGTTGATCATATGAATTCAGTCACAGAGTTTCTACTTATAGAGTCACGTCAGTACCCCAAATTTTAGGCCTTAGAGTATTTCAGACTTTGAGGTTTTGCTTCAGGAATGTTCAACCTAAAGACTATCATGGCTGACTCATTTTCTCCTCCCTTCTCTTTAGAAGTTTAGTAATGACCTTAAGGCTGGCAGAATATAAGGCCTGTGGCATGGATCAATGGCGAGTGTAAAAGACTTGGTGCTGTAAGATACTTACACAGGATTTTATAAAGGAGGAAATCTGTCTTTGTTTTGTGTAGATGGGAATTGTATTCATATGGTAGACAGTGGAATTGTAGAAAAGCTCATGGATTTGCTGGACAGACACGTAGAAGATGGGAGTGTGACTGTGCAGCACGCAGCACTAAGTGCCCTCAGGAATCTAGCCATTCCAGGTAAGACGAGGCAGCTGTGTGGTTATAACCCCTGGCAGCCAAAGGGGAGAGCCGGCTGTTGTGGCACATGCCTTGAACCCCAGCCCTTGGGAAGCAGAGGGGTTGGTAGAGGCCAATCTCATATAAACAGTGAGTTCTAGGCCTCCCATGGTGATGGAGTGAGATGCTGTCTGAAAGGCGGGATGGGCTAGGAAGAGTCTTCAAATTACTCAACCTTTTCCCTAAGAAATGGAGACCATATGTTAAATATATTCTCTTGACAGTACAAACTAAAAGACAGCCTGGAGAGATGGCTCAGGGGTTAAAGGCACCTGTGGTTCCTCCCAAGGCTCTGAGTTCAGTTCCTAGCGTCCTCTGCAGCTAGCTCTCAACTGCCTATAACTACAGTTCTGGGGGCAACTGACTGCTGGCCTCTGCCATCACCCAGACATGTAGCATGTACTTCACACACACACACACACACACACACACACACACACACACACACAAATAATAAAAAATATTTTTTGAAAAGATAACTAAAGGAACTGATCAGGTTTTACGAGCTCCTTGCTTTCATTATATTACTTGCTTACGCTTTCTTAAGTGTCTTCGGGTGAAGGAATGACCTCAGTGAACAGAGTCCCCTAAACAATCCTTACTTACAATAGTAGGATCCTTTTGGTTTTGTTTCTTCCTGTGAGCAGATACATAGTTTTTTAAAATAGCCTTTAAAAAAATTTTTTTTTGCTTATTTATTTTATGTACATTGCTGTTTTGTCTATGTGTGAGAGAGAGTCGGAACCCCTGGATCAGAAGTTTTAGGCAGTTGTGAGCTGCCATGTAGGTGCTGGGATTCGAACCCGGGTCGATGTAGAAGAGCAGCCAGGGCTCTTAGCTGCTGAGCCACCTCTCCAGCCCCTGAGAAAGAGCCTTGGTGTATCTTCGGATCACCAGTTCTAAGCCATGGAGTGACATTGTTAGAGAAAATGACATAGATGATTCTTAAATCTAATTATTTTATTCTACTTTCTAAAATGAAATTTCTGACAAAGAAAAATAGTACAGTAACATGACGATGCGGTCAAATGGATCTGATTTGTATAGCACGTGGATAGCATTTAAGAATGCCTATCACATTTCTATTAGTACAGTTGAGTCAAGTACAGTGATGAAGGAAAACACTAAAGTGAGTGCATGTGTATTTTGGTTTTTTTGTTTGTTAGTTTGTTTGTTTGTTTTCGAGACAGGATTTCTCTGTGTAGACTTGACTATCCTGAACTCGCTTTGTAGACCAGGCTGGCCTCGAACTCACAGCGATCCACCTGCCTCTGCCTCCCGAGTGCTGGGATTAAAGGCATGCACCACCACGCCTAACACATGTGTGTTTTGTAAGATGTCAGCATTTTCAGATTTGTTCTACATGTTTTCTCATTAATGCTTTAAAATTGTGTTTCAAAAAACTAGTATGATTTTGTGTTATGTCCCTGTAAATAGGATACTTATACACCCAATCTCATGGGGTTTATGGGGGGCAAGGCACAAGACAGGCTGTATTCCAAGGTGGCCCCACATTAGTCTGTGCTGCTGGCGTACACCATCATGCCCAGCGGCCTCACCCAACATTTCTCAGTAGAAAGGTGTAACGTAGGGCCTGAGAGCTAGTAGGTGCTAGATGTGTGTTGAACTGAATGTTTATTGAGAATGTTAGCACCATTCTAACCGTGGTCTCTTTTTCTTTCCAGTTGTAAATAAAGCAAAGATGTTATCAGCTGGGGTCACGGGGACGGTTTTGAAGTTCCTTAAATCTGAAATGCCCCCAGTTCAGTTCAAACTCCTGGGAACGCTAAGAATGTTAATAGATGCACAAGGTAAAAGAAATGGTTTCCAAGGCACATTCTTGGTTGCAGTGTCCTTACTTTAAAATGCCCTTAGCTTAAAAGGGACTTGATTTTCTAGATGTTGGGATTATGGACTTATAAAAATTAAATAGAAAACAAAAGTTTAGAAGAGATTGATTTTAGACTTAGTTCTCATGCTAAATGATTTTGGGTAAAAATGGTTTATATTATTATTAATACTATATCCTATATATGTTGATGTATTACTGGTTCCTGGGAGTTCTATGTTTAGACATTTCATACCCATGTTTGCTGTGTCTTAAAAACCATGCTTTAATACAATGATGGTCCAAATTTTTCCAGATTTATTTTATATTTTTCTGTTTGAAGAAACAATAATAAAAACCACTTCTAGGAATGAACTAGGTTATTTGTTTGTTTGTTTTTATGCATTTCCAATTTCTTAATCCTTCCTGTCTTGATTGATTGGAGCCTTTTGAAAACTGTTCACCAGAGCACTAACAGAGTGTTAGGCTTAACCAGGAATATAAAGTTATGTGTTCTTGAGTCTCTGTGAAAGCCTGTAAAGTTATAGAATAAGCTAAATAGCCCATCAGGCAAGGAGCATTTGCAGCACTTGCTTTTTATAAAACAGTTGCACTGTTTTCCAGACCTATAATTTTCTTCCCTGCACCTGCTTTCCTGTCAACTGATTGCCTGTCAGTGATTCAGTCTGGTTTTGGTTTGCCTTATTTCCTATAGCAGAAGCTGCTGAACAACTGGGAAAGAATGCTAAATTGGTGGAGCGGTTGGTTGAGTGGTGTGAAGCCAAAGATCACGCCGGTGTGATGGGAGAGTCAAACAGGCTGCTCTCTGCCCTCATACGACACAGTAAATCAAAAGTAAGTCCCAGAGGGAGCCATAAGCTGGCAAGTGTCACAGTGGCCATTGTGGAAGCTAGCACTGTAGGGTCTGCACTGAACGCTTACATATTCATGGAGTGCCTGTAAGTATGCTAATCCCCAATGCCAGCAGGAAATAAAGATTGGGGTTTTTTATTTCATTCTGTTACATCGTACTTAAAGGTACGGCTTTGGTGGTAGGAGCTGAGAGAAAGTGGAGGAGGGCTTTCTCAGGCAAAGAAGTGTGTACACGTACACCCAGATGTCTGAGGGGAAACAGCGATTGGATCTGTTGGAGAGAACGGGCAGGGAGGTTGTTGAGATTCAGGAGATTGTATGCCAGGTAAAGTATCTGGCTTAGGTTCTCCAGAAAAGTAGGTCTGCAACCCACTTCCCTCCAGAATCACTGGTGACTAAATCCGGTTTGGGTACTCGAGAACGCGCACTCTACACTGAGCTACATCTCCAGCCGTTCTTGTATTTTTCTTTTTAGACAGAATTTCATTTTCTTGCCCCAGACCACCTTAAAAGGCTGAGATTTGAGGCATGTGACAACCATACCCAACAGCAGCATAAACTTCTCTTAAAGCAGTTTAGCCAGCAGAGTGCCATTATTGCATTTCTATTTAGAAAGATCACTTGAGAGTTTAATGGGAGCAGGAAAAAAAAAAAGAAAGAAAACGGAGTCAAAGAAAAATGTACGTAAGAGGTGATGGCATTTGTGGTTGAACTGTGAAGCCGCCATTTTGGCACACTCATTTCGTTGTTCCAACTCCTGGTCCAGCTGAGGGGTAGGTAGCAGCGAAGGGAAAAAGGACTTGACAAAGGGTGGTCAGGAGGATTGTCAACCCGCCATGTGTCCTAGGGACACTGGGAGAGGCTGTTGCCAAAGTAAGTCTTAGTTTGGGGTTTGGTACCAGGTGGGGTCACGCGAGCCGTTTGAAACGCGACACGGAAGAGCAGCTCCGGTCCCCTCACTTGTGCTCACTCTCCCACGGTTTTCAGAGGATTTACCCTTGGTCTTTCTCGGCCCCATTGAGATTTCCTACCAGTAGTTCAGAGTTGAGACCCATCATTCCTCCAACTAGATTCCATACAGCAGCAAGATGGGCCGCACATCTGAATACGGAACTCTCACATCAGCACTGTGCCGTGCCATCGTAAGGCAAAAACACCAGGCAACCACATGGCTAAGCCACAAGCTTCTTGTACATGGGAAAGTTCATACCAACTTCTAGAACAACCATATTTAGGAGCCAAAACGTTTTAAAGTGTTCTAATACTGGGCTGAAATGTAAACATTAAGATGTTTTATACATTTCGTTTGTCATCTTATATCCGCTTCTCTCTCCAGCCCCTAAGACGTTTTTTAAGTGCCTGTTAAATATCCATCCATTATGTGGGTTCCCAGAAAGATGGAAAACTATGTGCTGGATCTTCGGAAGTGCGTATGCTCACGTGTGCGTGCATAAAGCAGGAGAAACGCAGCCCTGCGGTCGCATAATTTTAGGTTTGGATTTACAGTTCAGCACACATGACTTAATTTTTTTCACCGTATGTGTCCTTCCTACATTTCAGGCTATGCTGCTAAGTAGCAATAGGAACGTTAGTTTATTGATGTCTGAGGTGCAGTTGTTGCCTGAGATACAGACCAGGATGGCTCATTTAAATTATTTTTTTATATAATAAACATTGAAGTGGAGTCAATGTTTGCTTTTGAAAAGCAGATTTCAAAGTATATTCTATGAAATGATTATTCCGAGAGGTGTTACCCAAAGAACAAGGTCATACACAGCTGGCTGTGGCAGTGCATGGTAGGCAGAAGCAGGAGGATCACTAATCTGATGCCAGCTGGATTTACATAGCCCACATTTGAGGCTCTGTCTCAAAAAAGAACAGACAGACAGACATAGGGCTTACTTACAGAATTTGTGTGTTCCCTCTGTTGTTTGGGGGTTAACAGCATACATTCAAACATTCCTAATGAACCCCCTTTAAGCCTCTGATAACTGGTTGATTTGACCAAGAGTTTGTTTTGCAGGTTGCACCTCCACTGAACATATTTTAGGAAAAGGTTTAGAATAAAGCTTTGAAATAATTAAACAATGAATACATCCCTACAGAATTTTCTCAATTACTAGTAATTTCTCTCCTCATTTTGTTTTATAAAATTATTGCTTTTTGGTCAGTTGGCAACATTATTTCTGGCCAGGATTAAGAGATCATAACATTTTATTAGGAACAGTTTCCTGCTGTAGTTAAGTGTGTGAACCTGGGAGAGATTGAGATGGTCTGAAGTCCATACAATAGCCATCTTTATTCAGAGCATCCTGCAGTTCATACTCAGAAGGTTAAGAAGAGTCACCTGAGTAAAGTACACAGCCACAAGGACGAGCCACACAAACATGTGTTTCCACAGAGGCACATGAATAACAGCAGCTGAAGCAAGCCATCTCCTACCTGTGGGAGGAGCGTGGAAATACACAAAAAAGCAAAAGGGTGAAGGGCCTCAGACAAAGCCCTGTAGTTCTGAATACCAGGTTGGGGCTGGTTTCATAGTGACAGCTGCTGCCTTAAAAGCCTGGGACCTCACAGAGGTTTAATATGTGTTATGAATAAGCGAGAGCTGGTTTGAATCCATCCACTACCACTTAGTATCTGTGCACGCTTGCACAGCCTGAACCTAGTCAGTTATTAGTTGTTTGAGTTTGTGAAGGGTTCGGTGGGGTAATTTGATACACGTTGGATAATAATATATCGGCAGCTGACATTTTCTTTAAACATTTTATTAACATAATTGTACATATTTATGGACTAGTAGGTGGAATTTCAGAGTGTATATAGTAGGTGCTAATTAGTTGCTATAATTTATGTATCCGTTTTTGGTTTTGTTTTTTTTGTTTGTTTGTTTTTTTATCATTACTTTGTATCTAAAGCTTTCGGTCTCCTCCCTTGTAGTTCTTCATTAAACATATACCCAGTTGTTTGCCCTCGCTACCACCACCAGGCTGGCCTCAAACCCCCAGAGGCCTGCCGCTGCCTCCTAAGTGCTGGGGTTAAAGGCGTGTGCCACCTCCATCCATCTCCCTCGGAGTCTTATAAAGACAAAAACTATCTGTGTGCCTAGTGTTTTCATTGTTTGCATGTTACATGTATGTCTTTGCCCTCCTCCCTTTTAAAATTTTTATATAGAAGGAAATTAGAGCCTTTTGCCTGTAAATAGTTTTCCCATCGCCGTTTGCTGAAAACTGCCGTTGCTCCAGCGTTTTTGATACCTTTGTCAATACTTAGTTGTCTGTAAATGCAGAGGTTTGTTTCTGGGTATTATGTCCTGTTCTGTGTGTCTGCATCTGCTTTATGCTGTTACCATGACATTTGAGTTACTGTAGCTTTGAAGCGTGTATTGTGAAGGTGAGGGTTTATTTAGTAAAAGATTGCTCTATCCGGTCTTCGTTGCTTCCATATGGATTTTATGATTTGCTTGCTTGTTTAGCTGTGTGAGAACAATCACAGCCTGTGCCCATAGGTCGCACACATTCTAATAGAAGTTCCTTTTCTTACAATTGTTCCCTTGTCGCAGGTGCCTAGGGGTCGAGGGTGTGTGTCTAACTCTCTGAGGTTGTCCGGTGTGGCTCACTGCTGCCTGTTCATGTTGGATGGAGTCTCCCTATAGATAGAATTTGTAGGGAGCCAACAATTCAGTAAATGCCTCACTCACGGATTACTGGGTTTGTGCAAAGTCACACACCACCTTAGAGATCAGTGGATTTCCACCCCATAGTCATTGCCTAAAACTTGTATTTGGCACCTGGTCCCTACAGCATCCACCCAGTTGTCAGTAAATGCTGTTGGGACCAAAGAGTAGCTTCCCTCTTGCTCCCAAAGCCTTTCGAGAGCTCAGCCAGGCCAGCAGAGCGACTGTGGATTCCAGACCATCGAGTCGGGCTTTAGCACTCTCTTCCCCACCCCCACTCCCTTTCTTGCTCTATAAATGGTGGTGTGCGTATCCTAAGGATCGGCGTCCTGTCTGTTGACCATAGGCCTCGGTAGTGCATAAGTGCGTGGGAGCGGGGGGCACCTTGTTTCTTTTGTTAGTGGGTGATGGTGTAATTCTTTTAAATTGTGGTCTTCAAAGATCTGGGTGAGTAAGAGACAGCGGTGTGTAAATTCTTCATCCTATCCTTGTGTCTCACCTTGTGATGATCTCTGTAAATGGTATTTAAGCTGCCTGCTGCCTGTGCAGCCATATGGTGGGTGTTGCACGAAGCGGCATTGCATTCAATTTCTTTAATTGCTATTTAAAACCCTAGACCAAAACCTAGTACAGTGTTTGTGAGCAGCTTTGCCAAGGGGCGGCTCACCCAGCAGCGCCATGCTATCCTTGCGTGGCTCGGAAGTCTGCCTTTTGGGGAATCTTCCTTCCACTAGCCGTGCGCTTGAACGTGAGGCATTCAAGGATTGAGGAAAGCTCTTGAAGTTGGGGTATTCAGTAACTGAATAATAAACGAGGCCCAGAAGCCATCAAGAGGTCTGCGTCTTAGAAGAGCCACAAACTTCAATGAGGATTTCCAAGATTCTCAAGCTTAGCGTTAATATTCAAGCTTTTAAAATTATTTTTCAAAAAAAAAAAAAACATTTTTTTGAGATGTTTTCAAATTTGTCTTGTCTTGTTGGACATGAAGTTTGGTACTTTGGGCATATTGAGCTGTTCCTTCCAGAGCCATCCTGAATTCTGGGTTAAGGTTTAGCCCTCCAAAAGTCTTCGCTGACTCACGCGGTTTCACTTGTTTAGTCATCACAGCCATGTGCAGCAGCTGCCTGTGCTCATGCCGTAGGTGACGTCATGCTTTCTAACTGCAGGGAGCAGACACAGAAGTATAGGCTGCCGTTCCTAAGTCGCCCACCTACCGTATTAACTCCACCCTTGAAAAGTGTAATGTTCCCTGGCTATTAGGTCTTTTAAAAGCCTGCTCAGACAAATGTGTTAGTCATTGGCTCACTCCTCCAACATTTATTTATTCAAGTTTCTGAGTAGGCATTGATACTGAAAGTGAGATATGTTACCTGATTCATTATCTGCACCATACCACAGTCTGATAAATGGGTCGTCTGAAACCCAAGCCCATCACAGAACATCTAGCTGTGCACATTATTACAGTGTCAAAGCCTTAAGCTGTGCCTGCTTGAGTAATTAAGGGGAAAACGACTGTGAACGAGAGGTGTGGGTTGTTACTTTGTTTTCTGTTCTCTGAAACTTGGTTCACTATTTAAAACAAGACAAAAGCCTCGTTGAGAAGTAAAACTGTAAGATAAAGCATTATTTTGAACTTGGCAAGATATGTCTAAAATTTCTAGATACTGCCAAGATCTCAGGCTTAGATAAGACCCCTTATTTAGTTTATTTACTGGGGTTGGAATGATGTGAGAAAAGCTAACTGAAGAGCTGGCTTTATTTTTTGAAGATTATTATTGAAGCTATAAAACTCCCTGGGCCTTGGTTTCTGAGATGGTACTGGTAGCCTTTATTTCTTAAAAGAACTCGTGAAGGTGAAATATAACCGTAGACACATTTGTGAAGCCTCTTTGGATTGTGTAAAGCAACTGACTGCGTGCCACAGTGGACACAGTAATGTGCATGTGCTTTGCCCGTAGTTGGTTTAGAGAAGGATCTGGAAGGTAGACTTTCTCTCTCTGAGCCTTGGCCATACCTTAGCCCCTGTCTGACTTGGGCAGACGTCACTCTTCATTTATAAACTAAAGACTGTCTCTTGCTCATAGAATTCTCTGCAGGATAAAAACAAGCTGTGTCTATAAGCTGTTATCATATTCTATCAGGAAGATCAGCCATATGGAGAAGCTTTCTGTTTAATAAACATGAGTTGGAGGCATTGGAGAAATGGTAGACATTTTAAAAAGGGAATACTCAGGTGACATGCTTGCACTTAGAAGCTTGGACTTTGAAACTGTTTCTCATTACAGACTTCATTCATTCATTCATTCCTGCTGTTCTGCCACAGTGAACTATTCATTTAAAAAGAGGAAGGAAAATGACAGTCCATAGACCTTTAGGGGACAACGTGCATGACTTAATGTTTTCTGGTCTTTACTCAGTAAGCTCCTATGAAAGTTCCATGAAACTCTTTTAACAGTTTTAAGAACTATATCCACGATTCCAGTAAACTGTTACCTTGTTACCAGGTAGACAATAGAAAATGGTTTTAAAACTTCCTTTCTCTGGGACAGGTGAGGTGGCTGGGTGGGTAGTGGAGCTGTGGGCAGACCTGATTCCCTGAGTTTGATCTCTGGATCCCACAAGGTAGCAGGAAGAATTCCCAAGGCTTGTTCTTTGACCTCTGTGAGCACAAACACAATAAACAGTAAGTACAATTTTAAAAGAGGCTAAGGGGGAAAGACTTAGTAGCCACCAGAGCCCAGCTGCCCATAAAAATGCAGTTTTTAGGTGCCACTAATTTGGAGTGTGACCATTGGGCTCAAAACAATCATATTTTCTATAAATAGTTGATTAAAAATTTATGTAAGGTAGAAACATAAAGGAAAACATTTTAAATAGTTTAGAAAATTAGAAAAATAGTCATAATTACAGTTAGAGTTGTACAGCATTGAAGCTAACAAAGTAACAAATTATTCTGAAATTTAGATTTTCTATAAAATCACAATGTGAAAGTTGTAAGAACTGTGACTGTTTACTGTCTTTTTGTCACATATGTCTTCTTATATAATAACTTTGTTGTTACTATAAAAACATGTGAAAGGTAAATCATGTCACAGATGAAGTCACTTGATGGAAGACAGGCTCAGGAGTTTGCTTTGTCAAAGTCAGTGCACCCCTAGGATTTATCCACTGCAGAGCTCCCCAGAGCCTCTGCCTCAGAGTCACTGCGAGAAAGGGCAGCTGAGAAGTGTGTCGAGGTTCTAGCTGGGCTTTTTTGCTGATGTTGTTTCAAGAGTGGGGGATCCAAGTGTGCATTCAGACACGCACTCTCAATATTGTTTTGCTTTGATGTTTTGTAATTGCAATCTCCATTTTCTTCCCTCCAAACCCTCTCATATACCCCGTCTCATTGGTCACTAATGGTATGTATATGTATGTTTTCAGGACTGACTGACTGGTATTGGACAAACAGTTGTGTGCTCTCAGCCCTTTGACATGTAATTTTCTCAAACAAAGAAGTAAAAGATAATTTTTAAAAAAATTTTTTAATTAAAAAAAAACCTAGGCATTGAAGACAAGATAGTATAGTTTTACAACCAAGTTTAGTTGGTTAGGGGATAAGATCGTTTTAGATCAAGATAAAGAAGTTAAGCTATTAGAGTTGACATGGATAGATATTGAATTTCATTTGGAAATTTAGACCCAACAAGACAGGAAAGACACTTATTTCAAACGGGACAGATGCAGATGGCCAAGTCACTATGAATGTAACATGTACAGAACTCATTATTCTCATGATTGTTACATGGTTCTCCCTGCTGTATGTAGTTTATTTTATACATGTGTAATAAAATAAATACATAAAAAATACCATGTATACACATTTTAAAAGCCCTATATATAGAGAGAGAGTACCTAGAGAACTGCCTGGCTGTGTTATAAACATTTTTAAAGCTGAGCTTTTTATATTCCAAATTTTATTTTCTGTTGACCCTGATAAACATAACATTGGGGAACTGATATTTTTATTTCTTTAGTTTAGTAGCTTCTAGGCCTCTATGTTCCTTGATAGGAAATGCAATGGTCTTTTTCACTTAGGCAATTTAAGTTGTCATCTTTTGATGAATTTATTTAAAGCTAAAAGCTTTTCCTTAATGTATGTTTAAATGCAATGATTCATAAAGGACACTGTCAGAAAACAACTCAACAGTGAGTTGACTGATTATAATGTCATCTCTTTATGTGTAAAATTAAAGTTTATAATTCTATGATATTTATTTATTGTAGGATGTAATTAAAACCATTGTACAGAGTGGTGGCATCAAGCATCTAGTTACCATGGCAACTAGTGAGCATGTAATAATGCAGAATGAAGCTCTTGTTGCTTTGGCACTAATAGCAGCTTTGGAATTGGGTAAGTACCTCGCTGACAAACTTATTTTTCCCTATTTTTATCTGGGATAAAAGGAAGCACAGGAGTGGAATTAAACGTTGGCTGTGGAAGTGTTTTGCTAGTGTGTGCATCTTAGTATATGGAAAGTCATATGTAAGTTGCTGTCACAGATGTCTCCTGTAGCAGTGCTTTGTGTAACACTTTTAGACCAACGCTTTAAGGCTTAACTTAGGTACTGTTTTATTTGGAAGATACGTGAAACATTTTCAGCAGGGCTTTATAGATATCTGGAGCTGGGGTTGGCAAAGTATTTGCCTAGCATGCACAACGCCCTGTGTTTGCTCCCCATCTTCCTGTTAATAACCTCTGTAAATGGTTTTCTATCACTTTATAGTAGTATTGCCTTTATCTAAGCTCTGGCATGTGTCTTTTGTATGTTTGTGTTCAAAACTTCCCACAAAGCAGAGTTAAATGAAACTGTTAGTTTCTGCCTGTGCGTGTTGGTGGCTGTATAGTGTATGGCATCCACGTGGGCAGAATTAGCCAGGAGAAGCCAAGACTATATATATAGCTTATAGGTGGCACCTTTTGCCTCAGGAACCAGAGCCTACTACCGTCAGCCAGGATGGTGTTATCAGAGCCACATAACCTTTGACTAAAACCCAAAACTGTTTTACAGCGCATCCTGCTGTAAAGCGAAGTCTAAATTTTAAAGTATCGACTCACGTTCTTTGCAAACAGGGATAATTTAGCCTCTTTCTTTCCTGTTTGTATCCCTTTTTATATCTTTCTCTTAGCGCACCAGCTAAGACTTTGAGCACTGTACTAAATAAGAGTGGAGAGTGAGCAGCCTTGCCGTGTTCTGGATTCGTATGTCCCCTGAGCTGTGAGTGTAGTGTCTAGCCTGCAATATGTTCTGTCTGTCCCTAGTTTCTTCGGTGCTTCTATCATGAAGGGCCGCTAAAGGGTCTCAGATCTCTTCTGTCTAGCGTGTCCTTAAGTCCTTTTCTATCACGGATTCATTGGTTTTCACATGTTGGAACAAACCTTGCCACTCTGGAATGAAACCAAATTATTTGTGGTTCATAATAATTGTAATGTAGTCTAGGATTTGGTTTGCAAACACTTTGTTGGGAAATTTTGGTTGCCTGCTCATCGGAGAAATTGGCCTGTGTTTTTCTTACATTTTTATCTAGTTTGGGTATACTAGTTTGAGAAGTACCGGGATTAGAGCTTCCTTAGAAGCCTGGTAGACTTCAACAGTGAGTCAGCGGTTGCGTTTCATTCCTTGTCACAGGGTTGGACAGTTTCATTTTGGTAGGTCGTGTGTGTGTGTGTGTGTGTGTGTGTGTGTGTGTGTGTGTGTGTGTGTATCTATAGCCTTTTCTTTTAATATACCTTCACTGTATCTCAGACATTATGATAAAGCTAATACTGTTATTTTCATAAGATTTTAGGAAATTCATTTCTTCTTTCTTCAATCACTACTGTCCATTTAATAGTGTAATTTTTAGCATAGTATTTTGTATGATTTCTGAGGTTTCTCTTGCTGTTGATTTTGCTTACTGTGGTGTGCTAAGATAGAAGGAATGGTTTCAGCTGTTTTTTGCTTTGTTGTTGTTGCTTTTGGGGCATCTGTTAAGGGTTGTTTTGTGGTCTATAACATGATCAGTTTTAGAAAAGATTCCATATGCTACTAAGAAAACGTGTGCAGATTCCTTAGTTGGATGGAATATCCAGTTGGTCTTTAGTACAAAATTTAGCTTTGAAGCTTCTTTGCTGGTTTGTTTGGAAGATCTATCTTAATCGGAGAGTGCAGTGTAGGAAGACCCTGCTATGACTGTCAGGACCCGTGCATGCGTGCGTGTGTGGAAATTTAAAGCCCCAAGATCTGGTTCCTAGACTGTATCTGTCTTCTTCCCACACTCCCTTGTGACAGATCCAGACCTGCAGGTAACTAGAGTCCAGGGACAGGTTTCCTTTCTCTGCCAATTAAAAGATCAAAAGGCAGAAAAGAAAGTTTGCAAAGCAAGATTTTTTTTTCCCCCTTTTGGTTTTTCGAAACAGGGTTTCTCTGTGTTGCCTTGCCTGTCCTGGACTCAACTTTGTAGACCAGGCTGGCCTTGAACTCACTGCAATCCGCCTGCCTCTGGCTCCCCAGTGCTGGGATTAAAGGCCTGGGCCAGCAGCGCACCCAGCTGCAAAGGGAGATTTTATTCAAAGTGAAAGCAAGAGAGAAAGCAAAAGCCGAGTCCTCCTGGGAGGGAGGGACCAGAAATGAATCCACCTTGCTCCAAGGCCATGGGGTGCGTTCTCTTTGGTTGAGTGGCTTTGTCAGAGAAGGGTAAGTTTCTCCTCTGGAGCCTCCCTGGTGTTCACTCAGTGGGCTGACTGGTATGCAGCCTGTGCCCAACTGCACATGCCTGGGGCAAGCAAGCCTGCACACTCGGGCCTCAGGGGAGAAGAAACAGGAAGTAAATGGCATCCCCACTATGTTAGGACATGCCATGAGGAGACTGTCCACCCCAGGGCTCCCTGTCACCTAGCTATTTTACCTTCCAAAGGACTAATCCTAGTCTTAATCCTTTGTACCTTTGTCCTTGGAGACAACAACAGAACATCTTTTTAAATTCATTTAGTCTGTGTCTTTTAATTGGTGGGTTGAGGTCATTTGCATTTAAAGGTATTCAGAAGGGTTTGTTGTTGTCTCTTGTGATAGTGTTAGGTGGTGGTCTGCTTGGTTGAATTACTACCTTCCTTCTGTTACTGTTTGTTACATTGGGTGTGATCCCTCTTGGCTCTCTGTTCATCTGTTCCTCTCCTGGGATGCATACTTTGCTGTGTGTTCACGGAAGATAAGGCAGCCCCTGCGGCTGCTGCTTCTTTTTCTTCTTCCTCCTCCTCCTCTCCCTCCTCACATACTCCTTTAAGAATCTTCTGTAGTGCTGGCTTTGTTACCATAAATTGCCTTAATTTGAGTTTGTCTGGAACTGTCATTTCTCATGAGGTTTCTCATAAGTGATTTTTGTTGGATATAGCAATTTTGGTGTTGGTTGTTTACTTTCAGGGCTTGAACTGTATTGTTCCATGCTCTCCTGTTTTTTAAGGATGCTAATGAAAGATCCGATCTTATGGTATTTTTTACCTTTACAGCCTTTAATATTGTTCCTTGTATTTTGGGCATCTTGGCTGTGATCTATCATGTAGAAGTTCTTCTCTGATCAAGCTGCTCCTTCATTGAATAAAAATTGCCTATCAGCTTCTCCTCCCCTTGGGTTCTTAGTTTTGATTTCTTGTATGTATCCCAGTCTTTTTTTTTTTTTTTCTTTATATATAAGATATTGCCCTTCTTTTCTTAGTTTTTGTCTTTTGTGATGTTTATTTTTCTGGTGACATCAAAGTTACAACAGAAAATATAGAATAGTAAATGATAACTAAGACACAAGTCTTTAATCCCAGCACTCAGGAAGCAGGCGGATCTCTATGATCTACAGATCGAGTTCCAGGCTACAAAACCCAAGCTCGAAAAAGCAAAAAGAAAACAACAGTTAAAAGTCTTTGGATTTTTGTTTTTGAAGGCGCTTACCCAGAATTTTAGCTGTTTTCTTCCCCCACACCCTAGGCTTTTCTAAAAGATGCACACCAATCCTTTTAGGGACCTTCCGTATGAATTGTGTGTAGCCAGGGAAACAGCATTTACCATCCACAGCGGCTGTGACTTACTTTGTTTTATTCAAGGTCCTGCTGAGAAAGATCTTGAAAGTGCCCAGCTTGTACAGATTTTACACCGACTGCTAGCAGATGAGAGAAGTGCCCCGGAAATCAAGTATAATTCCATGGTCCTCATCTGTGCTCTCATGGGATCGGGTGAGTATCCCCTCTGTGACTTGACATCAGCGTATGGCTCCCATCAAATATTCAATGTGTGGTCATAATAAATGGTGTCGTTGTCTTTAAAAGGCAGTAGAAATTAGTTTTTAAGAGGGTACAGGAACCTGCACTCAGGGCACAATAGGGTGTCTGATACCCTGACGCCGTAACAAGGCAGTTGTCAGCTGCCAGGTTTGGGTGCCGGGAGCCAAGCTCACTCCTCTCTTGCAAAAGCAATATGGCTCCTGCCGGCTGAGCCAGCTCCTGCCCCACTTTAAAACTGAACCTGTTCACAAAGGGCTCTTCTATATAGTGAGTACAGCAAAAAAGTGAACACTGCAGAAATCAAATTATACTCACTAGTGCCAAGGTACATTCTGTTTTTAATATCATTTTTACCATAATTTATTCAGTTTGAATCCCAATTGTTATCCCCTCACTTGTATCTTCCCGCCCCGCCCCACAAAGATACATTCTTAAGTAAGGAGTAAGCTTTCCCGTAGTATTAGTTAAAGACTTTATTCAGAAACTCATGGTGTGTTCGTACTACTGCTGCTGAGTGCAGTGTTTTGCAGGTATCAGCTACGTTCTGTAGGGTGATGCCATGGTGTTGTTTCCTGTGTTCTGCTGGACTGAGTGTTACCAGTTGCTGAGAGAGGAGGAAGCCCCCCTCCTCAGGATGATGGGTGTTTGTCCTCCTTGCTCTATCAATTTTTTCTTAGAATGTTGTAAAACTGTGTTGCTGGGCACAAAGGACTTCCTGGCTGCCGCAGTTTCTTAGTAGGGTAACTCTTCTGTCACCACATGATGCCCCTCTCAGTGTCTACTGACTTCCGTTCTCTGAAGTCTGGTTTATGGGTGATTACTTTTCTACTCATGGTTTTAGTCTACAGTGTTGATAACTTTGAAGGAGCTGTAGGGAGTCTTGCCTTGAGTCATTTTATAATCCACTCTTCCCGTGCTTTTAATTGGTTTCCTTAGGCCACGTACATTTATTCCCCTTTTACTTAGCTAATTATCCCCCAGCCATTCTAAGTTATCTACTAGCAACAAATTTACTGTTTTTCCTCATTTAAGAATGTTTTATTTAACCCCTTCATTCACAAAAACAAAATTTTTCTATAAAGTGATATTTTTATCATAGTTATCTTCTGTATATAAATGCAGATAAATGGACAATCTGCTCCTTCCATAGTGCTAACGGGAAACCCAGTGTTCTGTTTGTTTCTGCTGTACAGTATGCCTAGCTTTCCATTTATTTTATTTTATTCATTTTTTTGTAAAATGTTGAAGCAGATTTGAGTTTTCTGTTTAAAGTTTATTCAGCTTTTGGAATCCATGTGGGTTTATGTCTTATTAAATTAGGGGAATCTTTAACCACTATTTCTTAAGACTCTTTTTTAAAGGTCTGTCCTTTTTTTCTTCTTGTCCAGGGTCTTTGATGGCACAGATGTGAAATCTTTAGTCATATCCCTATAGGCCCTTATTTTTCTATCTTTTTTTTTTTTTTATCTATTGTTCGGACAGTAATTTATGTTCTCTCTCTCATCTTAAGAGTTTAGCAGTCATTTCCTCAGATCATTTTAGTTTTCTAAAATGGTTATCTTAATTCTGAACCTCCATTTGCTACTAGTTTATTTTCTACTTTCTTCCTGAAATTTTTTTCAGTTGTTTCAAGCCATGTTCACAGCTTTCTATTGAGATATGTTAATTGTAATAAAGTGTATAAAAACATAGTTCTACCCTACTAGCCATTTTTCAGTGTTCAGTCAGTGGCAGTAAATATATTCATATTAGATTTCTTTGAGTTCAAGGCCAGCCTGATCTATATAGTGAGTTCCAGCACAGCCAGAGCTATGTAGAGAGACCCTAACTCAAAAAAGAAAAGGAAAAAAAAAAGGTTCTATGTGACTTTAAGATGGATTTCTTTCTTCCATTTCTGTTAATGTTGAAAATTAATACACAAGGAACCAAGGAGATGACTGACCCCATGGGGACAGGCACTTGCCACCAAAACCTAGAAGCTTGAGTTTAGTTCTTGGGATCCACGTGGTTGAAGGAGAGAACCCACCCCACAGATTGTCCCCTGAGCACAGTACATGGTCTGTGTGTATACAAGTGCACTCAAAACACACATATAAATAAATAAAAATAAAATATTAAAGACCCCACCAGTTGAGGAGCATTGATTAACGTTTATCCCATTCTTCCCAATAGGAGGTTCTCTATGCTTTCTCACAGTTGAGGCTAAATGAATCAGAAAGGGCAGGCTAGGAAATCTAAAATGGAGGTGAGATTCACAGGATTTATCAAAAGTATATGAAGTTAAAAAAAAAAAAAACAAACTTATCTGTCACAAAATTAAACAGGTTAGGTTTTTAGTATACTATTTAGCTTTTTTTTTTTTTTTAACTGTGTTGAGATTATATAATGAGCTGTTTAGCTGCAGCTTGTCACCCTAAACATGTGATTTAGGTGTAGAACCTGGTGTAGACCTTTACAAATGACAGTGCACTCCTAGAAAAGGTTTGCTAGGTACTGCTAGGACTCTTTCCCAAGTTATTCCTAGTTCTAAAGCTCTGTCTAGTCAAACCATCAGGAGTGTGTCTACATAGGTTAGTTACATGGTGAGATGAGAGCAGTCTAGCAGAAAGGTCTACAGCATCTTGCCTTTTCTCTTGTAGAATCTCTGTACAAGGAAGTGCAGGATTTGGCCTTTCTAGATGTCGTATCCAAACTTCGAAGTCACGAGAACAAAAGCGTTGCCCAACAGGCCTCACTTACAGAGCAGAGACTTACAGTGGAGAGCTGAGAACCGCCCCTCCCCGGCACAAGGCGTCATCCCAGCGCTGATGACCCCCGCTGCTCTCCATCCAGCTGCTGCCTCAGCTCCATCCTCTACCACATCACTTGTGCATGCGTGTAACGTTCCAGTGCCGACTGAAGAACTGCGATAGGTACCTGCCTACTAAGATTTCTAAACCCATAGTTAATGTGAACACGACTGTCCAACAAGTCTCCACCCATAACTGTTATCCTGTATTCCTGATGCTTGAGCTACATTGAGTAGAATGTGCATGTTGTAGTCCTATGATGACGTAAACTTGGTACTACATTGCTGACTTGCTCTCCACATGCAGTAAGCTACATAATGGTGTACTGGTAAATTAGAAACAAAGAATGCAGCAGGGTCTGTCCAGCTTATTCAAAGATGAAACTGAATAGTCAAAAATAGCACCATATTTTGTGGTGCCTGAGAAGCACATTGATCAAAAAAAAAAAAAAAGCTGAATGGCTGCTCATTCATTAGTCTTTACTAATGTCAGGCCC
The DNA here is from genome assembly GCA_907169655.1 of Acomys percivali. Taxonomy (NCBI): domain Eukaryota; kingdom Metazoa; phylum Chordata; class Mammalia; order Rodentia; family Muridae; genus Acomys; species Acomys percivali. Next base: position 90,379,354 of record OU015753.1, on the reverse strand, counting down.
GTTGTGCCTAGAGCTGAGTAGACTCAGTACTCACCCTTGCCCTACGCTCGTTCCTTTTTCTGAACTGTATAGTCAGTTTGCCAAACAACCTGGCAAAACTTCCTGAGGCTTCTGAGTCCATGGTTAACTGACAGTGGTTCAGAGAGGCCCAGTGGTTTTCAGTGTGGTCGGAACATAGGAAGGAGTTAAAGAAACCCTAGCACACTGAGCCACTTGGGATCGATTGTGATTTGTGTGTAGCCGCATCTAGAACCTTCCATCAGCTAACCGGCATTGTCCAGTCCCTGTCTTTAACCCCTACTTGGCGTCTGTTTCGGTGAAGGAAGCTTGAGTGTGGCTTGTTTGCTGGAGGATGAACTTTCTCCACCCCTCCCCCCCTTTTTTTTTCATCATTCAGGCTGAAAGCAAGGAGTTTCGTCTTTCATACTCCTTTTCAGTGTTGTGCTGGTTTTAGACAGACATAAGAGGAAACATGAAGTAGGCTTGTCTACACTAAAGAAAAGAAGGCCGGTCTTAAAAGCCATAGTAGCCAGTCCAGTCCATTGTGCAGATGGCCTCATAGCAGTCACTGTTAGAGTTCCTCACTCCACTCCACCCCCCAACCCGAGAACCACAATTATCTCCCAGGCTGCAAGCTAGGGTTCGGGGGACAGAATCCTCTTGGCAAACTGTAGTGTGCTTGCCACTACCACTGACACCACCGAGTGAGTTTGTAGAGCTTTGTCTTTATACATCAATCCGGATTCCCTGTGACCAGCCCGCCAGCCTTCTCACACCCAGGTTTGACCCCTGCTGGTATACACGGGAGGGCGGGGTCAGTTACACGAATGGAGGGCAGTGAGAGGGCTGCTGAGGAGGGACCAGCTCCTTCCTCCCCAGCAGGAGATATGCGGATCTCTGTATTACCTAAGTCAGACTGTGGTCTCACACTTTTAAATTCAAGAAAGATTTACTTATCACATGTAAGTAAAAACCCAACTAACAGTTCCCTCTGATGTCCAAATAAGGGAACTTTCGTGAGCGCTGTGCTACACTTACTGTAGGAATGAGTTCTTTATTGTCTTTCTCCTGGGCTGGATAAGTGGACTAATGTTGCATAATACTGTCCATATTAATAACTTAATAAATAAATAGTATATGAAACTATAGTGGTATTACTTGATTTCTCTGTGTTAATTGACTTTATTTTCACATCCAAGAACAGGGTTTGCTCCTAGATTGTACTGTGTGTTTTTTGTGTGAATTCTTACTCATAAAGTTTCAGGCTGCCAGCAAAAATATCCCACATAGACTGGTAGTGAGACTTGGGTCGTTCTACTTCTAGATTTTTCAAAAACAAAGACAAAACACTTAGAGATTGGATTCTTACTGTACAGCACTATGGAAAGGGAAATCAGGATGGAGACATCCCAAAGTCATAGATTTCAGAGATGGTACCATGTAACTCAACGCCCAGCAATCAGTTCAAACTAATAGTGTCTAGCTGCAGCAAAACCAAGTGCAGTCCACTTACTTCTCCAGGAGGACTGTGCACCCGGTTACAGAGGCCGACAAATACGGAAGTTCCCTGTTAGCCCAGGCAGTTGGTGGAAGAACGAAGACCAGATAATCTCATCTCCCACCTAACTAATCTCAGCTTCAGGGGCTAATATTTAAATTACTTTGCTACCCCACAGACTGCATTTTAAAAGAGACAGTAGGAAAAACAGCACCACAAAGCCAAGAAGTGTCTCATCTTCCCCTTGGCTACACCAGAAGCTTAGAGTCCTTGTGTTCAAAGCAAATTTGATAAACACTATTGCAGAATCTAGTGTGTCTTTCTTGGAATCATGTTTTGCACATCCTATGATGTAAATAGAGATGTGCAACAGAATTCTAAAGGTCTACATCTGTTAAGAGTAGACTATAGCTGCCTGCAGGCATTAATGTAAAGGTCTGAGAAGGCTTATATGTGAAGAGCTCAAAAGGAGATCAGGTGGGCTGGAGAGATAGTGCAGAGGTTAAGAGCACTAACTGTTCTTTCGGAGGTCCTGAGTTCAATTCCCAGCAACCACATGGTGGCTCACAACCATCTAAAATGTGGTCTGATGCCCTCTTCTGGCCTGCAGGTGTACGTGCAGGCAGAGCACTGTATACACAATAATAAATAAATCTTTAAAAAGATCAGGTTACTCAAATTCTGCTGAACATATGGGATGTATGGTTATTAGGAGACTTGAGCATTATTGCTTCTTGTATCCAGCTGTGACTACTCTCAATAAGCTAAACATCTACTCAAGTCTGGGTAGCTATAATGTTTCAACGATACAGGTAAAAGCAAATGACATATGATGTTTGGGATGAAGCCTCTAATTGCAACTAAGAATCTAAATCTTTTTATACAATCGTGTGATCTCATAAGTTTACATATATACATAGAGACAGAAATATGCCATGTAATACATGTAAGTGTATGTTGTTCAGGCACATCTGACTGGAATTTTGATATCTGTGCTTTTAAGGTGTAATGTACGGCCAGCAAAGTGGCTCAGCAGGTAAAAGTACTTGTCATACAAGCCTGACAACTTTTTTGAGTTTGAGCCGTGAAACCCACAGTAGGAGCTAACCAGCTTCCAAAAGTTGTCCTCTGATCTTTGCGTCACAAGACATGCACAACCTGCACCTGGCACACAACTTCAAGCACACACAATAATAACACAAAATGTAAAGGGGAATCATGTAAAGGGTGTTGTCTTTGGACAATGTGATGTCATTCAGGCTTTTATACTCTGGCTGCGAAACCATGGCCAACTGGCATAAAGCTCAGCTTGTTTTCTCTTCGGTATGGAACTTAGTAGTCCTCATGATTTTGAGCTGGGACTTGGAGAGACTCAAGGTAAAGTTGGATAAAAGTGTGATGTCCTAAGGACTAAATTACCCTCTGTCCTCTGCTGGTTCCCAGATAAAACAGTTGTAAAGCCAAACTAAGTGCCAAGCACAGTAGTGCATCCTTAATCCCAACACTGAGAAGGAAGAGGCATGCAGCATTCTGTGAATTTCAAGCCAGCCTCATCCACACAGTAAGTTCCATAGCTACATAGTGAGACTGACCTAAAAATAAGTAAATAAAAAAATTTAAAGCTTTTTATAAACCAATTTTTAGTCCAAAGAGCATAGAAATTTTAACCAAACACGTCAAAGGTAGAAAATCCATATTAAGCGATTCATATTCCAGATAAGACCATATTGTTGACAATTTATTTTGTAATCCAGAGTCAAGCCTTCATTAGACCAAATGTATACCAGACAGTTCTGGTCCCAGCATTCTCTGGCTTTTACTCCCTCAGTCCCTACCATTCCTCCTCACTGGTGTTGCCACACTTGCCCGAAGCCATGTAAAGCTTACCACTTTATAAGTGAACCAGAGGATCAAGCTGGCGCACCACCCATCAGCTCTACCCCAGACTCAAGCCTTGGACTGGTACAAACATCCTGTACACCAGTCCAGTCCTCTGCCCACCTAATTTCATTCCTACCTAAGCCTTTGCCAACCTGTGGGCCCAACCCACCTGCACTTCTTTGCTTCTGCCCCAACCTGCTGTCAGTGTTAGCATTAACAAGAGAATTACACATGGCCAGATCTCATCGCAAATATGCAAACAATGTGACAGATCAATCCAGCATCTCCTTTCTAAAATCTATCTATCCTGTAGAAATGATTGTCAACGAAAACTACCCTGACGAACACAGGAAAGAAGAGAACAATTGTAAACTTAAAAGAATTTGAAGAAGATACAAACTTGCTCAGTGAAATAAAGGAGAATAAAGACCCAAGAAAATACAGACATAGGGTGATGGAAATGGCAAGGGCATTCTAGGACCTGAGAACAGTATTCAGCCAGGAGATAGAAGCACTGAAGAGGATTCATCTGAAACGAAGATGAAATTGAAAATCCCAGTGACTCAAGTAGATCAAGAGAAGATAATAAAAAATATAAGCCAAATAAACAGGGAATATGATTTTTAAGACACAAGAATACACAAGAATACACAGGAAGTGCGGGGCACCATGAAAAGACCAAAATGTCAAGTTGCAGGCATAAATGAGGGAGAAAAAAAAAAAAATCCCAAGTCAAATGGCATAGACCTAATTTTCAACAAGATCATCATAGTAAAAAAAAATTTCCCGAACAATGGAAAGTCATACCCGTAGAGATTAAAGAAGCACAAAGGGGGCTGGAGAGATGGCACAGAGGTTAAGCTCAGTGACTGCTCTTCCAGAGGTCCTGAGTTCAATTCCCAGCAACCACATGGCTTGCCCTCTTCTAGCATGCACGTGTACGTGCACACAGAGCATTGGATACATGATAATAAACAAATCTTTAAAAAAAAAAAAAAAGCACAAAGGACACCAAATAGACAAGACCAGGAAGAGAGGGAAAAAAAAAAAAACACTCAGAGCATATCATAGTTAAAACATTAAGTGTACAGAATAAAGAAAACACTGAAAACTGAAATTAAAAACAAACTCAAGATACATATAAAGGAAAATTTATCAGAGGAGTGGCTGATTTTTCCAGTGGAGAAATTGAAAAGTAGAAGGGCTTCAAACGGTGTTTTACAAATCCTAAAAGATCATGATGGCCAGGCTAAACTAATATACCCAACACAACTATCTGCCATAGTTGAAGGAGAAAGAAAAACTTTCCACAATAAAGCAGCCTTAAATTTATATGCAACAAACCTAAGGAAAATACAGGAAGCAATTATTTTTGGCTGAAGAGAGAAATGAGGATAGCCAACAGACTGAAAAGAAATATGAAGCCAAAATTATTAAAATAAGAAAATACCAGTGATAACAAAAGTCAACTACATGATGACCACATTAGTACACATGTCATTAATAACTTTATAATATCAGTAACCTCAATTCTCCAATAAAAGATGCAGGCTAACTAAATGGCTCAAGAACCAAAATCCATCTATCTATTGTCTATAAGAACCATACTTTAGCTTTAAAAATAACACCTTAAGAGTAAAAAGGATAGACAAAATACTCCAGTCAAATGGGACTAGGAAGCAAGCAGGCATCACTATCCTAGTATCTGACAAAATAGATATCAAACTAAAAGTAATCAAGAGATAAATGAGGGATTAGTTAACCAAGATTACTATTCTAAACACATATACCAAACTCTATGATGCCCAATTTCATTTTTAAAAAATCTGCTGGATATATAAAAACACTGATTAGTGTCAACCTATTAGCAGCAGGTGATTTCAGTACTCCAGTTCATTCAATATACAGGTCATCTGGACCAAAAAACATAAATATCAGAATCAATTGTCATCATACATCAAATGGACTTACATATCTACAGAATATTACACTCAAACATCAAACAGTACACATTCTACTCAGCAATGCTCAGATGCTTCTCTAAAATAACTCCGATCCTGGGGCACAAAACAAATCCAAAACAGTTGAGATACTTCCTTGTATCCTATCTAACTACAATGCAATAAAACTTAGAATTGACAGGAAACAACTGTCCTGTAAATATGCAAACTCATGGAGAGTAAGCAACTCATTGCTGAAGAAGTCAAGAAAGAAAGAAAAAGAAAAAAAAAAATACCGAATTAAATGAAATGAAAATAAAACCTCTGAGACATATTGGAAGGAATCCTATAGAGATATATAGCTCTAAGTAAATACATTAATGCACAAATAAATGACTTAGTGATGCAACTCAAAGTTTGGAAGAACAAGAACAAACCAAACCCCAAACCAGTTGACTGCAAGAAATAATGAAAATAAGAGCAGAAGTTGGCTTAATTAAGGATTCTATTGCTGCAATGAAAGACCATGACCAAAGCGCCTCGTGTAGGAAATAGTTTCCTCAACTTACTTTCACACCATGGTTCATCATTAATGGTAGTTGGAACAGGAATTCAAGCAAGGCAGGACCCTGGAGGCAGAAGCTGATGCAAAGTCCACAGAGGGGTGCTGCTTACTGGCTTGCTTTTTATGGCATGCTCAGTCTGCTTTCTTACAGAACCCAAGACCACTTGCCTAGGCATGGCCCCACCCACAATGGCTGGGCTCTCCCCCATCAATCACTAATTAAGAAACCCCCTGCAAGCCTGCCTAGAGCCTGATCTTATAGAGGCATTTTCTCAGTTGGGGTTCCCTCCTCTCTGTGTCAAGTTGACATAAAACTAGCCAGTACAGAAGTTAATGAACTAGAAACAAAACAATATGAAGAATCAGTGTAAAAGCCAGTTCTTGGAGAAGATAAACATTGGCAGATATTCTCCACCATTGAGTGGAGAGTGAGATCTGACTCTCATACGAACTCTGATGCCCCTTTTCTGACCACATCCCCTGGATGGGGAGGCCTGGCCGCACTCAGAGGAAGGGATAGCAGACTACCAAGAAGAGACTTGATATTCTAAGAGCATATATAGGGGGAGGAGGTCTCCCTCAATCACAGACATAGGGGAGGGGAGAAGGGGGGAAGTGGGAGGGAGGGAGGAATGGGAGGAAACGGGAAGGGCTAACAATCTAGATGTAATATGAATAAATTAATTTTTAAAATGTAATATAAAAAAAGAAGCTGAAAATGACTTTGTGGCTAAGAAAATAAAATATTTGTTAAAGAAAAAAATACATCAGCAGATCTTTATCTCTCTTTACCAGAACAGAGAAATCAAAATGAACAGAATCAGAAATAAACAAACATTACAAAAGACTCCAAAGCATACATAAAAAGATTGTCCACCATGACCAAGTCGGCTTTATCCCTGACATGTATTAATGGTTCAATGTGCACAAGTCAGTAAATGTAATACACACTTCAATGGACTTAAAGGCAAAAATCACGTGATCATCTCAAACCTTTAACAAAACCCGTCATTCCTTCATGATAAAAGTCATAGAGAATATAGGACTAGAGGAAACATACTTCAACTTAATAAAAGCTATATATGAATACCCCACAGCCAACAGCATCCTAAAGCACTGGTTCTCATCCTGCGAGTTGTGAGCCACTTGGGGGTTGAACAGCCCTTTAACAGGGTAACCTAAACACATGTTTACATTACAATTTATAACAGCACAATTACAATTATGAAGTAGCACCAAAAGTAATTTTATGGTGTGTGGTGGGGGAAGTCACTACAACATGAGAAAGTGTATTAAAGGATCACAGCATCCTGCTCAAACTATGGCGCCAGCCAAGGACAATACATGCAGTAAACTTCGAACCCCTACCCAGATGTAGCCAATGGACAGGACATTCTTCACAGTTGAGTGGAGAGTGGGGTCTGACTTTGACATGAACTCTGGTGCCTCATATTTGACCATGTCCCCTGGATTGGGAGGCCTGGTGGCACTCAGAGGAAGGATAGCAGGCTACCAAGAAGAGACTTGATACCTTATGAGCATATACAGGGGGAGGAAATCCCCCTCAGGAACAGTCATAGGGGAGGGGAGTAAGGGGAAAATGGGAGGGAGGGAAGAATGGGAGGATACAAGGGAGGGGATAACCATTGAGATGTAATATGAATAAATTAATAAAATATATTTTAAAATAATTTAAAAAGGATCACAGCATTAGGAAGGTTGAAAACCACTGTCCTAAATGAATGATAATTTGAAGCAATTCTACTGAAGTCAGTCATGAAAAAGGAATGCCCACTGTCCCCACTCCTTTTCTGCACTGGGCTCAAGGCACTAGCTAGATTAGAAAAGCTATAGTAAATAACTAATTAAAATGTACTAATAGGGAAAGAAGAGGCAAACTATCCCATTTTGCTGATGACATGACATTATACATTAGTGATTTTAAAAGTCTGAGCAATTTTCTAGAAACAATTTTTATAAATTCATCAATGTGACAGGATACAGAAATCAACTTGCACATATCAATAGATTTTTCTATACACTACCAACAGAGGATCATGGGCACACATGTCCATTAACAATATCCTCAAAGATAATAAAGTATTTGAGAATGAACTAGAAAGTGAGGGACCTCTACAATGAAAAATGTAAACCTCTGAAGAAAGAGATAAAGATACTACCCAGTGAAAAGACATCTACCCAGTGAAAAGACATCTTCTGCTCATGGCTTGGAGGAATTAATATTGCGAAAAATACCACTTGATGAAAAGCTTCTCACAGATACAAGGCAATCCCAATCAAAAGCCCTTATACTTCAGCTACTTAATATTTGACAGAGATGCAAAAAACATAAGCTGAAAAAAAGAAAGCATCTTCAACACGTGGTGCTGAGAGAAGTGGACATCCACTGCAGAAGTTGTAACTATCAGACTCTCTCATCTTGCACACAAATTAATTCAAAATGGACCAAACACTTAAATGTGAAGCCTGAAACTGCTAAAAGAGAACATGGATAGTATACCTTACATGATACTGGTGTAGGAAAGAACTTTCCAGATAGGCTTTTATTTACCCAAGATTTAAGGTCAACAGGTGACAAGTGGGACTTGATGAAACTAAAAGGCTCTGCATGGCTAATGAGAAAGTCAACAGTGAAGAGGAAATCCATAGAATGGGAGAGTGCTTTTGCTGGCTGTACATTTGAAAAGATTAATATCCAAACTGCACAAATAACTCAAAACACAGTCAAAATAAACAAAGCAACAAAAAAAAAAATCATCCTCTCTAGCAACCAGGGAAATGTAAGTCAAAACAACTTCGAAAATCCATTTTATCCCAGTCAGAATTGGCAAAGCTCAACAAAACAACCGATACCAAATACTGGAAAGGATTCGGGAAAACAGGAACCCCAATTTCACTGTTGGGGTTGCAAACTGGAGCAGCCACTATGAAATCAATGTGGAGAATTCTCCAAAAGATAAAAAGAACCTATCAAATGACCCAGCTACACCGTTCCTTAGCAAATGCCCAAAGGACTTGAAATCCTACTCCATAGACACTTGCTCAGCCATGTTCAAAGATTCTCTATTCACTAGAGCTAGGAAATGGAAAAATATATATATAAATGTCTTTCAACCAATAAATGGGCAATAAAAATGTGGTATGGATACACTATGGAATGCTGTTCATCTGTAAATAAAAGTGAAATCATGAACTTTGGGAGATGGAACTAGAAAAGATCATATTAAGTGAAACAATCCAGACCCAAAAAGATAAATGTCATATATTCTATAGTATTGGAGGCTCCTAGCTCCAAATCCTCAAATGCGACTAGGTATCACAGAGTGGCTACAAAAATCAGGAAAGTAAAAAGATACCTTTGCTAGAGAGAGGGATGGAGGAAGCAATAGAGGGGGCAGTGATCTGATTGAGGAAATAGAAAAACGGGGGTGGGGGTAGGACTCTAGTTATGGGGGACATAAATAGAGAAGGACAGGAGAGTTAAATATAACAGTAAGAATGCCTGAAAAGGTCATAAGGAATCACACTATTAATGATATTCCTACATACATAGTTTAAATGAAATGTTCTCATCTAGGCTGGCAATGCTTTCTGCAAAAGTCAAGGACCACCTGGCTCTGGGTTTGATCCTCAGCTCTGAAGAATGAATAAAGGAAAGAAACAAAAAGTAGGAGTCATCAATCACATCCTGGGACTTAGGACGTGGCTCTGTGAGTAAAGCACTTGCCATGAAAACATTGAGGACCTGTGTTGTGGGGGTCACCAGAGCCCTTTAAAGCTAGGCACAGCAGCACACAGCGGTAGCCTTAGTGTTTCTATAGAGATTGGCGGGGAGAGGACAGATTTGGGGGGAGATGGGACAGGATGACCCAGCTAGCTGGAGTGTGAGGAGGCGAAAAATACATCTTGTCTCAGGGTGGAAGGCAAGGACTGGCACCCAAGCTTGTCCTCTGATCTCTACACATACATTGTGGCACACACACATTGTGGCACACACACATTGTGGCACACACACACATTATGGCACACACACACACACATTATGGCACACACACGGGCTCATACTCGCACAAACACACACCACACAGAACATAGGCGACTTTTTTCACTCCTGCTGCACCATGTCCCTAGTGTCCAGCATACATGAGAGGTGACAACAGAAGGGACATTTCTGATAACTATCAGCTCCTCTGCTTTCCCCGACTCACCTCTTACCCTTGTTCCACACGGAGAAGTGCAGGGACTTCTCTGAGCCATGAGAGAACAAGACGGGTTCTGTGTGAGGAAAAGCATCTGAGAGTATTCACTTCTCGTTGCTTTTCCAGGAAAACTTAAGCCATGCATCTTTATGCGTCACACCTTCATCTGACAGCATTCAGTCTAGAAATATGCATGCTTGGTTCTATCTGTGACTGATGTCCAAAGCAAAGTTCTAGAACAGTGTTCTGCCTTGCTTTTTGTAGCAAATGCCCTGTAGCTTTTATCATTGAAATCCACCGCGTGTGGCTAAACCTTTTCTTCTCTACTTGTATAGGAAGAATTTGTTTTCATTAGCTTGCCAAAGCAGCAGGTTCCCTCGTAGCATTTCCTATGTGCTTGTTCAGCTGACTGTTTCCCTTCTGTCCCTGCTTCCTAGCCTCCTTTCAGCCTTCCACTTCCCAGCCCCACGCTAAGCCTGTCATAACCACATAGTCTTCAATTACTTGGACATACCATAGGTACCTAACCTTTTCCTTCCATGTGGATGTTTAAGGCGTAGTGAGTTTTGAAAACTAACCCCCAAGTGTTAGGTTGTATTTTTAAATACTACTAGTTAGCCATCTAAAAACCATCTGACCTGGCTACGTGTGATAGCCCAGACTTTGAATCCCACCATTTGGAGGCAGGGGCACACAGATCTCTGTGAGGTTGAGGCCATCTTGGTGTACATAGTGAGTTCTAGGACAACCAGAGCTACGTAGTAAGACCCTGCCTCAAAAAATTTAAAGCTTAAAAAAAAAAAATTAAAACTTCTCAAAACCTTCTAGTTTTGGTCACTAATCTTAACAGCCCCATTGTTCCTGTTGGCCTTCTATGAAAGGCCCTCCTTTCATAGACCTATGTAGACTCACCAGATCCTACACACCCTCCTCCACATGAGGCCAAATCTCCAGGAGCTCCACATTATCCCCTGCCTCTGGGTGTCTGGCTCTCACCTACTCCCTCCCCACATGTTGCCAAGCAGCTCTCAATGTGAGTGCCGTAAAGGATGAAGACCAAGGTACAGCTGTCAGCACCCATGGGCTGGTGTTTGATGCCTCTTAGCCCCGTTGTCAACTGCTCATCACAGCACCTTAGCGCTCTTACCAGGACTGTAAGCCTCCACTGTGATTTGCTCCAGCTAACCAACACTGGGCGGACCCAGCTCACATGGAAAAGGGAAAGTGATGGGAAGTCCCTTTATCTACAAGAGCTCATCATTTAGCACGTTTATCTTCTATGATCTGACCCAGATCTTCCTTCCACATAAGCAAGAGATGGCATGGAGGCCTCCTCACTTGCTTGTGGTGGTCCACATAGCATTTGTTAAGAGAAAAACAAACAACAAACAAATGAAAACTGATACAGCCATTGAAATTTTGAATATTTTACATAGACATCTAGTTCTCTTGACCTCTTAAAAGTAAATCTAGGGGGTGACGGGGGTGGCTCGGTTGGTAACGTGCTTGCCGTGTGAACATGAGGATCTGGATTTAGACCCCAGGACCACATACAAGCCAAGCATGTGCACATGTCTGTAGCCCCAACTCTTACAAGCTCATTGGCCGGCCAGCCTAGCAGAACTTGGTGTTCTGTGAGGGACCAATATCCAGAATTCAGTGGACAGTAACTGCGAATGACAACTCATGTTGCCAGCTGGCCTCCACATGTACGTATGTGTGTGTGCATGATCTGAAGGGAGGCAAGTGCACAGTTCAGTGGTAGAACATGCTTCTAGTCTGTGTAAGGCTCTGGGTTCAGTCCCCCAAACAAAGGGGGAAATGGGGAGAGGTCTAGCAACCAGGGGCCTGCATTTCGGGGGCAGCATGCATCCCTGAACCTGGTATGGGGTTAGGCGGACCCTCGAGAGTCTGGCACTTATCACCTTAACTCATGTGAAGGTGAGCCAGACCTCACATGCATCCTGTTTCCAGCAGGAGGGAGGAAGTGGGCTTGAGGAATACTAAATTTATTTTGGAATACTAAATATATTCAGCAATACTACATGACAGGTCACATGCACGGAGGTTGGAGCACCTGACTCCAGGGCAGTTCTATGGCTTGTACAGAGCGTCACTGGTTTTATTCCTTTAGAGGTCCTGAAGGCGGGTGGCAGCTGCAGGCTGACTTAGAAATGACAGGAACATGAAAGCTGAGCAGCAAGCCATGCCGAGCCTGCACCCATCCTATCCTGCTAACAGGAGGGAGCCGACGCTGGCACCAATGTCCAGTCACAGCACCGGCAGCATCCCGTGGTGACTGCAGGACTTTACAATGTCCCTTCTTGATCAGCTTAGGAATGCAGCCTGCCCTAGCCTGGTTTCTCTGCACCAGTGATAAACATCGTGACTCTAAGCAACATGGGGTCGGTCACCATGCCCGGGTCACCGGCCGTCTTTAGGGAAGTCAAGGCAGGCACTCAATCAAGGATCTGGAGGTAGGAACCGAAGCAGAGACCATAGAGGAATAATGCTCCTGGCTTGGTCTTCAATACTTCCTCATCCTTTGTTCTTATACAACCCAGGACCACAGTGAGCGAGCGAGGCCATTAATGGAGAAGATGCCCCATAGACAGGCCAATATGACTGAGGCAGTTCCTTAAAGTTCCATCTTTCCAAGCGACTCTAGTCTCTGTCAAGTTGACAAAAACTCGCCAACTCACAGCCCATGTCCCTGCCTGAGTGCTGTGACTCACCATCCCTGGCGGAGGCAGGATCCGGCAAAGCCAAGCTCACTGCACTCCACTCCTTGGGGCTTCTTTGCAGAGACTTCATCCCACAGGCTCTACTGGCAAACCCTCAGGGTGCCCCAAGCGCCTGCAGCTTCCGCTGTACAGTCTCAGCCTCCTTGTGTAAAAGGGTTAACCAACGAGAAGGTTTGTTCCACTTGCAGCCAAGGTCCCCGGTGAAGAGGTCACCCCATTGATAAACCATTCAGTGGCATCAGGCACATAGGAGGAGATGCAGTTGAGGAAGAAATGCCCTCTTGGCTCACAAGAGACGAGTCAACCTCCAAGCCTCAAGCTACTGAAGGCCACGTGGGCTGGAAGCTGAAAAGTGGTAATCAGGCAGGGCATTTGCCAAAGCTGGTGGCCTCTGGGGTTGACCAACCCAGGCTGGGTAAGGTACCAAGAGGTCCTCATCCCTCCGCTCTATTTGAGAAGATGTAGCATCAGTGAAAGTGCCTTTGTGGTGATACTGCAAGTTATTTACTTAATAACCCCCTGTTCTTATTTACAGAACTCTAGTTTTGTTCAGGAGGCAATTATGATAAGCTTAGAAAATACCTGTCTTCCTTGGTGCTACGATTCCCAGAAATATAAATCCCCAGAAAGGGAAATAGAAAAAGGCAAAATCCTGCTAGAGATAGCCTCCTTTGCCTTCACCTTTTCTTTCTCATCACTGTTAACGGCGCTGACAGGAGCCTGAAGATGAAGCAGGAAAGAAAGTCACACAGAAGCCAGTGTTAGGAGCACTCATGACCCAGATAGGACCCTGCCCTCCAGTGAGGGATGCCATAAGGCTAGTCATTAATCCATTCAAGATCATTCTAGGTCACCTTGCTCTGCCTAGAGTCACAGCCACTGACTTGGAACTTCCATATCGTCCCCCCCCTGCCCACACACAACAACACAGGGCAAAGCTTGCCCTTCTAACATAACACTGAGGATTCACTGACTATTAACTGCCCAAGGAGAAGATAGGAAACTAAGTCTGACTGTTCATGGAGGTATAGACAGAGTCACGGTGCTGTAGGTGATGACGACTCTGGGCTTTTGGCATCCATATGGGAGGGGAGAAATGGAAGGAAAAGACCAGGCCTGGAAAACATAGATGGGACCTTAGATGTCTCAATGCTTTGTTACAGACCGGGAGGGGCAAATGCAAGGGTTTTGCGTAGACAGTTGGTATGTGTTTCTGTACTTCTGTGGAAAGACAGAACAGCTTTTGTTTCAAGTTCTTTTCAAGGTTGTTTAGATGGCAAGCAGCCTGGTGTAAGACACACAGCCTCTCCCTGGGGCCCAGAGCAGCTTTTTATTTTTATTTTATTTTATTTTAACATACAGGTGAATAACATAAAGTCTCCCTTGGGCAAAGCTGGGCCATGAATATTTGCAGACCCTTTCATAGGCCTGAGCTTCCTAGGCTCCACAGTGCTCAGCTGTGTGTTGACACCTAACTGGGCCACAGTTCCAGGTGGCCTTAGAGGGAAAGGATTGCAAGGATTACAAGGATCATGTGTAACTCAGATGCCTGTGCAGAAGGTCATGGAAGAGTTAACCTGAGAGGGAATTCCGGATAAAAGACAGGACAGTAATCAGGGTACCTCATGCCATTCTTCCTGGGAATGGCCCCAGATATGACCAGTGGCCACCTCCATGGATACAAAGCCAAGCCTGTTCAGACATGAGAACCTCTTGGGTTCCTGTGGAGCCTGGAACTCTTAAGGCAGGCAAAGGATGTGGTAGTAACCCTAATCTGTGCCTAGACTTCCCCTACAGCTTGCCATGTGTTTGGTGTGTGGTCCACAGCCTCCCCATGCATGGCTGTGGCTGTCCTTGTCTTCAAAAGCCTGGTCCCCTGTCTTAGAATCCACTATTCCTATGCACATCCATTCATCCTTACTATGACTTGACCCAAGGGGCTGGGATTCCTGTGGCTCTTAGCTCTGCCCATCAGCATGACTGTTTTCTGTCAGTCTAACCTGGACCCCACCTTCTGCAGCACAGCAGTTCCAAATAGAAGTTGGTCGAGATGCCCGTGAAGTCTGGATAAACTCAGAATTTAATAGCAAACTAATTCTGAGGTGAGGTGTCCAGCCACAGCTGCCCTCCCCCCAGGTCAATGTTTAAATAGGATTAGTGGTCTGTCCAGAGCAAGAGACGCTCTAATCCCCAGGAGGCTGAGATACTTTCTGTTCTCAGCAGCCAGGCTTGGACTACTTGGGCAACTGACAGCTACTGGAACCATTATTGTTCTAAAAACCCATTTAGAGGCAAGTGGAGACTATAGAATGAAAGCCCATGCTTTAGGAGAACAGGGCTTCTCCACCCAAAACCAAATTACCCTGATGTCTGTCTCAGCTTTTAAGCTCAGCTACTGTCAGAGGTTACCATAGGCAGGGTGGCTTGAACAACATACAGATTTCTCATGGTTCTGGAGGCTGGGAAGTCTCAATTTGGAGTTCCAGGAGGGTAGACTCTTTGTGAGGCCTCTGTACACTCAGGGAAGAGTAGAGATTTTGTTTTGTTTTGTTTTGTTTTTTTGTCTCCCCTCTTTCTCATAAGGGCACTCGGGCCATCATGGGAGTCAGCACTCAGGACCCCAAACCTTATTACCCATCAAAATACCACCACAATATAAGGATTATGGCTTCCACACATGAACTCCGGGGAGTGGGCCCCAGGGGACAAACGTTCAGTGCGCAGCATTGGACTGCTCTTGACAGAGGTTAGCAATATAGGCCAGGCCTGCAGAGCCTGTGCTCTAAGAGAAAAGATGCTGTCCATGTCTGTTCATACGTGATGGAGTTTAAAAGCATGGGGGGCGGGAGCCACAGAAGCCCATGTGGGGAGTTGACAGGGACCAGTGGAGTTCAGAGGACTTCCTGAGAAAGCGCTACAGGACAGGCTAAGGCACGAACAGGAATTAGGGAGCAAGAACATTTAAACTTTTTCATCTTTGCAGAGACCCTACCATACAGGTATCGCTACTGCCATACCTTATGAGGACAGGCACCGAGGCTACAAGAAAGAAAGTGGCCTGGCCCTGACAACGATAGTGAAAAATACAAGTCAAAGGCTCCCTCTGCAGCAGCAGCGGAGGAGAAGCCCTGTCTGACCTACTCCTGTTTTAGGCTCATCCTCTAGAAATTAGTAGAATGCTTCACATGCATAAAGATCAAAGGATGTACATTGAAAGTTGGTGAGCTGGAGAGATAGCTCAGAGGTTAAGAGCATTGCCTGCTCTTCCAAAGGTCCTGAGCTCAATTCCCAGCAACCACATGGCACCTCACAACCATCTGTAATGAGAGCTTGTCCATTTTTCTGGTGTGCAGATGTACATGCAGGCAGAGCACTGTATACATAATAAATAAATCTCAAAAAGAAAAAGAAAAAGAAAGTTGGTATTAGCAATTGCTCAAGAAAACAGCAGAGGCCAGGCGTGGTGGTACACAACTTTAATCCCAGCACTCAGGAAGCAGAGGCAGGTGATCTCTATGAGTTCAAGGCCAGCCTGGTCTATAAAAAGGGAGTTCAGGACAGGCAAAGCTGTTACACAGAGAAACTCTGTCTCAAGAAAACAAAACAAAACAAAACAAAACAGCCAAGCATGGTAGCTCATGTTTATAATTCAGTACTCAGGGAGGCAGAGGCAGGTGGATAACTGTGGGTTTGAGGCCAGCCTGGTCTACAAAGTGAGTTCAGGACAGCCAAGGCTACACAGAGAAACCCTTTTTCAAAAAACCAAAACCAACCAAACAAACAAAACAACCCCCCCCCCAAAAAAAAAGAAAAGAAAAAATAAATAAGAAAGAAAGAAAACAGCAGAAATTTAATTGGGTCTTGAAATCAGAGCCCCAGAGAGTCTTTTCTAAAGAGATATGATGGACTCTGAAGCATCACTTTCCTTTGTGAGGGAGAGAGGGTCTCATGTAGACCAGGCTGGCCTTGGGGTTGCTATAGAGTAACCAATGACCCTGAGCTCCTGAACTTACTGCCTCTGCCTCCCCAGGACTGGAATCACAGGCATGTGCCACCATGCCAAGTGTATTAGTTACTGTTTTATTTCCTCACATTCTAACCAAGAATCAGGAGAGCACTGGAGGAAAGGAAGAGGAAGAGGAGGGGAGAATATGAATGAGTGTGTGTGTGTGTGTGTGTGTGTGTGTGTGTGTGTGTGTGTGTGTG
>OU015753.1:90345874-90358815 GCA_907169655.1 Acomys percivali | reverse complement strand
CTCTCTCTCTCTCTCTCTCTCTCTCTCTCTCTCTCTCTCTCATTCTCATTTATTTTATGAGCGTTTTGCCTGCATGTGCATCATGTATGTATGTACATCGTGTGCATGCCTGGGGTCTGCAGAGGTCACAAGAAGGGTCAGATCCCCTGGAACTAGATTTAGGGAGGGTTGTGACCCACCACTTGGAACTGAACCCTGATCCTTCGCAAGAACAGTAAGTGCTCTTAACCCCTGACCCAGCACTTGAGCTAGGGATCATCTTTAATGCAGAAAATGTTCAAGGATTTAGTTATCGGATCCACAGCAGCTGCCCCTGCTCTGCAAAGCTAGGAACCCACTTGATTGGCAGGTGAGCTAAGCAAGTTTAGTGACTACTTGACAGGGTTGGGGGGTGGGGCAATGCGACTCTTACTATTTTTGCCTTTAACAACACACTTCGATGGACAGGTCTGCAATTTTTCTGAATTATTTTCAAAAACGTTCCTGTGACACAGTGAGCTTGTTCCCTCACTGTCACATTGTACTGAAAACTATTTTTCAGGTTGTCTTTACTTCCAATAAAATCTCAGCTGCCGGCCCATGGGTCTAGTTTTACCTTCCTGTGCTGAGAGCTGCACAACCCTCCAAGCTGCACCTTACTGCCCGGAGCCCCCAGCCCCACAGGGCAGCCCAGATCTGACCACTTGGACCTCTTCCTCCTTGAATCCTATAGCAGTAGTTCTCAACCAGCCAGTCATGATCTCTTTAGGGGTCAAACGACCCTTTCACAGAGGGCGGGAATGCATATTAGATGCCCTAACCCTAACGGTTATGAAGCAACAATGAAATAATTTTTTGGTTGGGGCCACCACTACACGAAGAACTGTATTCAAGGGTCACAGCATTAGGAAGGTTGAGAACCACACCTGGTTTTATTCTTCCTTGAAAAAATGGCAGTTTAGCTCTTACAAGTGTGTGGACCTTCAGCCTGCGGAGACTGCACTTTGGTTTACGTCTATAAAACTTACCTGAGGGGCCACAGCAGTGTCTGGGATAGGGTTTATTTCCACGGCTGTGCGCTGGTGCTTCAGGCATGGATGAGCCATTCACCCAGCAGCTGCCTGCAACTGAGAGTTGGTGAACTACTGGGTTGTTCTGGTGAATTACACAAGGAGACTACAGAATTCCCACGTCAGTTTATTTATGCGATTTTTATCACCGTGGCAGGTGGTGTTTGGGAGAGTTTGCTTCAAATATATACAGAATGCACTGCCATCATCTTAAATATAATGTAATAGCACATTCTTTATTAGAAGTACCCCATAAAACGTGGCAAGACTGGCCAGGCATAGCGGTGCACACCGCCTGATCCAGAACTTAGAAGGCTGAAGCAGAAGGAATGGCGCAAAGGCAGCCTAAATTACACAGCAAGCTCAAGGCTGGACCCAGGCAAACGCCAAGACCCTATCTCAACAAAACAAGAGATCAGCGAGGCTTTACAAGAGCGTAAAGCAAACATATATCACACACCTGAACCCTGGAGGTTCAGCTGCCTCCAGTCAACAGATGAGACCAACATGGGAGCTCTTGGCTGCCAGGGAAAGCATCCAGCTTGCAGCAGACCCTTCAAGCGTAAAAGCAGCAGGCTGGAACTCTGTCCCCATCAGAACAGATGCACCAATAGGATGGCTTCAAGAGGCCGTTGATCCTTCAGAGCCCCAGAGGCTAGAACCGGGTGTTCTTTGTGCCCCGCAGTTTCTGGTAGGTGCTGTCTAGCTTGGCACCCCTCAGGTTATGGACATACTACCGGAATCTGCCTTCCTCTCAGAAGGATGCCCTATACTCCTTGGGTCTGTGTTTGAAGTTCCTGTGTAGAATCTTGGGGTATGGAATATTGAAAGACACAGTTGAGCCCATGGGAAATTCCTAACGTGTAGGCCGTGGGTTTCCATATTCTCCAAAATCAAGGTTGTAATGAGATGGTGCGAGCTTGCCATCGCAGCTCTTGGAATGTCAATGCAGGGAGGATTTCTCCAAGTTTTAAGGCAGCCTGACAGGCAGAACAAGATGTATTCAGGCCTGCTGGACCTTACCAAACCATTGATAAAACAAACAAACAAACAAACAAATAAAAACAAGGGCCACCACAACAAAGGTAGAAATCCTCAAACCAAAGCCAGCTCCACTAGACCCTGTTAGGAGGAAGTTCAAGAAAGTGCTCCCTTGTTCTGGACAGTTAGTGTGGGAGACCTGAGGTGCAGCTACGGACCTGGCATCTTGGCTCACACAAACCTTTCAAGTGGGGAATCTTTGCCCTGGGGGATTAGGTACAGCTTATCATGCCACCTTCCACCAGGATGACAGGTGCCTGGAAGACATAGCAACTTCGGAGTGGCATGTGGACACTTGGTGACAGTGAGCAGCCAGCGTCTTCTGGGAACGGCACCTGCGAATGCACAGGGGGGCAGGGCCAGCTTCTACCAGGCCTGTGCAACCCTGCTGCCACAAGGTAATACAACACCAGTGATGAGACCAGTGCATAGATATCGACAGAACAAACACTCTGCTCCCTAGGTTCCCAAAGTGAGCTCTAGTTCCCAGGAGCACGAAGAAGCAATGTACCCACCTTCCCTGAGCACATGCCATCAGCCTTGTACTCCATTCCCCAACGCAGGGCCAGAGTTTGCTTGCCTTCTGTCAAGGAACCTCCCTCTCCAACACCAGCCAGCTGTGGTTCTCCACATCCGACACTAGAGGGCAGGCCACTAAAACTTTCCTGTTCTAAAGGGCGACCTGTTCAAGGAAGCAACAACCATTTGGGCTGCTTTTTTTGTGGGGTACTAATTATTTTTGGAATTCGTGCTCACCATGTAAAACCGTTGAGTTCATCCACTCTTCTCTACACTTATCTTAGCCTTTGGAGAGGTAGGACCAGGCGGTCTAGCTCAGGATAACTGGGAGGGGACCAGCAAGCCTCTAGAGGGAACCAATTAATTCCACAAATCAAGAAATGATAAGATATGATAGTGATTTACATTCAGAATTTTAGTTGCACCAAGATAGGAAAGATGTTTTCTTGAAGGCTGCCAAGTACAAATAGCCAAAACACTGTAAATGTAACATTTATATAATTCCTAATTGTTTCATGGTTCTTCTTGCTGTAGGTGGTTTATTGTACATACATGTAATAATACAAATGTGTATGTAAAATAACAATAATAAAAAGAAATGTCCTAAAAACTACAGTGTAATAAATTCTGCTGTTATACCAAGTTGCAAAAATAAAAAATTAAATGAAAAAAATAAAGGGCTAGAGGAACGCTAACGTGGCTTTGGGACCTTCAGCATTTAGATTCTCTTCCCTGCTTCCTGCGTCCAAACCCAGGAACATCTAACTACTGTCCCCCTGGTCACATGTTTCCACTGTAAGTCACAACTCAGCCCTGCCTGTTCTTGCTGCACACTTAGTTTCCACTAGCTGAGTGTGGGCACCACCTCAGTCTCACCCTACCGTGCAGTCCACAATGGCTAGTGTTTATGAAGAGGCTCCCTGTCCTTCCTCGGAGGTCTGCATAGATTTCCCAAGGGAAGGAGCAAATAGCGATGTACCACTGGCAAAGCTTGCTGGGTAGGGCCTGCCAGGTCACTGGGCTCTGACCCTCATTGTTCAGCCCACCCACTTCCCAGGGCTCCTCTCCAAGAGAGCCGGAAACAGGCGCTGGGAGAGCCACACACTGCAAAATGATTCCATTCCTGCCCACACAAACACTAGCCCCGAGTGGCCAAATGCTTTCCCAACGAAGCAAAAGCTTGGACAGAGTCACTTCTAAGAATCTCCTAGAGGGAAGTCAGCCAGGGACCTGGGGTGGAAAGCGAGCCCAAAGAAAGGGGGTCTACCCTGGGAAAAGAAACAGGAGTTTTCAAGTACTCTCTGGTGAGAGGTTCAGTGTTTTTAAAAAACTGTTCTTTTTATGAATAATACATTTTTTATATTACAGAAGCAATCTTTGTGGGAACCAGTAAACAACAGAAATAAAAAGAAATTTAGTAATCTTTCCCCAAAGTCTATGGTCTTCACAAGGAAGAAAGTTCTGCTAGTTATGAGCCTTATAAAACAAAGCATCCTTGTAGCTGTAGCCAGAGTGTGGAGGGAATGACCAGGCCCCATAACACCAGATAATACGGGATATCAACAGGGCTTGTCCATCTTCAGTCATGGACAAGTTTCTTTAAAATCAAAATGCTTTGGTTTTCTGTATCCAGGGCAGTAGGCACAGCATTTCTCAAGTCTTGGGACACACTTGTCCTGTCTGGAAGGATTTGATTCCATTTGACCTTAAAAGTATTTTGCAGTAATAATTTATCTGGTCTTTACAAATGGGCTACCATGACAATTTTAAGAGACTACTGGCAATTACTTTCTTATCAAAACTGTAACTTTTTGGGGGGCTGGAAAGATGGCTCAGCAGTTAAGTGCATTGGTTGTTCTTCCAGAGGACTTGGGTTCAATTCCCAGCACCCACACGGCAGCTCACAACTGTCTAAAACTCCTGATCCAGCGGATCCAACTCTCTCACACACACCAGAACACCAATATAACTCAGCCCAGAATGGCAGGTCAAGGTCTGGGATCTGTTTTGAGATGTTCCCAAGGTATCTGTGACAAGTAGAGGACAACTGTAGAGTCAGAGAACACCACAGGGTGCTTTGTCTGTCTGTGTACACTTAGCAAGCCAGAGCCTCAGCCCGTACAAGCACACGTTTCCGCACCCTTCCAGGACTGACTGGTGATTGTTTCATCAGCATCTTAGGAACTAACCAGTGTAAGTCCTGGAGCCCCACTCTGATCCCCCGCTTAGGAATTCTGAGGATAATGGTGGTTGCTGGGACATGGGATTGAACCTGAAGTCTTAGGCACATCACATAGGAGCCATCCCCCTGCCACAGGCCCTTGGTGTTTTTATAATCTATTCCAGTGTTTTACAGTAGCTAGCATCTGAGAAATATTCAGACAAGTAAGATGACATGATCCCGGGTAAGGTAGAACCAAGTTTATTAATGACAGCTTTTATTACAATCACTCTCGAGTGTAAAAAATAAAGGGTGATTAAAATTTAACACTCACTTGGGCTTGTGTTTTGGCCTTCACCGGATGTGCCAGAGGGTGGGGCTCTTGCCTGATTCTGAATCGACTGGCCAGAAGCAGTTCACTGGAGAATGAGGTAATAAAGACGACAGAAGTGCCAATCCGAGAGCACGAGTATCCACACTGAAGGACGTCACAAACGACACTGTGGTACGAGCAGGGGTGAAGTCACGTGACCTCACATCCACGTATGGAGTGACTATCTCTACCTAGAACAGACACAAATACATACATGCAGAGCCACACACATACACACACACACACACAAACTGGGGGGATGAGACTTTAAAGGAGCATTTGCCTGTCCTCCCTCTGAGCAGACTGTGTCCGTCCTGTCAGCCATAGCAAGGCATATGTTGTGGAGATGGAAAACCATGCTACATTTCTACTCAGAACACTAGCTGGTGGGTGAGGAACTGTTATCACAGAGGCTGAGGTTTCCTCAATAACCTGTGGCCCAAAATCTGCTCCTCACGAAAGCAACATCCAAGGGATATCACAAGCTGGGTGAAAATCTGAGACCCTCCCAGTGGGCACAAAGCAGGAGAAGAGCCTGAAGGCGGCATCCCACCTAGCGCCACAGAACTCTGGCTGGACCTCAGTGCAGCCCCTCAAGTATTTGTGCTTTGTTACCTCCCCAAGGCCACCTCGGCGAGGACAGAGCTCTGGCCATGCATTATACTAGGCTTGCTTTTTTTAAATTTTTAATCCATGATAAAAACTAAAGTTACAAAAAGAAAAAAAAAAGCCCTCATTAAATGCCTTTTGACTGTGCCAACCCTGCTTTGGGAGTGGGCTTTCTGTTATTCAGTGAGGAGGACAGGGGATGTACAGAAGCCGAGCTGGATGCTGGAAGAGACGGTGAGCCCACAGGGCCATGTGAAAACATGGCTTGGACAACATGCCACAACCACCCAAGGCAGAGGACCCACAACATAAACACTGACGAACGCTCTTCAAATGTCCCTTGGAAAAGAACATGGTGGATTCTGGGTCACGGCACATGCAGGTGAAGATTATACAAAAACTTACTATTTAAGCTGAGGAAGGAACCACTATGGAGGACTGTGTCATAGCCTTTGCCTTTGGGAGACAGAAAGAACTCAAAGAACAACCAATACAAAAAGAAACAACACACACACACACACACACACACACACACACACACACACACACAAATGCAGCCCAGAGTATTCCAGAATATCTGAAGAACCCAACCACTAGTTTGGTAAGGTGGGGTGTGGAAGCGTTTAATTGGTGCCCTCTCATTAACCTCACTTTCTCCTGGGGTGTCATTGATAAAGGTCAGGCTGGCCACTCAGAGGGGAGACCAGCCCTGTGGAAATGTGGACCACAACCTCCGCCACCCTAGTTGGTTGCAACCAAATCCCCAGCTCTCGCAAGGGGACATCCAGGACAGAGAGCCTATGTGCAACGTGACGGGACCCATTTCACCCATCTCAAAATCCGAACCCAGGGGACAGCTGTTTTCTTCTCTGGACAACAGTTGCAACAGTTTCTTGAAATGCGCATTGAGATTCCAAGACACTCTGATCCTGGGGGTAAGGGTCCAAGTTTTAGCCAAGATGCACACAGCACTGTATTCTCCATAAATTCAAGTACATGCAGCACCCAACCTCCCTCTTTTCCCTTTCTGGTAGTTTCCATCCGGCCATCACTTCACAGCTACAGTAGAGCTTCACAGTGACGACTCGGTGACGTTCACACTGTCTTGGTTTTCTTTCTAAGAGTTCCATCAGTGAGCAGCACGTCCCACTTTTACCCACACAGAAAGTAAGTTCTTGGCAGCTCCGTAGGGTGGGACTGCAGGCCTGTGACCGGGGGTCTCTACAGCCCACCACCGGCCAGCACATAGAGAGTCAGTTAGAGAGGGGGGTCAGTCCAGTGTCTTGCAGCAGTGTTTGCAGGGTTCTACCAGCTAGCCCTGACAGCTTCGATGTCACTCACCAAATTCTGTGCCAGGCAGATCCCAAAAATCTAAAAGAGGAGAGGAAACCACGTTAGACGGTGGAATTCAGATGCTTTTGGCTTTTCCTTGGCCAATGAGTCTGACCCTCTCTGCTTGGTAATCTGATTTTTATTTTTTAGTAATCTGATTCTTAACCTGATATACAGGGAATGGTGAGGTAGCTCGCATCATTTGTCCCACATACACAAAACCCAGAGTCCTACCCCCAGCACCACAGAAAACCATGCATAATCCCAGCACTTGGGTAGGTAGAGGCAGGGACATCAGAAGCTATCCTGGACTACACAGCAAGTTTGAGACCAGCCTGGGATGCCTGAGCCCTCTCTCAAAAACAAAAAACAAAGACAAACAAACAAACAAAAACCCCAACAACTGAAAAAAAAAAAGAGTGGAGAGAGAGAAGATAAAAACCCGTAATTTTAGCATGACTCTATATGACTCTATTAGCTCTTCAGTGCTAAATTCAGAAACTGTACGTTGCCCTCAGGCGAACCTGGTACCAAGAAGAATCATTTCCAAACCTCTCTGTGGCCTAGATAGGTCTCATGTGCCTTGTTCTCGGACTTGCCCCATGGGGACAAGCCACAAACACAGCTTCAGACAATGTGCGGACTTCCTTCATGCACTGTTCAAACGTGAAGAGCCCACACAATTTCATGAGCTTGAATACTCAGTCCCCAGCGAGTGGCACTGTATGGGGAGGTAGCAGGACATTTGAGATTGTGGCTTAGCAAGCAGAAATGTGCTGCCAGGGACACCTGTCAAAGGAGTTATCTGCCTCGGAGCTGCTGCTATGGCATCTCTGTCTTCCCCACCATGGGCACTATCCCCTGAACCACAGGCCCAAACAAACCTCTCATTTGCCCTGTAAGCTATGGACCACAGTGTCATAAAACTTCATGACCAACTATGAATTTTCTTTATTTATATGGTACAAATCAAAGAACTTCAGTGACCATTTTATACAATGTACAGAAGGCTGAGCTACGTCACAGGTGTGTGTATGAGGAAGTGAGGCCGAAGCTTAGCTGGGGCGCCTAGTTTGCACAGGTGGGTCACAAGGGCACCCACTCCTTCTATAGATCTCACCTGCTCTTTCAGGTAATAAGCCTTACTGAAGTCACACATGCAGGGAACATTTTTTGTTGGTGACCAGCCTGTCTGGCTGGAGAACTAACTGCTGCTCCTGCCCTGCTCTCCCTGCTGAGGTCAAGCTTGTGACATTCTGAAGGAAGAATCCACCACTTCCCTGGGTGTGCAACTTCATCAGTTCCTGGGCTTCCTCTGTCTCCTCAAGAGAACAGAGCGATCCCCAGCAACAAGGTCACAGTGGGAGGCAGAGCCCCAGGCTGACTGCGTGGGTGATGGCTCTGAGGCAAGGACACAGGTGGGCTGAGATGACTCAGAGGTGAGGGTGGGTAGACCCTGGGGTACTCCCAGGGGCACTGTGAAGATGTGGTGAGAGGCCAATCCTGACTGCTGACTCAGAAGGGGAGGAAGAGCCCATGGGGGGGAGGTGGTGAGGAGGGGGGAGGGGGAGGGAGAAGCAGCACAGCACAGATAAGGGATACAGTGCTGGGTTCTACACAAAAGCAGCCGAAGAAAGAAACCGTGATGAGTCTCGCAAAGAAATGCCCAGCCAGTTTGCCCTAGCTGTTTTGGTTTGCTTTGCTTTTGAGACACAGTCTTTCTGTACAGTCTAATTTGTCCTCCTTCAGCCTCCCTGGGGCTGAGACTGTGGGCTTGCACTGCACACCTGCTCGACTCATTCCTGTTTGATGGCTGAGTACTAAGCCTACCGCAAGGCCTTTAAAATCGACTGGTGAGTTCTTCATTTGCTTCCAGTTCTTGCTGCTGTGAACATGTGTGTGCAAATGCTTTGGCAGATGGGGTTTTTCATTACTTTTGCTTGCATTCGTGGAAAATTGTGGGGCCACACAGTAACTACATTATTCGCCAAAGCCCTGAGCCATTTCTGTTGCCTCCCTACATCCTCAGGAATGCCCACTGTCTTTTTTTATTGATAGCCACCCTTGGTTGTGTGCAAAGGTTATCTCACGGCCATTTTGACTTGCAGTTCTCTGATGACGAATGATAGTGATATCATTTCATATGCAATAGGCCCTGTCCATCTTTGCTGGAGGAACATCTACTGAAACACTCCATGTTTAAGCTGGGTCTTGCTAGGTAGCCCAGGCTGGCCTTTTTTCTTGTTTGGTAAAAGCCTTGTTTATATAATTTAGGAAATTAAGACCCTTTCAGGTAACTACTCACAAACATTTCCTGCTGTTTTGTGAGTAAACTTAATGGCGTCGTTTTTAGTGTGTAAGTTTCATATTTCGATGAAGTGCTATTAGCTTTGTCCTATTTCGGCTGCCATGCTTCAGTCTTTCAAAGCTTACATTAATTAAGGCGCACAGCACACCACACTTATATTTGTGTCTTTGATCTACTTTAATATTTAACTACAACATGAGATAGGTGTCTAAGCGTCATTCTTTTCTAGACAGGAAATCAGGATTTCTGTACCATTTGTCAACATTCCCCCTCCTCCTTCTTAAAAGCTTTTTTCTTTTTAAAGTGTGTGTAAGTGTTTAGCCTACATGCGTAACTGTGCACCACATGCATACAGTGTGTATGGAGACCAAAAGAGGGCATCGGATCCCTTGGAACTATAGTTACAGACAATTGTTAGCTATCATGTAGGGGCTGGGAATCGAACCTGGGTCTTCTGGAGGATCAGCCAGTGCTCTTAACCACTGAGTCATATTTTTTTTCCATCTTTGGGGATGCTCTCCTATGTTCCCCACTGCCAAGTTTCAATTCCCTTATGCATACAGAGCTCACAGAAAGTCGGTCTGGAATCTAATCCCATTTATCTGTGATGGCTAACCTTACAAGTGCAGAGACTGTCTTGAACCCTGTTACTCTGTGGTCTTAAGCTGTAAGTAGGAAACATGGATTCTTCTTCTTCTGTTCTTTTGCACTTTGACTACTCTGGTCTCTTGTGGAATCAGGCCCAGCTTGCCAATGACTGAATAAGGACGGTGGGACTGAGATGCAGCACACAGAATCTCTAGGTCAATGTGAGCAGTGACGCCACTTGAGCGATACTGAGGTGTGCAGTCCATGAACACAAGGTGACTTCCGACTCACTTAAGACTTCATTCCCTTCAACTGTGTGCCTGTGCGTGACATCCACAGAAAGTGTCACGGCAGCAGCAGGGGGCAGCTTCTGAGGCTGCTGCCTTCACCGGCACCTTGGCACACTGGTCCTGAGAGACGAGAGACAACGAGATGCGCACTTCTGCATCTGCACACAGCGCACTGTCCTTGCTGCAGAATCCTCTGAGCAGCCATGTCTGCCCCAGCTGTCACAGCGCAGTCCTCTAAGCCCATGGAAACGATGGATGCCAGCTGACAACTGGGAGAAAAGACTTCCTGACATGTTCCCAGATCTAAAGGCAGACCTTCAATAAACAGAAACCCACTCCTTCTGGTCTGCTCTCAAGACCTCCAGTGTGTCTCTGAAGCTATGGGGTTGAGGAGGCAAAGCCAAGATTCCATCCTGGCTTCATCTCCCTGGGCGCCACTGTCTGAGCTACCACCAAGGACCCACATCTTACCTGTAGCAATGCAATGCCTATGAAAATACCAGCGACGATGGTTAAATTATCCTGTAGCCACTTCTCAAACTGGGGCACACAGCCTTTTGTGTAGATTACAATCTGTTGGTCCACTTCCTTTACAAGGGAAGAGAGCAGAGCATCACAGATACAGCCTTGGGCATGCGCAAGCGGTCCTTCCAAAAACAAAAAAAAACCCTGTGTGCTACGTATGCCACAGGGGCAGGTTCCACTTACTGGTTTTTGCCTGGCATCATAGCCACATTGAGTGTTGATGACATCTTCCTGGGGAAGAAAGGAAGAGAAAAGTGAAACTCAATCCTTGCGAAACACCGCCTGGCCACATGTCAAACCAGCTGCCTAACATCTGCAGGGTCTGGCTGGAGATACTGTGAGTTAGCTGCTTCCTCCCCTCTGAGGATCAGAGGTGGAAGCTCACGAGCTCAGACTTCACAGCATAAGACAGATCTACTGAGGGACCTGCAGTTGCCTAGTGGCTCCCAGAGATAGTTCATGTAAGACAGAGATAGAAATGCTGTCATGCTGGCCAGTCCGTGCCCAGGCTGCCTAAGCTGGGCATCCTGCTGCCAATTGACCCGCCTCAGAAGAGGAGGAAGACAAGCTGGGTGTCACATACAGGGTGGCACGGTTCTTATGACATTCAGCCCAGGATGATGTGCTCCCTGGATGGGCAGCAGCTCAACACCCTAAAACCCCAGCCTCACTGAAGGAGTCCCATAGCCTCCAGCCTTGCGGATGGTGGGGGTGGGGGTGGGGCTGTGGAATTTGCCTGTAGCCTCTGTGCTCCACTGTGGGCAAGGACAGGCCTGTCTAGGAAGGACAGCAGGACCTTCTCACAGGGCCCACACTAATCCTCAGTTCTGTCTTTTCACTTACAATACAGAAGGTTTGGGTATTTTTTTTTTTTCATTCTACAAACCACCCACACAGTGCGACATGCCATTAAAAAGCGGCAGCGTGCATGGGTTCTACAATTTCTTTTTAAAGTAAGGCCCAAATGGCAGCCACTGCAGCCACCCTTATGCCACTCTCTGGCCACCGTGGCACCCCAAGCAGCATTGCCACCTTGTCATGTCTCAATCCCTCCTCTTACTCCTAAGTCCTGGCCCAGAACTCAGATGAGAAGATAAGGCTTACTCAGCCCAAGCTATAGAGCAGACAGCCCTGCGGACAAGAGACCCAGGCAGGCTGCCTGGCTCTGGCACCAACTCTGTCACCTGCCAGCATTACGATCTGGGCGAAGTCACTTGTCCTCCACAGGCCTTGTTTTGCTACTGTTGTCGTTTTGTTTGTTTGTTTGTTTTGCTTTGCTTCTTTCACCCCAGAAAAGGGACTTCCCTTCCTGACCTCCCATGAGCCAACACGCACCAAGGCTCAGTATAGGAACCAGCACACACTTGCTAAATTAATTCCAGTCATCCTGTCCAGACTGGGAAGATTGGCGCACATCTGCCTCCTCTAGGACCTACAACCAGGCATGGGTCTATGAAAAGAGAGTTCGAGATAGGAGTCACTGTGCCCTCACAGGCAGGTGGGGTGCGGGGCCCTCAGCTGCCAGCAGCGAGCAGCGGCTCTTACCGCGGGGTCTTTAGTGCAGCAGGAAAATGGCACACCGCACCGCTCTCGGCTTGCGTTGGAATCTGTGCAATTGAAGTAAATATTTAGGTTCCAATCATCAGCTCCAAAAGCCCCACAGCACTGCCACTAGAGCAAACAGGAGAGAGTTAGAAAGGTGCCAGCCACCTGCGCCCCACACCCATGACAGCTAGGCTAGCCCTGCCAGGTCCAGCACCTCAGACTTTACTTCAGTCAAAATTAACCTAAGTGGCCCTGTGAAGGCTTCCCAAGTTGGCTTGGTCACCTTCTAGAAGGATAAGCCAGAACCTTCTAGAAGGAAAAATTAAACACAAGCAACAGCGGTAACATATAATGAGGCGACGGTGGTTGTGCTTAAGGACTTGCTCTTATTTTAATGGTTCTTAATCAGTTTCATTGAGTGTAAGTGGCATCAGATAAACACTAGGCCTTTTGATGAGTTCTGATGTGCCTATCACTATAGAGCCACTTCTCAGACAGGGAACAACAGGGAACAGTGGTTAAACATGCGTGAGGCTCTGGTCCAATCTCCACAAACACACACACACACACACACACACACACACACACACACACACACACA
>OU015753.1:90333567-90345864 GCA_907169655.1 Acomys percivali | reverse complement strand
ACACACACACACACACACACACACACACACACACACACACACACACACAGACACACACACACACACACACAACAAAACCCACCTTTCTATACTCTTAGAAGCTTAATTTTCATTATATTTGTCTCTATGCTGAATTAAAAAATTCTTATTTATTATAATTTATTCATATTACATTCCCGATTGTTATCCCTTCACTCTTATCTTCTTGTTTCTACCCTCCCTCCCTCTTCTGCCCTATTAGACCTTCCGCCAAGGGGAAGTGATGAAATCTCAGTAAATCTCAGGTACCAAAGTTCCTGTCAGAGGGTCAGAGGCAGTCCTCCCTTTCCCCATCCCCCGCATGTTATGCTGGATTTTTTTTTAAAGAATAGGTTTATATGTTCAATTGGGTGTTTTTCTTTTTGTTGTTGTTGTTTTTGTTGTTGTTGTTTTTTGTTTTCTGGTTTTGATTTTATTTGTCCAGACAGGGTTTCTCTGTGTAGCCTTAGCTGGACTCGCTTTGTAGATCAGGCTGGCCTCGAACTCACAGCGATCCACCTGCCTCTGCCTCCCGGAGTGCTGGGATTAAAGGCGTGCTCTATCTACCACACCTGGCGATTGGGTGGGTCTTAAAGGGGACTGATTATGGCTATAATGTCACCCCACCCACCACCTCCCACACTTGATTATCTTGGTGTCTTAGGTAAATAAAACTCAACCCATGGCCATTTTAGGGCTCACAGCAAGGACTCACAGCTAATCAAAACATTTAACTCCCAAACAGAATCCCATGGATCAGTGTTGCTGAGCAGAGCAGGCAGCACTTCAGGAACACGGGTGAATGTGTTCGTCAGGCTGGGCTGCTGCTCTGGGCTTGGGCTGAACACCACAGGTTCCCCCACAAAGCCCCATCAGCTTTGTCATGCAGACGAGCCAGGGAGAAGACCTGGAAAGCAGTGTGCTTGCATCCACTATGACCTAACAACATGGATGCCTGCTGAGCAGGCGAAACAGGGCTCAATTTCACATTGGACGATGCCTGCTCGAGACAGCAGTGGCTCTGCAGCCACTGAGTGAAACCATGACCTCAGGCCAGTGCTGCGCACCAGGGAAGGATGGCCGTCCTCAACGCCCACCCACTGCTGAGGCAGCGTTGACTTCTTGACTCAACCTCTCCACCTCAAAGCAAAGCTTTGAGCTTCTGTGAGGCCTCTGATCTTGCTCTAAACTTTAATGCCACAGACACCACTGACCAAGTTCACTTGGCTTACTCCCCAGTGCAGGGCTGTAGGTCAGTACCATCTCAAGCCTACTATAAGACAGCACTAGACTATCTGAATATCCATATGGATTAGACAGTAGCTCATTTTATTCTCATTTCACTCTCGGGGAAAGACTTCAAATTTCTTTTAGTCCAAGGTCAATAAGATGGTGTGTCTCTTAGTACCTCATCTGTGCCACTTTGCATTTTGAGTGATGTGACATCTGCCTGTTCCGTTTTCAGTACAGGAAGTACAAGGGCAGTCAGCCACACAGTCACGCTCAGACACCTGTGTGGCAGGCAGGGTTGGCTTATCTTCCACTTGCTGGAAGCCAGCAGGCTAAGGTTTCTACGCTTTTAGTTTGGACTGCACATATGTGCTGTCTGGGTAGGTATATGTCAGAAACTCTATAAACAAATATCCTGCTAATTATATTATTGTGAGCTACAGGGGAAGGAACAAGGAAAATGCATATTTAATCAAATAATGCTTTAAACATAAATAAAAGCAACTTTCTTCAAAGTCTGGGAAGGGGACAGCCATGACAATCACCGTTTTTGCTTAAGAGTTGTATCCTTGTCTAATTTAACACAAGTTGAAAC
This sequence comes from Acomys percivali, assembly GCA_907169655.1. Classification (NCBI taxonomy): domain Eukaryota; kingdom Metazoa; phylum Chordata; class Mammalia; order Rodentia; family Muridae; genus Acomys; species Acomys percivali. Next base: position 90,344,021 of record OU015753.1, on the reverse strand, counting down.
AAATGAGACCAGAACATTTGTGTTTGGGATGTGAATGTAAGCCTCGGATTAAGGATAAACAAACAAACAAACAAACAAATAAGCAAATAACGGGAAGCAGGCAAGAAAGTCAGCTGGGCGTCTTCAGCTGGCAAAGACGCGCAAGGCATTGTGGGAGTCACCCTTGTGAGAAGACGTTTCTCCACATGGAACTTACGTATTCCTGGGTGAAGTCTATGAGGTTCTGCAGATCGATGTCATCCCTGTAGGCTCTGATGTTGTTGTTGATAAAGAAATACAGCTGGTCTTTGATCCAGTCTTTGAAAACAAATGCCAACACCCCAGCAGTGAGCTCCAGGAAGAAAATGATCCCCAGGAACACAGAAAACTAAGACAAAAGAAACATACAACAGGGGGTGGTTACATGGTAGGTCACATGGAGTCAGGGCTGGAATCACATTCGGTTTGTGCACATCTCCAAAATAGGGCCTTCCGCTTCTTCTTCTTTTTTTCTTATTTTTAAAAATATTTATTTATTTATTATTACATACATAGTGCTCTGCCTGCATGTACAACTGCAGTCCAGAAGGGGGCAGCAGATCACATTACAGATGGTTGTGAACCACCGTGTGGTTGCTGGGAATTGAACTCAGGACCTCTGAAAGAGCAGACAGTGTTCTTAACCACTGAGCCATCTCTTCAACCTGGCCTTCTGCTTCTTAAGGTTTGTTCATGTGTTCAATATTATACTTCAAGAAAGGGGTTTAAAAAAAAAAATAAAAGATCGCTTCCTAATTACAGTTTAGAGCTGCTGGTGTCCCATTTGATGATTTAACCAACAGAGCCCAAACCAAACATGAGCCACAGGAACTTCTCATTAGACCCATGTGAAGGCCTAACAAGTGGCTATCGATTAATGCACTGCCAAACCTACAAACAAGGTTCCGCCGACCTCTAGGAAGCCTTTTTCCTAACTCAAAAGGTAGATCACCCCGTGTTTTACAGTCGCCCGTCATTTGCTACTGTGGTTTGATACCACACACACTACATTATCCTGTTGCGGATTTGTTGTTTTCAGTTCCTCCCGCACCTCCTATCCCGTGTGAAATAGATCCGTTCATCTTAAAGAGGTCGGAGGGGAAGTAGGAGGGGATGTGACCATGACATGAAAACAGTTTCCAGTCATGAAAATGAAATCATGGGTAAGGGCTTGCTTGGGAACACCAGCTGCTCTTGTCTCCTGCCTGGGAAACGCCAACCTCAGGAAATACTTTAAAGAACACCACAGCACAATCAAAAGGAGCCTTCTGGCTAAGGCAGACAACATGTCAAAGGCTAGAGAGCAAGAGGCTGTGGGGTAACTGCTCAGAACCCTGGGGAAAATTCCCTTCACCCAGATACCCCAAAGAGTCTCAATTTAGTCATCCTGATTTCGAGTTCCACACGCGGCCATTTCCCCACTTCCCTCCCCTGCACCTTTACCCTCTGCAAACGGTTTTGTGATTTTTGAGGTGAAACATTAGGGGGACATGCTGTGGGGTGTGGCCATTCACACGGCATGGAGCGACCAGGGCTTCTTTGTGGGGAGTGAGGGAAGAGAGCCAGAAGGACCACATCAGTGCCTGACAACGTCTAGGATGCCAAGGCACAAACTCTACTTCTCGGCCCCCTGCTCAGCCTTCCAAGCTGTTCTCAGTGAGGCATACAATGGATAGTTCTTAATTACCAGTGGTACTAATACTTTCAAACTAGATTTTCCTCTGAAAAGAAAAACAAGAAAATTAGCATTTGTGCTCCCCATCTTCCTCCTCATATAAAACCCCATCTCCTCAACAGGGTACCACTACAAACATGGACATATACAGTCCTTACATCACAGAAAGAAGAGAACCCGAATGGATGCGCATGTGCATAGAAGAGCTGGGCAGTCACACACAAAAAAAAGATCTTAGATGTCTGCTCTCACCTCCAAAGGTTAGGGAAGTGCACTTTCCTAGTTGCCCTGGTGAATTCTCTCATTATATAATATACACATCAAATATTGAGTCCAAACTCAATCAATATCAGGTATTTGGCAGACACATATGCCTGCCTCTGCGAGGTAACTCCCCCATTCCCACTGCAGGAAATGATCTGAGGCCACTCCCACCACGCACAAGGAACCGGAAGAAGCCAGCTCCTCATTAGACTGTGCCTGAGACCAATGCCGCCCCCCCCCCCACAGGTCTTCTGTGTAGGTGTGAGCCACATGAAAAGATTTGGGGTAACAGCCTCCAAAAGTTTCAGGGAACCAGAGCTGCCTCCATTTGAAACGGGTTATCCTGGGGTGGCATGGCAGTCTCCTCTTAGAGACAGATGCTTGTGAGAAGAGACCAGAGAACCCCCCAGCAGACACGCACATACTATATGGCTGTTCAGACTAGTTCTACAATAGGCTCTGGTTTTAAGTGAAAATGACCCCAGAAGATGAGTCAGTAGAGGTGTCATATGAACATATGAAACAGTGTTGTTCTCTGGGAATTCCTGTGTCCTCCTTCATCATAGCGAGGCAGGCCTTTTGATCTTTTATCTGTTCTTGGGGAGGAGAGTGAATGTTCCTTTTACAGAAATCACTAGCATGCCAGCCTCCACACACGATAAGGCCAAACTCAATCCATACCAAATACCTGGCAGAAACGAACATGTTCTGGGCCCTGTGAGCTTACTCTTTACTTTCCCAAGGTATAGAAAGCAACTTGAAGTTACATCCGATGGCATCAATCAACAAGGAAGCTGTATTTCTATTTTGCAGAGGCAGCCACATTTACTGTTCTTGCGTAAGATTCCAATATGCAGGCACATGCCATTCTTCTGCTTGGAAAGGGGCTCCAAAGGGAAGGTTTTTATTGTTCCTTCTCCGCTTTGCCCCGAATATTTCCACATCTTCTGCTACAGTCCCTCCCCTACAAATACCGCAGTCACACAAACCCCGAAAAGTACCTTAAAACAAAGGAGAGCATCCACCTTTACCCTCTCGCCATGTCTATTCACACTACGAGATGGACAGGCTACAGGAGCCGGGCCAGGGCCTAGTTCCTCTAGGCCATCATCTGCATAGCTTTCTATTTACCACACTCCCCACCCACACTCACACACACAGCGCATCTCATTCCTCCCTAAAGCTACTTTAGGGGACTGGAGTCAAGTCTGCTGCATAGAAACACAAAACTTTCATGTGTGCACGGCAAGGCTGGGCCGTACTTGCGCTGCCAAGGAGGCATGTCTAGGGCAGGGGCAGAGGGGGCAGGATTGAAGAGTTCTTGAGATACAAAAATGGCCCGGGCCATACAATTTTTTTTTTTTTTTTTTTTTTTTTGCCTAGGCCTCTGGTACGCTTACCATCTTGCTTGCAGTTAAGACTGCCATCCTGGTGTAAAAGAGGCTGGCTCTCAAGCTGGGGACAGTCTGCGATACTTACGAACTTGAGAAGGAAGGTGTTCTCCCGAAGTGCTCCGATGCACCCAGCAAACCCCAGAATGAACATCACTCCTCCTACCACGAGGAAAAGCCAGACTGGGTCAAAGCCACCGAGGTCAGTGATGGACGAGATGTTGGAGAGGACGCCCTGGGAGGGGAAAAGAACACATGAGGACCCAGGACACAAGGCCGATCTGCCAGCAGGTCAGGGTGACTTCACTTGCCTTTCCCTTCCTGGATGAGCCCTTCAGCAGTCACCCGGCAATCTGTGGTAATCGGTACTCAAGACGCCGACCGTGTAAAAGGAAGAGGAAGGGGAAAAAGGAACAGGAAGGGAAAGGAAGAAGGCAAAGATCAAAGGAAAGGGAGGGAGAAAATCAGATTTCTTTGCAGGATTATCTGTTTATATTTTCGGTAAAATAGATGGCATAAAAAATTGCTATCAGACTATGGATGGAGAAAATATAGGTGATATCTTTGTTTCAGTGCCTTCAAATACATACGGTTCTGAGTAAAGAGTAGATGTGACAACAACTGGACGTGACAACTTTGAACAGAACAGAACAGTCACTTTAAGTCCCTTGGGGCCACTTGGAAGCCCTTGGCATGTTTCCAGAAATATGAGGGGAGCTTATGAGCTTAAATGCAAACTTTGCAGGTTTGGCTGTAAGCACCCACAAGCTTCCAAAGGAAAAGCGCCCCCCACCCCCGCAAACCTACCCTTGAGCCTCATGGGCAGCCCTGTCAGGTCCCGGTCCCAAAGGTCCATGTTAGTTGTTGGAGGCATTCCCTAGACTTTAGAGGTTGATTAAGAAACAACAAAAGCCATTCCCTTACTTTCAATTCCTTTATTCTTCTACCACATAAGGAATCCAAAGGAGATTTATTTCTCCACAAGCAATACCCATTTAAAAGAACTCCTTTCTGAAGTGTGAGAACACATCAAAACGTGTCAGAAATTATGACACTATTTCTCTAAAATGTGCTGCATCTACTTAGGCTTGTCCTCTGGCAACTAGTGACAGTGTTTTGGGAACAGAGAGTCTAAAATACCCAAAACCATCAATATTTTATTTTCCTATTAATTTTTTTTTGAGCTCTCAAATCAAAATACCTCGGGATAATTGTGGCACGGTTTGCCATGCAATCTAAAAACAGACATTGGATATCTTGTGTACACAGCACTGCCACCGAGCTGGAACAGGGCGGACGCATCTGACTTCGGATGCGGATGTCAGCTGGAGCCGTCTGCTCATTGGGTCATGGCTGAAGGTCCTGGGTTATTTCAGAACTGCAGCAGATGTCTCTCTCGGCACTTCCTGAGGCAACGGGCCACGCATCGGCTTCCATGTGCTTCCCAGGCAGTGCCAATCAAACTGGGGTGTAGGAGTCGTAGCTTTCAATCCATTTGGGGAACAGCATTTTGGGGCTTTTGAGTTGTTTCTTCTGAGGGGTGTCAACTTAAGGACAACCGAATGTGCTTGAAGAAAAGCCACAACACTAAACTATAAAGGTGTAATGTAGCAAACACGACAGGGGGCTTAACTAAAGTCACAAGAGAAGACTAGGGAGGCTCAAAGCAGTGGGCAAAAGGGTGTGTTTCCCAGCATGCGGCATGACAGCGGCACCCTGCAGGGGACGCTGCAAAGACTCATGGCTAGTCCAGGTTTGTGTCTAAGCTTAGAACTTGTACATTCACCCACCCCACCCCACCCCACCCCCATACAGAAAACAGAAACACCAAAACAAATCTGCACTTACACAAATGATGCAGAGAGAAAAAAATGTTGCCAGAGAAATCAAATAGAATGTAGCCAGTGGTATTAAGGCTCGGAGCTGGAAGGAGGCCAGCTCCTCAGCTTGTCATAGTGTTAACGTCTTCTCAGGTTGGACTCGTTCTGTCAGTGGCTAAGGAGGTTTGACTGAGTGCACATGATGCAATATGAAAAGTTCATCATTGGAGAAGTAGACTCGATTTGCTTGGTATGAAAGACAAAGAAGCAGAGATGCAGGGGAGAGAGAAGCCTGTTCTTTTTTTCCCCTCCCTCACACTTTTTAATCAAATGCTTTAAGTTGATGCATAGAAATTATACATGTTCTTTTGGAGGTACAATGCAACATTTCAATAGGTGGCTATAGTGTGTGATGATCACATTGAAGTAACTAACATATCACCTTGGCTATGTGCCACGCCTTTTCAGCAGCTTTAAACTTATCAAGCATTTACAGTGTCTGTGTCTGTGCATATGTGCAGTGTGTGTGTGTGTGTGTGTGTGTGTGTGTGTGTGTGTGTGTGTATCCACAGCAGAGGTCAACCTTGGGTGCTGTTCTTCAGGCACCATCCTCTTGGTTTATTTTTTAACTTTCTCACTCATTAACCTAGCTTGTCTGGGAAAGAAGGCCCAGGGTTCTGTCTGTCTCTGTCTTCCCAGCCCTGGGCTACAAACAGGAGCCACTACAACCAGCTTTTTACATGGATGTTGAGGATGGAATGCTGAGGTCTCGTGCTTGTCCACCAAGCATCCTACTGACTAAGCTATCTTCCCAACCCCATTCATTTATTTTTTATTTTATTGTACTTGGTATATGAGGCAAGTATATAAATATATAATGTACTTTGAACAGAATTCCTCCCTCCATTCCTGTTACCTTCCTCTTCCTGGCTCTCCACCATCCCTAGAGTCTTTTACCTTCACATCATCTGTACATACATGATTGTATGTATGTATGTATGTATGTATATAATGTAATATATGTAATGTATATCTAAAACCCATTAGTGAGAGAAGACATTGGAGTTTGTCATCCTGAGGCTGACTCCGTTTGCTTAACACGATGATCTCCATCCAGCATTCATTTCCTGCAAATATGACAACTCATTCTTCTTCAATGGCTGAAAGCAATCCACTGTGTGCACACACTGCGCTTTGTTCATTCGCTTCTGTCCTGGCAGACACTTGGTTCCACAAGTCAGTTCTGGAGAACAGGGCTGTAACAAACACTGAGATGTAAGTGTCTTTGTCCTGTGGTGACAGTATTAAGTTATTATCCAGAAGTGGTACTGGGTCATAGGGTAGGTGACTTTTTTGTCTTTCGGGGAAACTCCACGCTGACTTCCACAGTTCATATCCCACCAGCGGTGCCTTTGGCTTCTCTTTTGTTCACATCCAAACCATTGTTTGTTGTTGTCTTAATGACTGCTATTCTGACTGGGGTGAGATGGGATCTCAATGCAGCTTTTATTTGCATTTCTCTGATGGCCGGTTCAACAGTTTTTCATCTTTACAGGCCATTTTTAGTTCCGCTTTTGAAAATAAGCTCCCATTTTGCTGTGTCTTCACTCTGTTGTTTCCCTGGTTGTGCAGAAGTATTTTCATCTCATGAAATCCCATCTCTCACCTGCTTTCTGAGTCCTATTCAGAACACCCTTGCTCACGCCAATATATATATACTTTTAAGATTTTTAATTTTACATGTGTATATGCATACCTGCATGCAGGTACCTGAGGAAGTCAGAAGAGCTGTCAGAGCACCGCCCCCCCAGAGCTGGAGTTCCATGTGAGATGCCAAATGTGGGTGCTGGGAACTAAACTCGGGTCCTCTAGAAGAACAGCAAGCACTCCTAACCAGGAGCCGCCACTCTAGCCTCTATGCTAACATCTAGAAATGTTTGCCCTACTGGTTCCAGAGTCTTCAGGGCTTCTGCTATTTGGAGTTGACTTTTTTTTTTTCAGGCAAGAGGTAAGAATCAAGGCCAGCCTGATCTACAGAGTGAGTTCCAGGACAGCCAAGGCTACACAGAGGAATCCTGTCTTGGGGGAAAAAAAATGAATCTAGCTTCATTCTTCCACGTGTGGATATACAGTTTTCCCACCATCATTTGTTAAAGAGACTCTTTTCTTCATTGTATATTATTAACATCATGTCAAACTGTAGGCAGCGCCACTGCAGGCATCTACATCCAGTTCTTTATTCTGTTTGGCTGATGTGAGTGTCTGCTTTTATGCCAGTACCATGCTGTTTTGGTACTGTAGCTCTGTAGTCCCCGAAAGAAGCTATGAACCAACTCAAAATTGTTCTTTTTTTTTTTTTTTCCCCTTAGGATTGCTTTGCTTTGTCTGTCTGGGGTATTTTGTGCTTCCATATGAATCTAAATTTTTTCTTCTATTTCTGTGAAAAATGACATTGGGATTTTGACAGGTATTGAGCTGAATTTGTAGTTCGCTTCTGGTAGCATAGTTATTTTCACAATATTAAAATTTCCAATCCATGAGCACGGGTGGTCTTTTCATCTTCCTTCAGTGTTTCAAAGTTTTCATCACAGAGGCCTTTCACCGCCTTGCTTAGGTTTATTCCAAGGTACTTCTTTAGGCAATTCTGAATGGGGCTGATTCCTTGTTTACTTTCTCAGTTTGTAACTGGTATATAGGGCAGCTACCAATTTTGTATATGAATTTATTTTATATTATTTTTGGTGTCCTGTTACTTTAATAAAAGTGCTTATCAGCTTTGAGTTTTCTGGTGGAGCTCTCATAGTCTCTTACGTAAGATTATATCAGCTGCAAATAAAGAAAGTGATTTCCTGCTTGTATCTCTTTTATTTCCCTATTTTATCTATTGCCCCAGCAAAGACTTCAAGTACTGTATTTAATCAGAGTGAGAAAAATGTCGAGGGTAGGGGAGAAAAGTGTTGGGGGTAGGGGAGTCTGAGGCGATGGCTCAGTAAGGTAAGCACTCACTATGCAAGCATAAGCATGCTGTCTAGCATGCACGTACAACCCAGGTGTAGTGGTATGCGACTCTAATTCCAAAGCAGATGTGAGGGTGGGGACAAGTAGATCCTGGGATTTAGAGGTCAAATTAGCTGCAAGGATAAGCTGAAAGTTCAGTGTGGTACCCTACCATAAAAGTTAAGGAACGTAGAGGAAGGCAACTTCAACCTCTGCATATGCATACTACACGTGTGTGTGTGTGTGTGTGTGTGTGTGTGTGTGTGTGTGTGTACACCCCTGAACGCCGAAATGGAAAAAGCAGATGACCCTGTCTTGTTCCTGATTTCAGTAGAAATGCATTCAGCTTTTCTCCATTGCTGGCTATAGGTTTATCACATATGATCACGGTGTTGGGCTATCTTTCTTCTATTAAGTTCCTTAAGAACTTTATTTGAATTTATTTTTATTATTTTAAATCGTGTGTGTGTGTGTGTGTGTGTGTGTACACACAAGTGAGTGCAGGTACCATGAGAGGTCAGTCTAGTCAGAATCCCCTGGAACTGGAGTTAGAGGTAGCAAGCCTGAGGCAGGTATTGAGAACCTAATTGTCTCTAAACTGCTGAGCCATCTTTCCAACCCCCTCAGGGCTTTTATTGTGAAGGGACGGTAGGCTCTGTCAATCTGCATCTATTGGGATGTTCTAGGCATTTCTGTCCTTGAGGCCACACATCTGATAATTGTATTTACTGGTTTATGTATGGTCAACCACCCTTGCATCTTTCAAATGAAGCCAACTTGATTGTGGCAGATGATCATTTTGTTGATGTGTTTTTGTTTTGTTTTGTTTGATTTTTCGAGATAGGGTTTCTCTTTGTAGCCTTGGCTGTCCTAGACTCACTCTGTAGACCAGGTTGGCCTCGAACTCACAGTGATCTGCCTGCCTCTGCCTCCTGAGTGCTGGGATTAAAGGCGTGCGCCACCATGCCTGGCTTGTTGATGTGTTCTTAAATTTGGTTGTAAGTACTTCATTGAGAATGCTTATTATTCATTAAGAAGACTGGTCTATGATTTTCTTTTTTGCTATTACTGTACTTATTGGGTTTTGGTACCAGAGAAATGTGACTTCCTAAAATGACAGAGTCCCCGCCTCCTCTCTGTCATGAGATAGTTTGGGAATCACTAATGTTCTCATTTAAAGGGCTGGTCGGGTCAGCATGAGCCCTTCTGGACCTGGCCTTTATTTTAGTTCATAGTTATTTATTGTTATTGCTTGAATTAAAAAAAATAGTTCTAAGTTATTTATCTAATCTTGGTTTAGTTTTGATAGGTCATATGAGTCTAGACATTCATTTACAGAAGTTTTAGGGACAGGCCCTCATGATTTTCTGGCTTTCATTGGTATCTGATACAGTGTTTTCCTTCTCTTTAATTCTATTAACTTGCATCAACTTTCTTCTGGTTAGTGTGGCTAAAAGTTTGGCAGTCTTGTCTATTTTTCTAAAGAACTGTATCATTTATTCTTTGGAATTTGAGGGTTTCATTACATTAACTTCTGCCCTGATCTTGATTGTCTGTTTCCATCTACTGGTTTTATTTTTGGCTTGTTCTTGCTTTTCCAAGGCCCTAACATGCATCATGAAGCTATTTATTTGAGATCTGATTTCTTCTTTTAAAATCACTTTTAGATTTATTTTGATGTGTGTGGGTATTTTGTTTAAATGTACATCTGTGTTGCACATTCCTGCCTGGTGCCCATGTCGGCCAGAAGGAGGGCATCAGATGCCCTGGATATGAAGTTTCAGCTGTGAGTCACCATGATGGTGCTGGAAAGTGAACCCAGGTCTTCCGGAAGAGGAGACAGTGCCCAACTGCCGATCTCTCTCTTCAGCCCCTGAGATCTAACTTCTAAATGTACATACATTTTTGTTGAGTTTTTGTTAGATTGCCTGTTAGTGAGAGAGGGGTACTGACATTACTCATTATTACTGTGTGGGGGTCAATCTGTGCGTATCTTTGCATACAACAGCGTTGGTTTTATGAAATTAGGTGTCTGGTGCATACGTGTTTCAAGCTGTCATTTCCTTTTAATCAGTATTGAGTAACTTTATCTCAGCTGACTAATTGGTCTGTTTTGTCAGATATCCCAGCAACAACCCCTGCTTTCTTTCCAGTTCTACAGGCTTGAAAAACTTTTCATCCTAAGGTTTTATCTTTGATGGTAAGGTTATGTTTCTTAGGGCAACAAATAGATGCATGCTTTTGTGTGTGTGTGTGTGTGTGTGTGTGTGTGTGTGTGTGTGTGTGTGT
>OU015753.1:90293730-90332623 GCA_907169655.1 Acomys percivali | reverse complement strand
TCACCTCCAGCCATGTGCCCTCCTCACCTCCAGCCATGTGGCCCCCCATGTCCAGCCATGTGCCCCCCCCACCTCCAGCCATGTGCCCCAGCCCCTGTGTCCTTGAAGTTCCTCTATGAGTTCCAGGCTGGCTTCAACTCATGCTGCCCCTGCTTCAGCTTCCTGAGGGCAGCGGTTGTCAGTGTGAACAATCACACCCAGAGAAGTTCTGGCCTAAAGAGGCATGTGTAACCCAGCAGACTCTGGCAATGGATGCTGAAGGCTTTCCTTAAAGCATAAGGTAAGAGGGTTGAAGAGATCGCTGTTCTTACAGAGGACCCAGCACCCACGCGGGGCTCACACTCATCCATAATTCCACTTCCAGGGAATCCAACTCCCTCTGACCTCTGAACGCATTGCGCAGGCACATGCCAGGAAGGTAGTACTTAATGGCCCACAGGTTCTTTCCAACTTAGGATTCTTCTGGGGTTTTATCAATTAAAAAAAAAAAAAAAAGGCTCTTTATCTGTGACTCATGTTCAAGTGTGAGCAAAAGCTCAGATGGTTTCCAAACACTTCTGTGACCCATGAGTGGACACAAAAGCTTAGTAGATAACAGGACAACTATCCAGTGGTTCTGCCAAAACCAACAAACATGTTACAAATGAAACATCAAGATAAAATTCTTCCCTGAATGGAAAGAAAATAGTGATCCCAACTAGTGTACTAGCAGATTCCTGGCTTTTCTGTCCTCTCCGGCTCTACTTTGAGGATAACTTGGCTTCTCAGAGAATCTCATTTGAATACTCTCGCCAGCCTGCAGGGACACTTTTAATTGAGAGGCTTTCAACTGTTTCCATGGAAACGATAACTTAGGGGCCTAGTTTCCTTATCTAATTCTAAATTCCAGCAAAAGACAGAGCTGGAGACAGGTACCACTCAGCGCTGGGGGCTGGCGCTCTGAGCAGCATGGGGAGGACCCCTGAAGACTTTACTTTTGATGGATTCAGAATACACCTAGGTTGTTATCAGCTGTAAATTAATTCAGACTCCCTTTTTCCCAGAATAGGAAAAAACCAAAATGACTTATAACGTAGTAACCGAAGACCTTACATATAGTGCCACTGTGGTGATGCATACCTAGAACCTTAGCACTCAGGGAGAAAGCAGGGGGTCTCAAGTTGGAGACCTGCCTGGGCTAGAGATTCTGAAGCTAGCCTGGGACGGACAGACAGACAGACAGACAGACACACACACACACAGAGCGTGGGGGGGGGGGGGATGCCTGTTCCCAAAACATAAACAGCAAATAAAAAAATATATTACCAAATAAGCTGAATGTTTTTGAAGTGTGTGTGTGTGTGTGTGTGCGTGTGTGTGTGTGTGTGTGTGTGTTTTGAAATGACTGCATTCAGATAATAAGCATTACCTCACATAATTACAATGGTTTTGTGGGAGAGAACACAGTACATCCACTGTCAGCGTGTCAAGTATGCTCACTGTCACCTGGAATGAAGTCTGAGTCCTAGATGAGGCAGGAAAGCAAGCTGATACTCCCACCTGTGCCCTTGCTTCAGAGAACTGGTCTATTTCTGACTCTACCAAACTTCAAAACAAACTGCATACATTCCTGGGAACAATGATTTGGGGGGTAACAAAAATGATGGGGAGCCAAGGCACCATTCTTCTGGTGTCATAACTGTGAGGGCCTCTCACTGGACTTTTAATTCTGAGACGCTCAAAGTGACATATTGGGAAGAAGTGCTAGGACGCGCCTGAAATATAATTATAATTCAAGCTAAAAGAGCAAAATTCTAAGGTCACAGTTAAGTTGGCCAAGTGTAAAGTAGGTGCTTAGATTTTGCAGTAAATCCTTAGGGACCCGTGAGGCTAAAATGGCAGACACCTGGTTACCAGAAACCTGTGGAACTATCCTCTTCTGTGAGGACCCCTCTTCTTTATCCTTTTCCTGCAGGCTCAGTGCTCCACAGGGTCTCAAGAGTCCGCCTCCCCCCCCCAGCAGAAAAGCCTCAAGACCCTTTGCTGGGATGCAATCATTTACACCACAGGCATTTCTCTCTAGGGACTAAAGCTGTGAAACTGCACACCCCAGAACCAGGTAGCCATGTGCAACCATGTGTCAGGGTTCTCACCACGTGGAGAAATACAAAGGCGGTGCTTAAGGAAAACACAAGAACAGGGAAGGGTAAATCCTGTCGGCATTACAGATGCCGCAGTCCAGAGAGACCTGAGTCCTCCTGTCACCCAAGATCTTTGGAAGACAGCCTGTTGGAGGCTGTGGAGCACTCTGTTTAGTGGGCATGCTGGTGCAAGCCTGTGATTCCAGCACTTTGGGGTGGAGGTGCAAGGGTTAGAAGTTTAAGGTCATCCTTAGCTAGACAGTGAGTTCAAGGCCAGGCCATACAAGACTGTCTCAAAACACAAATAAGATATCAGAAAGAAAAAACCCAACAAGGATTAAAAGAAAGTTCTATTAGGGTTTTCATCTAGACCCAAGGAGTCCTGCTTTGATGGTCCTGAAAATTTGGGGGAGCACATACAAGTCTAAAACTAAAGCTAATTCTATGCCGGGAAGAGGGGAGTATTGTTTAGGGGGTTCAGACAAGGGGAAGACGGAAGTACTAGATTTCAACCGGTCATTTCTCCTAGCTAGCTGATATTTCAAGTCACCAGCAATTAAGGCCAGGCCAGTGTCACTCATGAGAACTGATTTTCAACTCAGCATTATCAATGGGGTGAGCGGTTCTGGGTGGAACCTGGAGGGGTTTTACCTACAAACCTGACAGTAATAACTTAATATGACTTAAGTCCTAATTCTGCAAGTAAAGTTGAATGTTTGGCTTTGGAGTAAACACTAACTTTTAAATTTTGAAACTTAAAAACTGAGGTGGGGTAGGGAGGGAGGGAGGGAAGGAGGGAGAGAGGGAGAGAGGGGGAGGGAGAGAGAGAGAGAGAGAGAGAGAGAGAGAGAGAGAGAGAGAGAGAGCGCAAATCGTCCTCTGGTGACTGTCCTTCATGGCCAGAGCTGATATTACAAGCACACATGTGGCCTAGCACTGTACTGTCATAGTTTTTAGCCTTCTCCTACCTTCATGCTGCAGGCAAAGCCCTAGGGGTTAATGATGGCAGAAGTCGAAACCACCACTCTGAGATGCTGTGTCTAAGTATGGTGAGAAGTGGGGTGTCTGACTACATTAAGCATTATGTGGAAGGGAGATTCTGAACCCTAAGGAGCAGATACAGAAAGAGAAAGAGTGATAATAAAAGGCTAACATGGAGGTCACTATATACATACATATACATGTACATATAATATATATATATATATATATAGAGAGAGAGAGAGAGAGAGAGAGAGATGAAGAATATTGAAGGTATGAATGAGCACTCATTCATAAGCATGCCTCATATTCATGCTGAAATCTGGGCCTAGATTACGGCTGCTCCAGGAAGTAGAAGAGAAAAACCAAACCATTTATAACATAAAATGCTACTATAAACACACGGTATACATTATAAGTTGGAAAGCACCAAATGTTTTCAACAAATCGCCATTCCAGAAACTGAACAACTAGCTTTTGGTATATCAATTTGAAGCTGTAAAGAAACAGACCTCCTGTAAAAAAAAAAATAAAAAAATAAAAATACTTTCATTACCCACAAAGTACTGGGCCAGAGCTCGGCAGACAGTATGTGTAGAAAGGAAGACATGTCAAGGGGACGGGTCTGATGTAGTATCTATAGCAATAGAACCAGGTAACAAACAGACTGGTATTCCAGCAGCTCTGAAAAGTCTGCACCACGGTGGGGAAAAGAATGCTGCAGAGCCACCCTTCCGCACACTGTCCTCAAGCTGTAATTTCCCAGCGTCCCTAAACACAAGTAAGGGAGCTGGACAATGGCTGGATTACAAACTGTTCTTTCCGGGCTGGAATGTAGCTCGACTGGGGGTCCTTGCCTAGCGTGTGGTGAGCCCTGGGTTCAACCTGTAGCCTCAGAAATGGGCATGAGAGGACACATGCCTGGACTCCCAGCACTTAGGAGATCCGGGAGCACCAGGAAGCTTAGAAGTTTCGTCCTCAGCTGTACAGTGAATTCAAGGCCAACCTGGGCTACATGAGACCTTGTCTGAAAAACCATAAAAGCATTTACGTTTAAGCTAAGACATTAAACCATAAGCTTTGTGTGCTTATGGCATGCCCATAGAGTGTGTGTCAACAGATGCACGTACATAGTGTCGTGTTTAACTCAAGGTAAACACCCATCTCAAACATGTCTTCGTGATCAGAACATTAGAACTCCTTCACGTAGCTCTCTGAACTACACGGTGCACTACCTAGTGGTACTGTGCACCAGTACACCAGAGTTTCTTACTCAAGCCTACAACTCATGGGCCAGTCTTTCCTCACCACAGCCTTCCATACTGCTCTGATTAGCAACTCCTGTTCTAATCTCAGCTTCTAGAAATCAACTTTTATATTGGACATGACTGAGGTGACCTAGTTTTTTTTTTTCCTTTGGGTCTCTGGATTATTTTCACTAAGAAAATAATGTTCCAGTTCCACCCATGCTATCACGACTCCCAGGACCGCTTTCCTTCTGTGATTAGCAGTACTCCAGTGTGTACATGTACCACAGTTTCTTTACCCACTCAGCAGCTGATGGACGCTTGGCTGTCTATTTTCCTGCCTAGTCTGAATGTGCAGAAATGAATGTGGAGTGTCAGTTTTCTCTACAACATGCTGGTTTCACTTCCTTGGGAATTATAAGAAGTGGGATTGCTGGATCATATGATTTGTGTGTGTGTGTGTGCGTGTGTGCCTGCTTGCTGTGTAGGAGTGTGTAGAAGCCAGACATCAACACTAGAATTTTTCTTTTTTCTTTTTTTTAAGATTTATTTTATTTATTATGAATACAGTGCTCCACCTGCATATACACCTGCAGGCCAGAAGAGGGTGCTAGATCTCACTATAGATGGTTGTGAGCCACCATGTGATTGCTGGGAATTGAACTCAGGACCTCTGGAAGAGCAGTCAGTGCTCTTAACCTCTGAGCCATCTCTCCAGCCCCAACACTAGAATTTTCAATTGCTTCTCCGTTATTTGTTTGTTTGTTTGATTTAAGACAGAGTCCTTCGCTGAACCCAGAATTTATCATTTTGGTTATACTGTCCACCAAGACCCTAGGGCCTCATCTCTGTACCTCCAGTGCTGGAGTTACGAATGTGCACCATCTTGTCCTGATCTTACCTGGATGCTGGGGGCTCTGAACTCAGGTCGTTGTACATGCTCGGCAACCTCTTTACCCACTGAGCCATCTCCCCAGCCATGATAGCTCTATTGTTTAATTCTTCATTTGAAACAATCTCAATATGTAGTTCAGGTTGGCCTCAAACTGACTGTACAATCCAGGCTGGCCTTGAACTCAGTGTGATCCCCCTACCTTAGCCTCGAAAGGGTTTGGATTGCTTGCATATACCATTCACCTGACTCCTACCTTTATTTATTTATTTATTTATTTATTTATTTATTCATTCATTTATTTATTTATTTTGAGGAGCCCTCCCTACGCCTTTCTCCATAATGGCTGCTCTAATTTACATTTCTACCAACGCTGTGCAAGGATTCCCTCTGCCGCATCCTCATTAGCACTTGTTACTACCTTTCATCTGACAGAATTGTTTTGCGTCTCAGTTTCTCTACCCACTACCTATGCGATCATAGGCAAGATACCTCACCTGCCTCAGCCTCAATGTACACATCTGTGAAATTATACCATCCGCCATAAGGTCATTATGAAAATGAAATAAATCAATGCAAATGCTATGCTAAGTACCTAGCACAAAGAAAGAATCCAATGAAAGCTTAGGTCTATCGCCCACATCATGTTAGAACAAGGAGAAGCCACTGCATTCATAGGAGCATCCGAGAGCAATGCTGTACTGGCTGGTTGTGTGTGTCGACTTGACATAGGCCAGAGTTATCAAAGATGAAGGAGCCTCAGTTGAGAAAATAACTCCATGAGATCCAGCTGTCAGGCATTTTTCTCAATTAGTGATCAATGCGGGAGGGTCCCAGCCCGTTTTGTAGGTGGCATCACCCCTGGCTGGTGGTCTTGGGTTCTAGAAGAAAGCAGGCTGAGCAAGCCATGGGAAGCAAGCCAGTAAGCAGCACCCCTCCCTGGCCTCTGCATCAGCTCCTGCCTCCAGGTCCCTGCCCTGCTTGAGTTCCTGTCCTGACTTCCTTTGGTGATGAACAGCAATGTGGAAGTATCAGCTGACTAAACCCTTTTCTATCCAACTTGCTTTGGGTCATGGTATTTTTGCTGAAGCAATGGCAACCCTAGGACAAATTTTAATACCTCTACCCCCAACAACTACTGGGAAGGGATCCAAGTACTCGCCCTGTCTGATGCTTCCTTAAGGAAATCTGTGGCCACATCTGTTGCTTGTGCCTAGTGAGGCAGCAATATCTGGAGCGTGCTAACTGGGTCTTCGGGGGAGTGTGTGTGTGTGTGTGTGTGTGTGTGTGTGTGTGTGTGAGAGAGAGAGAGAGAGAGAGAGAGAGAGAGAGAGAGAGAGAGAGAGGGGGGGGGGGGGAGAGAGAGAGAAAATCATCTAAGATGGGCAGAGGGGGACAGAGGGGAGCACCACGAGTGAACAAAAACAGGGGTAGGTAAAAGCCTCTGTGGGTTCAGAGAAGTCACCAAGTCACACGACACTACACAAGCCACAGCTGGGTCCTTCTGCAGCCAGGGAGCTGCCTGCACATTGTGGCTGTTGGTATCAGAGCTGTGCAACGACCTCCTCATAGTTGTTCCTACATTCTGTCCCCATGAGCTCTGGCTGCCCGGAAGCTTGATGAACATAGCATGTGTCTCAGTAAGGAGGCAGAAACACCTGCCAACCCCGCTGCCACCTCTGCCTCCTCCTCAGCATCTCAGTGGTCCAGCCATCTCTGCGATTCAAGCAGCTTCTCCCTCACACTTCCGCGGTAAAGGAGTCTGCGCCGGGTAACAATTTCTTCTTCAAAGAATTTGCTCTGCGAGCAGCGCCAGAAACAAAAAAGGGCAAACAAAGCTGCGGAGTGTTCCGAGCCAACACACTTCAGGAGTATCTGTGGTTCTCTCCAGCGCCGGCACAGAGCAGCCTCTGTGTGCCACCTGGCAGGCTGCAGTTTCCTCTCTGTCAACCCACACAGAGAAGAACTGTAAAAATAGCACAAATGCACCCCAGGGTCCGGGGCTCTCCTGCCTTTGCATACACAAGCACATTCCTTCCAACTGCTGGACGAGAAACAGAGGGACAGGCAAATGAAATGTGGATACAAACCCAGACCAGATGGACCTCTCGGATATTCATGACACAGGGTCCTGAGTCACACACCAGACCCTACTGTGGTGGGCCTGAAAACTTCCCCTGGATACAAGGGAAGAGAACATTTCTATGCTGACAAACAGTGACAGGTGTGACATTTTGGAGAACATGCAACTTCTCCTAGCAGGGGGCGGTCCTAGAGACCAGGCAATGTGGTTTTTGAATGATGTCCACAGAAGGACTGGGCAGGGACCTACAGAAACTCATTAAAGACCCTCCAAGAGTGTTGCATGGCAAAGCCACTTTGTGAAACCACCAGGTTTCTGGCCAGGCGGTGGTGGCCCACACCTTTAATCCCAGCACTTGAGAGGCAGAGGCAGGAGGATCTCTGTGAGTTCGAGGCCAGCCTGGTCTACAAAGTGAGTCCAGGACAGCCAAGGCTACAAAGAGAAACCCTGTCTCAAAAAACCAAAATCGAACAAAAAAAATCCCAACTTTCTATTTACCCGATGAGCTGCTGCAGGGGCCAGAGGAAGGGGATGAGGAGTACAAAGAGAGAGCTTATCAGACTGGACCAGTCTCGGGAGATGTGATGGGCTGAGAGCATCTTCGCTCATCCCTAGCAGAAAAGCTCACCTCCAGGAAAGCGAGCTGCTTCAAAGGCATAAGGTCCCTTCCATTTCACCTTGTCAAGAAAGGTCATAGGGACGACTCAAGTAATCCTTTCTTGAACATTAAAAAAAAAAAAACATGTTCACAAGGTGTCTCTGAAGAGATGAAGAGGGGTACGATCATCTTTTAAGCCCATATAAAATCTTGCAGCCAAGCATCTGTTGGGCGAGCATCTGGGCCACGCTCCACAGGCTGGTAGTGCTTATAGCTAGGGAAGACACAGACCCCACCCACGCTAATGATTGACTGCCCCACAGACACTCAAAGTGCTACACAGAAGTGCCCCACCCTCCAATGTCCCCATGCCCCTTGGCACTTGCCAGATTCTTTCATATATCTATTCAGAGGGCAGAAAATATACTTAGGAGCATCCTGTTCTTAAGAAGAATGTTTAAACTGAAATAATAATAATAAAGGCCCCGCTAAGGACTGAATAACTGCCCGCCCCATAAATATGCTGAAACATAATCAGCGCCAACATGACAGTAGTTGGAGATGATGTCTTCTTAAGACTATCAGGCTTAAAGAAGCTCATGAGGCTAGAGTCCCCATGACCTGACAAGGTGTCCTTGTGAGAAAAGAAGAGACCTGGAGCCCGGCCCTTCTGATCCTGCCACATGCAGAGGCAGTGAGGCTTCGCCCAGCTGCAGGCCAGGATGACAGCCTTCTCATGGAATTGGACTGCCCAATACCTTGATCTAGACTTCCAGCCTTCAGCACTATGAGACATGAAGGGCCGTCGTTAAAGTCCTTTTGTCTTAGTCTGCAGAACAAAGGTTGAGATGCCAAGTACTGTGTTAGTCGTGGGCAGTTAAGAGTAAGACTCAGTGACAGCCCCTAGCATGTCTACAGGCGGAGACTACTAGGCAGAGATCCAGGAGCGGTGCCACGCGCCCCGAGAGGAGCGACGGAAGGTCACGTCAGCAAATATGGAGGCAAAGAAACAGAACCTACTCAACAGGGTCTGTGTGTGTGTGACAAGTCATGAAAGTAGAAGAGCGTGTCAGGGTGAGACGGGGCCTTTCCTTCAGGCACTCAGGCGAGGAAAAGCCTGCGCGGGCAGTAGCTGGGCAGCACTGGTGGCCCTGCTGTGGAGAACTCAGCGTGTGGAGAGCCACGCTGCTGAGCATCGACTATGTCAGGTCCTGGGAGGCCTGCATAACTTCACCCTCAGGACAGACCTACCAGCTGGGTTCTCCATGAGAGGAAACACATAAAGTGAGAGAGAGCAACCTGCTAAGTCACTGAAGGGTGTCTAGGTCACCTGGCTGCTGAGCTGTAAAATTGACAGGTGCAGGCGGCAGTGGCGGGGGGGGGGGGGGGGGGGGGGGGGGGGGGGGGGGGGGGGGGGGGGGGACGGCGATGATGGTGGCAGGGCAGCCCTTATCTCTAACATAACACAGTTAAGTCAGGAAACATAGTAAGTTAGAACAGAAAACCAGAGTGAGCCTGAGCTAAGCCCTTCAGGTCCTCCGCCTACTGCCACCACGGGGCGGCACTCCAGTCAAGTCAGACATGCAAAAAGCGGCGAGAGAGAGCCTGGGGAGGGGACTAAAACTGTCCTGAGGTGACTGCTGTGGGCGCTGGGATAGCTCTATCAGTCAAATGTTGGCTATATATGATGTTTTAAGGTCAGATTCCAAGAACCTAGACCTGAAACAAATTTGTGAAGGAAACCAGGGGCACATGTGTGGGCGGCGAGACTCCTCTTTTTACTTGCTGCTGACGTGGTGAATGTCAAGGGGACAAGCAGGGAGCTTGTGGGTGGTCTCTGTGATGAGAGACATAGGGTCTGCTTCCCTGGAGAGAGGTTGCTGACTGCTCTGGTGGTAGAGGCAGGCAGAGGCAATTCTGGTGGGTCTGACCCCTTTTGGAGATGGTTGTATCCAAGAGAAAACATACGGGCAGTATGGGAGAGGCAGCTTGGGCCACACTGACCCCATCAGATGGGGCTGCCTACAGTGCTGAAATGAGACATCAGCAGGAGTCAGAGGGACAGATGGAAGACATGGGATCTGGCAGGGGTCTAGGGTGGCCACTCAGATGTAGCCCAGTTCAAAGCAGCTGCAATGTACAGGGACTAGGCAGGGGAGCTTCGGGAAGAGCCCACACCATTCACTTTAGCACCCAGCATGCTCTGGGAGCAAAAACTTAGCCACACTCTGAGCTGACAGGAAGTAGACTAAAGAACTATAGGCAAGGCCTGCATCCCTGTGACCCGTCTCAGGGCTCAATAGAGTTCAGCACGGGTAAAAGATACCACCCCAGTGCCAGACGGGAGTCTGTGTCTCAGAATAGCCCAGCAAGGTTGGGAGGTCTGGCCTGTAAGTAACAAAGCCTCTGACCTGTTAGTCTATTTAAAGTTTTGTACCTAAGGAACTTGTCTGAATAACACTTCAAGGGTTACACATACAAACCGATTTTACTTGATTTTTTTCCCCCATCATGCCCTGCACTTGCTTCAAGGCTGATAGATCACAGGGTCCTCTTCTAGGCTCTGACAAAAAGCTGCCTGGTTTGCAGCACCTAAGACACAACCGGGTGATAGCTGAGGGAGGGAGGGAGAGAGGGAAGGAAGGAGGGAGGGAGGGAGGGAGGGAGGGAGGGAGGGAGGGAGGGAGGGAGGCAGACTTACTGTGCTGCAGACAATAAGGGAAACTCTTTGAAGGAGCCTTTCGGCATCTTACAGCTATCCCTTCAAGTGGCTCCAAAGCTGGGGTAGTCAAGTCCTTTCACCTCCTGTCTCCTTCTGTGATGTGAACTTTGACCTCTGCCTGGCTGCCTAGGTCTCAGCATTCCCAACTCTCCTTCCTGGGAGCACAGGGGAGTCTACTACAAGATGGCGAGGGACGCACTTCCAGATACAGACACTGGGCAGGGAAAGGGCCCTGAAGAGACCATTGTCCCCCGACCACAGGAAAGATGGGGTGGGGGAGGGGTAACACAATATGGGATTTGCTTCCCGCAGCCCCTCCTGGACTGTGCAGGGAGGGCTCTTCTCCTCCAACCGAGGGAACTCAGTGAGGGACACGAGGAAGGGTGGAGAAAGGGTGACAGAGGACGAGAGGGCACAGGGAGGGAGAAAACGGAAATCGTAGCCTCTCCTCTCAGGGCCTCAAGTCCCCGGTTTCTGAAAGAGAACACCACCCTTTTCTGGGTAATGTGTAGACCACAGGCGTCAAAATGAAACTCCTTACGAGCATGTGAGGGAGATCTCCTTAGGAGGATGGGGTTTTATCCTAGTCAGCATTCTGCAAGCATAGCATCCTTCTGCACGCCTCGTTTGTGTGGCTGTGAACATCTGGGTGTCCACTGGTGCAGGGGGGAGAGGGCTGTGTTAGAGAAGGCAGGGGACATTGGAAAACCCCAGGTCACACGCAGGATCAAGGAAGGGCTTTCTCCCATTCTGGGAAGTGGAATCTTCTCCTCCTCTGTCATGTACCGCTCTCCCTGACAACTCTCAGTGAGGCAAGCCCTCTCCTTGCCCTGTCGGGAGCTAAGCAATGCACGGAGAAGTGGACAAAGCAGGAGAGGGCAAAACGCCTTAATTCTCCCACAAAATGAGCTCATCATATACAGACCCATTTTTAACAACGGAAATAAGAGCTCATTTCCCAGAACTGGCAAACATGCTGTTTCAAAAGCTGTGTCATTCACATCGCATATCAGAAACAAACCAGATGTAAGTTACCCCCTTTTACGCAGGAAGAAGCGTGAAACTAGTCGGTTCACTAGAGATCTTAGGCAACTACTGACTTTTGCCGTTCAATGACTGAGGCCATAGGACAGCCAGGACTCAAACTAATGCTGCCATTGGTCATCTGCTCATTTACTGTTTTGAAGATCCTACTTCTTATTACTGCTTTTAATAGAGTCTTACCACGTAGCCCAAGCTGACCTCAAATTTCTAGTCATCCTGCCCACACTGGCCCCAAGTGCTAGAATCACAGGCGTGCAGCATCACACCCCATATAAACAATTTTTTTCTTTCTCCTCTCTCTATTTCTCACTTTTTCTTTCTTTGAGACAGGATGTCATGTAGCCTGAACTGCACAAGGACCTTTAACTCCTGACCCACCCGAATCCACCTCCAGGGTGAGCTATAGCTCAGCACATCTGGTTTATGTACCTGAGATGGACCCCCAGCCAGGCCTTGTAAATCCCAGGGAAGCGCTGCACCAACTGAGCCTTGGCGTCCCAGACACTGGACAACACTTCCTGAGTACCACACTAAGATGTCCAGTCCGCTCAGGGACTGGAGAGATGGCTGGGCAGCTAAGAGCATTACTGCTCTGCAGAGGACCCGAGTACAGGTCCCAGCACCAGCATCAAGCAGCTCTTAAAGACTCCAGTTTCTAGGGCATCTGGTGCCCTCTTCTGGCCTCTGTAGGCACCTGCAGAAGGGGTCTCAGGGTGGGAGCACCCCAAATTCTGGAAGTCAAGGAGGTGAGGTGGAATTAGCAAAGCTGTGAGGAGAGAAAACCAGGGAAGCATGGTCTCCTGGAGCCAAGCGAGCAGAGGAGGGGAGGGAAGTGCTGCAGTCCTTGCTCCACTGATGGGTTTCTGCATGCCTGGGGCATGGGAAGAAGGTATGTGGCAGGACCCAGCAAGGGCTCAGAAAGTGGGAGGTTCAATTGTTCCTCAGCTGGCAATGAGACAGAGGGGAGACAAAGGGAAGGATGTTGCCTATAAAAGAGAGGATTCAGCTGGGCGTGGTGGCGCACACCTTTAATCCCAGCACTCGGGAGGCAGAGGCAGGCGGCTCGCTGTGAGTTCGAGGCCAGCCTGATCTACAGAGCGAGTCCAGGACAGCCAAGGCTACACAGAGAGGCCCTGTCTTGAAAAACCAAAAGAGAGAGGGGGGGGGTGGGGTGGGGGACTCAAAATGATGGTCATGGACACATCAACTGAACAAATGCCAGTCAATCTCAAAGGGAAATCCTAAAGGCAAGACTTGGGCTATGCCCTTCAGATCAACAACACGCTGACGGCTTTGACTAGTGACCGCCATTAGGACACTTGGGAAGGCTTGTGCAAACAGTGTTCACAGGACCACCCCAGCCCTTCTGAATCTGAGCTTCATATTCATGGAGGTACAGAGAAGGGAAAAGGAAGACTTGATTGAGTGGGACGTGAAGGGGAGTGATGAAAACGTGCAGCCGACGCTGCCCTGAGTGGGAGGGCAGCCTTCTAGAAGAAAGGTTTGGGCTCTACAAGTGCAAAGGTGGACGTCACTGCGTATGCTTCATCTTGCACTGACCCCCCCCCCCAAACCCAACTAAACGTGAGGCAGATGTGGTGAGTGAGTCAGCTGAGTGTGAGAACAAGTTGGACTCAGGGATAGGCAGTGGGTCTCTCCATGGACACCAGAAAAGGGAGAATGGATACAATCCATTGATTTTCTTTTGTTAAAAAATAATTTAAAAATTTAAAATATTTCTTATATTTAATGTCTGTGCCTGTTTTTGCCCCCGCATGCATGCACTGTGCCATGGGCATCAAGTGCCTGCATAGGATCCTCTACGACTGTAGTGACACACAGTCGTGACCTTCTGTGTGGGTGCTGAAAGTAAACTCAAGCCTTCTGCGGGAATAGCAAGTGCTCGTAACTGCTAAACCGTTTCTCTAGTCCCTAGGCATACTTTCCACGGCTTCTCAAGTGTCCTCTCAGTGCTGGGGAGGATGTAGTATGGGGGGGGGGGCCAGAGGACCATGACCCAGAGGATGGTGGGGGGACTTCAGCATGTGAGGACCACCCAGAGAAAAGACAGCTTTGGTGACCATAAAGGAAGCAGAGATCCATCCTGAAAAACCTCAAGAGCTAGCCTGAGAGACCCTAGCCAGAGTGAAAATCCATGGGGCATGATCTTAATCTGACTGCAAGAAGATTCCAATAGTAAAAAAGTAAGCTGAGTGTGATGGCCCTTGCCTGCAATCCCAGCATTCTTGGAGGCAGAGGTAAGAGGATCGCTGTGAGTTTGGGGCCAGCCTGGTCTACAAAGCAAGTCCAAGGCTACACAGAGAAAGCCTGTCTCATAAAACAAAACAGAACAAAACAAACAAACAAAAAAGTAAAAGTAACCCAAAGAAAGAAAAGGTGAGAGTTAGGTGCCGAGGGAACTCTTAGGTGCATATTCTCTCTACCCAGCATGGAGGACAATACTATCACACGTGTGCCTTTATGAACATATGTAGACCCTTCCTGCATCTGAGGACTCAAACTTGCTTCACCATCCTAGATCCAGCATTAGGATACGTCACGGGCCATGTGTGCGATAACATCGGAGTAGATGGGTTTGCTATGGCTAACATGCTGCCAAGGGTGTTCGAGAAGGCAATCCGTGTTAGGTAACTGCGAACACTGCTTCCAAGGAGCACATCCTATGCTCACAGGACACTAAGAGCAGCAGATCAGCTGCCCCTGGAGACAGACACAGCTGTTCTGCATATCTTGAAGGCCAACTTAGAACTTAGATAAAATTATTTAAAAATTATTTCTAGTATTCACTTACAATATTAACTCAGACTGACAGATTTTAAATTTGAACGGTAGGGGTTTTTTCTTTTTTGTTGTTGTTTTGTTGAGACAGGTTTCTCTGTGTAGCCTTGGCAGTTCCGGATTTGTAGACCAGGCTGGCCTCACACTCATAGAGATCGGCCTGCCTCTGCCTTCCCCAGTGCTGGGCTAACAGGCGTGCGCCACTGTGTCCAGCTAAGGGTAGTTTTCTTTGCCTCTGCCACTCCTGAACTGCACATAAGTGTGTTCAAAGCTTTGTGTACTAAGGAAGTCTGATCCCTGCCGTGGACTTAATGTCATTCCAGCTTGGGCCCAGTTCAGAATGCTGTCTTGCCCCCTACTTTAAAGCACACGTCACAGCGTAGTTTAGTATTTGCTGACTCAAACTGGTGTCAACACAGAAGTTCAACTACTTTCCGCCCTCAGCCAGGCTGACCGGGGTTCACCTTGAACCAGAGACCTGGCGAAGGCTCAAATGTCTTGGGCAAGGGGCTCCTGCAGTTAGGAAGGTGGAGGCAGCAAGGCCCTTGTCATCCCTGCTCCTGGAATGTCCTCAGTCTGTTCTGTTTTCTCTTATTTCGTCAACATTCCAATGCACTTCATCTATTTGGGAGATGCTGCCAATTTTGGAAGTTTTTTTCTTCTTCACCAGAATAGATATATGAGGCAACTAATGAAATAATAACATAATTGTATTTCATAAAGAGGAAAAGAAACCCTTCATAGTGACCAACTGCTTGTTTATCACTAGAACTGACAATTGGCTCATTTAGTGTCTTCCGGTATCTTTCTCAAAGCAACAGGAATGGGCTCTTAGGAGAGGAGTTGTAAGAAGCGGCGTTATCTGGCATTTAACCGAACGCAGGGCTCTGAAGGGGAATTTCTGAGACTCCACCAAGGACAAATCCCAAGGCTTAACTGGGATGAAGAAGCAGCTAACCACAAGCCACGCGAAGACTGGGACTCAGCGGACAAGTTTCGAGGGATGACCTTATCTGCTTGGGGAACTTAATTTGTCTTACTTTGTATAAGGAAGGCTTTGTCGCAAAAGGTTTCTGTTTGCCGGGCAGTGGTGCATTTTTCATAACGTAGTTTATACATTGTAGAAGCATTCCGTAAATATAAAAGGAATTATGCCTTTTCCTCCTTATTCTTTAATATTTTATTACATTTATGAATGTAGGTGTGTGTGTGCGCGCACATACATATATGCATGTGAGTGTGTGTGTGTGTGTGTGTGTGTGTAGGGGAAGTACACACATGCCATGGAGGTCAGAGAACAACTTTCAGGAATCTGTTCTCTCCTATTATATGAGAACTACAGATTGAACTCTCAAGTTGTCAGGCATAGCAGTAGATGCCTTTACCCTCTAGGCTGTTTCACCAGGCCTATATTCTTTCTGTCTGAGAGGGAGAGGGAGAGAGAGAGGGAGGGACGCAGGGAAGAGGAGAGTGAGTGTGTGTGTATGTTTGCATTCACATATTCGGAGTGCATGTGTCTGTGCAAGGATACATGCACATGTGTGCAATTGCATGTGGAGCCCAGAGGTTAACCTTGGGTGTCATTCCTTTGCCCTCCATCTCATGTGTTTTTTGACAGGGTCTCACACTGGGACCCGGAGCTCACTCTAGCCTGGCTCCAGGGATCCAGCCCCCACCTCCCCAGTAGACAATTAAAAACACGTGCCACCACATTTGGCTTTTGGCATCTGTGTAGGGATGTACTGAGCTCCTTGTGTTTGTGTGCCAAGCATTATGTCTCCTCTTCCTTTATGGAGTGTTGGGCACTGACTCCAGATAACGCTCTGTCACTGAGTGACACCAGCACAGTCAGTGGTAAAGCTCGGGTTTGACCCTTTTCTTCTGTGTGATCTGTCTGCAAGGGACTCTACTTGTAGAAATGCCTCTGGCACCTTAAAACCTTCTGTTTGACTGCAGCCTTAGTTCGGGTCTCTTTTCTATTTATTTATTGATAATGATAATGATAATAGATAACGATTTTGGCTCAATGCATTTAACACTTCAAAAGAAACTTTGCCTTCAAGCCCAGCCAGGCTCAACAGGACAGATATTCAGGAGGTCAGAGAAACAGCCTTCTTGAAGAAGCAGCTAACGCCTAAGTTTGCCAGAGCGCTAGCCAGTTCTGCCACCGCTCACTCTCCCAAGTGGGAGACAGGAAGACCTTCTGTGTAGCCCAAACATGCTGCGAGTGATTTCACTGCCGGCCAAGGAGAGAGTGGTAACCAGAGAAAATCAAAAGATGTGGTGGGGAGCACAGAGGTAACAAGGACACGCTCCCCGGCACTGCTTAGGACACGAACTGCCCAGAACCCGGATCTTCTCTGCAATTTGGAATATGTCACTTGGTACGTCTGCATTTCCCTTTTTTTAAAATACCGTATGTGACAATCGACTTTGAGCAATTCTTGATATTTATGAGCAGCGGCTGCCTGCTCGCATTCTATAGCATCAGAGATGGGTTTATCTGGTCTCTAAACATAAATTTATATTTGGCTTCCATCTCACCACATGGGGGACTGAAAAACCATTTAAAAAAAAAATCATTTAAGTCATCTTCCAAAAGGGTTCCAAAGATGAGAGAGGGGAACAGAAGGTTAGAGGTCACATAGTGACATTTAAAAGCAGATGGAGGTCATGGTGGCTGGGTGAGGCTGCGCCTCTGAATCAAATCCCAGTCACACCCTCTGTCGTACACACACGCTACACTATGGCTGTGGGGATTGCTTTGATGTCGTGATCACTTTAGACATCCAAACAGTCTTGAAGAATGCTTTCTTTCATAAGACCTCTTATTTTTACCCTGTGGTGGTCAAAACCGAAAGGGAAACATTCACGACATGGCCTGGAACCAAACCTGTTCTTCTTCCTGATAGTCAACTTACTTTTTCATTCCACGCCCACAGTCCAATGCCAAGAAACGTTATTCCCAAAAACTGAAAGAGAAGAGAAGGAGATGAGGGTAAGTGTGAGGGGAAAACACCACATTTTTACTCATGCAAGTACGTTTTCAATTCATTGTTCTACTATATTGCTTGAGCAGAAAAACAAAACAAAACAAAACCCAGCTTTCTTTAAAATCTGAGTTAACTAAGAAAATAAATGCCACTGCCTAGTTGTTTAAAAGTATTAGAACATTGAGAAGGGATGGGGCCGCAGGTGCTTGAAAGTCATTCAAATCCTGGATTACAATCTTTAGGCAGACTCTTGAATACAATGAACATGCAGAGTAGAAAGGGTGAGGTGGAGTGTGTCTAAGGATCTGAGCCACTGTCCCTTAGACATGGGCACACAGGAGCCCCCGTGTCCTCTGACAAGATCTTCATCACGCCCCCAACGGCAACAGGACTCCTACCGAGTTCAACGTGATCCCAAACAATCCTCAGATTGTTGGCTTTGTTTTTGTAGAAACTAAAACTGAAGTTCCAAGGGCCTCCATCACTCTTCCAAGTCTAAACCGAGTCTCACAGCTCCATGTGTAACTTGGCACCTCGGCCAGTTCTCCACACTGGGCACGGGAGGGCAGTGATGACGCGAGCAGCGATGCTGGGAAAAGCCGTCCACTTCAGTTGGTTCTCACTATATCCTGTCTGCTCTGAGACTCACTTTTTACCCTTCAAGTCTTAACACATCCCTGACACTGAAATGTGCTCTAAAACTCATAGTACCATCCCTGACCCCCGACAGTATTTAAAACAACAATGTGTCTTGTAACTGGGATACGAAAGGTTTGGTGACAATGGTACAGTGCTGCCCACCCATTAAGAAGCCAGGACCAGGACTGAGAGCTCCCCTGAACCGAAC
The DNA here is from genome assembly GCA_907169655.1 of Acomys percivali. Classification (NCBI taxonomy): domain Eukaryota; kingdom Metazoa; phylum Chordata; class Mammalia; order Rodentia; family Muridae; genus Acomys; species Acomys percivali. Next base: position 90,314,297 of record OU015753.1, on the reverse strand, counting down.
AGACAAGCCTTTCCAAGTACTGAAGTGGTGGGGGAGGGGTGACAAGTGGTTTCAGTCTGACAGTGTAAGAACACCGTTTATTTTACTAACATCTTGATTAAGTTAAATGTCAGAGAGGCTCACTATGAGAAGGTGTGAGGAAAACGCAACTGGTGTGGGGGCGGCTGTGGGGGGGCGTGCTCTTAGTTTCAGAGAAGTCTGAGGCTTCTTGTCCACCCAGCAAGATCTTGCCAGTCACAGCAGGGAGTAACTGACACTTTAGAAGCGTGGGGGGGGGGGGGGGGGGGGGAGGGACACACAAGAGATCCGGCTGAAGAAAGAGAGTGAAAAAAGGATAATCGGTTCCTCAGAAATGTGTTTGTACTTAAAAGAGTAGAATTTCCCAGAGCTTAAAAAATAAAAGAATTTTTAGCCTCTAGTCTTCTTACTTTTGTTCCAAGGGAGCTACTTAAAAAGTGCTGCTGTGGTTAACTTTCTATTGCTGTGATAAAACACCATGACCACAAACAACCTGGGCAGTAAAGGGTTTATTTTGCCTACACCTCCGCATCACAACCACAGCCCATCATTGAAGACAGGGCAGGAGCCTAGAGGCAGGAACTGCTGCAGAGGCCATACTGGCTGGCTTCTTTGCTTGCTTCACCTGCATTTTATACAATCTAAGGCCCACCTGCCCAGCAGTGGCTCCACCCACAGTGAGCTGGGCCCTCCCATATCCATCAGGAGTTAAGAAAATTCCTCCAGGGGCTGGAGGGATGGCTCAGTGGTTAAGAGCGCCACCTGCTCTTCCAGAGGTCCTGAGTTCAATTCCCAGCAACCACACGGTGCCTCAAAACCCATCTATAATGTGATCTGATGCCTTCTTCTGCAGACAAAGCACTCATATACAATAAATAAATCTTAAAAAAAAAAAAAGAAAGAAAGAAAGAAAGAAAATCCCTCCATAGGCTTGCCTACCTCCAGGCCAAACTTATAGAAGCATTTTCTCAATTGAGAGTCCTTATTCCCAAACGACTCTGGCTTGTGCCAAGCTGACATAAAACTAGGCAGCACAAGTACTTTGAAACATTTCCTGTTTTCAACACCCTATAGGGTGTTTGGCAAGGAGGAGGGGGGGGAGGCCATGGTCAGCCCTTCTACTACCTTGGTCAGTGTGCGATTTCATTTTATGCTTCTGATAAAAAACAAGAAAAAAAGTATATGAGCAAAGCAACGTGGCATGCTAGTATCATATTTATAGGTGCTACAGTGACAACTGACAGGTCGGTAGGAAAACACAGGACATTGTGGCGTGGCATAGTTCAGGCTTTGTTGCATGCAGCTGAAATCAAAGGCACTCCAGGGAAAATGTCTGACCTTCTAAGGCTAAAGCTCTCTGTGGACAACAGTCACCAACTCAGTCACGGTATCCCCACCAGCGTGTCACCACTAGTACTAGGTGGGTGGAAGGGAACAGACAGCACGGTGGTCAACTGCCTGTCTTGCTGCTGAGCGGGACGGTGCATGTCTGTCCCTGCCAGCCACCCATCTTCTTCTGCTTTGGATATTTGCCAGGCTCCGTGCTTACTGTGTTGGAGGGGGAGTCATTTTTGAGCTTCATGGTATTTTTCCTTTGAGATCCCACTGTAATGGACCCCTTCTGAGAAAAAGTTCTGACTAAGGGCAAGGGTTCTCACCAATGAATTCCCTGTTCCCCACCAGGAATGGCAAGGGACTGCACTCGGACCAAAATGTTATGAGATGTGAACCAGGACATCTCGTATCTTGAGGCCAGCAAGCAGAGGAGGTGCTGAAGAAAGAGATGGAGGCAGGAGGATGAGGAGTTCCAGCAAGGCTTCGGCTACAGGAGAATCTCTCTCAGAAAAGAGACCAAAGGTCGCCTTCACACAAGACTCATTGTTGAAGGGACATTCTCCATGCTAGTGTTGACCGTGGAGAAAAGTGAGAAGTCTTAGCCGGGGTTAGAGTGAGCACTTTCTTCTCTTTACATAGCTCCCCTTTCTCCTCCTGCCACTTTGGGGAAAAAATTTTTTTTTCTTTCCTTTACAATTTTGCTTTAGTGTTTCCTGTTCTGACCTGCGTCTTTCCAAATGAAGGTTTAAGAATTTGGAAAAGGGGCACCATTTGAAAATAACGGGAAATGTTCCATACCTAAGTGAGTAAATGGCACAGGGCAGGGCCTCAGCTTGCTGCATACCTTCAGCACTACGTCAGCAGAAATGTCCTCCCAACTGTTCTCAGCCCATATGTTTTGTTTTAAAATCGCGTTGTTCCAGCTCCAAATAATTAACAGAGAGGAGCCAAAACCCAGGCATGCAGCCCTTGAAACAGTTTCCCCTTCCCACTTCCTGGAGGAAAGGCGCCCAGAAACCCCACATTCACCTCACTCTGAAACCCAGAGAGACTGTTGTAGAGCAACGCTGGGAACTCCTAATGGCAAACCTGTCACTCTCCTGAGACGGAATCAAAACCGAACGCGACACACATCCCACACAGCAGTGTGTGCAGATGTTGCACAGATGTCTGCCCATCAAACTGTGGAAGTTGTAAAATGAGTTAACAGTACTTTTGTCAAAATTTGTTGGATATTAAATATGAGCTAAGATAGTATTTTCATTTCTGTTTTTGGCACTGGGGCCAACTCTGGGCCTCTTACACAGCCAAGCAAGTGTCCCTCAGTAAGCTATGCTTTCAGCCCCAAGACACTGGATTTTTAAATTGTCACACACACGCGTGCACACACACACACACACACACACACACACACACACACACACACACAGAATCTGTATCATATCCATCTCAAACCACCCCGTCCTACTCCCCCAGAACACCCCCCTCCCCACAAATGTCTCTTCCATCCTTCCATCTCTGTATTCTCTCTTTTTCTTTCATCAATAATGCACCGAGTCCAGTTAGTGCTGCCTGCATGAGGATGGGCCACATACCCAAAGAAATATGACCCCTCCTGCCCTACAAACTTCAGCTGCCAGTAGCTCCCTCGGGTGGGGGTGGAGCTTCTTGAGCCCCTTCCCCGCCCCCATGCTGAAATCACTGGGCTGGCCTGATCTTGTGCGAGTCTTCTGCAGGCATCCACAGCTGCTCCGAGTTCCTACGGTGCAATGGCCACGGCACGTCCCCATCTCCTAGCTCTTACATTCTTTCTGTTCCCTCTGCCATGACGATCCTTGAGCCTCAGGGAGATTTACACAGATGTCCTATTCAAGGCTGAACAGGTGTCCTCGACAATCCCTTGTTCGTGGCATCTTGACGAGTTATAAGACTTCACTGACAACTGCTCACTACAAAATGAAGCTTCTCCGATCAAGGTTTGGAGTAACACTACCCAACGGATATCAACATATAGACTTAGAAGGAAGTTGGGTAACATGCCTGTTTGCCAGAAGAACGTGACCACCTCAGCCACTGGCTTTTGATAGCCATGAATTCTCGCCAGAGAACAGGCCTTAAATCTAATCAGAAAGCAGCCGGTTCCTTCTAACAGTCATGCCACTACTGCACCTGTGGGACATTTTTCTTGTAAGGTTGGTATTGCAGCATGTAGGTTTCACCACTGGGTAAATCCGTTGATAACATTTCTCCCCCAGGAAGCCTGCATAATATCTTTTGTCCCTATGAAAAGCAGTCATTAGTAAAGAAGATCACAGGTGAGTTCCAGCTTGATTTCTCTGTGTCCTGCAACCAAAATCATCTTGTAACTTGAACATTAGGGTTTTACTGATAAGAAAATGTTTTGTATTGTTAAGTTTATTCCCCCCCCCCTCTTTTTTTAGACACATCTTATCACGTAGTGCTGGCTGGCCTTGAACTTGCAAAGATCTGACTGCCTCTACCTCCTAAGTACTGGGAGTAATGGCATATGGCATCATGTCTGGCCCCAAGATATTGTTTTTAATGTAAATTTGCAGAAGCAGTCCTAACAATATGGTCAATACTAGCCAGTGATCACCTGAAAGGTTGAGTCGTTCAAACTGAGGTGCAGAGGCTGGTGTAAAATGTATTCCAGGTTCAAAGGTGTAATAGGAATAAAAAGAATACAAAATATCCCACTAATTGCTGTTTTGTTATTTATTCTATGTTGAAATGTTAATATTTTAGATCTACTTGGCAAATTTAAACTTTAATTAATTTTATCATTTCTCTTTTAAGCACAACCTCTGGAAAATATATTTGTGGCTTGCACTGAATTATATTTGTGCAGAAAAATGTTCACCTAAAACATCCCACACCAACACCACACAGTGGATATTTTACATTACACTTATTTAACAGAGAACAAAATAGGTTTAGAAACATTAAGTATTTTTCCCAGGTTGCAGAGGTAGGTGCTTGAGCCGGGTCCCTCAGGGAACAAGTGCTATTACATATTCCTTTTTGTTTTTAAAAATTATTTTATTTCTTTTTGTGTGTATAGATGTCTTGCTTGCAGTCCCCACATAAGCCAGAAAAGGGCATCAGATCCTCTGGAACTGGAGTTACAGATAGTTATAAACTGCCACGTGTTGATGGAAACTGATGGAAGAGCAGCCAGTGCCCTTAACCACTGAGCCATTGCTCTGGCCCCCAAATATTCCTTTTTCTGAAATGACTGGAACCAGAAGTATTTCCTATTCCGGGGTTTATGGAATTAGAGAATATTTGAAATATTTGCATAGACTTTGCTGGTTAAACAGCCTTAGTATAAAAATCCAAATTAGAGTGATGCTAAAAATCCTTAAGGCTTTTCAGATTTGGGGTGTTCATCCTGTGTTGCTCCTCTGATGTCTAGGCATCAAAGGTACATTCTTCTGACAGAACTGAGAATGGCCCCATGGACACAGAGAGTGGTACAGTGAAGGAAGCCTGCTAGACTTGGCCTCCAGGGACAGCACAACTGATCCTTTGGCAAAGATGGAGAGGAAAATAGTCTCAGGGTGTAGTGGGGTGATTCTAGGATGCATCTGCCATCCTGTCGAATGGAAAACCTCTTCTTCCACATCCAGTTATTTTCATCCTGGCAGACTCTCCTGGAATGAAACAGTGTCTCATCCTAACTGGCTCTAAATGGATACTTCAAAAAGCCACCAATCCATCCTTTTCCAGTGTTCAAGTCTCTTCCAGCCTGTACGTGACCTGACACATCTCAAGATAAACAGAGAAGAGAACACAGACACAGCTCTTGTTTGTAGTGCGCTTACAGCGCAGTTGGAGGAACTATTCAAAGAGTGAAAAAATAAAACAGAATTACAAGTCATGGAGTCTGTACGGATACTGGTGTGGCTGGGACACAGCAAATGGGAGGGGCACAGCAGGCAATCAGAAAAGCAAGTGAGGCATGGCACATTTGGGCCTTGTAAGGCTCCAAATCCTCACCCCAGTGACAAGAAGTTTCTCGGAGACCATGTGGGTGGTGGGTGGGAGTGGGTGGGACAGGCTGGCACTGGCAAAGAGAGTCACCATGTGGGCTGCAGACGTCTGGAGTGGAGCCACAGGGATCCAAAAGGAGGGAGCCTGGAAATGCAGATGGGAACTGGGCGTGTCCAGCGTGTGGAGGAGAAGGAAGTAGAACCGAGACCTAGTGTGAAGTTAGAGTGACATTTCAGGAACGACAGGGTGGAGGAGTGAAGGGTAACTGATCTTATACCTGAAAACTACAGCTCTTCAACATTCCAAGGCAGGCCTGGGTTGCAGTTCAGTGAGCCAGTACTTTCCCAGCATACACCAGGGCCCATCTCCAACTTCCCAGTACGGGAGAAAGAAAACCCACTGCTCTGCAAACAGAATCAATTTCTGGGTGCTGTCTTCAGGGCTGGCAGGACCTAGTGGCAATTCTGATGGACATTTCTTTTTCTGCGTGAGTGTTTGGCTGCTACCTAAACTCTTTGCGAAGCAAATCTCACATTTTGTGTTTCTGAAGACAAAAATAAATAAATAAATAAATAAATAAATAAATAAATAAATAAATCATCTATTTCTACCACCTCTGCTAGTGCTATTCCTAAAAAGAAGCAATTACATACAAGGGTGAAGCTCATCCAAGTCCTCAGGCCACTCTTTACTCCTGTTTGCTTAAATAGTAGCAACTTCATCTGGGCATCTACCCAGACTGAAGCAAAGTTCATGATCGACTCCGCAGGAAGTCGGGCCTCCCTAACAGCCTAAAAACTGATGCCAGAAGAATTAGCCCTGAGAAAATTTAAATATTTGCCTGAATATGCAGCAGGCTAGGTACACCGTCTCTGGATGGTGACGGATGAGCCAGCAGGGAAGGCTGCAGCACACACATTCTGACATGTTTTTTTCTGACCCAGCACCCCAGTTCTGGTAGATGCGTGGCCAGTGTGCACAGGTTTGCTAAGTGCACACACCAACTCAATACCTGTCTTTGTAGAGTAGGGACTTATTTCAGGAATAAAAAGTCCCCGAGTACAATCCCAGTCATAGCAAAGAAAGAAGTGTGGGCTAGTGGAAAATTCAATACACAGAAAGTCAATCCTACTGTTGCCATTGGGTTCTGGCGTCCCAGTTTACACAAACTGTCCAGAACTGGCTTGACAAGATGGCATGACAGATAAAACTCAAATCTGTAAACAGGACATTCCTCATCAAGGCCAGGGTCAGTGTCTCTCCCTTTACAATGCCACAAGGCCTTTCTCAGTGTGGCCTGGGTACATACTGCCTATGGAACTCTAGCTCCAGCGCAGCTCAGTTCCCTAGCACGGGAAAGGTAGTGTTTGCTGGGTATCTACAATCAGCTCTGCAGCCACTCGAGGGCTTCGGACAAGTCAGGGAGCTGAATGGACAAGGGCCTGCTTTGCAGCACTGACATGCTAGCTGGGCTGTGCAGGGAGAAAACAAGCAATAAAAACCAATAAAAGCTCGGCTGCACAGGGCTGCCGAGCAGCGGGGGAGGTGGAGGCACTGTGGAAGGCAGGTGCAGCCACTATAGTGTGAATACAGAGCAGACAAGGGGTCTCCATTAAGAAACGCACATGAAGAGCCAGAATTAATGTGATGACTCAGAGTTAAGAATCTGCTGCAGTTGCAGAGGACTGGAGCTGGGGTCCTCGCACCCATGTTGGGGCAGTTCATAACCACTGGTTCAAGCTCCAGGGGACTAAACACCCTCTTCTGGCCTCTGTGAGCATACATACACAGGGACACAAAAACCACCTATGTGTAACCAGCACCATGAAGGGATGAGGGAGCTGGCTGACTGGCGGATGTCCGAACAGCGCCCTAGCTGAAGCCAGCCATCTGGCCTGAGGCCCTGGACAGAGAGGAACAACATGTGACACAAAGTGCCAGGGACAGGGAAGCACAGCACAGAGGCACACAGTAGCCAGGCTGTGTCAGGCTTCCCGGGCTACAGAGAGGAGTGGAGTGCGTTCCCAGGGGGAAGGAGACCCCCCCACAAAGGGTCCTTAGGCTTCCTGGAGCCCTGCAGTCCTTGCCTGTGGAGTACAGATCTAACCCAATGCCTAACGCAACTAACTGCTTAAAACGGTGGGGTCCACAAGACCACACAAGAGCTGCCTGGGGCAGCAAGGACTCTGTGCGGGTTACTCCTTGCCCAGATCTTTCCTCGGACGTCCCCCTAACTGCTCCCCAACTCCTAACATCCACAGTGGCCATGCTAACATGCAACTACCCTCTTAGCATCAGATGGAAAGCAGGTTCCCACTACTCCTCTGTGCTCCCCTACCACAGCAGGTATGGCCTTGTCGCGTCTGCCCGTCCACACAGGACTGGAAACAATGACAGCACCTCATGCCAGACAGTAGGAAAATCAGGGCCTATATTAATCACAGGGCACATGTACAAATAAGGTATTGCTGGCAGTACCTGACCTCTGTTTAATTCTCTTTTCTCTGTCACTGGCTTGAGGATCCTTCCAGAACAGTGCACCAAGTACTTGTGTATTTTGTTGTTGTTGTTGGTGGTGGTGGTGGTGGTGGTGGTTTTTCGAGACAGGGTTTCTCTGTGTACCCTTGACTGTCCTAGACTCACTTTGTAGACCAGGCTGGCCTCGATCTCACAGAGATCTGCCTGCCTCTGCCTCCTGAGTGTTGAGATTAAAGTCATGCGCCACCACGCCCGGCTAAGTACCTATGTATTTAAAGAGACACTAACAAACTCTAGTTTGAAATCTTTTCTACTCCTGTTCATGGAAATCTGACCGAATGACTAGAAAATACCTACACCCACAAATTTTGACGGTCCACACAGAAAGACATTTCTCAGGCTGCGGATATTAGCTCAGAATGTTTACGCAGCACGCATAGGCCCTAGGTTGGATCCCCAACAGTACAAAGTAAGTATGTACCTAGACAGCTAGATACACGAGTGAAGAAATGAGTAAAGTTTCTCCCAGATCTTTCATTTGTTCTATGTGTGTATGTAGTCTTTATGGATTCATGCATATTTTCAAATACATATGCAGAGTTGTGTGTGCACACACATACAGAGGCCAGAGACTGACATGGATGTTCTCCTCAACTGTTCTGTACCCTATATATTGAGACAAAGCATCTCACTGGAGCCCAGAGCAAGCTGGCTCACTCTGGCTAGACCAGCAGAATCAGCAAGCTCTGGGGGACCTTCCAGATTCCTGATTGCTAGAATTACAGGCAGGGTGCTGCAGCCACTGTATTATCTATGTGCTTGGGGTCCAAGCTCACTCCCGCTTCTGTGGAAGTTTCCACTAAGCCATCTCACCAGCCCCATCTATTACAGCTTTTTTTACAACTTCTATCTCTAACCTTGTTTTGGTCTGACGCCCTACGCGCACGCGCTGAATTTCACTACCCCTTCCTCTGCACACGTAAGACTGCCGAGGCTGGGCACACGTCCTGAGAAACCGTTCCGCATGTTCTGGATAAGCTGTTGTTGTTTTGTTTGTTTCTGTCAACTTGACATAAGGTAGAGTTATCTGAGAAGAGGCAACCTTAATTGAGAAAATGCTCCTACCAGACTGGCCTGTGGGAGCGTTTTCTTAATTAGTGATGGATGGAGGAGGGCCCAGCATGTTGTGGGTGGGGCCATTCCTGGGCAGGTAGTCCTGGATTGTATAAGAAAGCAGGTTGAGCAAGCTGTAATGAGCAAGCCAGTAAGCAGCACCCATCCATATGGCCTCTGCCTCAGGTCCTGCCTCCAGTTCCTGCCCTGCCTCCCCTCATGCGTGGACTGTTACCTGAGCGTTGTAAGAGGAAACAAGCCCTTCCCTCCCCAGCTGCTTTCGGCCATTGGTGCTTTGCCATAGCAACAGAATCCTATGACACCACACGACACTAGCCACACAGTCCCCTTTTCCAGGAGCCTGGGACGGTATGCAGTGACTTCTGATAGCCTGTCTCCTTAGACTGCAAAGGACCGAGGAGAGGTCGTTAGGTGCTGTGGAGAAATAAAGACCAAACATGAGTGGGTCTGGCTCCTCAAGTGGGGAGCCTGAAGACACCCTCCGAGGCTGGCTTCCATGTGGCGCCCCTGGATTTCTAGCACAACAACCTCAGCTCAAGCTGCTTTGTGGGGGAGGACTTTGTTCCACGCAGCCACTGAGTCCCAAGAAAAACCATTCTCACGCTATACGAGCAAAACATCTGGAGTGGCCTAGAGTCACACTGCTGGGCAGGGGGAGGGGCTCTTCTTCTCCAGATAACTGAATGAAGACCTCAGATGTCCTAAACTGCCAGGCCCAGCCATTGTGACAGGCAGGAGAGAGAACAGAGGATTCAGTCTACACATCCATGTGGTGTGTTTATGGAACTGCGGACACGAACTGCTAGGGCTCAAATCCAAGGACCAGATCTGGAGCAGTACTTCACATAGAGCCTGGGAAAGGAGTAAGGGGCCGGGAAGGGGACCTCTTTGGAACCGCCCAGCACGAAGGGCCTGCAGTATCTTCCCAGAGCCGATGAAAGGGCTTTTTCCTTTTGACTGCACACTGTTCCAGGAGAAGGCCTTAAAGAAATGCCCTCGGTCTGGGACAGTCTGGTTTAGAAAGTTCTCCATTAGGGCTTGGACCTTGACATTTTAGCAAGAGCTAGTCCGACGAGCTGTGGGGGAGGAAGGCTATGTAAACAATAAAATCCATATTCTTGGAAATTACCCAGGCAATGCAGGCACATAAAGAAAAGGAACACGAGGGATTAGCTATCCACATTTGGATAGAAACATGGAAGTTGTAAGCTTACACCTCACTAATCTTTGCTTGTCTTACCGGTAAAAGAAAGCTTACCAGGGTGGGGCTGTTCATTTGTTATCCCTGCCCCAGCCAAGGCTGGAAACATACCAGAGCTGAAACGCACTGGGAGTATGTCAAACTACAGGTGTGAAAAAGAAGCTATCTGTAGCCAAACATGAGCCTCTGTGGGTATAGGCTTGTCTGAGTTAAGCAGCAAGAGGTACAGCACTCCCTGGCTCTGTCTGCAAGTTTAGTATTCTTAGATGCACAGCTTGTGTGCTAAAGGATCTTAAAAACAAAACGCCGTAGACATGCCTTAAGAGTTAACACAATAAATCAATAAGCAAGCAAATAGAGTTAACGCAAATAAAACTCAAAATAAGGTTTCTCGTTTTAAAGGCGCAAGCAGGGTTATGTCATTTGATGATGTACTTCATGTGTTCAGTACTGAGTGGGCCACATGCCAGGTGGCAGGGATAGAGAGGTGGATGGGAAAGCCAAGCAGAGGTGGCGCACGCCTTTAATCCCAGCGCTTGGGAGGCAGAGGCAGGTGGATCTCTGAGTTCGAGGCCAGCCTGGTCTACAGAGTGAGTCTAGGACAGCCAAGGCTACACAGAGAAACCCTGTCTCGAAACCACCTCCCCCGAAACAAAGGAAGGAAGGAAGGAAAGAAGGAAGGAAGGAAGGAAGGAAGGAAGGAAGGAAGGAAGGAAGGACAAATGATGTGTTTTATTAAAGAGCTAGTGGGTGGGGTATAAAAATCACAACTTGAGTGCAGGGAATGGTGCTTTCCTAGAGGCATGGACAAGTTGCCATAGAAACAGAGGCACTGGGGTTGGGGGGGGGGTACTGTCAGAAGAAGCGTCCTAGGAAGCAACACTTGAGCTGTATGTGAAAGGGAAGGCAAAGGGAACCCCTGTCCTGCAGAGGCAACAGCTTACACCACAGGATCAAAGCCTGACACAGTGGGTCCCTTCAGGGGCCTGTAAGTGCGCTGCAAGACTCCAGGCCGGCAATGGCGTCCTCACAGGATGGCTCTGCACTGGCACCAGCACCAGGGCACTTACTAGAAATGCAGTGTGCCTCAGGAACTCCTTGTCCCACAACATGGAAACTGGCAAAAGGGCAGCAAACTCGCTCGGCAACATGTTTTGCCTGCATGGACCATGTGTGTGCCTGGTGGCCACAGAGGCCAGAAGGAGGTACTGGGACGTCTGACACTGAGTTATAGACAACTGTAGGTACCATGTTGGTTCTGCCAGAAGCAAACCCGAGTCCTCCGTAAGAGCAGGAGGAGCTGTTAAAAGCTGAACAATCTCTCCAATCCTTGAGGTATGGCTTTTTAATCCTGAGAACCTAGAGGCCAGAGGGCTAAGGCTGGGCATGGCCAGCACACCATGTGTGGTGTCCATACCCAAGGGCCACCAAAGCCATGGGAAACCAAGTAAGAACTCCAAGAAGAACAAAGGCAAGGATGGAGCGTGCACCTTGGGAAACGTATTTGCTATGGTACAGAAAATGAAGACAAAAGGGGCCAGGCTGCTAGCAGGTAGGCAAGCTGTGAGGGCCACTGCGGTCATCCTGGTGAGATGGGCACCAGCCAAAGAGGGAAGAGCCATGCACATCTGGGTGAAGACTATGAGGAGACTCCAGAGGGCTTAGTGACTAGAAGCATGATGAAGACCATGGGCCCTTAGGGGTGCCTGGGCTTGTCAGTGGTGAGGGGTCACAGTCACGGTCTAGAGACTTTTCCTAGACATTTATGGGCCTCAAGTCTGGCCAAACTGAGAGAAATGGTTTCAACACAGAAAAGAATTTCAGGACTAGGGGTTTATAAGGCAGAGTTGGAATGTTTTAAAAAACAGACTCTAGCCTAAGGATTAATAGAGAGAGACTCACAGGAAAATAAGACATGTCTAAGTATGTGGTGTTCTTAAAGAGGAGTCATGGGGCAAGAGCATACGCAGGTGTGGGCTACTCGAGGGAAAGTCACAGCCATCTTGATATTAGCCATTTCCGGTGGCTCTCGAGTTACCGCTCAAAAGGCTGCCAAGATCTCTTTCTTCATTCTTTTGATACTGAGATTAGAGAGTGGCCCCAGAGGTGGATGATAACAGATTAGACCAGAAGCCATCAGGGCTACACAGTGGTAGTAGGTTAGTACATGTCTGCCCCTGTAAATGGGGTTTCTGTGGGGAAATTCCTAGCAAACTGTAGACTTATAGTTGGGAAAGGGAGAAAGGCCATAAGCAGTTATTAATGGCATCTTGCCTTGATGCCACTGAGTGGCTGGCTGGTGTCAACTTGATTCCTGGCTGAGGAGCTGCCTGCTTTCTCTTCTCGTGGTCTCCAAACCTTTCCCTGTCTTTCTATCTTGCATTAGGTCCAAATCCCATATAAGAGTGCTTGGTCAAGTCATTCAACTTTCCCGTCCTCAGTTTCCAAATATGCAAAATGGGGGGTATTACAGAAACATAAGCTCCACAGAAGCAGAGGTTGTCATGTGGTTAGCTCACTCTGTGACACTCAGATGGAAAGCCCTACAATGTGTCTCTCACACGCACACAACTGCAGATCCGCACAGAAGGCCACGTTGAATACAGAACTCACTTCTTGTTAGAAAACTCCGAGAACTGAACTTATATACATACTGCTAGTAACAAAGGCACCCAAGAAAGCCTTAAAGAACTTGAATCACCCCCCACAGAGGGCCTTTTGAAATGGTAAGTCCTAAAAGAAACACCACTCCCTAGAAACACCATGGAGCCTCGTTAACAGCTATTACACGTTATAATTCGGATCAAATCGATCACAAGAAAAGTGGTGGCAGGTGCCTTCAATTCCATGCCCATGTTTGAAATTCCCTTAGTGTGCCTTCTAGGCTGATGTCATCTCTCTGATCCTTTACATTCGACCAGAATCTAAAAATAGATAAATAAAAACTTGGCGAGATGAATATTAAGATACCGAGAGCACACTGAGGAGATCCTAATTCATTGGCTCTCATGTGAAAGGCGGCCCAGAAGCAATTAGGTCTTTGTTGTGGATGACAAACAACTTCCACATAAATGCTCTATACACTGAGGCTCTTTGATCGGCCTCACTGGCTCAGAAACTCAAAAGGGGGGGGGGGGGGGGGGGGGGGGGGGGGGTCTGAAAACAAAACAGCAGCCTGCCGGCAGCATTTAGTTACTTATTCTGTATGTTCAGCTCAGTTTTTCCTCTCTCCAACTTTTCATGACACTATAAAAAGAAACGGGATGGGTCCCTTTCAGCCAAGACCATCAGCTCTGCATACTAAGGAGTCTGAGCATCAGAAGAAACCCACATATGCCACCAAGTACCAGCCAGTTAGGTACTGGGAATGGGTTTTTGACACATCAGCCATTTATATGTTCCTTTATATAAGAGCTTATTTCCCAGACTCTTGGATAATCATTTGCATACGGGACAAGCTATAGCCACAGCACGTGCGGCCTGAAGGTGGAAGCTGAGCTCTCAGCAGGCACTGCCTGGGAAGCTGGCCTTGTGAACACATTCCGGAATTTTCCTTTTCTATTAGCACTTTTTTTTTTTTTTTTTTGAAGAACGATGAAGGACAGCATGAGGGATATATATGAATAAGCTATATTTCATTCCCCTGGTTCAAAGATGCCTCCAACTTCTTGTTGTAGAATAGAGCCCCATGATTGGTGAAGTGAACTGAAGAGATGAAATAATATCCCTGAAATCAACGTGCTTCTAAAATAGTTAATTCAGACGAATGGAAAGAGTCGTGTGGAAACAGAAGTGTGGTTATTCAAGATTAAGAGCACTGAACCATTCCAAGGCAAAGTAAAAGTACAGAAGAGCTGCATGAATTTAAACAGTAATTTGGCCCCAATAAGTGAAAGCTTGAATGACAAGTGCAAAACTGGCTCCAGCATTTACCAAATGTGACCCTGGGCAGCCTGACACCTGATTTTGCCTCGATACCTGCAGGCAGTTACCAGAAGTGGCAAAGGGGAACACAGGAACTGGTGGCCTAGACGCTTTGTGTGCAGTGGGCACTTAATAAACGCACTGCTGCTGCAATTAAAATGTAATGGAGCAAGTTTCTCAAGCTTAATATAAGGTCAGTTCTCAGATAACGGTGAGAAACTAGCATGCCAGCTGTGCCCTCATCAATTAATCTAGCAGATTTTTTTTTTTTAAATCAGAATTGAAAGAGTATATACTATGGGAGAAAAAGATTACAAAAAGGATTTTTTTTTTTAAATCCCCCTTCCTCAGCTGAAAGAAAGTTCTTTTCATACTTAATATAAAATTTCATTTAAAGCTGTTTAACTGGAGAAGCTCGCCATGGGAGAGTAAGGCCCTGACAGAATATATTAGGCTTGCATTAATTCATAGCAGCAGCGTAATGCCTATGAAAAATCAGCTGGCGGGTAGCCCACAGGTTGTCCTTGAGCCTCAGCAAGCAGAGAAGTTTCGTGCAATATGATGAGTGAATGGGGAGACCCTGGGTGATTAATTGGCGCCCCACGTCAATCCTATTAGAACAGCTTTCTGCCGGCAATGTCAATAAGCCGCCCAACTTTAACTTCCTGATCTCAAGACTGACTTCCATGTGAACATGACTTTGTCAAGCACTTTAAAATATTGAAGGAAGATTTTTTTCTGCAAAGCTCCTTTAAGACGAACCCAGCTTCCTCTGACATACATTTTAGCTTGGGTAAGTGGCAGGCGGGATGGGAAAGAATCCAAATCAGGCCTCGTCGTCTCTGCAAACTCGCTGAGTGCGGAACTAAACTAAAGCCATTTCAAAGTCTCCGCAAGCGGTTGATGCTCAGAAGTGAGCAGATTTGCTAAATATGCTGAGATGTCCACCAAGCCTAGGAGAGATGTCATTACAGGAGGCATGTACCAGCATAGTTGACTGTGACTGGGGGACAGAGAGATGTGAAAGTTACTGGGGCCCAGTTGGGAAGAGTTGTGGGGAGGGGTAGCTGGGGTAGGAGAGATGAGAGGGTAACTGGGAGAATATGTCGAATTACATTACATTCATGCGTAAAAATGTCCTAACGAAACCCACTGTGAATAATACAAATTAAAAAAAAAAAAGGTCCCCAAAAAGTGTGCATCCATGACGGGCTCTTCCCAGATTTGGCAATGCAGTCATTGGTGGTTTCTATTCTAGCTCTTTAGCTGTTCCTTCACTAGATGGTTGATATTCTTTTTTTTTTTTTTGGTTTTTCGAGACAGGGTCTCTCTGTGTTTGATATTCTTATTAAGCTATGAGGTCCTAGATATTTCTGACAGGTAGTTTTAAAGAAAAATTTTCAACAAAATACATTCATTTCTCAAATTTACAGAGTCCGGGCAGCCCAAGAATGGCACGTATCTTCATCAAGGTGCTGCTCTCCCCCCACCTCCCCCCCCCCCCGGGACGGATGAGGCTACGGCTACATCTGCTGGTCGAGATGGTACAGGGTCGGGTCCTATACCATCAGTCAAGCTCTGAAATTAGACCGAATGGGACGAAAACAACCTTCCTAAATGGAATCACTTCCTTTCAAGAAGGTCAGCCTTCGGGGAGATAATTTGTGTAAACATAAAACGGGTCCTGCTCTTTCCTGAATGTCATCATTAGAAGCGCAAAACTCAGCTGCAGATGTGAGATGGCACATAATTAAGGTGCCTGTGTTCTTTCTCCTCCCTGTGATGTTTCTATAGTGTAGAAAAAAAGGCTCCAGTATCAATAAGAAACACGCTGCATATACCTAGGCTCCTGGCAAGTATCTACAAGTCACCACAAAACATCCGAAGAGCAGTTTCTGCTGTAAAATTCAGACTGAAGTAATTACCTGTTACACGCTGCAAAGGTCCAAGGTTTAAACATTTGCAACCCCAACTTAATGTAATTCTTTTTCAGATATGTAAAAAAAAAAAAAAAAAAAAAAAATCAAGGCAGCCTAGCAGATAACCATGCCACCAGAGCCATGGCAATGGCAGTCTAATTTGGTGGCTCCCAAGTGCCAGGACAAAGGTGGAGAAGCAGCCAGGCACCGTGCACTTTCCAAGGGCTTCAGTGGCCAGGACACGCTGTGGCACCTATGGGTTGATGGATGAGGTTAGCGCAGAGCTTGTGCCCTGACCGCACTCACCATCAAGCCACAGAGATAAGTTGTAAATCAGTAATTAGCATAAGAGCCAATTTGCAGTAAATGCTGTAAATGAGATTGAGAAAAGTGATAAGGTCAGAGGAGGTACCAGATGCCAAGATGAGGGAAGATTTCATGAGCGCCACAAGTCTCCAGGGATGGCTAGGGATGTCAAGAACTGGGGATAGAGAGCCTCTGGACCACTGTTTGTCAAATAGCAGGTTGCAACCTCCCTGCTGCCAGTTTAATAGGTCAGGGGCAGCACTGTCTTCCTTAATGAAATGGGATACAATGTTACCGAGTGTGGCAACAGTAAGGACTACGTTTTTTTTTTTTTTAATGTCTGAAAAAGAATGACATTAAGTTGGGGTTGCAAATGTTTAAACTTCCCATTCACTGTTAAAATAAAACCCAGAGGGTCTGTCTTGGCTTTAAAAAGGTGTGTCCTGTTTTACGGAAAGCGAAGAATGAAATTGTCTACCTGGCTAGAAAAGGACGTGGCTATGAGGTCATCCGGGCTATTATCTATAAAACAGCATCAAAGGATTCAGACTGGATAATGGGTGAACAAAGGGTTCGTAAGAGGCTTTTGGTTTTTCACCTCATCCACCTTGCATTTTATTGACACCTGCAGTGCTTAGGCTGTTCACCCCTGGGCTTCTGCTTAACTGCAAGCGCCCTCCTTCCTTCCAGGTGGTACTTATGACGCCCAGGTCAGCGAGCCTTACATCTGACAACCAGCCCACAAAATGAGGCTGTGTCTCTGAACCCAGAGCTCAGAATAGCCAAAAGAGACACAAAACTATAGGGTGATCAGAGCTGGGGCCTCAGGAATTTTAATCTCGTACCTTCAAAGGACTAATGTGACTAGACATCACATGACTATATTACTTGAGGAGTTTTCTTTGATCACTCAATTTCAGAGTATGAGATCAATTTAATACTCTCCAAATCCCACACATACACACACACACAAAAACCATAAAACCTCAGGAGTTCAACTGTTCCTTCTTAGCAACTCCCCCAAAAGGTTTGCGCAAAGGGTCTCATCTCTCACCAGCTGCATTAAATCTCTCTTACTTCATTTGGCAGCAAAGAAGCTAATGACTGCTAGCACTTGAAAAATGCTTTGAAGAAAATATAAAACTAGGTGCGAATGTAAAAGGCAGCCTGAAGAGAAATCCTGACATGAAAGAGGGAACCATTGCCTCCCCCAACTCACTCAGTCCAGCTTCTGTTCTCATCCTCAGGCATCCTGTCTGAGCCAGCCCACACTGGGAACACCAGAGGAGGACTCAGGGGATGAGGTGCACATAGCCTGGAAAAGCCAGGGCTGCTACAGACCATCCAGATGCCAGCACTCAGGGTGGCTGGGAACATCCCAACCATCCCAATAGAAAAAAAGAAAAAAGTAAAATATAGGTAGACAACGAAACAATGGTGTGTGTAGTTTAAAGGAGAAAAGATGGGAATTGAATTGAACTGAAAAAGAATTGGAATTCATTATTTCCGATGAATAGAATACGGGAGGTAGGGTTACTGAGCAACTAAAGGAAATCAGTATTCGCCTTTCTACCAAAAACACCATTCGAAAGAATCAAAGAAACACTTCCAAGTGCCCAGAATAACCCAGCTACCCAGGGGACAAAGGGGCCAGGACACAAGATGGATGCCAGTTCTGTCACCAACCAGAGCAGCAGCTGTCTCTGCTCTTCTCCCACTCGCTCAGTCACCTAATCCAGGCCACCTCCTTACAAAGAAGGACGAGACCCATGATGTGGACATTCCAATTAAAGTAGCCTTAAATGTACAGATGCAGAGAGTGGCATAAAATCCCAGATGAATTCATCAGGCAACTCCAACCAACAGAACTCCTGCTAGCCCCAAGAATGAAAAGTAACAGATGATGTTTTCTCGCTGTCGCTAAAACACTGATGTAGCATCCAGCCTGCTTCTATATTTAATCTGTTTTGGTATTTTGACTTCCACAAATGTTTACATAGAGAACACCTGCTTACATAAGTATATTGAACAAAACAGCCAAACCCAGAGGCCAGAGTGGAGTAATTAGCCCTCGTATTTAACCCAAGCCAGCCAATTACGACAAAGAGTCATGGGCCAGGGCTTGGATTCATTTGAAGACTTAACATGGCAGCATTAGTGAGATTCAGGCTAATGTCAGTGCAATCCAGGCTTGGCTTTCCCCTCATTTATCTACGCGATGACTGATGATCAGCAGTGTGAGGTCCACCTAAAAGGGTACCCACCATTCTGCTGGAAATGAAGGCATGCTACCTACCAACTTAGAATGAGCACATTGCAAATCAACTTCCCTTTCTCTCACTCCGTCTTCACAGTTATCCTGGGGGAGGCACTGAGAGCATCACATGTAACAGATGAGGGGACAGGGGAAGAACTCATCAAGGTCAGTGGTAAAGACCAGAGGCAAGACCCAGCAGCCTGACTCCACAACCCAAGCTCCAAGAGAAGCAATTCTTAAGTGCTACAGCATGCTACCATGCTATATCATGCCCCCACCCCCAACACACAGAAGAAAAGAACATGTGAGGTAAGCCCCATCTACTGTCCAGTTACGGACGGTGAGCTCATCAGATGCCCTGGACTAGAGCAGTGGCCTATCCAGTGAGAAGGGAACCTAGATTCAACCTGGGCCCAAGTCATGTGACTCTTCAACCTCACCCCCTCTACAGGAGGCTTGGAGAAGATCCATCACCATGGGGCTGAAGGGATGGATGGCTCAGTGGTTAAGAGATCTTGTTGGTCTTTAAGAAGACCAGAGTCCATTTCCAACTCCCTACAATAGGTGGCTCACAGCTACCTGGAAGTCCAGCTCAAGAAAATCCAACATCTTCTTCTGGCCTTTGTGGGCACCTACATGCAGGTGTACACAGCACACACACTGACTGCTGTGCCCTGGGCTGGGCTGCCTGGATTCCTGCTAACAATGAGATGTGGAAGCTTGAATGGCCCTTATGAGAGGCAAGGTCTGGTGCTCCGAGATATGGGGACCAACACCTAAGATGCTGCCTTCTACATCTCCGGCGCTGGAGGCCCGTTCTCCACTCATGTGCATAGGAAACACGATGGGATCCAGTCTTCAAAGACAAGGTTTTAACTGATGGTTATGAAGTGGTTCCACTTTGAAAACAAGGGACTTAGAACAGTATGTACGCCAGAGGTAAGGACCAGTAGCTGTGGTCACCCTGCCTGCTCTTTAACCCTTGGTCGTCGGTGGATCTTTTTAGAGCTGGAAAAAGCTTTGGGTCTTTCTGGTTGAGGGAGGCTGGGCCAGGATCTAGTGGCCCCCTGGATGCCAGTTTGCCACACTGCCTCCTCAGTCTGAAGGAGAGTTCATGATACAGGCAGGAGCAGAGGCCAGGGTCATGATGCTAGGATTCACATCCACTGGTTGACTGACCCATGGTTCAATAGCAGAGATAGGCATCAATATTAGGGTGGAGCCACCTAGTGAAAATTAGTTTTATTTCCTTCTATTGCCTGATATGTGTGTGTTATTTGGTGAAATATTAGCCTTTATTGAATGCAAAGCATTGAAATTCCTTCCAAGTTAATATTTTATTATATACTTTGTAACAGTTTAGGCTGAAATATTTATCAATGTGTTCTACGACTGCCCGGGCAGGAATTTATTCAAATTTATTCCGTTTTGCTGTTTGTTTCGTACTGATTGTTGCTGATAAATTTCCTGACTATATGTACTGAGAAAGTATTCATTCAAATTTATTTCATATTATAATTTGCTTTTTATTACCATCTTTCACCAAAGTATATGTTTGTTTTTAAAAGCTCAGAGGATGTATGACAAAAACATCCTCTACCTGTAAATTACATCAACCACTATTTCTGTAAATTTCCTCTACTGTCTAAGAGTTGAGGGAGGGGGGCTGTAGAATAACTTACACACATGCTAGGAAAAGCTTGCAGAAGTAAAATGCTTCTCTCTCCACTTGAATATGGGGCAGGGGTTCCAATTTCAATACTTTCATGTTTGAAGTACTTAAATATTTTCTCTCAAATAATTATTCTAAAATTTGGAATGAGGTGAGGGTGGCCTGGAGAGAGAGAGAGAGAGAGAGAGAGAGAGAGAGAGAGAGACAGACAGACAGAGACAGAGACACAGAGAGAGACAGAGACAGAGAGAGAGAGAGAGACAGAGACAGAGACAGAGACAGAGACAGAGACAGAGACAGAGACAGAGA
>OU015753.1:90275361-90288354 GCA_907169655.1 Acomys percivali | reverse complement strand
TGTGTGTGTGTGTGTGTGTGTGTGTGTGTGTGTGTGTGTGTGTGTGTTTGCAAAGGAATCTATGGACTGTCTAACTACTGAGAGACTAGACTCGTGCCCAGCCAGTGGATGAAAGGAAATAATGCATAATGCAAAATGCATAACTCAAGGCTGACCCTCGGACTGGCTGGACCACAAAATGAAAAGAAGCAATCACAGAGGAGGTGAGTATGCCACGTCAGAGTTTTGTGGTTCATAATGAAGGCAACAAATATGGAAAGCTTGGAAAAGCAGAGAGAGAGAGGCATACAGTGGGATCAAAGGAAGACTAACAACACAAAGATGGGCTGGCTGTTAAAGAGCCCTTTCCAAATCGATTGGAAAAGAGGGATAATACATCTCTGGGGTATACATTAAGAATGGAAATGAGGAAGGCTTGCTGGAAGGTCACAGGTGCCAATGTTGCCTGTTTTATGGTTATTCAAAGCAGACATCTGATATAGAAAGTTCTGCATAAAGGAACATGATGCCTGATTGTACTGTGGGTGTCTGCTGGGCATCCCCATGGACTGGCACACTATGTGGTCTGAGCAGGGCTAAGCCCATAGGGTGGGTACATGCTGTATGGTGCCCCAAAACTACTGTGTCTCTTATCCAAGTGTCTAAAATGGTCGACAGGGGTGGCTTGCATCTAGCTGATTCTTCTGTGCCCATCAGACAAAGAAGTAAGCTGAAACTACCACGCGGGGGCTTTATTTTTCTGATTGGAGGATGTAAAAACTAGAGCTGCCAGTAGCTGTTTCTAACACCGCCTGGGGACAAGCTTGCCTAGAGATGAAGCCAGCACAGAAAGGCAGCAAAAGAAATGAGGATAAAGAGATTCCTAACATCACTGGGGCACTTGGATATGGCCAATTCCAAATGAAATGCTCAAGGCGTCTTCCATTATGGGAACCAGCCAATTCCTGTTTATAGATATGCCAGTTGGTCTGTTAAACATAACAGAGAGTGTTTCAACTAACTTAAACTATAAATATCTTGCTGCAACTTATGGTTTTCATTTAACCACATTTATTAGAGTTGACGCTTTGGGACACAGGGCTTATCCTTATACCTAAGCCACCTACTCCTAATAGGCTTCAAATGCCACCCAGCTAGGGATGCGTATAAAGTTAATATACAGTATTAATAATTCTAACAGCAAGTATCTCCTAACCTAGAAAAGGTACATGTGACTTGAAATACATGTTGGCTTTTAGTACTATAAATACTGTTAACATTTGAGCATTAATATAGGACTCATATATCAACCCTCACAACATTTGAGGATAAAAAGTTTTCCTGCCTTCATTGTGCACAAGGAGAAAGTGACTCAGGGAGGTTGAGACACTTACCTAACAGCACAGCAGATGGTGAGGCCAGGGCCCAGATGGAGCAGAACACTATAGTCAGAACATCTACTCTTGGACCCTCTATGTTGTTCCTCTAGAACATTCTGCGGCTAGTGAAAGGCCACCGGCTTGGTTCTGCTGTGCTCAGCCCCTTAGTCCTAAGCCATCTTGACCACAGTGACCTAAAAGACCAGAGTGCATAGAGCATCCCATTACAGGTTACAAACATGAGTCAGTCATGGCACTGGTTTAATGAGTAGAAACCAGAAGAATATTTCCCCACACAACAGGAAATATATTTTCAGAATAATATATATGTACATATATATATATTTCTTACAAGGGTGCTTTGTGAAATGTACATATGTCTATGTTTATAGTAGGTGTCATGCCATAAGACATATTTCATTATGTCGTCATTCTCAGAAACCATATGAAGGCTACGAAGGCCGAAGGGGAATGTTGTCTGTAAAACTGACTAAACCAAGGTTCACAGGCTCAGGCAGTGGTGTTGAAGCCAAACAAGCCCCCAGGAGAGAGGAACGTCAGAACTGACCCACACTGCGATCCATTTGCCAGAAGAAATCTTCTAAATGACTGCATCTGAGGATTCCCGGAGGACCATTTTACTTAACTGAGTGTTAGAGACCAAGAGTCCTTCAGGTCCTCAGTATCCGATGCCCATGTAGATGATACTGCATAACACTGTTCGATCAAAACTGCAAAGAATCATGACAGTGACGGTGAGACAGAATGATCTGGACATTAGCTGGACATGCGTCAGACTGCGCAAGAGCGGGGCTCTCAGCAGCCCCCAATACCTCCATGACCCCGAAGTCAGAACTCACTGTGAAGGCTTCAGTTCAGAGTGGGGGGGACCAAGAGAGGGAGGGAGTCAACATGGATAAGCAGAACAGAAGCCTTGAGTTAGAAGTATTCACTGCACCACCATCCTCCCCCCATCTTTTCTTGTGTCGTCAAGAAGGGGGTTGGGAGGCTAGGAGACATAAGGACCTTCACACCTGACCATGGCTCCCTGGCCCCCTCCCTGAGGGAAAGGAAGCTCCTGAAATGTTTATTAAACGGCTGTCAGAAATTGCTTCTGAGACCAAAGCCACATTTTATCACTCTCCCTTTCTCCTCCAAATGGCAAGAGGTGGACTCAAGCCTTCTTCAAAACTCTGAGCCAAGATCAGCTGGCAGCAAATTTCCAGCCATTAACTGTGAAACTGGAAGGGCCAAGGAAGCCCATTTTATTACTGGGTCATCTATAATATATTATGAACCAAATTCATGAACATAGCCAATAGTAGATGCTCAGGCTCAAAGCCTTTAGTGTTCTTCTTCCTAACTGGCCTCAGGCCACTTCTCTCGCCGGTGAGTTATTTAGCTGTCTGTCTATCAACAAAAGGCATTTTCCCATCACTTGTTGGAAACCACTTGTGGTTTGGGGATCTCTCTTTGTACATGTAATGACAGTTTCCAATCCTCCCTGTCATCCTCTCGGATATGGACATGTGATAGAGCCTTGCTAGGATTTGTAAGGGATGCGTGCCCAGAAGCCCTTCATCAATCCTTAAAAAGGCATCTGGATCTTGGCTTTAGTCCTATCACATTTCACTTCTGGTTGTGTATGTTTGTTAGGTAGTGCAAAGGATAGAATCCTTATGAAGTTATATTCTCTCTAAAACAAGAAAAACAAAATAAAAACAGCGACCAGCAATCAAAGTAATGTTGTTAAAATGACCTATTTAAGGCTATTACCTTTCTGAAATGACCAATTAAATATTTAAAGTCAAAGCCAAGCAGCAGTTGCACAGCCTTTAATCTTAGCACTCAGGAGGCAGAGGCAGGCAGATTTTTGTGAGTTCGAGGCCAGCCAGGGAGGGTACAGAGTGAGTTCCTGGACAGCCAGGGCTACACAGAGAAACCCTACCTTGAAAAAACAAACTCCTTGAAAGTATTTAAAGTCCAAATTATTTAGAATTTAGCATAGGATGATGTCAAATACACAAGAACCGTCCCTCCCACTACCATATGCTAAGTTAAGTGGTCCAGCTAATAGCTGAATGGCTCAACCTTTATTCTGTACTGATCCTTTCACTGGACACTGGGACATGGTGGGTTTTGCAAGCCTGTTTTCCTTTTTCCTGATAGGCAGCATGATGCTGGCAGCTGCACATGAGATGGCAGATCTAGGATCCAGTCCTAGTGATCAAAGCACTTTACCTACCTTGCCACAGGGATCAGCTTGGGGATGTCAAGCCAACGAGATGTAAACCTGAGATTCATGTGTGTGCACACTTAAGCATGTGTGATGTATGAATGTTTGTGTGTTGGGGGGTTCACATGCATTTGGAGGGTCAAAGGGCAAAGGATGATCTCTGGAGTTCTCAGGAGGCATCTTCCAGAGTTTCCTTGAGGCAGTACCTCTCACAGGCCCAGGGCTTACCAATTAAGCTAGACGGACATTGCAAGGGATGTGTCTGTCTCTACCTCTCCAGTGCTGGGATTGTAAACAGGTAGCACCATGCCTGCCTTTTTCACGAGTTCCAAGAACCAAAATGCCTACCTCCATGGCAACAGAGCTTCCTCCCAAACCCAGAGATTCTTAGTCAAGTATTAAACCTACCTATTAGAGTTGTTAAACTGTCAGGATGCCAGGAAATGCTAAGAAAGAAGCCAATCAGGAGAAAGCAGCATCAAGGAATGGACAGACCACTGAGACACAGGCAGACATCTGCATATGGCATTTTGAGCACATGAGCCTGTAACGTCCATTTTCCAGGATGCACTGAGAACAGTGCCATCTTTGTCCTCCAGCTTCCTCACCTCTCCAAGAGCACCTGGAAAGTGTCACGTTCGCACGTATGTGGCAGATTTACAATTATGCGTGACCCATCCACTTCTACCTTTCTTGCTGCACCCATGTGCCAGTTAACAAACAATGGTGTCCATTTAATTAACAGTACACATTTCCAGCATCTTCTGTAATAGGCATTTAGGTTAAAGGCTGTATTTTATGAACTAACAACTTAAAATGTAACAGTAAGTAAAATATACTGCTAGATAACACTCTGAGTATTAAATTGCCTAATTTTCCATCTAAACGTACCAGAGTAAATTAAATAAAAGCTGAACCGATAAAATAGCATTTTAGCGCCAACCTTAATCTCCAAGAAGCAGGAAAAATTAAAGTTGAGGCCAAACACTAAAACGCATCTTAAATGTTAGACAGCTTAAAAACTGTTATCCCTAGGTGGCAGTATTTCAGAAAATTAGAAAAAAAGAAAAGGATGGGGGTGGGAGAGAGCATTTCCGAATGATCTGTCTAAATCACACTATCTAGATAATGGGGAAAAATGAGGGTTCGGAAATAAAAGACAAGATAATGATCTAGATTGAAAATAACTATATGCTTCTCCCTTTAAAATGTCGTAAGAATGGACTCACTCCATGAAAAATTACTCAGACGCTTTTATGGAAAGAATCTCACAACGGCACAATCCCATCTTCCCACTTCAGAGGCGTCCCCCAAGTTGCTTCTGAGGATGCCCAGTTCAGAAGGCCAAAATGAGTGACAGCAGCCTGGGCAAGGCCACATCACACCCTATCTCCCAAAGGAAACGCCCAGAGAATTCTTGCTGATAGTTAAACTCTAAAAGGGGCTTTGAATCAACATGTTTTTCCCAAAATAGACCAGCAGCTAACATATGATTCTTGATCTTTTCTAATGTAAAATGCCCCAACTCCCTAGAAAGACTCAAGGCAGCTGGTTCCAAGACCACTGTTTAACTTTTTAAGTAACTTTTTTTTTTTTTTTTTGAAACCTGAAACTCATTTTGAAATGTGAGCCTACTGATTCCAAAGTCCCACGGTGACTTAGCTCCAGGCTACACTCTGTTCACAGTGTGAAACGTCAAGGAGCAAGCTGACAGGAAAGCTCTCCTTTCATACCCACACTCTACCACACCAGTTCCACTCCTTCAGTCCTTGCTCGCTAGTAGCTGCCACTGTACACAAGCATCACCAAGGTTCACCTCGGGGCTGGGAAGTCAGCTCAGCTGGTGGATGCTTTCCTAGCGTGCAGAAGACCCTGGGATTGATCCCCGGGACTGTAAATCAGATGTGGTGGTGCAGACCTCTAACCCCAGTTCTCAAGAGGAAAAGCAGGGACCTGAAGTTCAAGGTTGGATGTCAAGATGGTTTGTGCCAAGCCTGACAAACTGAGTTTCATTTCTGGGAAGAAGAGAACAGACTCCCACAAGTTGTCCTCTGATCCCCATACATACACTATGGCACACACATATAAACTATATATATATTGTGTGTGTGTGTGTGTGTATGTGTGTGTGTGTGTGTGTGTGTGTGTGTGTGTTTCATTCCTTTACCCTCACGCTTCTCACCCAGTGACTGTCACCTTCTCTTAGAAAAAACGAGCTAATTCTTATTTATCCAGGCTCGTATCAGATAGTGCCTCAACCTTACGCTACCTTATCTGCCTCTTCCACAGTTGCCAGCTTATGAAATAATCCCTCATGATTATATTTGTAATCGTTTTTCAAGTGAGCCCCTTCCTAGGCTGTGTGCTTCAAGGGAACAGAGTCCACTTCCACCGTGTTCACCTGTGCCTCCCCCCAAGTGTCCTGCGTCCAGGCGCTGCTAGTCTCGTGTTATAGCAACTTGGCATGCCCTGTTTGGTTGATTTCCCTGGGAGGCCTGCAGCAGGAGGAGAGGACTTGAGGGAGAGAGAGGTGGGGGTAGGGACTAGGAGGAGAGGAGGAAGGGAAAACTGTGAATGAGATGTAATATAGGAGAAGAATTTAAAAAACAAAACAAAAACAAACAAACAAACAAACAAAAAACCAAAGGCTAAATGAATACAGGTGCTAGACCCCACCACCACCATCACCACGAGTTGAGATGTTTTATTAAAAGACAAATATAAAAACAAATAAGTAAACAGAGCTTAAAAATAGCCTGATACAACACGCCAATTTTCAGATGGCTATCTCATATTCCCTTACCCCACTTCCAAAAGCTTAAAGGATAAATTAAGCCACGCTGAGTGGCATACAAGTCCTGTCCTAGCTATTTGGGAACTGAGGTTAGAGGGCAATAGAGTAAGACCCTTGTCAAAACAAAGACAGAACAAAAACCTAACAAAATCACTTGGAAATCCGATCTTGCCTTTTAAATAGAAAAGACTTACCACAGGATTGGAGGCATTGTTAATCACTTTGATTAATTCTATCCTAAACAGAAATGCTATTAATTCATCCTTTCCATACCATAAACCTGGTAAGTCACTCTGGGCACATGCACTTCCATCTATAGCCACATGTATGCTCTGTGCTGTGTGCAGCATGCATGCACACAAACCTTGCTGGGTATGTTCTGGGACTTGACTGCATAATGTTGGCCTGGGCTGCAGGGGGATTGCATGCCAATGTTGTGGGTGGGAAAGTGAACTCCATGCTTCCTGCAGAAGGATGTACGGATGACAATGACATAACTGGTGGACAACTGCCTTCTTGTCTCGGGAAGCTCAGGAGGCTCCTAACTGCCCCCTATTCAGCCTTCAACCCGGCCCAGAGCAGGAATCCCTGGCACGTGAAGCCTGCATGGAGGGTGAGCAAGGAACAGTGCGATATTCTTGTTTCTTCCTGTTAAGTAGGATTATTTTTTTCTGGAATAAATGGCCGTATATAAAAAACATGTAACAAGCAAAAACAGAAACCCCGTAGCTTAAATTTGTGTTCCCAAGAAGATAATAAATTTATTGAATTGTCTGCTGTCTCTGAATTTTTCTGCCAACATTTTTTATGTTACTTATTTATTTATCTTAGTAACATTGGCCAATAGGTATATAGGATCAGATGGCAAGGGTTTAAGGAAAATTGACAGGAGAAAAATCTTCAAACTTCTATTAACCTCTTTTCTTCTTTAGGTTAAGAACAACCACTGTTCATGCTCAGCAGTGGACTGCGGCGTTGGAGGCACATTTGTGAATCATGGCAAAAGGGCAAAGCACTCACTACCAGTGCTCTGCTGAAGCCGAGCAGGAAAATATGTAGACTTCTGTGCTTTGAAAAAAAAAAAAATCCAATTCTCACTGACTATATGCTCAACAAAAAGTGAATGAAACATTTTAAATTGATAAACCTGTTACAAGTGATATGGAATATTTTCAGAGAGCCAAGTAACTAAAACAACCCAGAACCACACCTCAGCATTATGTGTATAGTGTTAAATATGAAGTAATTCAAAATTTGACTACATGGGAAATCTTTAACTATATGCTCTTATTGAGAGTGACTTAAAGTCAAAGGCAATTAAAGGCCATGAAAAGACATCACTGACAACTATGTCCCTATAAGACTTAAAGATAATAAAATGGTTTATCTTTTCCTATTAGCATTTTTCTAAACAGGGTATATATATCCACAGAAATATATTTAGGATAAACAGTGCTGTAGTCTCCAAAACGGCCAATGAGCCTACAGAAGCAGAAGAAAACACACAAACAGCATTGGGTCTTGACCCAGAACAGGCACGGGCAGCATCTGTCATGTCTGGCACACTAAGCAGACCCTGGCAGGCGCTCTGCTTCCATGGTCTCTGATCAGGGCTGGATGGCTGCAGTTTGAAAGGCTGCTGTTTATACCCTTCAATTAGAATAAAATGGCCACCACAGTGAGTTTATAGCTACAATGAATAGAGCAGCATCCTACTATCAAAGTTACTTTTAAAGCCACATACTTAAAACACAACAGAATCCAAGTAATTTATTCCAACCCTCTAGGCTAGGGGGCAGTTCCCATTCATCACGCATATGTGTGCACAGTGACTTCCCTCTCGGAATACAGCAGAGGAAGGTGGGAAAGACAAAACAGGAATTTAGAGAAGAGAAACACAGCAGGTTCTACTAGACAGGTGATCACACAGTGGTAACTCATGCCAAGTGGGTGTCCTAAAAAGAACAGAACAAAACACACTTTATCTGGGATATCCCCCCAACACCGTGTGTGTGTGTGTGTGTGTGTGTGTGTGTGTGTGTGTGTGTGTGTGTATTTGCGTATAAAAGTGTAAATGTATTTGTGTCAGGATGCAAACCTATAAGCCACAGAAAGCCTATAGTGTTAGACTTCACCTTCTGCCTTGAGGTGCTGCATCCGCCATGCTAGTTGGCCCATGATATTTCAGGGAGTCTCCCCTCTAGACCTCCCATCTCACTGTGTGAGTACTGAGATTACAGACACTACTGCATCCAGGTCTATATGGCTGTTAAGGAGCCGAACTCAGGCCTCATGTTTGCATGGCAAGCGCTTTAGCCACTGAGCCATCTCTTCAGCCCTTTATTTGGGACCTTCCTCTAGTATGTTCATGAGAACTATATGAGAATATTAAACAGCCATTCCTCAGGCCTGTCAAATACAGTCTGAGAAACTGCAAACCAAGAGGAGCCTTGGAAGCCACAACAATGTGTAATATAATAACTTGAAACTGAAAGGGCTAACTGGTCAACCTTAAGGGACCTAGGGATGCAGGCCAGAGGTAGAGGGGGTATGTTGGCTAGTTTTATGTCAACTTGACACAAGCTAGAGTCATCTGAGATAAAGGAACCTCAATATGGCCTCCATAACACTAGGCTGTAGGCAAGCCTGTCAGGTGTTTTTTTCATTAGTGATTGGTGGGCAAAGGCATAGTCCATTGTGAGTGGTGCCACTCCTGATCCTGCAGTTCTGGGTTCTTTTTTTTTTTTTTTTTTTTTTTTAAAGCATGTTGTACAAGACACGAGGGGTAAGCCAATAAGTAGCAAGTCTCTATGGCCTCTGCATCAACTCCTGCCTCCAGGTTGCTGCTCACTTTAGTTTCTGCCTTGGCTTCCCTCAAAAACTCATGATTCAGGATTTGTAAATCCTTTCCTCCCTCCCTAAAGTTGCTTTGAGTCATGTAGTTTCAGCACAGCGACGATAACCTAACTAAGACAAGAGGGTCATATGCACTACCACATACATGCAAAACAAAGCTACTAAAGTAACTTGAAGAAAGCATCCTCTGTACCTTAATTCATAATAACTCATCAATTCTAGTTCATAAACTATAAATACACCATACTAACATGAGGTCCTAATAACAGGAAGCTGAGTGTCGAGTAAATGGGAACTCTATCTTTGAATTATTTTTGTTGACCTAAAATTTCAAAAAGTTAAAATTTAACTTTATTGAGTAAGGTGGCTTGAATGAGAATGCCCCTCATAAAGGCAAATGTTTGAATATTTCAATGCCAGCGAGTGGCACTGTTTGAAAGGACTTGTAGAAGGAAAGGTGTCACAGGGGGTGAGCTTTGGGGTTTGAAAAGGCCCATTCTAAGCCCAGAGTCTTTCTCTTCCTGCTGCCTGGGATCCAGATGTAAAACTCTGAGCTACTTCTCAAGCGCCATGTCTGCATGCCTGCTGCCATGCTTCCCCCATGGTGATGGACTGGACCTCTGAAAGTGCAAGCCAGCCCCAATTAAAGGTTTTCCCTTATAAGAGTTGTTGTGGTCATGGTGTCTCTACATGGCAACAGAACACCGACTAAAGACATGGAGTTTAATGGTTTGGTTTCCACATAAAGACAAGAAAGAAATACATTTCTGGTATTTCTGTCCATCTTTAAATTGTGTTTTAAGTTTTTGAGACAGTAGCTCTTCTATGTTGAATTAAAACAAAAGAGGTCCTAATCAGGACCCAGAAAGGGAGGCTGTGAGGTCATCCATGCCATTTAACCATTAGGGACCACTGCTGCATGAGAAAACACCAGAGAAGAGCGAGGGGGTTAGGATGTGCGGAGCAAATCCCATGCTCACAATCACCTCGGCATCTTTTGTTGTTGTTGTTGTTGTTGTTGTTGTTGTTATTTATTATTATGTATACAGTGCTCTCCCTGCATGCACACCTGCAGGCCAGAAGAGGGCATCAGATCACATTATAGATGGTTGTGAGCTACCATGTGGTTGCTGAGACATGAACTCAGAACTTCTGGAAGAGCAGTCAGTGCTCTTAAACTCCGAACCATCTCTCCAGCCCCAACACCTTGGCATCTTTAAGAAACATGTGCACAGTGGAGAAGGGTGCTCTGCAACATTCCCTGAACTTCTCCGAACACAGAACTGACTTAGAGGGGAGGGTGGCTCTGCAGAGCTAACGTTTCATGATACAAGTTTAGTCAGCGCAGCTCTTTTTCATCCTGGGCAGTTGGGATTCTGGCTCCTTGATCTCAAGGCCCAGACACAGCCCTACCTGCTCTACCACACACACGGCACACAGCAAGAGTATCAGATCTGGGATTCCTGGTGCCACAGTAATCACCGTGACATGTTTAGTGACGGATGCAGGAAGCAGGGGACTCACACCAGAGTTCTGCAAGGTTCTAAAAGGAAAGCGAGGGCTGAAATCTGGGCAGTCAGTGAAAAGGATGAGAGACTCGAAAACTCACAGATAAGATATGTTCTCCCTGCTCAGCACCACTGTGCTTTGATGGCTGACTTTAATTTGTAAGGAAGAGCTACAGTACACTGGGGATTTTCCCTTCAGAAACTACGACTATTGACAGTCAGTGCAGATAGCCCAAGTCCTCGGCAAACTCAGAGGACCCGCAACAGCCTTCAGACTGATTGTCATTAAAAAGCAATAATAATGTTATTTGTTTATTTGTTTGTTGACTGCATGCAGTGTTTATTCTGTACATATGTGCAGATACCACATGTGCACCTGGTATCTATGGAGGCCCTAAGACAGCAAGGGCTTCTGGGATGACAGTGGCTGCAGTTACTTCTGATAACTCAGCCAGTGCAGGTAAAGAGACTCAACTAGGTTCATGGTGAAAATAAAGGGCTTTCTACTCAGATTTGTTCTTTCTGGGGCTGGAGAGATGACTCAATACTTAAAAGTGATTGCTACAGAAGCAAGAGGAACAGAACCCGGGTGCCCAGCACCATGTAGTGCTGGGTGGGCAAGGTGACTCACCTGTAATTCCAGTGCAGGGACACCCGCCCCCTGGGAGCCAGCTAGCCAGCGAGGCTAGCCATGTTGGCAAACTATGTTCCACTGAGGGACTCTGCCTCAATAAATAAGATAGAAAGCACCTGAGGTGGGTACCCGTGTCAACCATAGGGCCCTATATGCATGTGAATGGAGAGGAATACTTACACACACACACACACACACACACACACACACACACACACAGACACACACGTGCCCATGTACGTGCAAACATGCATACATACTACTATGCACACATGAGAAAAATTAAATTTGTTCATTGTTTAAATTTTGTCATTAAATGCTCAAGCTTCGTTATGTAACCCTTCAAGTAAGATTGCTCACAGGTGTAACATGTACATGGCAGATGAACATTTTAAGTAGATTTTATATAAATAATGGTAAAAGAGATCTTTCTGCCCTTCTAGCTACGATTTTATTATTTGTTATAGTATAATATGTCAGCTATCTAATGTAGTCTAAGAGGTGAGGATTTTATCTAATCAAAACTCAGTTGGCTGAGACCCAGAAGAGGGCACAGAACCCTCCCTTAGAATTTTTTTGGGTTGAGCCACTTTGTGCCTCAAGAACAGCCCATTCCACATGTAGAAGAACAAATATACTGGGCTGTAGCTCTCCAAAAGAGCACTTGCCTGCGATATACATGGCCCTAGGCTCAACTCCAGCACTGTAAAGAATACAGTATTTCTCTATAATTCATAGTTGGGTAGTAGCCTACCCTTCAGTTAATATAAAGCTTAAAAGCATTTCAAATGTAACTGGAATGTAAGGTTAGACAATGATAAAGCTTTTATAAAAAGGGAGTCCTTTCCTATACTTGGGAAGGCAATTTTTAAAGAAATTAGAAGGTAGAAACTAAACTCCTATTTTCCCTGGCTCTCAAGCTCCTGATAACAAGAGTGCAGAACTGAGCTTAGCAGGAGGAAGTAGAAAGGCTGGGGCAGTGGCAGAGGCTGCCTGGTGATAGCCACTCCCCTTACCAGGGATTTCAGCCGGCCCTTTACAGGGGAGCTGCTTCAGTGATGCCATTAACACATGCAGAGATCAAAATGCTTTGCAAACTTCCTCCCACCAACTCCACACTCCAGTGATGCTTCCTCGGGGCACTAGTGGTCCTTTCTGCTTTCCTAGCTCCTCCCTTAGTCTTCCACATCCATAGACAACTGTATATGCCAGAGAGTTCCAACAAAGCAGAGCTGCTTACGACAGTGTGGCAAATCCATCTGACTGTGCAGGGGCCACCATCCAAGCGAGAGGCAGCAAGAGTTTTCTGACTGATACCTAGACAACAAATGCAAAATGCTAATTTCATCTTCGAAGCAGTGGACACAGGAAGGTGAACTGGTTGCTTAGGACCCTGATAATGTAGTTCCCGTAAACACCCTCACTTTAGTAAGAATGACACAGAATAAGCAAAGAGA
Organism: Acomys percivali; assembly: GCA_907169655.1. Classification (NCBI taxonomy): domain Eukaryota; kingdom Metazoa; phylum Chordata; class Mammalia; order Rodentia; family Muridae; genus Acomys; species Acomys percivali. Next base: position 90,275,511 of record OU015753.1, on the reverse strand, counting down.
AAGAACCTGTCTCCCCCTTTGGAGTGGAGCAGCAGAGTCTTAACCTAGGGCTCTGCTCTCTGCCTGTCTTGTATGATCTGTTCCCTGAGTATATCCATGCATAACACACACACACACACACACACACACACACACACACACACACACACA
>OU015753.1:90252313-90261557 GCA_907169655.1 Acomys percivali | reverse complement strand
TGTGTGTGTGTGTGTGTGTGTGTGTGTGTGTGTGTGTGTGTGTGTGTATGTGTGTGTGTACATGTGTGTATACTCATGTGTACTACTCATGTTTGAATAGCGACTACTGAGCCTGTGTGTGTGTGTGTGTGTGTGTGTGCCCGAGCATATCTATACTACATGTGGCTATCAGAAGAGGGTGTTAAAGTCTCTGAAACTGGAGTTACAGGTAGTTGGGGGCCACCATGTGGGTTCTGGGAATCAAATCCAGTCCTCTGCAAGAACTGTGAGCACTCTTAAGCACTAAACCATCTCTCCGGTCCTTTTGTTGAAGTTTTAAATCCACAGAAATGGCTATTTTTCTATCAGACATCAATCAGATCTTAACTTTATGTCCTTTCACCATAAAGGTAGTGACAATGAAATGCCAAGAGGTCTAGAAAAATCTGGTCCCATCTGCTCAGCTGAAGCAGCATGAGAAGCTCCCAATAATAAAATGGAAGCGCATGCCAGACCTGTGACAGCGCATGGCAAGGCAAACAGCTAGTGCTTTGGACACAGCTCACACCCTAGGGCACTCACTGCCCACGCCAAGACCACACAGCCATTGAGCTTTAACATGTGACACTAAATTTCCAAATGGCAACTCATGTGAGCTGAACTCCCAATTCATTGAAATATTAAGACAATTACAAATAGCCAAAACACTAAGAATGTAACATCTATATAATGCCTGATTGTGTCATGGCTCTTCTTATTATAGGTAATCTATTGTATACATGTGTGATAATATAAATGTATATGTAAAAAAATAAAAATAAAAATAAAAATAAAAATAAAAATAAAAATAAAATATTAAGACAACTCCAGGACATGGTTATCTCATGCCCAATGTCCTTTCCAAGAGTAAGGTCAAAGAAACAGATGACAGAGCACGCAGTAGGACTGCCAGAAGCTCTGAATTCTTAATAGAACAGAATCTCCCTCAATCATTGGATAGGCTATACGGTAGAGAGAATACAGTTGAGAACATGGCATGGTGGATGGTTTTAAAATGCAGAGGAACAGGGAAAAGTAGAAATACAGTCTTGATTGGAGAGCTCTATTTAGCCTACATCCTTTCCTCTGACCTTCATTCGCTGCTTGTCTTGGTATAATTTCCCTGCTGTCTTTGCAAAAGACCTGAAGATCAGGAACAAATAGTTCAGCTATGTTCCTCAGCACCTTGGCTTCTGGTAGACTGCGCTTGCTGAGCACATCCTTAGTGGCCCCACTGGCCACTAGGGTTTTCATGCATCTGCCTTAAACGTTTTCTTATTATATTTATTATGGGGATTTTGCTAAAGATGATTCACACTTTATTATAGTACATATTATGTTACATATGTTGCAAAGTATCCACTTTACAAGGCCCTCTAACTTACTTCATAGAATCATTTATTTTTTAAAATATATTTTATTAATTTATTCATATTACATCTCAATTGTTATCCCATCCCTTGTATCCTCCCATTCCTCCCTCCCTCCCTCCCTCCCTCCCTCCCATTTCCCCTTATTACCCTCCCTTATGACTGTGACTGAGGGGGACTTCCTCCCCCTGTTTATGCTCATAGGGTATCAAGTCTCTTTTTGGTAGCCTGCTATCCTTCCTCTGAGTGCCACCAGGTCTCCCCATCCAGGGGACATGGTCAAATATGGGGCACCAGAGTTCGTGTGAAAGTCAGTCCCCACTCTCCACTCAACTGTGGAGAATGTCCTGTCCATTAGCTAGATCTGGGTAGGGGTTCGAAGTTTACTGCATGTATTGTCCTTGGATGGTGCCATAGTTTGAGCAGGACCCCTGGGTCCAGATCTGCCAATCACAATGTTCTTCTTGTAGGTTTCTAGGACCTTCTGGATCCTTCTATTTCCCCATTCTCCCATGCTTCTCTCACGTAGAGTCCCAATAGGAAGTCTTCCCCTCTGTCCCACTTTCCTGATAAGTGAAGACTTCCATGGGACATGCCCCTTGGGCTAGTGTCCAGATATAAGTGAGTATATGCCATTTGACTCTTTCTGCTTCTGGGTTAACTCACTCATTATGATCATTTCTAGTTCAATCCATTTATCCACAAATTTCGGGAATTCCTTGTTTTTTAATAGCTGAGTAAGAAGCTGATCTTGTGTCCCTTTTCAAAGTGAATAAAAAAATCTTTTTATAATCTTATCTTCCCTTTATGAATTTACCTAATTTACTAAAAACAATGAAACAACAACAATAACAAAAGACCCATAACAACAAGCATTTAACGAGGTCTCATTGGGCAATGTACTCTACCTATATTCATATCCCTATATGACATAAGTATATACACGTATATTCATGTATCTCCATACTCTATCTATTCTCATATACACTATAGATTTTTATGTTAGAGATTGATAGAGATGCCTTCCATGGAGAGCTTATCTTTAGCCTTATATATTCTTAACCATACATACTCATATATACAATCACATATTTATATGTGAAGAATATATGAGATATACATTTATATCCAGTCATCTCTCATTATCCATTGGGAGTTGATCAAAATCTGTAGATGCTTAGTGCCTTACATACAATAGTACTGTACCTTCAGAGAGTGCACACGCATCCTCTTGGACACGTTCATGCCAACTAATCACAGTACCTAACACATTTACATGTAACAGAAGTGGCAACTCTACTGTGCTGTATCGGGGAAAATGGCAAGGGACAAGTCCGGCCATGTTCTGTACAGGAGATTTTTTTTTTCATAGCATCTTTCACCTATGATTATTTGATTATTTCAGTCTGCAGACAGGGAACCTGTAGATCCAGGCTAAATGTATATGCTATACAGATTTCATATAAAAACACAGGCAGATGAATGGACAGACTGATGGGAAGGAAGAGAAATACTTCATACCCTCTGGTGGCTTTTCTACAGGGAAGAGACACTAGCCATGGAAATAGCTGAAGAAACACTAGTGAGGGTCTTGGTACACCTGGGATGCGAACCACAGATTCCTGCAGCAACAGCAGTTTTAAAGGCTGGGCTGTGTGCGGAAAAGCAACATCATCGTAAAGCAAAACTAAACAATAGAATACAGCAAAATGCTAGCAAGGCTGAAAACCTTTCTTCCCTGTACTAGAAAAACTACAATCGCCATACCACAAATCTGTCATGCTTGTAGGACACATACAAATGCTGACTGCAATTTCCAACTGTTAGCAAAGTGAAGCAGAAAGCAAGCTGCAGGCATGGAAACGTGCAATGCACCATCCAAGCCATCTGGACACCAGCGAAGCTTAGATAGGAATGGGGGGGGGGGGGACATGATCAGAGATAAGGACTCAAGGAAACATCACCAAGAAGCTAACCTTCCCATGAGTCCTTGGTGCTACTACCTGTGCCCTCAATCAGGTGTAAGACCTCTCACAGGGTCAGCTCAGCTCTTGCATACACCTTCACCTTGTCATGGCCTCCTAAGAACCGAGCCCAGCCTCCCTGTGAGTGGTCCATGCTGTTCCTCACCTGATGCGGGCCCTTGAGAAGACCGAAGGACCTGGTCTTTGAAGGCCTGAAACCGAACAAACCAACCTGTGTAGAATTAAGTTCCTGCAGCTCACTCAGAATGCCTTTGTCCATGTCCTGTGTTCTAACGGGTTCTGGCCTGCCTGATGGTTACTTTCCAATCATCAAATCTGAGTTGAGGGAGAGCTGGCTAGGCAGTCCCAACGGAAGCAAAGCTAGGCAGCTAGGCAGGGGAAAGATGAGACTCCGTACACAGTGTGGAGTGGGCAGCTCCTCAGAGAGCAGTGTATAGATGTGGCCATGGCAATCAAGAGTCCAAATGGCTGGGCGATTTCTCAAATTTATAATATTAGCAAAACTAAGGGAAAAAACTAATCTAAAAGCACTATTTAGCTAACTAGCATTTTGACAGAAAGTTTCTCAACCAGGTAAGTAAAAAATACATGTATCGTGGTTCTATGAGATGTAAAAAAATCTTAACACTGAAACAGGGGTCCTGTGTGTAAAGCGGCCCAGCCACTACTGGTAGAGCCAAGCTGGACGCCAAACAGAGCTGGATTCAAATCATGGCCACTTCCCTCGGTTGAACCTGTGTAACACGATGGACAGGAAACCACCACCCTTCAGGCTGCTGGCCAGGAACAAGCCTGGCTAGTGACCAGCTCCTCAGCTGATTTACTAGGCTCATACAGTCCAAAAGCAAGTACACGTCGGAGAGCAGGACTGGGCATCACAAACATTACAATGAGCCCCCTAGTCTGTTCTCGAAGACAGAGTGGGACCAACCATTGTGGCCCGTGATCAATGCAACCAGGCCCATGAGGCATGTCTACAAACTGAGGTGGCGGGGGGGGGGGGGGGGGGGGGAGGAGATGTGGGGGAGATGGCTGTGTTGTAGGGTTTTAATGAATCCTTCCCTGACTTCTGCAAACATTCAATGCTGTCATGTGCAGCTCTGTCACAGCAGAGAACAGACTGAGCCTCCTGTCCTTGTGACGCTCCCCTCAACAATGCAACTTAAAACAAAAAGCGTGATGAAGACAATTTAAGTCAGGAAAAGGAACCTCGGAGGAAGAGGAATGAGAAGACAGCAACCTTGAACACATAGGCACAGGCTTGGGCAGGGAGGAACCAGGGCAGAACTCTGAGGGGCAACCTGTCCATCTTGCGCATGGAAAAGCCCACTGCTACTCTGACCAGCCACTTTTAGATGGTAAGGATATTCGACGTGTTTCATTCCAAGCGACTGAAAGAATGTTGACCCAGGTTTAAAAAAAAAAAAAGTCCTTCAAGGAAACAGTCCTAGCGTGATGGGAGAGTCTGGCTTATGGTGATCTGTTTGCTGGCAGGGGGCAGAATCCAGGGCCTTACGCACACTAGCCCACCAGCGTGCCACTGGGCTGCACACCTGATGGCTTGTGTATTCTCTTTTGATTTTCTGACTTCCTTTGTTCTTTTGGCCAGGACGATCAATATGCAAATGCAAAGACGCTATAAATACACGCTCCCTCGGGTAACACCTTTCCTCATTCACCTGGCACATGTTTACCTGGTGCGACAATAAACAGTCCAGATGTCTACCTCGTGAGTAAGAGCCGTGTCACAATGGCAGTGATTTGTTTAAAGAATGTTGCCCACTGCATAATTACCCTATAGGCTGCCATCTGTCTCCAAGTCCTCCTAAAACTAACCATATGTTGTTTTTGTCAATGCTGATCCCATCGCACACGCCCTTCTCCAAAGAAAATGATACACGTTTTTTTCCTTGAGGTGGAGTCTTGGAGGATGCACATGCTTGGTTGCTACCCTGTTTGCTTTTGGTGTAGAGACGTCTCCATTTGGCCTGTTCATGCCTTGACCATGGCTGCCAAGCTAAACAGCAGTCACAATTTTTACAAAGTTCTGAAGGGGCCCTGGAGACACTGGGTTTGCAGGTACTAAGTCCAGAATTGCATTTGTCCTCTGTGGTTTGACCTGGAGATACGAAGAGACACGTGCTTCAGAAGATATATCCCAGGAACACTTTTCCTCACCACCATCTACTGCAGTGTAAAACACCACCAGGGGAAAACAGCAGGTTTCAAAGTGCAGAACGTCCACTCTTAACAAGGATAACAACTAGAAATGAATTTAAGTCATCACTCGAAATGGTGGGAAGCAGCCGTGTAATACTGCTTTGATTGACAGGACCAAGAGTTCTCAAACTGTTAACTACCAATCTCATATCAGCCAGCAACAGTCAATAAGCAGCATCCACACCAAGTGTTCTGGACCTCTGACTAATGATTATCTCCAAGGTGTGCCTGTGACTTAAAATAATACTGCATGGAACACAGGGCACTTGGGTACCTTAAGAATGAGGGCTCTCTCTAGGGGCAGCAGTGGGCCATTAACACAGCTGCTGGGTATGGCGACACCAGTTCTTCAACAACCAGGCCCCTTAGGGTCACGCTGAATTAATCTGACCCGCGGTCTACAGACTCAAGCATAAATCATAGTTACAAAACTGGCCATAATGTCATCGTTGTAAAAGGCCATGAGCTTCTACCAAGGCAAATGGTTCACTTGGCCTGGGAAAGGGTGTGTTGAACTGAATCCCAGGGAGCAGAGAGGAGGTTCTTAGCTTTCCACCTCGCTTAATTCATTAATCCCCGAGGGTAATCCTTATCACCAAAACCAGCCAACCTCTTAAGTCCTTAAAGGTTTAGCAAGTATTTCACCGCCTTACTGAAGTTGAACTACATGTCTACCACCTCCACCTCACAAATGCACCAACAGTTTCCTCCTCCCGGTGGATCTGAGTTCTGCTAAGCGAGATTTCCCCTCTGTGCACCAGCAGCAGTTAGCTCTCGACTCAGTAAGTGGGTTAGGCTCATCCCTGGCCAGTCTTAAAGTTATCCCTCATAGATCTCGAACACTCTCCAAGGGGCCTCCCTAACTCCAGGCGTTTCAGACAGGGTCTCGGCGGCACACTCCTGTCCACCGGAGCAGCAGACAAACACAGCTTCCCATGATGACAAGGACGTCACTGAGAAAGGCGTCTCAAGCGGAGCTACACAGTGCAAGGCAAGCAGGAGAGCACAGAGGCATGGGTACGAATACTCAAAACACAGTAGCACAGGGAATTACTTATGTAAGTCATCGGGACAGTCTTAGTGTTTCAAAAATTTCTCAGATCACACATATATATATACAGGTTTTCTAAAATTTCAGTAAAGATTTAAGGATGTAATATATCCACAGTGGGATGGGGAGTTCAGTTTTAGGGAAGAAACAGCTCCTCCCTGTCAGTCCTCCAGAAGACACTCTCACTGCTAATCCTTCAGCCTCAAGCCCTTGACACAAGCCTGTGGGGGTGGCATGGGGGGACAGCATGGGAGCCTGGGGGACACAGCTTCCCCAGCTCTTCTGCTTGGTCTTTTTCTCATGCTATGTCTGTTCTGGCCAGTCAGAGCTGGGAGGGGATGTGAAGGGACGGGGGCAAGGGTGGGGGGCGGGGAAGACACGATACAACAAATTCCAGAGTTTTGTTTCCTTAGATTGGACAAGGGGACTAGGAATAACATCTGAACAATTTTCTACCTTAATTCACAACAATAACAATCCCCTTATTTAAAAAAAAAAAAAAAAAAAAAAAAAAAAAAAAAAAAAAACCTACTAAAAAAAAAACTCTCCTCAAAGGCTTCCCTGTCCCTTAAATCGTCAACAGATTCCACATCTACCCGCTATTATGAAAGCTTTTTCTGTTTCAACAGGAACTCAGCTGTCCTGGTTTATGTTCAATGTTATTTTTGTGGATCAGTTTATTGTAGTTCCTTCCTCCGTCTCTGAAGGGCTAGAGTGTCTGCCACCTCTAGATGCTCACACAATTTACAACAGGATAAAAAAAAGATCAAGAAGTATTCTCTTTTCTTTGTCTCACAATTTATACGCACAATCTACTTTTCCAGTGCTATTAAGACTTTGGTATCAAATCTATTTTATGCACTTACCACCAAAAAGAAGGAAATCCACAACAGAATCAGTACTGGAGAACAATTAACTTTCTATCTCCTTTCATAACTTACGTAAATTACCTATACTCAGGCCTGCCTCCGCCCCTTATATTTTAGCCTTTCTTCACATTTAGTAAAAGCTTCAAATGTTTCAATTAAGTAAAAATGAATCAGCAGTATTATAGAACTTAAGTCTACGAGATCCACAAAATTTACTTTTTAATGAAAGAAATTATAATTACCCAGGTGAACATTAATCAAAGTAGGTCATCTATAATGACCACACAGTCTAGACTCTGCGCTTCAAAAATGGCATGGCTAATGATTTTTAAACACACATTCACTTACTATATTTTATTGAGCCTCCTCTTTTAATATCCATGACTATAGAAAGTAACTGCTTTAAAGTCTATTTAAAAATAAAAACTAAAACATAATTTGAAAACCCATATCCCACATATTTACCCTTTTCATATTTCCACTCACTCAGAAGGCAGAAGCCTGGTCATCTGTTTTGGATTCTGGTGCTCTTGTATTACATTCAAGTCCTGTGAAGATGTGTACCTCTCCTTTGGAAGCTACTGGGGTGCTACTGATTTGACATGTTTCCTGCTCTTCCAATTTCCCAAGAGTCTGTGCACCAGAATGCTTACTTGTTGTGTTTTACCCGTGACACTCCAGTACCCTCACTGCTCGGCTTTTCTACCACAGATCTCTGCTACTATGAAATACATACTTTCCCCTCATGGAACCAGCCCAGCATTGGCTCCAAGGCCTTATAGGACCGCCACCTACCATTGTATAAGTGATGTTATTTGCCAAAAAAAAGTTTCTTAAGCTCTGCTCTATCTAAAGGGCCGTTTATTTGGGACCTTTCCTATATCAACAGACTCACAGAGTTCAGAGTGAACCTCAGAAAGGAGTATGGTTAAGATAACCTGAAGATGAAAAAAAAAAAGGGGGGCGGGGACTGGTTTAGGGGAGTGGCCTGGTTTGGAGGAATGATGGTTGGAGAGTCCAACCTTGCAGCTCAAAGCAGAGCTCCTGGGCACTGGCAGTGACAGCCTGGCAAACAGCTTCACTGTGGAACTGGGGATTATCACAAAGCTAATTCTTAGACTGGCTTATTCCAGGCTGGTTGAGGATGACCTTGAACTTCTATTTCCAATCTCCCTGCTTCCACTCCCAAGCACTGGGTTTTCAGGTGTGCATCAGGACTCCTAGGTCCTGTGGCTCTGTGGATGGAACCCAGGGGCCCCCTGCAACTGTAGGCAAAGGCTCTACCTCCCGAGCCACTCAGATGGGGCCTGGGTTCATAAAGAGATAACCAAAGGGAGTGGCTGAGGTGCCTGGTGCTTGGAAAGCCCAGAAGGCATTAACTCCTTCTAGAGACCTATTTACTAGTTCAGGCACTAAGAATCCCTTCACGGACTCAAAATCACTGGTTACACATGCCGCCCCCCGGGGGTGGGGGTGGAGGACCGCCTACATCACATCGGATCACAAGATTCAACACACATCCTGCTTTTTCGGCACTTATTAATTCTGGGGAGTTAATTAAAAAGTGGAATTTATTTTAGGAAAGGAACCCAAACAGCGATGCGGAGTTAATCAATTATGCAAAGCTGTACGGTCAGGAGGCAGACCAAATCTCACAGAGCCTCCTCCTGAGACGGCACTTATGACACGAGTGGAAACCCTGACACCTGTATCTCTGACAGCTGTGGAGGA
>OU015753.1:90217674-90240347 GCA_907169655.1 Acomys percivali | reverse complement strand
ACACCTGTCCAATCTCTGCAGATGCCTGCTTCACAGAATGCTCACACGTGCCCAGTCTTACCTAGATAAAGCCCAGAGTGTGAACACTTGAGTGTCCCATTCCCAAAGCTATAGACTTCCTATTTCCTACCCTGTGCAAATCAAAATACCTTCCATGCTAAACTTCTTGCACAGATTAGGAAGGCAGTGTGAACAAACGCACTCCTGTGCTAAGAGCTGGAGGCCCTTAAGCAACAGCGGCCCTGAGTTTAAGAGCCAGATGGGTACCACTATTGTCCCACGTGGCTGCTCTGGTCTCAGATGAACTGATGGGCAGCACTCAGCAATGCGCCAGGTGACCTAAAATCACAGGAGGTGAGGAAGCTTGCAGAGAATGACTTATCTGGTCATTTCAGGGTAGGAAGTTCACTGTGTTTACAGGCTGGACTCACCCTGTCTTGTTCTCTGCGCCCCCAACATGATTTCTTCTTTGGTTTCTTTCCTCTTTCTGCACACTGGAACTCACAGGTCCTCACACAAGTCTCACAGTCATTAGCATCATGATAGTGACAACAGGATGCCATGCATACACTACAGGCTGTCGAGGAACAAGAGTATTGCTCAGAGTATCCTCCAGTTCCTTTGCACTGCACCCTACCAGGCACTCTGCAGCACAGCATTCTCAATCCTAGGAGCAAACAGACATCGTTTGCAGCAGGTGCCTCTCCTCACGGCCGTACCATCAATAGCACAGACTTGCATGGTGTGGCTGAAGGAGATTTACCTTGGGCCTTTTAGAAAAAAACATGTGGCGCACGCCTTTAATCCCAGCACTTGGGAGGCAGAGGCTGGTGGATCGCTGTGAGTTTGAGGCCAGCCTGGTCTACAAAGCGAGTCCAGGAGAGTCAAGACTACCCAGAGAAACCCTGTCTCAAAAAACTAAAAACAAACAAAAAGAAAGAAAGAAAGAAAGAAAGAAAGAAAGAAAGAAAGAAAAGAAAAGAAAACATGTTTCAGAAGCTCAAGTAATAAAGTAATTCTGATGGGCTGGAGAGATGACTTGTTAGTTAAAAGCACTGGCTGTTTTTATAGGGGACCCAGGTTCGAGTCCCAGCACCCAAATGGCAGTTTATAACAGCCTGTATACCTGTATACCTCCATCAGCACAGATACAGATGCAGGTGAAGCACCCATTCATATAAAATAAACAAACATTTTAAAGTTATTTTAAAAGAAAGAAATTCTGGTCCCAAGGCCCTATGTTGTCAATAGATTTGAACCCTGAAACTATCATCAGTTATACTTTACACCACCAGGGTGAGGAACAAGAAACAAAATCCAAGTTTTGAAGCACCGCACGGAGATTTTCTGCTATCTTAACTCCAACAATAACTCCTCTGCCTCATGCAAATGAAAACGTCTGTGCAACAGTGAGCCAACATGGAATTCAAACACCACGTCGGCCAGTGTAACCAGGTGGACTGCTAGAAGGTGGTCTGGCTCTTCTCCCTGGATGTTCCTGCATTGCCTGCCCCTCATTTCTCACCCTCTGATGGCTCTGCAACAGGCAATGGGCTCGGCCCTCAGAGCCTGGTCAAGCCAGGCACACAGCTCCTCTCCCATCCTAGCCATGCATATTCTAAAGTGGCCCAGTCCCAGCGGTCACTTAAACACCAGTTGCTTTCCTGACCATCCACAATTACTTGAGTCATTTTGGACTGCCACTCTGTCTTCCACTGCCCATCCCTGTCTGATGCTCACCTGGAGAAGTATTAAAAACAGGTTGAGCTGGAATAAAAAAAGAAGAAGAAGAAAAGATTATACATTAGTCATTTCATCACCCAGCCTTGCACTGAGGCCTTGTCCTTTTTTTGGAAAAGCCATGATAGAATGTCACTCAGAGAGGCTGAGACCTGGCTTCTGGGAACCTTCCCAGCCCTAATCCCCCAGGCTTTGGCTGGGTCTCATCTTGGTGACAAACAACAACACAGGGTTGTTGGTTTTTTTTATGACTTCTTGGGCTTCCTGAAGGCTGTGTTCTAAAAGGACAAATGTTCTATCATGCTGAGCAGACTCACACACACAGAACGCTGTCCTAACTTGCTTTGTCACGGTGACAGAACCACAACATCTCTGCCACCATGCTGTTCTGAACCCAGGAGCTGAGATGCATCCGCCACAGACCTTCTTATCAAACAGCTAGCCCTGCACAGACCCATTTATGAGATTAAGTCACAAAGCACTGTACAGCACAAACTATAACTTTAATACTATACACAGGCTGTGGGTCCAAGTATGAAAATACGGACTAGAATGAACCAGGGGTGGAGGGCGTGGACGATAGTACTTAAGAGATTTAGACAGAGTACAATGCATTTGTAATAAGTTTTTTTTTTAAAAGCTCTACTTACTAAAAGGGTTTCCCCACTACAAATTCAAAAATGGGGGAAAAGAAAAGAGGCCATGTACTGAACACACATCTCCTGTCTTTTTGGTGGAGGTGTTCTTGCTGTTGTTTTTGAGATAGTATCTAACTTATGTAGCCAAGGCTGACCTTGAACTCGTGGCCTTCCTGATCCTCCTGCTATCTTCTGGCTCCTAGGTTTCAGGTGTGCACCACCACACTGTGCTAATGCTATGCTGGGGTCAGGACTCATGGCTTCTGTGTAGTAGGCAGCCACACTACCAGCTGGGCTGCATTCCCATCCTGTTGCTTTAATTCCTTAAATTTTGTGAGGATTTTAAAGGGAGAGAGAGAGAGAGAGAGAGAGAGAGAGAGAGAGAACTCTTCAGCTTGGTAAAGCAATCCAATTTGAAGCTCAGAAGCTTTACTGTGTTCTCATTCCCAGTGTTAAAAATACACTTTCATCTTTCCAAGGCATTTATGAATAATTGTCAGGCGACCGTGATTTGGAAGGAGACAGAGGGCACAGGACTTCATGGAGAGGTGAAGGGGGGTGCTGCTGGAGCAAAGGCCTCCCACCCTTAGCTCAGCTTCCTCAGGAAGGAAGGCTGGGCCCCTGCTTCACCGCCAGGTCCATCACGTGGTTCTGAGCTGCCATTTCCTGAGCACTAACCATCACCCTCACTGTCCGCAATGGTGTGCGCAGACCTCGGGGTGGGGGTGCAGGGGGTGGTGTCCAGCTCCTGGGGGCCCCACAACTAAGTGTGCAAACTAAGCTCACTGAGGAGCCAGAGAGGTAAGGCCCACTCTAGGAACCCTTCAGGACTTCCGTGAAAAGCCAGCTCTGCGGGTGGCGCCTCTAGGTGTGGTAATGGTAGCCAAGGCAGGACCACATACAGTGAGAGACTATGAAACCTCAGATGTCAACACCAGAGTTTCTCACCCAACGACATAATTTATCTTGTTTTTGAGACACATTTCTAGTCAGGCTTAGTTGTATAGGCCTCTACTATCAGCTAACTGGAAGGTTGGGATAGATGGGATAGATGGGATAGATGGGATGGATGGATGGATGATGGATGAATGGATAAAATGTTCAAAGCCAGCCTAGGCGATATAATAAACCCAAGGCCAACCTGAGGGATGTAGCAAGGTTCTGTGTCATTTTTTTTAATGTAAAAACAAGACTGAGGCTAGACTACTTGTCCAGTCTCAGTACTTAAAAAAATAAAAAAATTAAAAAAAGGAAGAGGAGGAGGAAAGAGGGGAAGAGGAGGAAAACAGGCTGAAGGAAGGGAAAAGGAAAGAGCGGAGAGAAACTCACCAAGTTTTGCTTTTTGCCTTGGTTTCCAGGAAGCTCACATTTTTAGTATCATGTTCGTCTGTAATAGGTTTGATAGTCTAAGGCAGCTGGAATAATTATTCCCTTTTCCTGTATGCAGCTTTTATCATTTGCACTTGACCTCTTTATATATAACATAAATGTGTGTGTGTGCGTGTGTGTTTAGTCTAACTATCCTTAGGTGCTTTCCATCTGTAATTGAAGTGCATGGTTTTAAAAAGGAAACCATTTGCGATGCTCTGCATGAGATCTATATACACCACACCTATCCATAAATTGACACTTTTTCCCACAGGATTTCACGAACAACACTTTTAGCTTGGAACCAGATTCATTACAGTGTAGCATGCGAGACACGCTGCTAGAGTGTGAATGAACCAAGTCTGTTTGAACTCACAGGATTCCAGACTGTGGTGCAGACACGCACATATCCCCACAAGAATACCTGTGACATGAATCTACACATTCCCCAAGGATACCTGTGACAGGCACCCATATGTCCCCCAATACTTGTGACAGGAATCCATATGCCCCCCAATACCTGTCACAGGAACCCATATGCCCCCAATAGCTGTGACAGGCACCCATATGCCCCCAATACTTGTGACAGGAATCCATATGCCCCCCGATACCTGTGACAGGTACCCATATGCCCCAATACCTGTGACAGGAACCCATATGCCCCCCAATATCTGTGACAGGCACCTATACACCCTCTCTCCAAGGATACCTGTGACAGAGCCTCATACAGACCCATACAACCCAGACTTTTTTCTTCCTTTTACCTCCTTGGTTTTTTACAAACTTCTCTGCTAAAAACTGATGTTCTTGCCCCCAGCTACTAACATGTAGGTCTGGGGCATTCAGAGACCCCTGTGCAATCTAGCCCTCCCCCCACCCCCATTGCCATAGCAACTCTAGGGAGAGTAAGTTCCCACTGAAATGGGTCACATGGAGTCTTCTCACGCCCCACAACTCCACCAGGCCCCCTCTAACTCTTTCCCTATCCCCAGTGATTTGCTAAAGGCCCAGTCTTTGAGTACCAGGTCCCAACACTGACTGATGACAACAGTGATTTGAGGCCCAGGTATCCTGGCCCCATCGGGGTCCCTAGCAATTTTTAGCCCTTTTTTTTTTTAAAGTGGCATGTCTCTCTCCAAAAGGAATACATGAAACATCCCAATGCTGTTACAATAGAAACTGACCATTTAGGCCAACGTCTCTGAACCACAAGTACACGCTCAGGGTGCACCCTTGTTCAGTCTCAGTGTGTGTTCTGGTTTTAATTGTTTGAGGACTTTTCGCTCTAAGTCCAAAACTTTAACACTGTCAAACGTATATATCTACTTTTCTTTCTCCCACTCATGCATCTCTAAATTCTTTTCTTTGCTCCTCCAGGGAGAATAACTCAGGCATCAATAAACTATGTGTATTTCTGTTTCTAAGAAAGCTTTCTCTCACCCTGAAAGAGTAGAGGGGTTTACACAGCAAAGTCAGGGCAAATTAAGGGTGGGCTCTAAAAGGTGGTAACAAGAACAGGAAAGGCAAAAACAGAAGCAGCAACAATTAACCGAGAGCAGGGTTTTCAAACCCCAGACGCCATGAAATTTAACTGAAAAAAACAAAAACAAAAAAAACCTCACTTAAGAAGAAATACTGCTATCCAAGACCCACGGATGGATGACAACTAAGCAGAGTGGGATGTACCAGGGGAGGGTGCATGGGTACAGGACTTTTTTTTTTTTTAAGATTTATTTATTATGTATACAGTAAATACAACATCAGTATATGTCAGATCGCATTATATAGATGGTTGTGAGCCACCATGTGGTTGCTGGGAATTGAACTCAGGACCTCTGGAAGAGCAGTCAGTGTTCTTAATCTGCTGAGCCATCTCTCCAGCCCCCGGGTACAGGACTTTTTAAAGCCACCTTGTTACGCCACTTGTAGCCACAGTAGAGAAGACCAACCCAGACTAAAACAGGCAGAGCCTGCTCAGCAGTACAGTCGCAACGTAAGATATGGTCTCTGTATGACCCTTCCCACTGGTCCCTCAGGGTAGACACCATCAGCCAGTATGGGTGTTTGTAGAAATCCATTCCTAAGTACCAATGGTGGACAACCAGTAGTGTCTTGTGCCTGGAAACAAGAGTGGTGACCAAAGAAAGAAGATCCTGATGTGTGCAGCCTCCATTCCTTTATGATCCTGGAGTCTAGGTGCCAGAGTACTGCACAGACCGAGCTGTTCTCACGGTGTGAAGGGGATGCTTCTGGCAACTTCTTCCTTGTTATTGCCATCATTTGTCAGTGTATGGGACTAATGTCCCCAAGCCCTCTTCCATGGAAGGCTAAGGCAGAATTTATCCCTTGCCCCCAGAAGCTACCTGTTTCTGTGGCTTCTTGGTGTGCAGAGCAGGAAGGCCCTCCTTCAGAGCGAGCAGGCTCATGCTGTCTGCAGTCCTCAGCCTGGCTAGCTACAATAAGGAAGGGCCCCAGGCTCAGACAGCAACTGTCTCCAACTGAGCCCACTGTGGTCCTCCTGGTAGGAAAAACATTAAGATTTGACAATAGCTGGACCAGCTTGCCTCTTATTGGGGTTCAAATTTAGTTACAAAAGTAGGTCTTTCATCATGAGCCAGGCTGGCAGAGGCCATCGTACAGACACTACCAATTACTGGGCCACTCAGTGCTTAACACATCCTGGTGGAGTGAATGAAGTTAAGGCCAAGAGGCACATTTGAGCTGTCGGACAAAGAGCAGTCTGGTTAATTTAGGATGATTGTCAGCAAATGATAAAATGTCAGCGGTAGCCCCTAACTATGTGTCCTTACTAGCTAGCACCTCACCTGGGGTCCCTCCCTACTGTGATGCCAGATGAAGGGAAAGCAAGGCCCCCAAAGCCTCCTTGCTCATTTTTTTAATGTCATATTCCCCAAGGCTGCTTGGTATGGCTTCCTAGACAAAGGTGGGGGGGAGGGGAACTGCTTTCAGCAAGGAGTTCAAGGTCAGCACAAGTTGATTAGCTCTTAAAACACCCACAGGTGAACAGGTCTGACCTATGCCCCCGAAACCCTGAGAAAGGCCACATTTGCCAAGCTCCTTGGATGCTGCTGTAATTGGTAGGATATATTTGACACAAGGCATCTATCTTTGAAGTCACCTTCTCTCTCTGTTTTGTGGGGAGGGGCAATACTGAGAATCAAACCCATGGCCCTGTACATAATGAGCAAGTAAGTGCCACACCCCTGACCTTGAAGCCACTCCCTTGAACTGGCTAAGATATGGTGACAAATGTGGTCATCAGGGTAGGCACTGGATGGGTAAACAGTCCAGGCCTGGCTGCTCACTCTATGCTAGGATCCAAGCTCCCCCCCTACACTCAGGGATGCCCTGGTCACTGAAGGCAAAAGCTTCCTTTGCCAGTCCCAACTCCCCCAGCTAAGAAAAGGGCCTTCTTGGGCAGAGGGGCCCACAGAGCTTACTGAACAGGGTCATCTCCCAGGCAGAGCTACTTGAACTCCCCAGGCTGGGTGTCCGAACCCCATGCCCTGGTTTGGGCCTCCGGAGGGTGGTGAGTGTCTATGTGGTAGTGGAGTTTGCCCTTGAGCGGCCTCGGCATAGGGACCACCTCACTAGGTCACACGAGCCCCTGTGCCGTACTGAATGTGGATGAGCCTAATGATTCCCCAGGATCCTGACTCCGGCCTAGAAATAACCATCCCTTACCAGAAATGCACCAGAGTTCCTTCCCCCCGGAAAACGAGTGTGGTTCATTGTAAAGAATTAAGTGGGTGAGCTTTCTTTCTTTTCCCAGGAGGGAGGAGGAAGCCACCTCCAAGCATCCCAAAGACAAGCGGGAGGCGAAGGCTCTTACAGCCCAGCGCTGCCAACAAGCCGGATGAAAAGCCCACAAGACAATGGCAAAACATCGAAGGGTTTGCAAGAACAAGATGAGGCCTTCAATCAAATTCTTTCACTTAAACTAATCTTTCAGTGCTTGTAGCGTGTCTCAGGTGAAGTCCATTTACAACTCCTCCAACAAAGCCAACAGCCAGGAGAATTTCCTCAGCTGGCCTAAGCAGGGATTGGGCTAAAATTGACAAATCCCTCTGTAGGCACAGGACTGAGGAAACTGGAGACACGGCATAGAATAGCCATTGTCACCTCTCCCAAGGTCACAGTCCCAAGGTCACACAGGCTACCTGAGGCTCTAAACCTAGCTCTTCAAGTGCCCTGGCCGCCATGTTCTCTATCAAGCCCTCCTACATGACACTGTTCCATGTGGAAGAACTCTTGCCCCACCCCACCCCTACCCCGCCCCACCCTCCTCTTCTTCTTCTGCTTTCAGCTGCGTCTTCTCTCCCATCTAAACTCCCTTCATCCTACCCTCCATCTTGCTCCTCACCCGTGTTTCTATTTTTCCTCACAGCAATTAACCCCAACTTATAATTATGAGATTTTCTTCCTGACGTATGTACATATTTATTATCGAGATCTAAGCTAGATGAATAGGCAGATAGATTTCACTAAGCAGGCAAGAATTGTTTTTGTGTGTGGGGGGGGAAGGAGTGTCACTATTTTATTGACAGTGACAATCACCAAGCTTAGAACCCATTCACTTAAAGAACATGAAAAGTAGAAGATTATAGGTTCAGTAGCCAGGGCTCAGGAGATGGTTCAGTCAGGCAAGCCTTTGCTGCTCAGCATGAGAACCCAAGTTCAAATCCCCAGTACCTGGGGGAAAGGTGACCGTGTAAGCACATATGTCATCCTAGCCCTGGGGAGGTGGAGACAAGAGGAGCCCTTAGCACTTGCTGACCAGCTAGTCTTGCCAAATTGTGAGCTTCAGGTTTAGTGAGAGATCCCGTCTCCAAAAATAGAGGTGAGAGAGTGATGGAGGATGACCCCTGATGTTGAGTCCTGGTCTCCAGGAGCACACGGGAACACATGCACTGCAGCATGGTGCCCAGGCCCAGCACCGTGCATCCAACCTCAACGAATAAGAAGTAAACCCAAAACCTGCTTTGTTCCAAGTTGCCCGGGTGACTCAATGCCCTTTGCAGAGGAATATATGAACTTGACATTTTCCTGGCAAAATAATATACTGAAATATAACAATGTCCAGTAAACAGCTCGCTGTGAAGGGTCTGAAGAGAAAGTCACAGTAATGTTAGAATTTCCGGTAAACACCCTCTCCCCACAGAGAAACGGGCTCTCAGGCAATGGCTGTGCTCCTCTCTCCTGAGGCATCTTAAGGTATGTTTACTATGGTGGGAGTAAAACCCACCCCATGTGTATTATGGTCTCAATAAGCACAGAGAAAAGAGACTCTGTGAATGGCCAAGAATCCATATCACTAGCTGGCTACTTTAGCAGCTGCTAGCATTTTATCCATCATTCTGCGTTCTCTTATCATGCAAACATAGCCACTACAGAACACTGAGGTCCCAAATCCCTTCCTTCATAGCACAACAGGGTCCCAGACTGCTGACTTCGTCCTCTGCTGGCATGCTGGTCTTTCTCTATAAAGCCTCTGGTCCCTTCCGTAGACATCAAAGTTCTGGCCAGACAACAAAAAATGGTGACGGGTACAAGCCAGCCCCGCCTAAGACAGCATCTGAGGGTGGCTGTGGTAGAAATTACTACAGGTTACAAAGACAGACTAGGGGAGATGGAGTGGTAGAGAGTGGTGTGGAGATTTAAATTGCATGTCTTTAACCACCAAATATCAAGTGTTTACTTTGATCCCTCCTCCACCCAACCACAAGTGGCTTAAACTGCGTTTTCACATTGCTTTCCAATGTTAACCCTTCCTAAGCACAGCCAATTATCACCTCCAGCCTTCATCTAGCTAAATGGCCCCTTGCATCTCTTTATGGATCCTTATTTCTGGAAATGTTTTTTCCCTTAAGAGTTGTCTATTCTGTAGCTTTTGTAAGACAACGACCCAAACAATCACTTCACTTTAAGGAAGCAGCCTAGCAATGGCTTGATCTCTCAGCAATGAGATTTACAACGTTCCCCACCCCCTGCCCCCCACACACACCTGGTTTTGGGTGATCCACCTGCGCTTTTTAATTATGGATGCAGAAAGGGAACAGAGCTCTAAACTTCGGGAGCCTCTGGACTGAATCAGAATTCTGCCTTAGTCTTCAGTCTTATTAGTCAGTTTCCCAGGTTCCTCATCTTCAACTCAGCCACTATCCCTCTGTCTGTCTGTCTGTTTCTTTCTCTCTCTCTCTCTCTCTCTCTCTCTCTCTCTCTCTCTCTCACAGGCATACATGCGCACACACAGATTCACATCCCAGGGGCAAAGGTTTCTATACAGTGCCGCCTCCAACCCAGCTGATAGGACCAGAAGTCATCACATGACCCAGGCCAGCCAATGGAGATGTAGTTCTGCAAGCCTCCCAGGGGTCAAGAGAGGCCAGGGCCACTCTCATCCTCTTAAGAGCTCTCGGTGATGTTAAAAATAAAGAAATGACACAACATTTCAGGGCCTACATTGAACAAATTAACATCTCTAACACCCAAACACTTATGACTAATTATGCCCTCCATAAGACAGTTACAAGAGTTATAAAACATATTAATTCATGGTGCACTACAGGCAGAATGTCTGTTAATGAGAAACAAATTTAAATCTGGATGATGAATGCCATCATCTCTCAATCCTGCCAGCTTGTCTCTGACTAAATGTGTAAGTTCAGGAGGATAATGGGAAACACGTGGGTGTGAGGCCCAAGCTCCGGCGTCCCCGCGGCCCCTCCCCCACATCTCCAGCCACACACAGGTGACACTTCCATACCCAGCAACCTGTGGCCAATTACCTGAGGTTCCACTTACATGGAAGTGATGGTTACTGGCCCGTCACAGTCAGCCTGGCAGAAATTTTGATAGCTTATTAGCCAAAAACTATTGCTCAGTGTTGCTGTGGATGTAGAAACAACTGTCAACCTGGTACCCCGTGAGACCGAGCCAAGGACCACCCTTCCAATCCTTCCCTACTCCCAAGACTCCCACCTTCACCATTCGTAAGCTGCTACACTACCAACATCCCGCTGGGCAGTCTTTGCACCTTGAGACCAGGCTAAAGCCACATCTGTCTTGTCAATCTTGGAAAGGCCTGCTGTTGAATAAGCATGCAAACCTCTGGACAGAAGACAACAGTCCCTTGGTAGTCACTGGTGTCCTGCGGTGGATGCCCACGTCCTCCGTGCCAAACGCCGTGGCTTGCATATAAGCTATACATATCCTCGGGTCTACTTTAAGTCATCTCTAGGTTACGTACCATATTCGATGCAATGCAAACACATCTGCAACAGCTATCACTGCACACAGTGTAGGGAATGGCAAGCAAGAAAGAAGCCTGTGTGTGCCCAGAACAGATGCAAATTCGAAACAGAAATTAAAACGAAATCTGCAGCTATCGGATACTCAGATGTGGAACCCAACAACACACTAAGTTTCTCCCTCACATAACAAACTGCCTCTCCTTTATGGCTGGCATTGGCCTCCCTCTCCGTTAATTTCACTCTCAATTCCTCACCTTCTTTCTTCTTACAGAATCTCAACCTCAATCTATTGTTCTTTCTGGGTTCTTGGAAGACTTTCTAACAGTGGTTTTAGGGAAAAGAAAATGACTACATTAAATACACATGCTGATTCTTAAATGTCCTAGTTTCCTTTCTGTGGCTGTAATAAAATATTCTAAGCAAAAGCAACTTGGGGAGAAAGGGGTTTATTTCATCTTACACGTCCAGGTCACAGTTCATCATGATGGACATCAGGCTGGAATATGAGGCAGGCACCTAAAGCAGATACCATGGAGGATAGGGCTTACGAGCTCATTCTCAGGCCCACACTACATCAGCTTTACTCAAGCAGACTTGGGTGGGGACCAGACAGAATCCCTCCCTGATGCTGCTGGACTTGGGTAAGGACCAGACAGCATGCCTCCTTGATGTTGCCGGACTTGGGTGAGGACCAGACAACATCCCTCCCTGAAGCTGCTGGATTTGTGTGAGGACCAGACAGCATCCCTACTGTCAGGGAGGGTCAGTGGGAGAGATCTTTGTCAGACCACTCTGCCAAAGGCCACTAAATCACAAACAAGAGAAGCACACTGAAGGGGCTGAGCTGTCAAGAAGCTTGAGGCCCACCTTCTGCACTTAGACACCAATGCTGCACAGTCCCAATCACCAGAAAATATTTGGGGGCCTCAGCATCATGGCTGACCAGGTAGACTCTAAGCGCCTGTAAAAATTTCCCATGGTTCTCTGGCATGCTTTCTGGGCCTTAGCTCTCCAAGAGTGATAGCAATTAGCGTTGTCCCAATAACAAAAGGAAGAAAACTATTTATAATCACCAACAGAGAAAATGTCTGTCCTCAACAATGATACTAAACTCTAGTTCCCAAACGCTTAAACACTAGTTAGTGGAAAGTAGTATCTAAATCTTTAAGGGAAAAAAATTTAAGAAAAGGAAGGTATGTGTCGTAAATAAAATTCATGAAGTTCACATTTAAAAGAAAATACTAAAATACACTTTAAAGCATCAAAATTATCCAATCATATTTAGGCCTAAGATATCATCTAGTCTGAGTTTTCATTCTATAGACAAAATTAGCCAGGAATAGAGAGATTAAATAATTTGCCCAAGGTCATGCGGCTAATAAGAGGCAGGATAAATACGAGAATCCAGCCAAGAATGATTTAACTATTCCAAAAGGGTATTAGAGGATGTTAGCACTGTCTGGCATAGGCTCCTAGTCCTTAGAGACGAATGTCAAGAGGACAGCCAAGCCCTCCCACGAAGCATCACTCTGTGCTCCACACAAGCCAGAACCCCAGGCCAATGAGTGGAGTGCCTGGGCCTATGGTTCCTACAGTTACACCTTTCCATCCATGCCAAAGGTGGCAAAACTACCACATGGTATAGCAGCTGACGCACCTTCTAAGTCTGCCCACAACTCCCACGTGGCCATGATCCTCTCAGATTCCAAGCACCGTTTCCCATCTAATTGTTATTTTAACACAGACACGCACACAGACACACACACACACACACACACACACACACACACATACACACACACACCTCACAAAACCTCAGGAAGCCAATGCAAACTCTGCCAGCCCCACCAGCTGAGCAGTGGCAGCTGCCACCAAAGACATCACTCTAGGACCTCACTTCCTGTTCTGGCAACTGCGCCTGTGTCTCTGCCAGTTCAGGGTCTGGCCCATCGTTTTCAAAGCTGAGAACTGGACAGGCCCCAGATATCCAAGAAACCATCTGTTAGAAAAGCCTCCTTCCTCCTCTAACTTCGCTTCTCTACAAGCCACAGCATCTGCCACCATCCCTGCTCTTTTGAACAGAGAGGACATGGGGCTCTCTGCCCCCACCTGTGAAGGAACAGGCTCCCTCAGACCTGGCCCTGAAGTGGAAGGCCGACCAGCTTTAAATCCAATGTTATAAAACACAACAAATCCACATACTCTACCTGACAGCATGAACTATCCCAGATGTTAGAAAGATGTAGAAAAGAACATTCAGTTTCCAAAAGTCCTCGTTTCAGTTTATGGTTTTTGTTTTTGTTTTTTTTAGCGTGCATATGTGCGGGTGGTGTGCATGTGCATGTGTGAGTGCGTGACTGCGTGAGTGCATGTGTGTGTGTGTGTGTGTGTGTGTGTGTGTGTGTAGGCTCAAAGTTGACATGGAGCATCTTCCACAATCGCTATCCACTCTACTGAGAGGCAGGGTCTCTCAATTGAATTCAGAGCTCACTGACTTGACGTGTGTAACTCACTGATTGGCACCAGGGATCCCGTCTCTGCCGCCTGAGTGCTGGGATTACAGGCATGGACCATGCATATGGCTTTTTCACATGGGTGCTAAGGATCTGAACTCTAGTCCTTACATATAAGCAGTAAGTGCTTTAACCACTGAGCCGTCATCTCTCCGCCCATATTTATTCTTTAATAGAAGCTTTTCAACAGAAAATCCTCAAGGACTAGACAAAAAACAAGCTGGGAACGATCTCATTAATACTATACTAAATATTCCAGACTGAAATGGCATAAGCTTTCTTTCCAAAAAGAAACAAAGACAATAAGATGAAGAAAATAAGACCAGTCCTTAAAAGCCATTCAAGTGATTCCCCCATATAAATTCCAAGCAGATCCCAAGCAACCACATCTACATAACTGATAACTAATATTGACTGAGCATTCTCCACATGACAGGCTAAAATAGACTCTTCACAGGCATGACCTCACTTCTAACCCCTCTATCACCCCTCTTCCTTTTTGTGAGGAGGCGGGAAGACATAGGGAAAGTGACTAACTTGCCTGAGGGTTACGTCAATAAAAGGTGATAGGGTCAAAGTTCATATTTGGGTCCATGCAATTCCACAGTCACTGCTTTTTAACACTGTACTGCACTGTCTTGGTGTCTTTGCTGCATAGGAGAAACAAAAAACAAAACAAAACAAAACAAAAAACAAAACAGAAAACAAGAACTGCTCTTTTAATCACAGAACCTCCTCACCCTGCATTTTAAAAGGCGCCCTATGCAAACCTGCCTTGAAATCTTACAGGCAAAGAAAGGAAACTGGAACCCATCTAACCTAGTCCACGGCAGCTATGCAGAACCGGGGAATAAGTACACGCATGGTATCTGGCATGGTTACGTGTGTCTCTGCCTCTAACTAGAATTTTTAAAAGAAATGAGGAGCCAGGCAGATGAGAGAATCTCATGCTAAGTCCCACAGGGAGTGTTAAACAAACATGATCAGCCCCATAAAACTCTGACAAAGGCAGTCTGTTAAAAAACACTGCACCACATCCTACCTTGTCCCCCGCCACCCACTAAACAGAGCTCCATGGACACACAGAGCCCTATTATTAGTGGTGGCCTATTCAAACCTTAAATTTTTAATTCTGTTTATCCACTTTTTGTAGAAAGCGTTCAGCAAACAGTCAGCCTCACTTTTACTTATGTTGCTGTGTCTAATTGCAGGCGTCAACAGGACTTGGCAGCTCTCCCACAGCGGCCTCAGATTGACTGTAGAGTCAAGACCAGGAAGATGACCCAAGGAAGCCACTGGTCATACGTACTGTCAAGCCTGCCTGGGTCGGCTGTACAGGTTTGCGATGCTTACGGTTTTTCCGGCCCTACGTTTTTTCAACGTCCACCAACGTACCAAGCTCCTCCTCTGTGTCAGCCCCCGAGAAGCTCGGTGGAAAAATGAGCTTGCCATCTCACCAGAAAAGCAGAAATCAATTAAGTCGTGATGCAAAAAGAGTGCGTGCTTTACCAAGGGGCACTGTAAAGGAGCACAGATTGATTAGCGGCTGCCTGCTCAGGTGACTGTAAAATGAAATTACCAGGGAGGAGTAGCTAAAACCACAACAGACAGACGTTCCCTCTCACGGTCGGGAGGCTGAGAAATCCAGGAACACAGCGCCTGCAGACTGAAGCCTAGGGAAGCTGCTTGCTACTTGTCAGACAGTGCAGAGCGGCTACCTTGGGCCTCCCTTATAGGATCAGACATCCCATATCATTCAGGACTCACTCTGTTCAGAAAAGCCCCAGAGTTTAAGATTGTAGGATTGGGGAACAGGTGAGTCGGTGGGGAGGAGGGAGGAGAGGAAAACCTCAAACATTGGGACAATATGGAACTAAGTATTTGGGCAGTTATTAAACACGGCCTCTTTGTTCACTGAGCAGTGAGGCCTGTGCATCTGTGCATCTGGGCGCCATCTATGGTGGAAGTGATGCTATGTGAGGCTAGGACAGAAGAGGCCATGCAGTTTCTAGCTTAGTTTTAGGTCTGGAATTCTAGTTCTTGAAGCGCTAAATGCCCAGAGAGAAGTGTGTGCACCCTGAAGTCGCCTGCTGTGAAGACATCTCAGCTACACGAAGGGGCTGGGGCAGGAGTGCTCAGCTCAAGTGAGGACACACACTTGGAACTGCTCCCCAGTGTCCACGTCTTCTCAGCGAGGCTCCACACCAGAGGACAGAGGTGTCGTCCACCTGTGTCCTGTCTGAATTCCTGGCCCACAAAAATCCGTGAGAGTAGGAAAACAGTGGTAAGTCACCTGAACACAGTGCTGCGTGTGACAGAAGAGGCTGCCCTATGCTGGGGGTGGGGGGCAGGGGTCACACAGGGGCTCTCCTGAAATGTGACAGTGGGGCTGCCTGCACCCTAAGGGTGAAGAGACTGCCATCCGTCATACCGAAGAGTCAGGCTATGGACACAAACCAGCCACCAGGCAGAGGGACCGGGCAGACACAGACTGTGAGGCTGAGCCTCTCCGATGTGAGAAGTTCAGAGAGGGTTTAGTTGTTTTCTGTGTACGTCTTTACATCCTATTTTCTTTCTTTGTGTTTACATTTTTCTTGTCGCTGTTTAGTTGCCTGTGCATAGGTATGTACTATACATCACCCTGCAGGTATGACAACACATCCCTTGCATGCTTGGTGGCCAGGAGGCCAGGAGGGTGTGGGATCCCCTCAGAGAGGAGTTACATGTGCTGGAAATCGACCTTGAGTCCTCTGTAAGCAACGAGTTCTCCCAACTGCCCGGCCAGCTCTCTAGCTGCTTTTCTTTTTTTTTTTTTTTAATCTGAAGTAATTTACACGCATAATAGTCACTGCTATAGGCCAAATGGAACAGCCTCCTAAATCATATGTTAAAGTTACAACCAGCACTTCACAGTGTGTTTGGGAACAGGGTTGTTGCAAGTATGATTAGTTAAAATGAGGGTACTGAGGGTCAACACTACTCCAATGTGACTATGTCCTAATGAAGAGGGGAATCTGGACAGCCATGCAGAGGGAGAATGTCACATGACAAGGAAAGGAGGTGGAAGGGTCTCCAAGCCATAGACTGCCAGACTGTTCACACCGGAGAGCAGGTGAGGGGCCTGGAGCAGACTGCCCTCGGGCCTTAGGGGAATCGAATCCCCCTACCCCACCTCCACCTCAGTCTTCCTGCCTCTCAGCGGACTTCTGTTGTTCCAGCCACACAGTTGGCAGCACTTTATCATAGCCACCCTTGGGGACAGGGTTTCTCTGTGTAGCCTTGGCTGTCCTGGACTCGCTTTGTAGACCAAGCTGGCCTCAAACTCACAGCTATCCACCTGCCTCTGCTTCTCTAGTGCTGGGATTAAAGGGGTGTGCTACCACACCCAGCCCACTTAGACTATTTTTAAGTGGCCAACTCATAGATTTTGATAGCTTCACAATATATACCATCCTTCCAACTATAAAACATTTTCAAATCCCTCCAAAGAAATTTCATTGATATGCTCTCTGTCTCTCTCCCCTACACCCTGACATGCTGTCTCTCTCCCCTGCACACCTACATGCTCCCTGCCTCTCTCCCCTGCACACCTACATGCTCCCTGTCTCTCTCCCCTGCACACCTACTTGCTCCCTGTCTCTCTCCCCTGCACCCTGACATGCTCCCTGTCTCTCTCCCCTGCACCCTGACATGCTCCCTGTCTCTCTCCCCTGCACACTGACATGCTCCCTGTCTCTCTCCCCTGCACACCTACATGCTTCCTGTCTCTCTCCCCTGCACACCTACATGCTCCCTGTCTCTCTCCCCTGCACCCTGACATGCTCCCTGTCTCTCTCCCCTGCACCCTGACATGCTCCCTGTCTCTCTCCCCTGCACACTGACATGCTCTCTGTTTCAATGGGTTTGCCTGGTCTGGACACTTCATAGAAATGAATCATACAACATGCGGCCCTTTGCAGATAGCTGATACACGTTAACATAACTTTTTCCAAGTACATTCATGTTGTAGCATGCGTCATTACTCTTTACTTTTATTGCACTGTATAAAAATATCACAACTTGTTTACCCAAACTCATCACTTACGGAGAAGGGGTTTTTTTCTCCCTTCCTTTTCTGATATTTTGAATAATGCTGACACTGAACACACGTGTATATATTTCATCTGAACACTTGCTTTTCAGTTCTCTTGGGAATAACACATGGACTGGCGGTTCTTACAGTAATCTTGTGTCTGTCTAGCGTTCTCAGGCGCCTATCTAAATGGGCCTCCAGCACCTTTTCCATCCCCACAGCCTAGCCCGGCTTGTGTGAGGCCCTCTAGACAGCTTCATGCAAATGGGGGAAGCTAGAGAAACAAAAGCCACGGGAGCCAGCCCTCATGGAGGTGCATCCAGCCGGCTTTATATGGATAGGCCTGACAAGCCTTCCAAGCCATTCAATGGGCCTGCTGGCTTATAAATGAGGTCGGCTGGGACTTGGGAGCAAAAAGAAAATACAAAGAGGGTTGGTGGGCTGTGCTTAGCCTAAGCGGTCAGGAGATTGAAAACTGAGTGGGGGGAGGGGAGGAATGGGTCTGCAAAGAGGAGTGTGACCAATGGGACCTCACAAAACGACAATTCAGTGATGAAGAAGAGAGCAGATGAGATTCACTGAACTACTAAAAATTAGAAGCTCTGCAAAGGGTCTAAATGCTGACACCTAAAAGAAAAGCGGCAACCTATTTCTCTGTTTTTCCCTCTCTCTTTGCGGAAGAAGTTTGGGGGGGGAGGCGCGGCAGAATACAAAGCGGTTAGCTCCTTCCTCTGCTGTGTAAGAGGTTAAACTACCCTGATCCACTCACTATCAGAACTGGGGAATAAACGCGTCTCAGTCTGGGTGCCAATCCTGTCTAACTCCAAATTGTCCTTTCCTGAGGATCTGCGTGCACAGAATCTGGGCAAGTCCTTAACAGATTCTATTGTTTCTGCCACCGACCTGAAACCGGGAGGAGACAAGCCGCGCACCACTTCAAAGGGTCACTAAGGAATCAGCAGAGATTAGTGCAGGTGGCTGTTAGCATTGCTCTGCAAGCCCTCCCCACTGACGAGCAGGTTATTTAATTACAGAGTCCTGTCAAAAGATGGGACTCTTAAGACCAAACCTATAATAATATCCTCTGTCCTACAGCAAAATTACAGTTTAGAGGGTGTTCCCCCCCCCTCAGAAGACACAGTTCCAGAGATTTAAAACTCTCCTTATGCATCAATCAAGAGTGTAAACTAATCCTTTAGGTTTACAATAAAAGAGATTGGATTGTAATTTAGTAATCATGGGGACAAAGGGTTTATGGATTAAACAAACATTGCTCTGGGAAGAAAGCAGTAATCGGCCTTAGTCCAGGCAGGAGGCCTCACAGGTTCCAGTCCTGGCTTCTCTCAGGACCCAGGCCCATCCACACCCACCCTGTACCCCGCCCCCCCTAGTGGTACAGTGTCCGTGCCAAACTGGGAAGTGTAAAACAGCATCTTACTAAATGACCTAATTTGAATGTCATACACACAGTCCCATTCCCATTCTCTAAAAGGTTTCAAAATGGACAGAAAAGGTGTCCATTGAAAATCAGGTATTTAGGATAACTCTACACTGGGCAAAATCCCATTACAATATTAAGACCCAGGAAATATCTTCTCTGGCTACATGGGAAAATGTATTATATTACCAAATATAGTCACACTGAAAAAAAATAATAAAATCATTGTATTGGCTAAATTGAATGACGTCTATACCCGAAGAGTAGGTATTAAAATCTCCATTTTATACACAAAAAATTTTGGAGAAAGAAGATCCCTATCTTGTCTTTACAACATAAGCCTAGCATAAACGCTCGAGTAGTCCTAACTTAGCCCTGGTACATGTACACACATCACTCCCTCCCCCACACATACATGACTATCTTTACCACCCAAGATCTTCATAAATCTATGATGAGAAATTTCAGAACGTTGTTGCCAAGTTCAGACACAAGTGCTACACAAAGATGACAAAGTGTCAAAAATGAAAGACGCTGGTCCCCCAGATCTGATTAATTACTATGAAGTAGCATTTTCTGAGAAGTTGCTCCACTGGAGTTCTGTTTTCTCTGGCAAAGGGAGGTATACATTTTTAGATATGGGGAGCGATAGCCACAAAATGCAACAGGACATGTTTTAAAAGACAATGTCCCCCGCTACATAAAGAAAAGTGTGTCCACCTAACACCCTTGCCTTGGAGAGCAGTTTGATGCTAGCACTTGGAGAGCCTGTCAGAACAGTAACTAATGCTCATTAGTACTTAATGAACCAGAGCCACAAACATTAAGTTATTCATTAATTTTCACCACATGTCCCTGAAGGAAGTTGGAGCATCCCATCTTTGACAGGGTGAGACAAAGGCAGCAGGCTGCTTCCAGCCACTGCTGACCATAAACCCAGGGTTAAGAACATCAAACACTGAACGCCGTGTGCACAGAGGATGCAGGAGCATATCCCCAGGCAGGACCAGTGCTACCCTTACCCCCAACGGCATCACTGAGAGTTGTCTGTATTCTAAAAGGCAAAGACTTGAAGTCACTGAAATATGATCATAGTAATACCAATGATGACAGCAGGGAGGACAGGAGAAAGGCCCATCGTCCAGGGTTTATGTCAGACTCAACGGTGCCTCATGAACATTAACTCTGAGACCTCAGTGACTTAGGAAGCAGGTACTAAGTTTTCCTTCCTAGGAGGAAACCCAAGGCAACATGTCTGTCCCATCAGAATAGGACTCAAACCCAGTGTGGTTCCACATGCTGTGAGCCCTTGACCTCAGCATGACCCAGTTACAGCGTGACTCAGTTTTCTTCACTTACCCAATACTATCGGGGCAAAATGGAAGTGAAATCACAGAGGAACCAATGTCCCTCAAAACTCTGCCCCTAACAGTATGTGGTCAGAGGGCCAAACCCTCTCCTTCCTTGAAGCTTTGCTGCAAGGCAAGAGTAAGCAGGATGTGCTCCACTGGGCCCAACATTATGTACTTGCTATTATCCATCCTTAATAGCCTCATCCAACCTACTCCCCAAGTCCAATTTCCTAACAGAATATTTAATAGCATCTTTGTGAATGAATCCTGTTACTAGCACTTATTTATTCTTTTTGAAACCCATGTGTTTAAGGCCAGAAAGAGAGAATGTTGGAGGTTTGGGTTTTATTGTTGTTTGTTTGCTTTTGATTTAGTTTTCTGAGATAGGGTTTCTCTGTGTAGCCTTGGCTGTCCTAGACTCACTTTGTAGACCTGGCTGGCCTTGAACTCACAGAGATCTGCCTGCCTCTGCCTCCTGAGTGCTGGGAGCCACCACACCCAGCTGTTTAGTTCATAAAATATGTAACTTCTCTCAAAATAAAAAACAAATAAACAAAAACATTATGTGATATATTTTTGTACCATATAAACATCAAGAGAAAATTCATACTACTACATTTTTAAGCTGAGTACTGTTTGTAAAATATACAGCAGTAGGAGTGAAAACACTTCATAGCTAAGTATCTCTAAAGGATTTTCCATAACCCAATTATTCACTCATCCCAAAATCACTCACTCCTGTATTTACCAGCGTATTTTTCAAGGGCCACTCTCACACTAACAATACAGGTGAGGCCTAAAGAACTCCAGATTCCTACTGAATCAACTGGCAGCGTTTCCAAGCAGCCCACGAAACTCTCCTGTGATCTAAAATCCAGTAGCAGCAGGAAGGGCTGGACAGCAGCATTCTTGCCTGACAGGTATGAGGTTCTAGGCTCAATCTTCAGGCAAGCATTGGTGGCGCACACCTGTAATCCCAGCACTCCAGAGGCAGAAACAGCTGGGTCTCTGTGAGTTCAAGGCCAGCCTGGTCTACATAGCAAATTCCAGGCCAGCCAAGGCTACTTAGTGAGACCGTGTGTCAAAAATAATAACAATAATGATGATGGGGATGCTGAAGTCTGATGGCCGCTGAGTGCCTCTGATGTGCCCAGAGGACATGCCACTGGGCACTTTACCCCAGCCCACTTTAATTCTTCTCTCTTTAATCTTGTGCCTTACCCACTCTGCTGTACAAAACAAACAGGCACTCTTTCTGAGACACCAAGTCAGATTGCATAGTTTCTGTGTTCAAAACTCTCCAACGGGTCCTCATCGCCCTTACTGCCCATATTGGAACAACACTTTTCTGTTTCCGCCCATCTCCAGTTACCAGGATGCCTCTCAGCAAATGTTTGCTCCAAAGGCTTCCCTGCCAGAAGTGCTCTCCTGCCCCAGCCCCAGGCCTTTACATCACCCCCTGGATCCTTGCTCCATAATCAAACTCATGGGAGACCTTCCCCACCCTCCTATCAAGAACTCACTAACACAAACACTCAGATTCTCATCGCATGCCCCTCCTCTCACTAGCGCTCCCTCCCTCCCTCCCTCCCTCTCTTTCTCCCCCTCCCTCCCTTCTTCTCCCCTCCCTCCCCCCTCCCCTCCTCTTCCTGACTTGATTCTCCCGTAGCATTTATCACTACCTAACATATTTACTATCTTATTTATTTGTTACTCCAACTAACATGTAAGCTGCATAGGAGAAGAATTCCATTACCAGCTTTCCTCATACATGTAGGCCATGTGTCACACAGGAGTCCCAAAGCAGAGATGTCCCTCAGTATCCTTGTGGGATTGGTTCCAGGGCTCCCAAGGACATCAAAGTCCTTAGATGCTTGGGTCTCTTCCATAAAATGGTACCTTGTTAGCACATGACCTATGCATATCCCCTTAAATGCTTTAGATCTTCTCTAGACTATATGTTATTCCTAGAAAATGTAAATTGTACGGAAATATCCATTACATTATACTGTTTTAGGGAACAGTACAACGCAAGATCTGTATATAGTCAATACTAACGGACTAGATGGTCAATAGCACAATATTTAGATCATCCCGGCCTCAAGCTAATAGAAATCCATCTACCTCTGCCTCCACAGAGCTGGGATTAAAGGAGTGCAGCATATAGCCTGCTACGAACACGTTTCTTTCAAAATATTTCAGTCTATTGTTAAATGAATCCATTAATTCAACTCTCTCTCTCTCTCTCTCTCTCTCTCTCTCTCTCTCTCTCTCTCTC
>OU015753.1:90208638-90211606 GCA_907169655.1 Acomys percivali | reverse complement strand
CACTATCAGATGGCCCCACTAATCACACAGCCCCCCACTATCAGATGGCCCCACTAACCACACAGCCCCCACTATCAGATGATCCCACTAATCACATCGCTCCCCTCACTAGTGGCCCCCCTGGAGACCAAGTCCCTTTGGAGTGAGGAAACCTCCCCCAAATCCATGCAGGCGCCACCTCCACCCGTTCTCATCAAGTCTGTCCCCCTCTGACTGGCAGAAGGGCCTTCCTAACCACCTTCTGTTTACATCCCATTTCTGAAACAGCCGAGCGCCTTTCACCATCACATTCCAAATTCCCAGGTGTGTGGAGGGCATTCTTCCTTTCTCAAAACATTAAAAAAAAAAAAAAAAAAAAAAAAAAAAACCCTGGGCATCTGCATACCATGGCAGATTTTAGAACAAAACGAATCTTCAATCAGGAGCAAAATGAAAGCTACACCACCTGCAACCTAGCTCTCTGTCTCTAGACGCCTGGAAATGGAACCCTTTATTTCAATGGTGCCACACTTTGGGGATTCAAAACGAGACCACCATACACGCTGTCACCTCAAATTAATAACTGTCAAAGTCAAAGGGGACACTATTAAGAATTTTGCAGGGATTGTGGGTGTAAGCCACATTGTCATTGAAAACCAAGGTGCATATGTAATAAATAAATAAATAACTATTAAAAGAAAGAAAGAAAACTAAGTCTCCCAGAGCACTTTAAGGCCCTGTGTGGGAGTGGAGCACACCGTCAATGGCTCCACCCCACCTTAAAACTGAAAACTTAGTTCCCAGTTAGTTAATTTATTAATTAACCAATCACCAAAAGAAGTAACAGTGACCTGGTTCAACTATGATATGTACTTGACAGGAAAAGTCTTGGAAACTATCACAGAGTAAGTCAAGGGGTAACCTAACTGGGAGGCAGGGGAACTGCTGGAGTAAGATGAGGAAGAGGGGCAGAGGCCTAAAGGTGACGATGGGGAAGGAAAGGGGTCACTTCCGGGTCAAGGGCAGTCTGACCCAGGTGATGTGTGGACCACAGGAGAAAATCAGGACACAGGTGATAGAACTGTGCATGCAATGAAGAGGCTGGGGCTGGACCAGGGTGAGGTCAATGTAGGGGCACTAGAAGACCCTCTCCAAACCTGGAGACGAGTGAGGTTGCCAGGGTTCTGGGTCAGCTGAAAACACAGGGCCGGATGTAAGAGAGCAAAGAAGATTCCTTATATAAGCCTAAACTGCCTGAGGGTGGCCTTGTAATCTTGTTCACACAGGCTCAAAACTCCCTGGTGATCACAGTAAAATGAAATGTAGATGCTAAAAATTACCCTGCCACAGTTTTCCACGTCCATAAATCAACGCACTGTTCAGCCATCTAAACAAGACATCTTCACCTCAACAGCTCAGTAGTTCTCAGTGTTTGCGGTGACCTGTTCAGAATGTCACGCAATGACACTGCCAGAGATGAGACTGTTAGACTTCTGAGTGATGCTGAGTGAATGCTGACGTCAGCCTTCCTCTTCAGATGAAGTGTCGCAATCCTGGGTGTGTCTCCAAATGGAAAATCTTAAAAATCACATCTGGTCCCCACTTACTTCCATCAGTTTGGGGAACAATTTCTTATCTCAAACAGAACGCACAGTGATTGATCCTTCCAGAGAAATCTAACAAAGAAACAAAGGAACCACAATGGTTACAACGGCACCACCCAGGATCAACAGCTCCGAAGTCTACGTTTTCCTGAAATACATCATAAATAGGAGAGCACCTAGGCTCTCCTGCGTACAAAACCAAGGATTCCCAGGCACTTACGAAATTATCAGGTCTGGGGACATGGCCCATCAGGTAAAAAATACTTGCTGCAGGACCCTACAACCTGACTTCAATCCCTGGGACCACAGTGGGAAGTATGAACTGACTTTCGGAAGCCACATCTGATCCTCCTGCCTGAATGTTAACATGCACACGTGCGTGTGCACACACACACACACACACACACACACTCTCTCTCTCTCTCTCTCTCTCCTCTCTCTCTCTCTCTCTCTCTCTCTCTCACAGTTTGTAAATTAAAATAGAATGATCAGACACGGTAGAACCTAATGACAACTTCCATTTCAAATCCTACCAAATGACGTGTAAAAAAATGTACCCTTCTCCTTTGTTATGTATAATAAATTCCATTCGTTAAGTGGATGGTTTAACCTGTGCTGTTTTAAAATGCTTGCTATAGAATAAGTCCCCACATGGAAGGGGTCCTTCGGTAGCTACTCTGCCCCAAAGTAAGACTCTCTAAAGCATGTAATGGCTTTGCCTTATCTTGCCAGAAGGATCTGGTAAGCTCAATCAATAGAGGGTTCCAGAAAGCACCCAAGAATCACGGAAGGGGTCTATGGCTCTGGAAGAAAAGATATGTTGGACACAAGAAAACAGTGGCAGATAAAATCCCTAAAGACAAAGACAGTCAAGTAATGGGGAGAACGAGGCGAAAATGATCAAAGGGTTGAAGAGGTCCTAAGTCCATGAGATGAGGATGGCAAAGAGACTGAAAAATGTCCATCCTTCGGAGAGACCTTTGGAATTGTTATAGATGGATAAGAGGAGCTGGGTGGGGCTGGAGAGATGGCTCAGTGGTTAAGAGCACTGCCTGCTCTTCCAAAGGACCTGGGTTCAATTCCCAGCACCCATATGGCAGCTCACAACTGTCTGTAACTCCAAAATTTGACACTCACACACCAACGCACATAAATTAAAATTAAATAAAATATTTAAAAAAAAAAAAAAAAAGAGGAGCTGGGTCCAGCTGCTCCTTAGAAATTGCTCCACAGCCCAGCATGTCAACCTTTCAGGGACTGCAAGGGGAAGGAAAGGCAAGTGTCGCGGACATGGTTCATCACTCCAGCTCTCTTCCATCAGCTCCTCTGCTCACCTGAGCATCGGTGGGGGTGGAGTGGGGGGAGGGTGTAATTCACATGTGACT
>OU015753.1:90193638-90203638 GCA_907169655.1 Acomys percivali | reverse complement strand
CTTAATTTTAGGCCTGATTATTACACAACATTATTCTTTCTGATGGGGGATGGGCAAGGGGAGAGGGATCCCACTGCAGATAACTAGTGCATATAGAATTCACAAAGAAATGTGCACAGAATTGCTCTGAACTGACGTTTGTACTTAGCTCTGACCAGCTGCATGACTGTTAGTCATAAATTCTTCCCTAACTTGCCTCAGGCAGCATGGAGGTGAGCTCAGAGGCATTCTCCAACAGGGTGGCTGAGTGCCTGAAAACAACTTACAAATACCAGACAGCAGATTTCGAGATCTTTCTGGCCCAGTGTCATCAGAGGCCGACTGCTGTCAAGACAGGTTCTGCCTTGTCTTAAAACCATCTTGCTGGGATGCTTCCATCTCCATCTGTTCTTAAAGCCCAGGCGTGTGGCCAATTCTGCATTTTTGCCTCAGTTGGGCTATAGTTTGTGTCTGAGGGGGCTGCCCACACTCCTGGTTTCAGGCTCCTCATCCACAGCCAATAGCCCCACATTCGGACTTACCACCGTCAGTTTCAATCTCACCCAAGACAGGGGGCAATTTTTTAAAAAGATTTACTTATTTATCATATATACACAGTGTTTTGCCTGCATGTATACCAGAAGAGGGCACCAGCTCTCATTATAGATGGTTGTGAGGCACTATGTGGTTGCTGGGAATTGAACTCAGGACCTTTGGAAGAGCAGGCAACACTCTTAACCTCTGAGCCACCTCTCCAGCCCCAGGGGACAATTCTTAAAAGTACATGGTCTGTCTCCTTCATGACCCTAGAGGCACAATGGCATACATGGTGGCGCACTCCTTTAATCCCAGCACTCAGGAGGCAGAGGCAGGCAGATCACTGTGAGTTTGAGGCCAGCCTGGTCTACAAAGTGAGTCCAGGATGGCCAAAACTACACAGAAAAACTCTGTCTCAAAAAAACAAAAAAAAAAAGAAAAGAAAAGAAAAGAAAGTATCTAAGGGGCCACTTCTTGGGTCTAAGAAACGTGGCAAGCTATGTGGTACTGCCAACCCTCGCCTCCCTAACCATGCTTTTTGTGGAGGTGGTCCACGTGAGTACATCCTTTGCAGGGCATATGCGAACACATGTGACTGGATGTATAGTTGAGTTGCACACAAGAGACCCAGTCAGGTCTAGATTTGACTTTACTCCGTAGACAAGGTGATAAATTAACTGGCGTCTGCATTTTGAACCCTGGAAGAAGACACAGATTTCTGGAGCAGGCACTAAGGATAAGTCTTTATCAAAGAGCGCATACAGGAGGCGGCAGGATTATCAGTCTGGCATGAGTTCTCTCTGTTCTAAAGGTCAAAGAGGGCAGCTGCTCATGCGCTGGGCAGAGATCACAGCTGAGAACCAACGTTTGGGACTCTGGTGCCTCACTGTCCACAGAAGCTGCACTTTGTCTAGAGAAAGACATGACATCATGTCTGAAGGCTGAAGGCTGCTCCGTGAACACAACCCAGAGCGACGGCCCAGGTAAAGCTCAGGACCACTGCTGGGAAAGCTGTGCAAGAGACTCTCCCAATGCCTGCATGCATTTCCAACTAGATGTGAATACTCCTGCTGCTTACAATCCCAGCCATGGCTTCCCGAGAGTCTCTACACTCTCGTCACAGGTTGCAAAGGCAGCGAGCAGAACGGCTCTCCCTGGAAACGGGCTTTGACACCCACATGACTTAACTTTGTGAAGCTAAGTCAATGGTAGAGCATCCAATTCTCAGGCACACACTTCCCTAGGTGTGGTGGCCCACCCCAGCTCTGGCTTCTCATCCTCCTTTCTGACTCACTTTTTCACCTTTAGAGTGAACTGTAACACCATGAAGAGGCAGAAGATGGCCCCGGTGTAGGTAAAAAAAAAAAAAGTGCTTTACAGGAGTCTCCTATGTCAAGGGAGAAGGAGAAGCTATCTATAACAGAAGGCAAAACCCATGCAGACTCTGCTTGGAGACGCTCACACCAGAGTGTGGGACAGCTATATGTCACCATAACATCAGTGGTTTTCTTTTAGACCTAGAATTTCACTTCTCAGACAACAGAAAAACAACTTTGAATGCCAGAGTCCTTAAAGTACAGCAGCTCGTAGACACCACTGGTTTAATAATATTTAAAAAACTGTAAGCGTACAAGTATAAATTCAATTACAAGAACGGATTATTCAGAATGAATTATATGTTAATAAGCTAACTAATTTTATAAACATACCTACTTGTGTATAACAAATTTTTTTGTAGTGGGGGCCAAATGGATGCTTATTTTGTTCCTAAATGAAAAAAAAAAAAATACTGCAAATTTAATCAAATTATTTCAGTGGATAGTAATTACTTAGTATATTTTAAGCAGTTTTTAGGCATACTTATGTATATTTAATTGTAATTATAATGCATATATAAATCACCTCAAGAGGACCCCCTAGCTGGGAAGATAATTTACCGTGGTTGGAAAAGCACTTGCAATGCAAGCATGGGGGACTTGTGTTTGGTTCCCTAGAGCCCATGTTTAGTGTTGTTTTGTTTTAAGCCAAGCACAGTGGTTCACATTTGCCATCCCAGTACTAACAAGGCAGAGACAGGAGATATGTAGCAAACCAATGTGGCCTCCTACTTGATAAGTTCCAAGCCAGTAAGAGACCCAGTCTCAGAAAACAGAATGGATGGCACCTGAGATACGACATCCCAGGTTGACTTCCTGCCTGTACCCCCATGTGCCCATACGCACCTGTACACACACCGTGCGCACACAGGGACCCCTGTGTAAGAAGAGGAACGCCGCACGGCATCATGGGAGCAGACCGCAGCAACACATGAATATGGTAGGCAGCCTCAGTGAAATGTGAAAGGAAGTGAGCAACCCAGAGCATGTGGCAGCTGTACCCACCACAAAAACTTAAAAGCCACCAGCCAAGGAAAAGGATGGGCTTCCACGCTCCTTCCATGGGACAAGGGCAATAGAAAGCAAGCTTGAAGAGTGACAGATCCTATCCTTCAGGGAACCCATCCCTACCGAGGGCACTAGAGCTTTCAGGATACTGACAACACCCTTCTCAGGTGACAGTGACCCAGAGCCTGTGGTGAGAGTGGGGTGCTTTCTTGCTGTCACTGTTCACGAGCGCCCCTCCGCACGCTGGTCTCTGCAATGACCCTAACGGTGTTACCAATGTATACTCATAAAAGGAGGAGGTGCCGGGCCCTAACCTGAGCCCAGGCTGTCTTCTTACCCACTGCAACATTCTCTGTCTAGCCTGGGAGGGCGTGAGAACAAGGGAGAGAAAGAGGGTTTTTCACAGATGATGTCATTTCATATTCTCTGGACCTCACCAGTGCAAAAGAAACAACAAGGATTTCACAGATATTTGCATTCAATAATAAAAATACAAAATAGGACATATGTGAACTCAGATATTGCTCATCAGTACCACAATAGTCTTCTTAAATATTAGAGACAACCACCTCAAACAATGCCTATCCTATGCTGTCTGGCTTAGTCTACCCGATATGCAGCGCATGCGCCAATTAATTGTATTTCTGCTAACTTAACGGCTGCATATGGAGTCCATATGAGGCAAAAGTTTTTGGCTGCTCATTTCAAAGCATGAGAGTAATACATAATAAATGACCTGAATAGTTACTTAACATAAGCAAGGTTGATGTTAATCAAAATGACTGAGCCAAAACTGTCAAGTCGAGCCAAGTGGAGTGAAAGTGCTGGGACTTGGCAGCCTGGGTGATGCGGCCGGTGTGCAGGCATCCTACCATCAGCACCGCCAAATGCCACCTTCACCCCCACATCAGTGCATAAATGGCATGCAGTCATCCTTCGGCACTGGCCTCAGCTAAAGCCTGACCTGTGAGCAAACCCACAGGGACTCCCACTGTCCCTGTGCACACTGCCCCTACAAGCGAGGGCATCTTAGACCCCGTAAACACTGAGTGTCCAGGAGAATGCAGTGATTTATAACTTTTGGTCAAAGAATAAAAATCCATCATTAAGAGAAAAGAGCAGGTGAGGAAAGATGACTGGTAAGTAAGGGAGACTAGATGGTTTTTCATGTCCTTGAAAACGTGTTAAGTCCTAAGGTCATGTAATCAGGTCTACATAAAAAGCCAATTAAAGCATGGCTCCTTCCAGGACTCTGCCCTAAATAGACCAACTAAAGGACAACAAATTAAATATTTGCACAGCCATTCCTGTTCAAAAGAATCCCAATCTTTTATTCTTCCTGCAACACGCTAACCTTTAAAAAAAAAAAAAAAATCTAAGAGACATTTAGCTTCCCTTAAGAAAATTCTCTGTCTCCCTTGATTCTGGAATTAAACTCATAGAAAGAAGAAGGGAAGGGGGAGGAAATACCAGAAGAAGGACCTTTAAAATTAAAACTGTGTTTTGAAAGGTGCTTAGCAGTAATGAATGACCTGTTAGTGTCCCCAGCTGTGCTACAGTAATCTCACGGTTGGTGTGTGTGTGTGGGGGGGTATTTCCTAGCCCCGTCTACAAATCAGGAACACAACAGTGTTCTTTCTACGTGTACTGTAAATATTGAAGCTGATCTCTAGACCTGATTTTGAACCTCAAAAAGGTTTCATTTCATCGGTCCTGTAGCGCATGGCTATAATTCCAACACTGGGACCGCTGAGACAGAAAGATGGCCGTGAGTTTGAGGCTAGCCTGGGATAGCTTGTCTCAAACAAATCAACAAAAGGTCCCATAGAGTTTTAAATTTTATTCTGACATGGATGAAAAGCTTTCCTGGTCACATAGCAGTGATTCAGGCTATCCCCCTGCAAAGACAGAACATATCTATGTTTAAAACAATCCAAGAATTTCAGTTGGCATTTAACATTCATTAATGATTCATATCTATATTTAAATTGATATACATCTATTTCAAAAAATATGTTATTTTAGTGCCTTCCATTTATTTCTAAAATATTGATTCTTCATCTTGGTAAAATAAGTAAAACGCTATTTCAAACTTTTATATAGTTGTTTCAAACCCTCACCAGATAGCAATTTACAACACTCTAAGCATACAGCAAGAGTACCAAGAATTATTAAATTTTACAGACTCATAGAAAAAAAAATGAAAATGCCACATACAGTTAGATCATCTAGACAGCTCTTCATTCAATTTACTCTTTCAAACTCCAACAGGCGAAGCAAAAAGAGCCGGAACCCAAGAAACACTATTTTCCTTAGGACTCTTGTTCTGACATTCAGAGGCTAAGGAGGCTGCGTAGCTGTTCTTGAACTGTCATGAGGGTGGTGGCTGCCCTTCCTTGGCTAAGTGGAGCACCACCAACAAAACAGATAACCAGGACATCCCAGCTATGGTGTTCTGTGCAGAAAGTCATAGTCAAAAACAATGAAGAGACGGGAGCTTTCTTTGCAAAGGTCTTTATCACTGGCAATTCCTTCCTTTAAAAGTGCACACTTTTTCAAATGCCTGCAGGAGGTTTATTGATTTTACTTTTTTTTTTTTTCTCTCTTCTTTCTGGTTGAGTGAAATCAGTGTTTATTCACAAGGTATTGCTCTGTGTGTTGAAAACATTTATTCTAGATGTTATCCTGAGGGGAGAAGACACTGGTAAAGTCAAAGCACATGCTTAACAGGCAGTGACATAACAGTTTCCACTCCAAAGTTGAAGAACCTTGGTTCGCTAAAGTCATAGCCTCAAGGAATGAGTAGAGTTCTGTAAGATGTATGTTTGGCTATTTGAGTTGGCTGCCTGATTGGTTAGTTGGTTGGTTGGCTGGTTAGCTAGTGGCTTGCTGGCTGGCTGGTTATTTGGTTGGTTGGTTGGTTGGTTGGATGGATGGATGGATGGATGGATGGATGGATGGATGATTGGTTGGCTGGTTGGCTGACTGGCTGACTGGTTAGTTGGTTTTGGCTGTCTGCCTGCCTGGCTGGCTAGCTGCCTGCCTGACTAGCTGGCTAGTTGGTTGGTTGGTTGGTTGGCTGGCTGCCTGGCTGACTGGTTGGTTGATTGGCTGGCTAGATGGCTGGCTGGTTGGTTGGCTCTGTGCAGCTGTTCACTGCTCTCAGCATTTGGGCAGTTTTCATCTGATACAGTTGAATCCAGAGAAAGTATTACTGGGATGGTAAGCATCCTTCCTTCAAAAATTCTACCAATGCTTTTGTAGTGCTCTCACAATAGAAAGCACACAGAAAGTGCCCTGTTTATAAATGATCACATAGCAAGACTCATTGCCAAGTTGAACCCGACAGTAAGATGGAGGAGGAGCGGCTAGGGCCTCCTAAGAGGGACATCTGAAGTGTTTAGGGTAACCTCCTGTGAATCTGTGAGACACACCCCCAAATCATTTTCCTTTTTAGTGCCTGAACTATAGCTACTCAGTGACCATGGGGTTCACGAATTTTCAGAACTGGAGAAGACTTGTGCTCCTTGTGTCCAGCACTCTACAAGACACGGAACACAGAGAAGAAAATACGCAAACAAATACATTCTACAGCCAGAGCACCCCCAGAGGCTGCGGCGTCCAACTCATAAATACATACGGCCTTGCAAACTGCTTAAACATGGGCTTTCCCAAAGTGAGGCTCCTAGAGATGTGGGGTTCCAGAGGCGATTACTTCAAACCACAGCAGTAAACAATAACCTGGAATAGGTAAAGCTGTTTCCTTTCAACTCCCTTTAAATTCTTCGCTCTAGTCAAGGAGAAATTCTTCACTTGAAGCCAAAACGCCAACTACTCTTACACCTGTTAACCTCCACTGTAACAAAGGAAAGAGGTGCTCGGCCTGCCAGCAGTTTCCAACAGCTACCTAGAGGTTAGTAAGCCACATTATTGTCATCGTGGGCTTTTGAGTAGAGATTATTTTTAAAAAATTTTTTTCCCTTTCAACTAGTTGATTTAATGTTTAAGCACAGAACTGATTTAAAAGAAAAGAATAAGCTTGAGCCGGGCGTGGTGGCGCATGCCTTTAATCCCAGCACTCGGGAGGCAGAGGTGGGCGGATCGCTGTGAGTTCGAGGCCAGCCTGGTCTACAAAGTGAGTCCAGGACAGCCAAGGCTAACACAGAGAGACCCTGTCTCGAAAAACCAAAAAAAAAAAAGAATAAGCTTGAAACGGACTGATCCTTGTGACTGACTCAGCATCATGTCATCCGCAGACTGGGAGCACAGAGGGGAAGACTGCTCAGGACACAAGCTGCAGCACTGGTCCCTTTCTCCACTACTGAATCCAAGTATGGCTTCCAAGGGTCCCACATGACATGCACGCACCTGAAAGACTGCAAAGGCAGGCACAAGAATCTGTCCAAGGCCATGCTACTTGCTTGCAACCACTGCTCTTGGAGCTTGCACTTGGGATGGTGGAGGCTCAGGAGGTAAGAGGCTGAGGTTGAGGCGCACCTTCTATATGGGAACCAGTGGCTAGGTTCTTCACGGCTCCGGTCTTGCATGCCCTGACCTTTTCTCTCCCACCAGGGATAAAGGAGCCTAGCCAGAAGGAAGACTGAGCTCGAGATAAGGGCTGGTACCTTCCATGGCGGGTGGTCCTACTGAGATGCAAGCACGCAGCACATCTCATTTATGGACAAGAGAAGAGGCGAGTCAGTCCCTCCCTCATTCATTGAGATAGGTGGCTCAGCCTATCGGTGACCCATGTGGCGAAGGCCAAAATCCTAGTTGGGCATCCCCTGAAAGGACATACAAGAGGAAACTCACAAGTCACTGCTATCGCTGACAAGGTTTTCATTTTTGTGACCTAAAGAATGTATCAAAAAAAAAAAAAAAAAAAAGAATAAAGCATGGCACTGATATGCAATGTTTACATTACAGTGAAAAGCTAAAACTATAGTTAGGCCACCTAAAGAGCATTAGACTATGCAAGTTTAGCAGATGCTAGTAAAGTGCTTCTACTCCTCATCCTGCATCCTTATATGTCAGGTTTAGTACCAGAGCCGAGCTTCCAAAACCTGACTTCCTGGTA
This sequence comes from Acomys percivali, assembly GCA_907169655.1. Classification (NCBI taxonomy): domain Eukaryota; kingdom Metazoa; phylum Chordata; class Mammalia; order Rodentia; family Muridae; genus Acomys; species Acomys percivali. Next base: position 90,195,661 of record OU015753.1, on the reverse strand, counting down.
CAAAATTCCAATAAGGCGCAGTTTGGTTTTGCAAAGACAATGACGAGTCGCTACAACCTGGTGTGATGGATCTTCATCGTCAAGCTGACTCGAGTTCCCAGGAAGCAAGAGTGAGTCTTCTACTTTCTCTGCAGCTTGGTCTATCAGAATGTGGCCATTCTGGCTGTATGATCGCCCAGCCATATGCAAGCCATGCCTTTCCCGCCGAGACGGACCACTGTACCTTTGAAACATGAGCCAAAACAATTCTCTCTCCCTTCAATTGCCTCTTGCAGGTCCTTGCTCACAGAAGTAAGAATTAATAAACGCACTGGCTACTGAATGTGAGAAATTAACAACAGATAAACAACACCTATGAATTCATGATAAGAAGTTTGTGCTGTCCAGGACAGTACAAAGAAAGAACATGGTGAACATTTGCTGGACCCATTTCTCTTTAGTTACTCTGAGAATACACGTGTGTGTGTGTGTGTGTGTGTGTGTGTGTCTGTGTGTGTGTTACACTGTACTTTTTTTTTTTTTTTTTTGGTTTTTGGTTTTTCGAGACAGGGTTCCTCTGTGTAGCCTTGGCTGTCCTGGACTTCCTTTGTAGACCAGGCTGGTCTCGAACTCACAGCAATCCGCCTGAATCTGCCTCCTGAGTGCTGGGATTAAAGGCATGCGCCACCACGTAATGGTTCTAAAGAAGGGATGGAAAGCCACCAATGGTGTTGAAAGTAACAGTAGTAACTGTTAACACAGACAGAACATTCCAGGCAGCTTACACATGTCTTTTCTCCCATCCTTACAACTGACATAGATTCTAGGCTTTAATAATCCCATTATGAATATTAATTAACCAGTGGTGATGCACCCCTTTAATCCCAGCGCTCAGGAGGCAGAGGCAGGCAGAATGGTCTACACAGTAAGTTCCAGACCAGCCAGAAATATACAGTGAGACTGTATGTCAAAAAAGGAGGGAGCGAATATTAATTCAATTGCTGGGAGTGTACCTTGATGGTAAGACGCTTGCTTGCTTGCTTAGCATGTGTGACGTCCTGCATTCAAATGCAGGTCCTAGCACTAAAAATAAAAATAATATTAAAACTGCTACCAAATATGCCATTTTGCAAAGGAAGAAAAGACTTAACCAGAAAGTAGGTAATCTGTCTAAGGTCCTAAAGGCTGGAATGGAGGAGAATAAAAACTGCCACATTCTTGAAGCCCAAAACTCTTACAGCAGACTCCGCATAACACAGGAGCGCCAGGTGCCTAAGCCAGGATGCAGGGTGAGTTACTGTGTAAAATTATGTCCCGTAAGCAGTTCTCCCAAGCTGGATATGGGGGCACATGCCAGTAATCTCAGCACTTGGGATGCTGTGGCAGGAGAGAATCATGGCCAGTCAGACCATAGAAGAGCATCTCAGAAAACAAAAAACCAAGAAGTTTCCTAGAAAGTGAATGAATGCCCTATGGCCCTGGTCAGTTGAAGATATGAGCCATGGATGTTCACATTTCAGGATTGAACGTCGTCAGGAATAGGGGCATTAAAAAAAGCTCCAGTGGGCACAACGAAGTTTTCAGGTTGTTCGGGAGAAAAATTACCACTGGGAGAAACTTTTTGTTAGAAGCAAAACATTACACTTTGAGAAATGCTTGAGGCAAGCGCTCCTCTTTTATTAGGACTACTTAATTGAGTACAAAGCATTAGAATAGCTGGCCTGAATATTTATTAGAACACCAGCTGTTCCCTCCAGATTTTTAGAAATTCAGGCCTTGGTGCCAAGTGTAATTTAGAAATAGCGCTGGACAAGGAGAAGAGCCTAGGCCATGCAATCTACGTCTAAATAGTAAACAGTTGCTGGAAGCTAACAGCACCATGCCTGCAGTGAGGGTGCTGAGCTGTCCTACTATGCACTCTGGAAACTGCTCTGTTAATAAGATTGGTGACTATACATTTCTAAATTATGCCTTACAATTCATAGCTGGCAATCCTTCACACACACACACACACACACACACACACACACACACACACACACAC
>OU015753.1:90156652-90184941 GCA_907169655.1 Acomys percivali | reverse complement strand
AGCAGCCACAATTAAGGGAAGTCCAATTAAAATTCCCTGTATTCAGACCGCTGGATCATTGTTTATTTACCTCACAGAAACTTGGGGATACCCCCAAGGACTGCCACCATTTTTTACCTCCCATGGAGAAAGGGCTCTAGTGAGAAATATAACCAGATGGGAAGAGGTGGGCTGAAAAAGAACGCGGTCTTCCAAGCAACCAACGACTTTCCCCTTGTCCTAGAGAACTCTTTGTCTGGTTGCTGAACACGTTTGTGAGGTCGCAGAAAAGAACCAAAACAAAAGCGTAGGGTACCAGCCTGATTACAAAAGGCGCCCCGCACACGGCAGTGCCAAGCGTAACACGGTTGGAACCCGGTGTGCAAGCAGCTGCTCGCCTGTTTAGCCAGTAAAACAGGTCTCACACACCTTCTCCTTCGCATTTCTCCGAGGGTTCCTAAAACCCAGCCCGCTGTGTGTTACCCCTTAAAAAAAAGAGAGAGAGAGAGGACGTGAGGCACGCGCACACTGAAACATATTTTGACTGGTGACTAGTTATTCCACAAGGATACACAGAGAAATAAATCCCTCCACCCCACACGCCCACTTGGCTAGTCCATTATGCAAACGGAGCGCTTTACAGCCGGAGAGGAGCATGCAGGACGTGTTATTTACGTGCACATTACAGAACCACACACCACGGCATCTGCATCCTACACAAAGCCAGAGATGGTGCAAGGAGATACACGCTGAGCACCGCACAGACCAGCCGCGGCAACACCGAGCCAAGCCCTTGGCCAATCAGATCAGCGCTGGAAGGTGGATCTCGGGGTCGGCTCTACCCGATTAGCCTGCCCCATTATGACACCACGCTCTGCCCAACATCCAGATCCCACGGGAAGCAATTCTAATCCGTGTGTGCTCTCGCTCGTTTCTCAAACTGCCGAGCTGTCCTCCCATCCGTACCCTAGCTATCCCCACCACCACCACCCTTAAAAAAAAAAAGAAAAAGGAAAAAGCCACCCTGAGGCCTGGCTGCCCCCTACCCGGCTTGGTTCCTCTTTTCACCTCCTCCGGGTCTTGGAAAGGATGAAGTGTTTCTCACCCCCGCGCTCGAGCCGGGAAAGCGGAAGGTAGACGCCTCTCGCCCCCCGACTTGGGCAGGCGCCCCGGGGGGTGGCGAAAAGTAAAGGCAGCGACTACGGCAGGGGACTGTCGCCCACCCATCCGCCACAACACTCGGAAGCCCAGGAGCGCTCCAACTTACCCAAAATATGACATTGAAGCCAAAAATGAAGTATTTGATGCAACAACTGACTTCAGGACCCTTGTAGTGCTTCCCGGACATCCTCTGGGTTCATGAAGACACTTGCCCCGCCAGCCTGAGTTTGGAGCCCCGGAGCACCGCGGCTCGGAGCAGCCCAGCGAGCAGCGGGGCACGCGGGGCTCAACCGCGCGGACCGAGCGGCTCCGGCACCTCCAGCCGCGGGCCTGCGAGGCCGCCGGGGCGCTGAGGCTGCAGCTGCCGGGAAGCCTCGCCGAACCGGCACAGAACACAAAGCGGGAGCCGCGCGTCCGTGCGCCAAAGGCGGAGGGTCCGGCGCTCAGTCCCCCGGCTCCGGGCAGAGGCGGCCACGCAGATGCCGGCGGAGACGCTGCCCGCCGCCTGCCGCCCGCTCGCGCGCCTCCCACCGCTCGCTCCGCCCGCCGCTCGCTCCGCCCGCCCCGGCTCGCAGCTCCGCCCAGGGCCTGGGTCGGCAGGGCGCGCGCGCGCGCTCGACTCGTGCTCGGAAGCTCGGAAGCTCCCGAGAGGCGGCCGCGCGATGAAGTCGCGCCACCTCTGTCGCGGTCCATGTGTCCCTCTTCTTCGACTCCTCACCCCTTCTTCCCTTGCCCCTTGCTGCCGGCGGTGGTGGTAGAGAAGGGATCCGAGGGAACACCCCGCAGTGCGCTGATTCAGGGTAGCCTCGGCAGAGAGGCTGACCAGGGTGGAAGAGCAATGGATCCTTCTCTCGGCCACCAACAGCTCAGGAGGGACGCTGGAAAAGAGTGGCTTCGGGGCGTGAGGGCTGGGTGAGCCCTCCCACCCCGCAAAACACAAACACACCCCTGGATAAGGACCCATTGCTGTCTAACCACCCCGACCTCTTCCTGCACCGCTATATGCAAGAGCAGACGCTTTGAAACCTAACAGCTAAGCAGGGTGTCGCTTTGCGGAGATATCCAAGGGGGAGTTAGGAAGTTAAAGAGGAAAAGATGGGGGCTGTGAGCATCTCAAAGGATACTCTGAATCCCTCTGTGACCAACCCATCCTTCCCAACAGCCAGAGAAATCTCATCCTGCAAATGGAGGCGAGAAAAGGGAGCGGGGGCTCCTAGGAGTCCTAACCCAGGTCCACTTCCACAGCTCGAGCGTCTCCCACCATTGATGGAATAGCGCCCAGGGAACACAACTGTTTTCTAATTGAGGAGGAGTTTCTAGCTGAGGATCTAATTGATCCATGAGTTACAGAACTGTCTTCCTCTGGGGGATCCCAATTGGGTTTACAGACGCAGGCCACTCATGACTTCTGGGAAAGGACGGAGCTAGAAGGTGAAAACTCTGAGACGCACGGGTGAGCAGGTACCCAGCAGTTGTGTATCTACACTCTTAAGTTATTTTTCACAAGTGCGGGGGGCGGGGGGGAAATAGGTACCAGTGATTTGAGGGAAGAGAAGGGAGGGCAGTTAAGAAGTGTGAGGCAACATCTATGTGAATTTGTTTCAGTCTTCAAACGTCTATGGATAGAGATTTTAAAAAGAAATCCAGAATCACCCAGTGAGACTGCCCTACTGGGCCCAGAAATTTGCATATTGAATAAGCTCCAAAGGTGATAACTTCGGAGTAGGGGTAGGGGGCTTGAGGTCCAGAGTGTCCTGCTCAGGGGTTTGCTACCTAACTTCTTCTGCCTTTGCTCAAAAACTAGCTTCAAGCTGGCAGCCTGCAGTCAAACTTTGATAAGGCAAGATGTTTACTTTTACCTGCAGTAAACTCTTTCTAGATGGGCCTGGCCTTCAAAGGAATTGGGGCTGTGTTAGAGTCACAGTTGTGAGTCAGAGTGCCCTAAAGGCAGGAGGATTTACTCCCTGCAGGCCATGGCACTAGTGACCATGGCTAGCAGTGGACCAAATAGCCCTATTTCCATCCAGCCAGCGTAAACACGATCCTCTTCCAGCAATGGATTTCCTCATTAACAGGGGAGCACTTGACAGGCTTTACCTAAGCCTCCTGGTGCTGTTGTAATTCTTTCTGTATATAAATAGATCTGCTGCTGCAGAATGCTGGGAAAGTCAAAGGAAAGGTCTCTCGTAAGCTATGGAACAAGTTTCAAAAATGGAGCTAGACTTAAATCCAGTTGACAACTCTATGCTTAAGTGATACCTCAAGTCGGTTTGTCTTCACACACACAGTTTCTCACATTACCCCCATTGCCTACCGAAGTGGATCATTTGCTGCAATTGATGAACCTTTACTGACACATAATTATCACTCAAAGTCCATAGCTTGATCTGGGTCCACCTTTGGTGCTGCATACCTGTGGCTTAGATGAATGCCTAATGCCATGCATCTCTTATTAGAGCGTCATACCATGTATTTTCTCTGTCCTAGAATCCTTCTGCCTAGAAATTCCTCACTTCACTTCCTCACAAACCACTGATGATTTTTCTCCTCCTTCACCATGAACCTAAGACATCTCTCTCTCTCTCAAAATAAAACCTTAAACATTAATAGGCCATGATAGTATGTGTCTACATTGCCAACACTTGGGAAGTTGGGGCAGAAGCATCGGGGATTCAAAGTCATCCTTGGCTACTTAATTAAATTCCAGAACATACTTAGCTACCTGAGACCCTTTCTCAACGAAAAAAGAAAAAGAAAAAGAAAAGAAAAGAAGAAAGATCAACAGAGAAGGCACAAGTCAGATCATTCACTGGCAATTTTGAGAACTGTTTAAAAAACAAAACAAACCAGCAAACAAAAAAAACACTAGTGGCATTGTGCTGTAGCATTTCATATATCCAACATTATTTCTATGAAGACTAATGACTTAAACATATTTTTAAGCAATCTAGGAAGTAGAATGTTTGTTAAACATTTCATATATCCAATGTTACTTCTGTAAAGATTAATGAGTTAAACATATTTTTAAGCAATGTAGGAAGTAGAATGTTAAACTTCTTGATAGAATGAGTCTTTGCCTTTGGGCAGTAATGGTGAATGCCTTTAATCCCAGCACTCAGGAGACAGAGGCAAGTAAATTTCTGAGTTCCAGGACTACCTGGGTTACACAGAGAAAACCCTGTCTCAAAAAAAAAAAAAAAAAGAAAGAAAGAAAGAAAGAAAGAAAGAAAAAGAAAAAGAAAGCCACAAAAAAAGAAAGAAAGACAAAAAGAAAGGCAAAAAAAAGGAAAAATATTTCTTGACAAGAAACAAGAAAATGAAATAATCAAGAGATGTGACTAATAAAATTATCTGTCAGACTTCCATTGTCTATAACTAACCAGAAAAAGCTATTGGCAATAAACATGAACAGTTAGTCTCAATTACCTGCATTGTAAGCAGGGTTCATGAGAATTAAAGTACAAAATCCCTGGATCTGTATTAAACAAAACAAAACAAACAACAACAACAACAAAATAAAAAACAAGCTAGGAGTTGCAGCACACACCATTAATCCCAGAACTCAAGAAGCAAAGTGGGGAAGAGGGTCTATGAGTTTGAGGCCAGCCAGGACCACACAAAGAAACCCTGTCTCAAAACATAAACAATAAATAAATAAATAAGTCACATAAGGAGAAATCTAAACATATTTGGGTTAACTTAACTTTCCGCTAATCAAAGAGTGTACATTAGCCTAATGGTGACGGTGCAAAGAGAGCGAGCACTGATTTTTACACAGGACATTGCGATGCAAGGCAAGGTCTCTGCACTTGCTACATCTGAGAGAGATGGTCCATTTTGGAAAGCGTTTCAGCTCTACGTCTCAGGTCAAAAGTTATTTTGACTCAGCAGCCCCACGTCTGGGAATGTAGCCAAAGAAATACTCCAAGATATGGGAAAGCTATATGCTGTGAGCTGTATGTGGTGGCATTCTTTATATTGAACACTTGACCGCAAAGTTGATAGATCAAGTAACTACTGTACCCGAGTCGTCATGGTCACCTGACTAGAGCAAGCTTCCCCAGGTCCGTATTCTCTGGCTCCAATCCTCTTCTCACTTTTGGTCTATGACTTAGCCTTCAACACCCTTGTTTGACACCTTGGAGGCTTCACTCTTTGTTCTTTCAGCGCCCCTGTGGTTTTCCATACTGGCACTTAGCAACAACTTGTGATTACGTGTTTACTTGGCTGTCTTCTCCACTCTGCCCTGACTCCTTTAAGGGTGTGGCGTATCTCTTCTTATCTAAGACTCACCCAGGCTCCCGTAGGTGGTTGGTAAATCTTTATTAAAGTGTTGGATAAATCATTTGCTCAGTTTTTATAGCCATTAAGGATGATGATTTAAAGAGGATGCCATTGTATTGGGCAAATTATAGTTTTAAAGGCATAGATAGTCTCGGGAACGATCTGTAAGTAATATTGTTAAATGACAAAATGTAAGGTGCACACCAACATACACAGTAAGTTGCCATGTTGTACAGTAACGACTATGCTGGCAAAAGTGTATGTGTACACATATTTCCTTGGTGAGTAGCAATCCATCTTGGTTTGCCTTCTATCGCTGTGAAAAGACATCATGCCTAGAAGCAATGGTGGGAGGAGGGTTTCTTCGGCTTACAGGTTAGAGTCCGTCACTGAGGAGAAGCCAAGGCAGGATCCAAGACAGAAACTGGAGCAGAAGCCACAGAGGACCGCTCCTTACTGGCCTGTTCCCAATGGTCCGCTTAGTCAGTTTTCTGATACACCTGAGGACCACCTGTCAAGCGGTGCGACCACCACAGCCATTTGACCCTTTCTCAGCAATCATTAATCAAGAAAATGCCCCCACAGACTTGCCTCCCTCCCCAGTCTGATGCAGGCAATCCTCAGTTGAGAGTCCTTATTCCCAAAATGGAAGAAAAGTGTAATAGTGAAAGTAAACTAGGAGAGTCAAAAATATTGGTGGGAATGAGACCTGTTTTTATGTTTACCTAAGCACTTGTTTTCTAAATCGTGTCACATAGATGATAGACTTGTTTATCATATTCTGGCAGCAGGTATATGATATACTCTAATGTTAAGAGTCATTTCCTGAGAAATAATAATCTTTGGGTATGGGATACAAATTTGCCTGGTGGCCATAGTGAAGTGTTTTATCCTCAGAGTGGGGCTGCCTTTGCCTTTGCCCCTCAGACTAAGGCCACCGCTGCCTCTGAGCAGAAACTCTCACTAGAGCAAGGTACCCATAACAAGCCCCAGTTGCAGTCTCCTGACGGGTGCAGAGAATTCCACACTGTAATGAGCAGGCCCAGAACAGCTGGTCTAAAACTTAGTGGCTCATGACATATTGCACAGATAGCTAGTCCTAAGAAGAAACAAACTTACTACTTAAAATATAATCCTCAGCAAAGTAATGAGCTGTCTGCCGAGTCACCCAGACACAGGTCCCCCTCCACAACACATAGCCACTTCCCTTGTGCTCACTATAAGACTGGGCACTCTCTCTCCTAGGCACAATGCCATCTCCAGGAGCCACTAGACATGATGATGCCCACCGAGGCTGTGGAATCGTAGGTGACTTTGTTTTCATGTTTCCGACCTCCAATTGTTAAAGAAATATAACTACATTGCTTTTATAATTGGAAAGCAAATTATAAATAAAGACATACATAAATAAGCAATCATACTTCATACAACTCCATCACAATGCAATAAACCGTGGCTTACTTTGAGGAGAGAAGAGATCTACGGGGAATTTGCTGCAACCATCTCATTTATATTTCGGAGGCTGAAAAATGGTTAATAAGCATAATTACTGAAAAGCTAATGGGTTTTTCTAAACGGCAGTGAGAACAGGTAAAGCACGTTCTAATAGCTGCCTCGACGTACAGCAAGATGCTGAGACGCCACTTGTGTCGCAAACATTGCATTGAGCAAGCTTGCCTGCTGTCTCGGTTCAGTCTCCCTGCCCACCTTCCGACTTCCCACCACTCTGACCCCTTTGCTGAGGCCTCTTTAGTTTCCTGGGCTCTGAATTTCCCATGGTCTATTTTGTAAGCTGTACCGCTGATTGCCTGTTTTTGCCTTCTCTCATCCAGAACCCCAGTGGTTGCCAGTGTGGAGGCCTCTCAGGGGCCTGCTTTCTTTCCTCTCTGCCCCATGTGGTGAGGAGAATTTTCTGGGAATCTTCCTGAATCTAAGAAATGACATCATGTTGTCCTTGAACTCCACTCCGCTGCATATGACACCTGGTCCCTGGTAATTAAAAACCATGCCAAATACAGCAGAGATGGAGGGGGAGCGGGGAGAAAGAGGGCTATCACTCTACATCCCATGACAATTTCCCCAGACTTGAAGGACCTCAGGACTTCCTGCCCATGCAACCACTTTCTTGCTTTTGACACTTAGAGAGAAGGTGCCATTTCTACACATCTGAAAGAAAGCTCCTTGACTTGACAATTTTCTTTTTGGAGTCCTGTGTAGGTTAGGGTTTATCAACTCCACACAGTCTGGGCTCACCTTGGAAGAGGAAACCTCGGCTGAGGAATCGCCTCTGTCACGGGAATGTTTGTGGGACATTTTCCTGATTAATGATTGATGTGGGAAGCCTGGCCAACTGTAGGCAGTGCAAGCCCTGGGCAGGTGGTTCTGAGTTTTATAAGAAAGCAGGCTGAGCAAACCACAGGGAGCAACCAAGTGGGCGCTGCTCCTTGGCCTCTGTTTTCCTGCCTGCTCCACTCAGACTATGACCTGGGAGTTATAAAATGAAACAAGCCCTCTTCTCCCTTAAGTTGGTTTTGGTCAGTGCATTTTGAAACCTAACAGGACAGTTTCTCATCCATCCTTCATGTTCTCAAATTGCCAACCGTGTCCTCCCACATTTCTCTCACGCCACCGTCTCCAAGCTTGCCTCTCTCTCACCCCTGTTTCTGTCTCTGTTCAGCAAACACAGGGAACCTCTCCGGGACCTAACAGTTCACATCCACTCCTTTCTCTCAGACTTTCACAACGCCAAGAGCTCTGTGTGGACCTGGCACCTCCCAAACACCTGCTGGGATGAATGCTGCACGGGACTTCTTTCCCTCCAGCTGCAATACAAAAGCAAGGCTATCTATCCCTGACCACAGTTCAGTTAGAGACAATGTTTCCCAGCGTTTCTAGAAGGAAGGAGCTTCCTGAGGAGAAAGCAAGGCCTCCCGTGGCAGCATGGGCAGGCACAAAGGCTCACACATTTTGCACTCTGAACTAGTGCTGTCTGTAAGACTTTGCAACAGGGCTCAGTGCCTGAGCTTTGCAAACTTTTCACATAGAATTATTCTATCACATCTTCTCGTCCTGGCTTTAGATACCTTGAAGTGAGTGTCTCAAATTCACACAGCAAAGAACTCTGATGAAAACCATGGTCACCCCGCCTCCATTGCTTTACAAATGGAGTTTACCTAAAATGTTTCTCCTTAGCAAACCACGACATAAAATTAAACAACACTTCACTTATATTCGATGACTACTATGCCTTCTTTTCCATTGCAAAGTAAACAAAACCCTACTTCCTCCAGGGTTATTCCACCACTATGGCCCTCTGGTCCCATGTCCCATGCATACCCATTAAAGAAGAAGAGTTTTCAGAGCCCCAATAAAAAGATAAAAGTGATGGTGGAGGAAACATGATTAAATAATCATATAGGGCATGAGTGTTACACCCTAAAATCATTATAACGTGGGCTGGTGAGATGGCTCAACAGGTGGGGGTACTTGACAAAAAGCCTGACTCAGTCCCTAGGACCTACAGGATGGAGGGAACACTCCACTCCCACAGTCATCCTCGGACTGTGGCCTTCACTCTGGAGTCATAGCATACCTGCACATACCTACATGGGCACACTTGAAAATAAAATGAAAAAACGTTATAGTTTGATTATAAATTCAAAATATGACAAAGAGGTCATTGTTTTTTTTTTAATTCTGCTATTCCATTTTCTTTTAGTAATACTCTGTTTCTCCTGGCTTTGGAAACAGCTGCACCCATGAGAATCTGAGGGACAGGTCCGGCCCTCTCCATATGAGGAGTGGGACAGAAGTCACCAGAAGCTCCTTTCCTGACACTTAGCAGAGCAAGGGACCCAGCAGGCACCACCCTCACCTCTGCCCTGATGCCTCTGGAGGAGCCTGGGCTGCTCTCTGCTGCCTTCAAAACCTGCCTGGTTCCCTGCCCTCCTCCCATCGCTCCCATAAGCTTGCCTGACTGATTGAGTTAAAGGCTCTTTCTGCAGCTTAGACCAAAACATCCTAATCAATACAGTGTGAACTTTAAAAGCTTCACCTTACAGAGAAAAATAAGATATCCTCATTATCTACTATTTCACAGACACCTTTAAAGGACCCTTCATGGAAACCGTACGAAGAAAACTATTGTGGATGTTTTGGCATATTTTTTCCATTAATAAATAATATGCTTGATCTTATTGTGCAGAGAAATCTTGTTCATTAAATCTTCCATTGGTCGGTGCCCAAAAACGGAGCAGAGAAGCCCTTAATCACAGTGGGAACAACTTCCAGTTCCTTTTTCAGAATGATTTTCAACCAAGAGCCTGCCCTCATTGCCCAGTACATCCCGGAGTGGTTTCTGTCTTCGTCTGCTTCATTCACAGAAGGCAAACTGCTTGTGTGCGCCTTTATTTCCAACCTGACTCCCACTTCCAAATAGCTTTGAAATGCCACTCCCCACACCACAAACTCCCCCTTCCTACATATCACAAGCATTTTCCCAGGTTAACGGTAATCCAACTTTTTCTGTAGCCTGTTCCCTTGAACTCTGGGTACGCTAATTGTATCCAGTAATTTCCTCTACTAAATTTGAGGTTTTTTTTCTTTACCCCAAAAGCCTTTGCTTCTGGGGCTGGATAGATAGCTCAGTGATTAAAAGTATTTGCTGCTTTTGTAGAAGACACATCACTTTCCAAGGCCACTGTGATTACTGACCATTGAACTCGGAGTCTAGAAACAGGAATGGGTATTAGAGACACATCATATAGCTGCTCAGGTTTTGATATTCACAATTAATTGCCTCAACAGCAAATATTTTACTGAGCACATATCCCAGGAGGGCATTTGTGCCCAGTCTGATGTAGGGATGCATGGCTGTAGTTCCAGTACTCAAAAGGTAGAGGCAGGATGGTTGTGAATTGGGTTCCAGCCTGAGCTACACAGTCAGATCCTGTCTCATCTACCGCCAGCATTCCCACACAGATAAAACAAACAAACAAACCCGAACCCATGGTTCCTGATTAAGTCAGTAGCTGGGAGAAATCACGGTAAAAACGTGAGACAGAATGGAATGGATTAAGGGAAGCGTGCAAGACTCATGTGGTTCGTGTGGTTCATGATGGAGTTATTTTAAAAACACCTCTTCTAGTTCTGTTTTTCTCCTTCCCCTTCCTTCTCTTTTCCCACCTAGCAGCATTTACTGAGGACAACTACCAGGAACAAAACCAGATTAAGCAAGATTGTCTTGGATCTGACTTGTTGATTTGAATGAGGTCAAGGCTGAAAGAATAAGTTTTGATTTCTCCATTTACCCTCTAGGTTGTAGCCGCTGTGAAAAACCCTTCAATAGTTCCTCGGATTGTTAGCGAATGCCCATGAGTTCCAGAAATTCCAGTCCCCAGCTAACCTCATCAAAGACCTGAGGATAAGAAGCCAAACAAACACAGTGTTGATCGCTGGCCATCAGTCAAAGGGTAGAAACAACCAACTGGCTACAAAAAGGGAAATAGAATATTACTTATTACCATATATCAAAATTAGATGCCGCATAATCATACATATGCAACTACGATGATTGATTTTAATGTCAACTTGCCACAAACTAGACAAGAGGCCTACAGACATCAATTGGCAGACTGGCCTACGGACATATCGGTGTGGCAGTTTCTTGATTGCCAGTTGATGTAGGATGGCACAGTCTGGTGGGGACAGTGCCATCCTTAGGCAGGTAGGTCTGGACCATGAAGATGGTAGCTGGACCATAAGCATAGAAGAAAGGCAGGGAGCATCATTCATGGTCTCTGGCTCTGATTCAGTTCCTGCCTCAGCTCCTGTGGATGATGGGTTGCAACTTGTAAGCTAAAATAAGCTCTTTTTCTCCAAAGTTAACCACAATGTTTAGCATAACAGTGAGAAGCAAACTAGGCCAGCAATTACATTTTATATTAACTATTTAATATTTCATCTTAAAAAGGAATGAAATTCTGATGGCTTTTTAAAAACTCTGTGTGTGTGTGTGTGTGTGTGTGTGTGTGTGTATGTATGTGTGTGTGCATGTGCCTGTGTACAAGCAGGTGCATGTGTATCATGGCACATATGTTGGGTCTGAGACAAACATTACAGAGTTGGTGCTCTTCCTCTGCTATTTCAAATTCTTTCAAATTGCTCGTGGGCTAGCAAGCTTCTGACTATCTCCTCTGCCTCCCACCTTGCCTGAGGAGTTCTGACTGAGAAGGCAGCTGTCAACCACCTCAGCCACCTCAGCCAGCTTTCAGTGGGTTCTAGGAACTGAACTCAGGTCATCAGGCTTGCATGGCAAGTACCTTTATATCTGAGCCATCTCCCCGGCATGAAGTTCTGGTGGATGTTATAGTATTAAGCCCCTGGTGAACTAGTCCAGGCACATATAATAAATACTGTGGGACTCGTTATAAGAGGTGTTTGGTATGGTTAAATTCATAGGCACAGAAACAAAATCGAGGTGCTGTCAGAGATGGAGCAAGGGAAAGGAGCCACTAATGTTTAATGAGCACAGAGTTTCTGTTTGGGATTATGAAGAGGTTCGAGAAAGGAATAGAAGTGGTAGCTGCAAGGTGCTGTGAGTGTGTCTGACCATTGTGGAACTATACATTTAAGATGGTTAGACCCATACTGTGATGTCATGCATGGCTTACCATAAAAGCGCAATCCATGCTAACAAGTGACCAATGTACAGTTCAAGGCAGAGAAATAAGTTGTTCTTGCAACCCAAATGTGACAAAAATCAGATGTCCATGGCATGCACTCTACAGCTGAATCGTGTGTGTCCTTGCTTCGGGAAATCGAATAGAATTGAAAATGAATTAAGAAGTGGTTTGCCTGAAGAAGGATGTTCTGCCTCGGGTTTATCCTGGGTTTCTTTTATACAGGGAGCTGGCCCCTGCTAAACTTAATCAATCGCTAACTGGTCCTTAGACCCACAAGGAAGGTTCGGAAAGGAAGCATTCTGTGGAAGGAGGATTGAGGCAGCTCTAGAATAGGAACCCCAGAAAGAGGGTCCCTCTAGGCAGTGCCATCCAGGCAGGCAGCCTCTCTGGCCCCTCTGCTTTAGAGGAGGTTCTGAGTACACTCCCAAGTAACCAGGATGGGGTGTGGAGAGCAGAGGCGCCTTGCTTTCGGGCTGCTCTCCTTGCGGTGATTCAGCATCTTTCCCAGTAGATGGTGGGGATCAGGCTTGGTCTGTGCTCTGCTGCCTTGCAAGTATCCTACAGATGCTCATGCACAGCGTTATATGCCAAATAAGGAAATTACTGAATGGATTAAAACCTTTAATAGAAATGTCAGCAGAGGTGGGTCCAGTAAAAAAACAGCTATAAGTCCACTCCAAAATTCTATCTACACAAGAATTCAAGTGGTACAAACAGTTTTACACTTATTCACTTGTTCATTTCTTAGAGACGGAGTCTCATGCAGCGGGCCTTACTAAATAGCCAAGGGTGAGCTGGATATCTGGACCCTCCTTCCTCTACTTCCCACGAACAGGGATGACAGGTAGACACCCCCACACCTAGCTGACACATAACATTAGAGGCATATTCCTCAGAGCATCAACTGGGAAAATTTAAGTTTAGCCTCCCCTTACCTACAAAAGGGACATTGCTTTCTCCAGCGTTTGTAACTTTGCCCTGGATCCACATACACCACATTCATTGGATTAACCATTGGTACAGCTGACAGCGTGAATGACAAGGCAAAAAATAGCTCTCGGGACTTTTCATTTTTTACAAGCATGGGAAGCATATTAAGGCAGCTGCTGATTAAGGGTGTGCATGTTTTGACTTGCATATGAGTTAAATTAACAAACATAAATCCAGCATCTTCACACGGCTAGTGTGATAGATAGCAGTAATTGATATTCAGTATTTTTTCAAATCCATCATTTCCATCGTGGCACACTTTAGTTACTACGTATAAAATAAAAAGTAATTTGTAATCAAATCTAAGTTTTGTTTTATTTAAATTCATTTGTTATTTATCTTCTATAAAAAATTAAAAAGGCATAAGACTGGGGAAAAGTTCAAGTTTTTATGGTCAGATTCACTCTATAAATACTTAATATCACCCAAGGAGGCTGAAGTTTGAGGTACAGACTAAGTAAGATTTATCACCCCTCAGTTTGGTGAATTAATACTAAGGCAAGTACCGTGTGTTGAACCAAGCACCTTCCTCTCTTACGTAGCCCCAGAAATGATCTTCTGTAACCTGACCTTCTACCTGCATCTCAGCCATAAGTGGCCAATCGCCACCTCTTTCTCTCTAGCAGTGTCTGTGCAGGAAATAGTCTCTGTGAGCTGGAGAACCATTCTGAAGAATGTCACACTAATGGACCAGGCCACCATTCGGGGAGAAGGAGCACGTCCAAAGTGCATACCTGGAACAGAGCAGAACCTGGTTGGAGCCAAGACAATTAGAAGGGAGTCCAGTTTCTGCTACTAAAAGACATCCTGTCCCTTCTCTTAACTACTTCATCTCTCAGAACTTAGCAGGCCCCAGAATACCGCCATGGGAACAAGAAAATAGCCCATGTGGCTCAGCCTCTTCTGTACCCTGCTATTAAGTTTCCTTTGACACCTTAAACCTGGTACTATATATTTGCCAAGAACTTTGGTTCCTTGGTCTTCTCAGAAAACTGAGCCTCAGAAAGCAAGAGAAGTCTTTACAGAGTAGTGTTTTCTAGTGGTGTGATGGCAAGAATTTTCTAGAATGATTGATATAGAGATTTGCAGGCTCTTTCTCTAGGAGCTTGTATTTGGAAGCATCTGTTTGGAATCTAGGAACTTAGCACTGCTTTTCACTAGAGAACTCTGGGAAATCCTATGCTTATATAATCTTTAAAGCACCCCCACACACACATACACACCCCAGTGAAGGAAGTTGCCCTTCATGTATCCAAGCATAGTGAACTACAGAACTAAAGAAGGCTTTGTCTACAGGAATGAGAAAGCTTTTTCCACAGGACATTCTGTGTAGATGCAGGGCCTTTGGTCATTATCATGGTCATGTACCTTTAGTCACAAGCACCAGGTAACATGCAAAGCCTTAGTGAGCAGCTTCTCAGTATACAGGACTCAGTGGGCAGCCACAGTGCCTGAGATCCATGAAGGTGGAGGATTTATGGGAGTGGCCATAGGTAGAGGCGAGATGTAGGAAGATG
This sequence comes from Acomys percivali, assembly GCA_907169655.1. Taxonomy (NCBI): domain Eukaryota; kingdom Metazoa; phylum Chordata; class Mammalia; order Rodentia; family Muridae; genus Acomys; species Acomys percivali. Next base: position 90,170,327 of record OU015753.1, on the reverse strand, counting down.
GGGCCAAGCTGGAGTCTAGAAACCAATGCATATGTATTTCAGTACACAGCTACTTTGGTTCCTGATATAAATTGGACAGCGATGGTGGGAGAGGCAGGGGAAAATGTAAACAGCTGGGCAAATTCAATCCTGTGTTAAATATGAATTTTCAGATATTCCAGACTGAATATGTTAGTTGAATTATTCATTTTCCTGATTTCCAATTTTATTTTTAGTACTACTATGTGAACAAATTTGAGTTTGGAGACATAACTAGATGCTAGGATGAGCACCTGTGTGATGAGTTGCCACACAAAGTGGGGTATGTGTGTGTTCCCTCATTTCTATGAGGACAGTGTTGGGACTGGTTTCTACCCTGAGTGGTTTGCTGTTGAGTTCCCATTAATTAAAGATGGCTGACCAGCTTAGTTGGGGGAGTCTCAATTGCTGTGCTGAAACACCATGACCAAAGCAACTAGTGGAGGACATCGTTCACTTAGCTTGCTGTTCCACATCAGTCAGCTTTTGTCAGCGAAGTCAGGACAGGAATTCAAACAGAGAAGGAACATGGAGGCAGGAGCTGATGCAGAGGCCAGGGAGGAGTGCTGCCTACTGGCTTGCTCCCCATGGCTTGCTCATCCTGCTTTCTTGTACACACCAGGACCACCAGCCCAGGAGTGGCCCCACCAACAATGGCTGGGCCCTCCCACATCAATCACTAGGTAAGAAAATGCCCTACAGGCTTCTCTATACCTTGATCTTATGGAGGCATTTTCTCAATTAAGGCTCCTTCCTCTCCAGTGACTCCAGCTTGCGTCAAGTTGACATAAAACTATCCAGCCCAGTGACAGAACAGTTTCCCCACTAGCCAAAGGTCCAGCCCTCTCCCTAAGCAGTGATGAAGAAAATTTGCAATGATATCAGAAATAAAAGAAACGAGCTGTTTTTTGGGTTTTGGTTTGTTTGTTTGGTTGGTTTTTGTTTTGTTTTGCTTTAAGAAATAAGTTGTCTTTCTTTTTTTTTTTTTTTTTTTTTTTTTTTTTTTTTTTTTTTTTTTTTTTTCTGTTTTGTTTTGATTTTTGAGACAGGGTTTCTCTATGCAGCCTTGGCTCACTTAGACTCACTTTGTAGACCAGGCTGGCCTCGATCACACTCCCAGTGATCCACCTGCCTCTGCCTCCCAAGTGCTGGGATTAAAGGCGTGCGCCACCACACCTGGCTAAGAAATGAGTATTCTTGCAGCCTGCTGGAAGATAGAGGTAACCAATACTCTGTGTATAAGAGCCTGCAGAGTCAACTGGCCTTGCATGAGGGAAAGCCTTCACCCAAGTCTTCTTAAAATGAAGATGGAGGATGTGGAGAGATGGCTCAGTGGTTAAGAGCATACACTGCTCTAGTAGAGGACCCAGATTCGTTTCCCAGCACCCAGCACCCACATCAGGTGTCTCACAGCCACCTGTGGTTCTAGCTCTAGGGAGATACAAAACTCCCTTTTGCTCTACAGTTGGGTTTGCTTTTTATCATCTCATTTAGACATATGATTAGGCAGACAAATATGAACAACTCAATCCAGCACAAGGTACAATAAAACCACGTGAATGAGAAAAGCTCTGAAAGTCACCTAAACGTAACTGTTTGGAAAGCCTTTTTCATGCCATGAGTTCAACTTCGCCTCTTTAGACATTGTTCCCAAGGAGGTAAGTTGTTGGCACACGATGACTTTGATACCATTAAAAAGTATGCATGCTGTGTTTATAGGTGGCAAATGAGCCTTACAGTGGCCTCCTTCGACGGTCACATAAGACACACGCAACAGTTATGTAATAATTCTCATTTTCAATGGTAACTTCATAGGTCTCAGTACTTTTTCCTAAGGCAGACACACACACACACACACACAGGCACAAATGCACACACGCCCTTTCCATGGCCATCCTGCTGATAAATTTTCAATCACTGAAACTTTCCCTTTAAAACTAACAAGGCTTTTTATCTCCCCTCATGGGCAAGATAACGATTGCACAGGCCACTTGGAATTACCAGAGAGACTGAAAGTGGAGCAGCCTAGATAAATGAGATCACTGTGGAGAAGCTGCAGAATCCAGGGCAGTCCAGCCTTGCGGCTCTTCCCTCACTTAACCTTGGGGCGAAGCTGCTGTGGGTAATTCAATTCCCTGCGCCTCTTTCTGTGGAGATAGTGAATGACCAAGGTGGACCCAGGGAGGAAAAGAGGCTGCATTATATGAAGAAGGAAACCACGCGAGGACCTATGAGACAGTCCTAACTATGTATACTGCCATCATCAGTCAGTCCCCACTAAAAAAAACTTCCATACTGTAAAGGGTAAAGCTGGACTGAACGTGTTGAGGAGAGATCTCGAAGGACCTTGCAAAGTACCTTTGTGGAGTGTGTGGGAAATAGTGAGTTCCAGGCTATGGGCCTTTAGACTGGTTCTGCTCTTGTCTGTTCATAGGCTGAGGTTGTGTCCTCTGAAGTGCACCTGATGCTGAGGAAAGTCTGAGAACCCCTGAACTTAAACCCTTTTTGTTTCCAGTTATAACACCTCTGGTTTCCAACACGTGGCGGCAAGAGGAGAAGACCACCACCTAAAGCAAACAGAAGACCTGTCAGGGTATTAACTGGAGAGCAAAAGAACTGTACAATAAGGAAATGTTTGGAATATGCAGGAAATCGATGCAGATGGGGCTCCGGCACGGAGCACAGGAGCACAGGAGCACAGGAGCACAGGAGCACAGGAGCACAGGAGCACAGGAGCACAGGAGCACACGCTTTCCGGCCTCACCCCTAATGTGGTTTCAGTCCTGGCTGCCCAGCAGGACCACGAGTGCAGCTTTTGGTTAAGAAGCAGCTTCATTCAGTTTTTAAATTATTACACAAAGTCTCGGGACTTGTTTGTATATTATAGGAACGTCATTTCTGATGACTATTTCTTTTAAATCTCCAGTTTTCAGGAAGCACTTTTCCCCAGAAGTCTAGTTGCCTTGGATCACCTTCTGCTAGGTAGGAAAGAGACCTAGGACTCAGTTCTGTCTTAGAACCCTATTCATTTGAAGAACAGTGTGTGACCTCCTTTCCACTCTGCCCCTGGGCCTCCATCCTAATCAGGTTTCTATTGATGTGATTTTAAAAAAAAATTACCGAAAGCATCTTAGAGGAAAGGTTTTGTTTGGCTCACACGTCTGGACCACACTCTGTCACAGAGGGAAGCCAAGGCAAAAGCAAGTAGGTTAGAAACCTGAGGCAGAAGCTAGCCAACACCATGGAAGAGTGCCGCTCACTGGCTTGCTCTCTATGGCTTGCTCAGCCTGCTTTCTTTACAACCCAGGAGTGGCACTGCCCACAGTAGGCTAGGTCCTCCTTCACCAATCATGAATCAAGAAAATGCTTCATAGGCTTGCCTCTGGGCCAACTGGATTTTCTCACATGTAAAGTTCCATCTTCCCAGATGACCATGGCTTGTGTGAAGTTGATAGTAAACTCATCAACATGGCTTCTGTAGGTCTGTTCTCTTAAAGTCACTTACTCTTCCTTGTCCTCAGCAATTCTGCCATATCTTTGGTTTCATGTACTGAGCTTCTTCTTTTCACTGTGTTTCCATCCTCTAACCTATCATCTAATCTCCAGTCACAGTGAGACAGCCTTTTGTGCAAGCATGTATTTCCTTCTCTCCTGACTTACAGGCACAGCTGTAGTTGCAAGGGATACAGTCCAGCATAGCCAGGTGGAAAGACCTCCAAGGAAATGCTGTTTGAATAGATATTTAAATACAATATGGCACAGAGTCTACACCCTTGTCTGGAAGAACTACGTTCTTGCAAAGGGAAACAGCAAAATACAAAGATGCTGTCGTAGAGTTGGGCTTACTGCCACTCAAAGCAATAAGCAATATATTGCTATCGGTACAGAACAAAGAAATAAAGGACTGGCTGGAGATTAAGGCAGAGGGAGTGTGTGTGCCTGATCCTGTAGGGGCCTATAGACCATAAAAAGGACTTGGAATTTTGTCTTTAGTCTGATAGCTGCATTGGACCAGCTCGGGGTGTGTTCCAATTTCATTTGTAAAGAGATCCATCTGAAACCAGGTGTGTAGGCTCACCCATACTCTAGTACTTGGAGGTAAAGACTGGAGGGTCAGTAATTCAAGGTTATCTTGGCTACATAGCAAGGGCCAGCCTGAGCTACATGAAAGCCTGTCTCAAAAGGGGGGTGGTGGTGGCTGGGGAGATGATTCTGTGCTGGCTAAGTAAATGCAAAGAGCTGAGTTTAAGTCTTCAGGACCCACATAAAGAGCTGGGCACACCCGAGACCCCATGGTTGGCTGGGAAGCAACACACTCCAGCTTTAGGCTCAGAGAGAGAATGAGAGAGTAGGGTCTCTGGTGATTCTCTTCCTACCTATGGCACCTGAATGGGTTCATGTGCATGTGTGCACACACAAACATACACATGCATCTGTCTGGTCTCAACCCTGAAGACAGACAGGACAGAGATGCTGAGAAGAGAGTGAAAGCAGAAAGCAACAGTCAATAAATTAGATTGGAGAAAATGTGCTGATAGTAACATGAGTGTGGAGCAAATAATCAGATTCCACGTATATTTGGGGTATATATGAAAGACTTGCCAAAGCTGGCATGGTAGCATGTATTTGTAACCCCAATACTCAGGAGGCTAAAACCGAAGGATCTGAGTTCAAAGCCAGTCTCTGGCCTACATTGTGAGACCCTGTTTCAAACACAACACAACAAAACAAAACAAAATAATAGTATTACTGGTAGGCTGCCTATGAAGAGTGAGGAAGAGAAAGGCATCAAAGCTGTCTCATAGGTCTTTGCACTGAAGCAACTGATTGCTAGCCCCAGTGAGGAAGACTTGGGAAGGATCTAAAACAAGGGTTTGGGGCCTGTCAAGTGTGAAATGTGCATTCAAGTGGAGATGGTGACTAGGGAGCTGCTCTAGTCTGACTCTCAGGGGAAGCATCTTTGGTCATCAGCAGAGAGACGAGGGCAGAGCCAGAACCTCGACAAGGTCATCTGTAGAGGCTTGGAGCCTGCAGAGCACATGGAGGCTCCAGGATCGCTAGCATCCAATCTGAGGCAAGAGAAAGGATCCAGCAGAGGAGGCTGAGGGAGGAAGCCTGATGAAACAGGAGACAACCCATGGGAGTTGGACATCCCGGAAGACAAAGGAGTGGTTTAATATAAATCCCATTAAAGTATCCATGGTTTGCGTTTATTAACTGACAAAATGATTCTAAGCCACACCAGGGAAGTGTAATGTACGCTGGGATAATGGGCCGTTCTACCGCATCCTTTCCCTTTTAGCAAATGATAAGGATATGGTGCTTTTATGATCTTGAAAAAGGAAAATAAAACCGCTCTTACTTTTAAAAAGAAAAGTTCCTTGCATATGCAAGTATTCTTTCTTTTATTACGTAATATCCCCATTTTTATCCTGGCACATTTTTCTTAGTCACCTTGCTGGTGCTCTTAAATAAAATTAACAAAATGTGTAGTGTTCTGTTTTTTTTTTGTTGTTGTTATTGTTGTTGTTGGGCTTTTTTTTTTTTTTTTTTTTTGAGACAAGTTTTCTCTGTGTTGCCTTGGCTGTCCTGGACTCACTTTGTAAACCAGACTGGCCTCGAACTCACAGAGATCCCCTTGCCTCTGTCTCCCGGCTACAACATGTTCTTGAAATAAATTTTGTCTAATAAATTTTGGCTTCCACATACATGGATTGAATCAATTTTTGTTTTTGTTTCTGAAACAGGGTGTGCTGTATAATCTAGAGAATGATCTATGATAGTCATATTTTTTTGGTTTTGAATGAATAAATTTATTAAGTGTACAGCAAGCCAAAGTAAAAGAATAAATAACAACAACTAGGCAGGCAGCAAAACATTATCAAATTGGACACTCAAAATATCCAGCATCTTTCATAGTTCCAGAAGATGCTGCACTGAATGCTGGAAGAGGAAAGACACCAATGGTCCCACTCAGCACTAGACACTGTGTGCTACAGTACCAACCTGCCAGGCAAGATGTGCTCAGTGGAGCAGCAGGGACAGGAGTCTTATGGGGTAACGAATTGGAGTTGAAGCCTGCCTCAGTACTGTAATCCTTGTCAAAAATCATGGTTGAGGAAGTCATAGGCCCTAGGGCAAAACATGTTATTATTACTTTGCTAACTGGTCATGCTGGCAAATTATTTCATAAATATTTATGTTTGCACCCATAGACCTGGACTACTCTCAACCTTGATCAGAGAAGCTTCTTTTTGCAGTGGGCACCTGTCAATGCAGGGGCTTATAACCAGTCAGAGTGCCGAGGATAATAGAGCACTCAGCCATAAACAGGACACCTATATCAGCCCCTCCCACCGAGGCTCAGAGAACATCACAGAAAAGTAGGTAGAAGGGATGTAAGAGCCAGAAGATGGGGAGGGGTACCCCATCTCTTCTGGACATGATATAGCTGCTGCACCCATGAACTCATAGCCGTTGCAGTTGCCTGCACAGATCTGCATAGAATCAAGCCAGCCCATTCCATCATAGCTGGGATAGACTAGGCGGTCTCCAGCTCCACCCTTTACTGAGGGGCTACTGGCATTTCATAGCTGCTGGTGAAGGGAGGACCATTGTTTTTGCCCCAGTGAATGACCTCGCACTCATACACACATGGGCAGCGCTAACTGGAAGTAGTAGGCTATCAGGGAAAAAAAGAAAGAAGAAAGAAAGAAGCGAAGTTGAGAGAGGGATGTGGACAGGGGCACATGAGGAAGTTGAAGGGGGAGGTATAGACTAGAGATAATCATATTTCATTATTTACCTCTATGAATTTCTCAAGAATAAAGAAAAAATTTTAATGCAGCAGAAACCAACTGTGGAGGTCCCTTCAAGGCAGCTAGCTAAAGTTCCCAAGAGTCCCATCCCCACTAGGTGAAACTTCCAAGTAAAAGAATAAATTGCAACAAACGGTGACGTCATCAAACTGGGGCATAAGAACACCAGCAGAAACCAACTAAGGGAGTGGGGGCGGGGGCGGGGTGGGGTGGGGGGAGGAATAGAGCAGGGTGTGTTCTTCCGAAACAGCAACAGGTGGAGATGACAGCACCAAATCCAGCGCTCCCAACATTCAGCAGAAACTGGCTGAAGAAGCTGAGGCTGACAGCTGGAATTGAGCTTTTTCCCACGGCCGAATTCCTAGCTTTTCTCTCCCACGCAAGCCCTTTTATATCATGAGATAAACAACCTTGACGTTGGTTGGAAACCGTGCACCTTCTAACTGTTCTCAGGGACACACAGTTTTTACCCTTCGGTGTGTTGCTATTTTCTTCCCTCCCTGTCACAAAGTCAAGAGAGCCGGCTCATCCTCAGATAAAGGGCCTTGAAGGACACTTTGAGACAAACGGGCTTGAGTCTAACATGGGGGGTGGAGGGGGGACCGCGTGGATGGCTATATTCCGAGAGCTAGCTTCTCAGCGGGTTCAACCAGCACGTGGCAATTTACCAACCAGGTATATGTTACACAGGGCCTCTCCTTGGCTTGCCTTGAAATCACAATCCTCCTACCTCACCCTGCCCGGGAGTTCCGTCATGCAGATGGACTGCAAAAGTGAAAACTCCTATGTATAGAAAATTACAAACTGCATGTTAAATGAGAAGATGTTTCCAATGAAATGTTAAAGTTGATGTACTTTCTACACAAACAACTCATGCAAATAGTTATTAAACATCAGTAATGCCCCAACTAATAACAGGCCAATGGAACATTTGTGGAAAGGTCATTCACCATAACAGAAATGTCAACTCACACTCATAAGCATGTTCAGTTTTTACAGTAATAAAATAAGTAACACAAAAATGTGTCATCAGCCAGGGCTGATAGCACACACATTAAACACAGCACCCAGGAGGCAGAGGCAGGTGGATCTCTGTGAGTTTTAGACCAGTCTTGTCTACACAGTGATCTCTAGGTCATCTAAGTGAGACCTTGTCTTACACACACACACACACACACACACACACACACACACACACACCACAAAAATTCCAAAATCCCAAATCAAAACTTTGTGATTATATTTCATTAACACTATTAGCAAATATTAGCTTCTAAGAGGACCAGTAACAAGAATTCTTCTTATGCCAATGATATGAATTCAGAGAAGCAGTTGGATCTGTTCTCAAACCCTTTCTTGCACAAACATCTATGCACAACTGGTGGCCCAGCATCAACACTTATAGATTATTTTAACAAAGCACCAACTGGGCGTGGTGGTGCACACCTGTAATCCCAGCACTCAGGGAGGCAGAGGTAGAGGCAGAGGCAGGCAGATTTCTGAGTTCAAGGCCAGCCTGGTCTACAAAGCAGGCCCAGGACAGCCAAGGCTACACAGAGAAGCCCTGGTTCAAAAAAAAAAAAAAAAAAAAAAAAAAAAAAGGAGGAGGGGGGGGAGGAAGGGGGGAGGGGGAGGGGGAGGAGGAGGAAGAGAAGAAGAAAAAGAACAAGAAGAAGAGGAAGAGGAAGGAGAAGGAGAAGGAAGAAGAAGAAACTTTTCCACAGAATAAACAACACATAACAATAAAGCAATATAATATAGCATTATTTATCAGCATCTCTAAGTGGAAATAATGTAAACATTTTTGCAGAACCACTGGACATGTAATGGTTATATTGAAACGTCTTTTTTTTTTTTTTTTTTTGTCACAGCCAGAAATAACTCTTAATAATGTTTCAAAGGTGGCTGGTTGTTGTGTTCACATTTCTGCAGAGTGGGATATCTCTGTAACCCTGACCTTGGTCAGTATATTATTTTGTCCAACAAAAGAGAAATACAATGTGGGCAGGACCCAGAGACTAGTGCGCAGGGGACATGGAGAGTGACAGGGCTGTGAGAATAGAAAACAGCGCCTCTCCTGCCAACAAGCAACCAGGAGTGAGCAGGTTTGTGGAGTTTATTGAAGGGGCGCAAAGCCTCCTTTGTAGTAATGTAGATGGTGATTATTATTTTAGACAGACTCAAAGCAAGACATTCTGCAGAGAAATTAGGGGGTTTTGGAAAATTAGTATTAGTGTCAGTGATGTGTTAGTATTTCTGCAAATACTAACACAGAATGAAACTACTGATGAGAAAGGTCAGTGAAACTCAGATGAAGGAAAAACAGGGGACTGGACTCACGTGCCAGACTCTCTCTCATGAGTTCATTCCATTATTCTGTTTACTCTTTCATTTCTGTCATCCATTGGTTCATCTGGCATATGCCAGACACTATGCAAGTGGCGAGCAAGCAAAGGAAAGTGTGCTTTCAGATATCCACATACCATAGTGGCAGACTTCCCACCAAAGTAACCCAAACACTCATATCATTTAAATTCAAATGGACTAAGCACAAGAGATAAGTTTTGAGGCCCATTAAAGTGAATGCCAGAGGAGCCTCAGAGACAACATCCTTCTCTGGGTTTCCAGAGCAATTGACATCTTCAGTGCGATTTTAAAGGTAAAGGATTATAGAACAAAGATAATCATTGTTACCAATTTCTTAGTTCAGAAGGAACTGGTAACTAAATTATTTGTGGTCAGTAAACATGTAATAGATATTTGCTCTACATAGTTAAATATGAAAATACAGTTTTGTTCTATTGAGTGAATTTCATCATTCACATGAATTAGAATTTACACACTCTATAGTTTTTATAAAATATGTATTTATTGTTTTTATAAAGACCTATGTTGTGATAGATATTCAGGGTAGAGGGGTCTTCTCGAGTACCTACGCCATGCTCTAGTGTTTGTTATAACAAAGCTTAACCCTGTCAGGGTATTCTAATCATTGCTACAACATCAGTATAGGTATAAACATTTCCATACCATGCAATCTGTATTTAGTACATGCTACATGCTAATTTCTGGGTTTGCAGCTGAGGAGAGGAGCCAACGTCTCTAATTTTGTGATATTTTGAATCATAGTATAACTTCAACTCTGTTTCAGATGTTCTAATTGATAATCTCCATAGCATTATATAAGAATGATTACTTCAAAAGATAAGCTTTTTATTATTTTTAATTTTGTGTATGTATGTGCATGTGTAAGTGTGTGTGTGTGTGTGTGTGTGCGCGCGCGCGCTCGTATGTCTAGTATAGGTGCCCATAGAAGCCAGAGGTGTCTGATGCTCTGGAATTGGAGTTACAGGCAGTAGTGAGCCTCCTGGTGTGGTTTCTGGGAAGCAAACCTAGGTCTTCTGCAGAAACAATATGTGCTCTTAACCACTGACCCACCATGCCATTTTACACACTGTATGCTCATTAACATTTGGTATGATCCTTGCTTGCTTTTATAATGAAGAGAAAATTTTAATACGCCATTGGGCAATTCTGGGTTGAACTGTGTCTCCACAAGAAGACATATTGAGGTCTTAATCTCACTACTGTAGAACGAGAGTTTATCTGGAAACGGGGTTTATGTGGATGTAGAAAAGACAAGGGGTCATTAGAGTGGGCCTGCACACCGTGACTGAGATACTTTAAAAAGCAGGAAACTAGTAAGATGTGGAAGTATGTGTCTGTCATACCAACACTCAGGGTTGTGATGCAGGAGAATGGAAGATTTGAAGCCATCCCGGGCCCCAGAGCAAGGCCCTGCCTCAAAGATAGAGAAGAAAACAAAATCAAAACATGGGAAATTTGGAGCTCAGCGGCCAAGTTGGCTCCGCATGTGCAATGCGTTAGATTTGATACCCAGCACTGAGGGGGAGGGGAGGGAGAGCAGAGAGGAAGGAGTTGGGGGAGGGCAAGTGAATGATGGGCACAGAGCCATGCACACAGGGAGAGTGTCCTATGAGGGTGAAGGTACAAGGGCAGAGGTGCAGCTAGGAACTAAGCAACCTCGACTCCATCAACCACCAGAAGCAGAGAGATGGTGGCGGGAGGCAGATTCTCCCCCAGCCAGCCCTGGTGGTGCCTTTGTCTGACACTCTGGCTTACCAGCACTGTGAGAAAATTAATTCCTATGGTTAAGCCTCACAGCTGGTGGTACTTTGTTATGTCAGCCTTAACAAGCTAGCTCTTAATATGGGCTCTCCTGGAAAAAAAAAAACAAAAAACAAAACAAAACGGAGACAGAGAAAAGAAAGGACTTAGACGCTAACTAATTTGTATGACCCTTGTCTCAGAATATCAGTATGGCTCCCAGAGGGTTTCCTCTCTACTGCATTACCTTAGACACAACACAACCAACTGAAACAACCACTTTCAGTGGCAATAACCATAAAGTGCCAAATTTAGGTAATGAAGTATTTTTCAAAAAGCATATAGTTTGGGGATGTGGCTCAGTTCTACATATGCAAAGAAAGCCCTGGGTTCAATATTCAGCCAGTACCATCCAAAATGTACCAAAATAAATATGAATAACAATTTCTCTTTGGAATAAAATATGTAGATCACCACTATTACAATGATGATAAATACTATGAAGTTCCTACTAGGGTTTGATTTTGTTTACCCAAGGCCATGCTTTAGGAACTGAGCAGCCCAGGTCACAATGCTGAGAGGTGTGGCCTTGAAGAGGCAATTAGTGTCATCATTAGGAGAGTGACTCCTACTTCCCCCTCCCTTTCTCTCTCTAGTGTATTCTCTTGCCTGTCTGCTTTCCACCATGAGGTGAAAAAAAACTCTCATCAAATGGAGCCTTCAACCTCCCCCCCCACCTCTAGACTTGGAGGGAAAAAAAAACAAAAAACCAAACAAACAAAACAAAACAAAAATTTGACTGTTCTTTATAAATTACCCAGCCTCAGAAATTGTCATAGCAGCATAAAATGAATTAAGAAACCTCCAAATCTAGAAATATATACTATTGGGTTTTTTTTTTTTTAATTCTCTGGTTCTTTTTTATAATCGATTTCTACATATTTTGATGCATATTTTTATTATCTCTTTAAATGATATCAATTTTGTAACAAACTTTTCTATAAAATGAGAAAAAAAATGAGGTCTCAACAGATAATTTTGTACTTAGTTAAAAAAAAATTCTCATCTGGAATTGTTGGTCAAAATTTGTATCTTATTATTGGCAGAATGCATAGAGCATATAATCTCACATAGATGCCCTGTGACAGAATTGTGTCTAGATGCAATCTATTCTCAGTGATAGCCATAAAATATATGTGGGTTTGTCATTGTATCATCAAGCATGCTCCTGATAGGAAAGAGTATCTTGGTGAGAACCTTGCCCTGTGCTTAGGCGTCTCCCACAGAACAGCTTCTACCTAGCTTTCTTTGCTCCTGTCCCTCCATGCTAAGATGGGTAGGACATACTCTTATCCTCTTCCTTCAGCATAATGCCAGTGGTTGGCCCCCGGGAGCAGGAAGTGTCTAGAAGCCATTCTAGACTGGGTCAGCCAGAAACTATCTAACTGAAAAAGGAAGTGACTATGTCTCCCATAACTGTGTCCCACTAAACCAAATCCTAATGACCCAGTAGACTGCAGCGTGGCAGATGGCCAAAGCGGATAGAGACAATGACCACTTACAATACAAGCATTTTACTTCTGGGAATCCCATAAGACTCTGTTGACTGTGCAAATGTGCCACATGGGACGCCGGCAGGAAATGATGCATAAGGGGACCCATGATGAGGGAGGCGTGAAGTCCAGGTCCTGCCCCTCACAAAGCTTAGTGAATGATCTCAGTGAGTTTGTCATTAGTATACTCTACATATGTTAATTAAGTTAATACATTAATTTTTGAGCATTTCGTCTTTGGCAGTGAGGAATACAGTTGAGCTGAGTCCTGTGGTGCAAGCAAGCTGTGGGGTGCAAGACAGAGAAGGAGTGATGAGGGAAGACCACAGAGAAGGAGGACACGGAAGCCTGTGTGGCAGTAGTAGGGCACGAGCGCAGAAAAGCAATCTGTTTTTATATAAAGGTGAACTTGTTAAACAGATGTCCGTCTGCTCAAGTCTGAATGTGCTTTGATATGAGCCACTATCGGAAATCTGAGTGAGAGTTCGAGGCATCTTACCTTGCACCTTGCTATCATGTGTCCTTTCCACAAAATGCTTTCCCTTCATGCGTTCATACCTGGAGAATACGTGAGGTTTTATTTTTAGCAATGAGGACAGTAGACTGGAATATGCCCAAGTTTGGCATTAGTTTGTGGGCCTGCAGGATTCTGTTTGGCTTGCACTATTTACTCCAAGCAAAGCCATCACAGTTAAGGGAAGGTGGATGCATAGCCCTAGGAAAGGTTTCTCTGCAATAAAGGGGCACACGTGATGAATAATGAAAGGTTGGCGATGTAGCAACTCTCAGACTCTTCCATCAGCACATGGCTTTCTAAACCCAGCTGGAAAAGACTCCTTACTCTTCAGAAAGCTGTGGTTGGATGGGGCTCTCCCGGATAACCCAGGGCTGTCTCTGACTCCCACCACCCTTCATCACACGTTAAAATCCCCTTTGGCCACAGAAGAAAACGTCTTCAGAGGTTCTGGGGGTTAGAATGCGAATGTCTTTGTGGTTCCAACTATATTCTCTACTGTAGAACCTGTCTGGAGTCAGTCACCTCTCCCCAGCCCCTCCTTATTCTACCACAAATGACATTTTATAAAACATCCCTGTTCCTAACCCTTGAATGTAAGACCCTTCCCACATGATAGTGTAAGTGTGACAGCAAGGAACAGA
>OU015753.1:90095961-90129158 GCA_907169655.1 Acomys percivali | reverse complement strand
TTATTATTATTATTATTATTATTATTATTATTATTATTATTATTATTCAGCAGCATTTTTGAGATAGCATCTCTCAATGTTGTCCTGGCTGTCATAGGATTTGCTATGTATACAAGTCTGACGTTGAATTCATAGAGATCGTCCTGACTCTGCCTCCTGAGTCCTGGGACTAAAGGTATGGGTCACTATGCCCAAACCTAGGAAGCAATTTTTTTAAGTGGCTTAAGGGAAGAGAGATGACCCTGGGAGGGATAAAAGAAATTGAGGTAAAAACATAAAAATTTGGCAAAATTTAGTAATCGTATGGAACAGAGGTTCATGGTCTGTGGTGGCTTGAACGAGAATACTTGAATATGTGGTTCCCATTAGTGGACTGTTTAGGAAGGATTCGGAGGTGTGGCCTTATTGGCGGAAGTGTGTCACTGGAGATGGGCTTGAAGTTTTCAAACACCCACACCTCTTACCTTCAAATCAGGATTTACACTCTTGGCTATTGCTCCAGCACTAGGCATGTCTGCCTGTCTCCACATTCCCTGCCTTGACAGTTACAGACAAGCCATCTGGAACTGTAAGCAAGCTCCCAGCTGAATGCTTCCTTTTATACGGTGCCTTTGTCGTAATGTTTCATCATAGCAAAAAAAAAAAAAAAAAAAAAAAAAAAATACTACATTGCCTCTGAACCCGTTTCTTATTCATCAGGGAACTAATAGTCCACAGGGACAGTCAACTTCTGAAAACATGGAAAAGCTGCCTTCTTCTCAGAATAGAGCTGGGAAAGGCTCACTTTGCCTCTATACTCACGTGTGTGTTTGTGTGTGTGTGTGTGTGTTTGTGTGTGTGTGTGTGTGTTTGTGTGTGTGTGTGTGTGTTTGTGTGTGTGTGTGTGTGTGTGTGTGTGTGTTAATCTTAGAGAATGGTCTTCACAAATTTCCGAAAGGAAGAAAAAATAAGTCAACTGAAAAAATATAGTGACTTTCCAAATATAGTATTATTGTCCTTAAAAATATAACAAAGTTTTGGCTAATTTTGAGAAAATTGGAAAGTAATTGAATTAATAAAAGTGCTTAATGAACAAAATGTATTTGAGTATCAAAATATTACATCATCCTCAGATGCTCAAAGACAATCTGCTGGGCTAAATTGTACTTAAAGAGTCCTTTGGGCAAGTTAGTCTAGTAAAAAGTTACAATTAATAATGCGGGACAGTTCCCACTTAATGTTTAAATTGCCTTTATCAGAAGCATGTTAAATGTCTTTCTGTGGCTTCTCTATATATTGTCTATGAAGAGAAAATTTTTTTGCATTCATACAGGCACACATATCTAGTCATTAAAATAATAAATAAACCTTTAAAGCAACAACAAAACAGATATTTTTAGAACGGTGAATTGTCGTCCGACCTTGTTATAGGCTATTGCAAATGGTACTTTGCTCCACATTAACGGCATTCTTCTGCCTTGACATGCACTCACAGAGGATGACACACAGTCTGAGAACCTATAATTTTTTTTTCTATATTTAACCATGGTCAGGCCCTCATTAGCGCTGAGTCAGGCTTCAGTTTCTGAATTTCTAGAGAGCCGAAGCAGAATTGGAGAAGAGCCAAAGGGAAGTGACAATAACCACTGGGAAGATGGAGGGGAGCCTAAAGCCTGGGGAATGGTGCACAGAGCTGAGCTGGGCTCACCTTGAAGGCTGCGGGCTGGACTGAATGATTTAATAACTGTCCTCAAGAAGAGTTTGTTTGGAGGAAGATGCTAGTTGGCTTTTCTCCATCTCTGTAGAGATGAACAAAATTGGATTAGGATGCAATGAGAGAGTTCTCTTTGACCCACGGTAGATCCCAGCCACAGAGGTGATTAAACTCTGTCATCACCATCACTGGGGAGCTTCGAAGATACGCTCAAATGGCCATCAGCCTGGGGTAGCTTGGGCAATTCACTGAAGGAGGAAATCCCTTTCAACTCTATGTCTTCATAAGTTCTAAAAGCCACAAGAAAATGGAGGTAGTTACATGGAGCAGTTAGGAATACACACTGCTCTTCCAGAGGACCTGAGCATGGTTCCCAGCAGCTCGCAGCCACTTGTAACTCCACCTGCTGAGGCTTGTTACATGTCTGCTGAATACCTGTTATGTTTCCAAGAGTATGTTATTCCTAGGATTCGCATGTTAAATAGAACAACATCTTAGCCTCCTATTAGGCACGGAAGCATGGGGAATAGTTTATCAGCCTGGGACTCTGCTTGGCTTGGGCTATGTGCATACAATGCACCCTCACTCTATGTGCTGTGCACACATGCCTCTTCTAACAATGTACTTAACAACCTAGAATCCCCACACTTGCATCAAACTGTGTGTACACCTCACTCTGAACAACAGAATAAGTGTATCCTTCCCTAAGAACTAACAAGGACTTCCTGTTGGAGCATAGTTTCTATTCCAGACAATATACTGGTATGGCTCCAATCCAGCCTAGACTGGTTTATGACACATGGACAGAAGACTAATGTGTCCTTTGAGAGAACACCTAGGGAAAACCCTAGTTACCATCTTATACCTATCCATAATTGGGGGTACATATGATTAAAATCAGATCCAGAAAGGCACATGCAATAGAAAACAGCTTATATTAATTACATATATCCATCAGAATAGAAACCTACCTAAATAGCAGCTCACCCTTCCTTTCCCCTTGACGGCACAAAAGTAAACCCCAAACAATAACCCAGGGCCCCCTGAGTACTCTACCACTCATGTGGCCCACCAACTCTTCTGGCCTTGTGACCAAAACTTAAACTGTCGCTTGGTGCCTGAAGTTCCTGTTGTTTTTCTTCTTTCCAACTCCTTGAACAAGACACTAAGATTCTGAAGCCTCGTGGTCCAGACAGCAACCACTAGTGGTGGGGTTCTAAAGATATGCTGCTGGGTAGCATTGCCTTAGAAATATAAGGTCTGTCGGGGACAGTACAAAGGGGCCCCTAGTGTGGGGTGGGTGTACAGGGAACATCTCCCAAAATAGAACTCTGAGAAGGAGCTCTGGAGACAGATCAGTTGCAAGTTTACCCAGGAGGTATCTCTTGGAGAGAATAAAGTGGGCGTTAAAGAAGGCACGCAAAGCATATACAAGGGGAGGAAGTCCCCCTCAGTCACAGTCATAGGGGAGGGGAGATAAGGGAAAATGGGAGGGACGGAGGAATGGGAGGATACAAGGGAGGGGATAACCATTGAGATGTAATATGAATAAATTAATAAAATAAAAGTAAAAAAAAAGAAGAAGAAGGCTCGCAAAGAATGAGCTTCCACAGGGCAGTGGCTGTTCACATCTTTAATACCTGCACTTGGGAGGCAGAGGCAGGCAGATCTCTGAGTTTGATGCCAGCCTGGTCTACAGAGTGAGTTCCAGGACAGCCAGAGGGACCCTGTCTTGAAAAACCAGGGGGGAAATGACTTTCCATGCTGACCATAGCCAAGATCTTAACTAGCAAGAACTCTTCAATCACCAAGACACAGATCTTGTTTATTCTTCTGTCACATATGTGATGTTATGTTCCAAAAACCATGCACACCGCAGTGAGTCAAACACAGTCTCTCTCTCTCTCTCTCTCTCTCTCTCTCTCTCTCTCTCTCTCTCTCTCTCTCTCTCTCTCTTCTCTCTTCTCTCTCTCAAGTCCCAGTGCAACACAGAAACTGTGTTCACTCCACAATAACTGTGGAGCCACTCTGGATACTTTACCAGAAATATTAAATGACTTGCTGAAATTGTGACATGTTCCTAAAAAGCAAAGAGTATCACCAAATTATATATTTCTAATTAGATGTACAGAAGTGTTGTTTTTAATTATCTATAGCACCTATTAATATTTGTTATTAGTATGCCTGGTTAGTAATCAATCAAAACACAGGCACTTGTTATATTTTAAGATGGCCTTAGTTAACCTGGGGCAGGGCAGACATTAATCCTCTAAGCTACTTCCCATAGTGGGGCAGGTCCCATAGTGGGGCAGGTATACCATACCCACCTCAATCCCATGCCATGTGCTTCTAATAATTTCTATCAACTACCTCCCATCCATAATCCCAAATACTTGCTAATGTTCTTCATCTGGGCCAAATCTCCATCCACGCTGGCCATGTGCTTCTTCTCCATCTAACCCATGATGACTTCCTTCTCCTCTCTTCTTGGGACCCTGTCCTCATGTCTCTCTCCTTCTCCTTGGGTCTTTCTCCTTCCTGGGATCCTCTCTGTCTCTCTAAGCCTGGGAACCTTGGCCACACCTATCTCCTCGTTTTGCCCTGCCCAGGTGATGGTTTTTTATTAACTAGCATCAAAATACATCAAACCAAGCTCCAACTCAGAAGTTAATGCACTTAAGAACACACTCACTCTTCAGCTTTCAAGCAATGCACAAACCCAGCAGGCTAAAGCTTAGAGATGGGATGACAGTGGCCCGTAAGCCATGCTCTGTGGAATTCTTTTGCTGTGTCCAACCTAATCTAGCACAAAAATGCCCTCCTGGATGATATGACATAGCCCTTTTTCTTGACCTTGTCAAAGATCTACAGAATGGCCACTTCTTAGCTTAACTCTGTCGGTACTGGGGTATTTACTTGTTGAGACAGACTACACCAGAATGGAGCTACACAGCCAAGGATAACCTTGAACTCCTGATTGTCCTGCCTCTGCCTCCCATGTATTTAGATTATAGGCATGCACCACAACATCTGGTTTTACATAGTGCTGGGGATTGAACCCAGGACATGCCTGATGCTCTGCCAACTGAGCTACATCTCCAGCCATCGTTTATTTTGAAGAAGAAAAAAAAAAGCCTCATCTTGCTAAAGCCCCCCCCCCCTTTTTTTATTAGTATAGCTTCACATGGTCCAGAGAGCGTGTAGGAGGCTTCCCGAAAAGCCTATTACACTCGATTGTAATAAGCATGTAAAAACATCCTTACTGACAGGGTAATTTTTTAACAGTCACATCAAAATATTCTGCTTCAGTGATACTGCATGAAATATATACAAAAATTTAATTCCATGTTTACAGCCTCCGTCTGAGCTGTCTTATTTGTCAGGTCTGCTTAGAGGCATTTTGAAAGAGAATCAACTCTGCTGTTAAATGGCACCTTCCCTGTTTCTGTGTTATCAGGGCAAGCCAGCCCATATGTGGCCCAGGGAGGAGGAGAGAGGTCTTCACAAGGCAAACTGAACTCCAAACACACACTCACATGGCTTTATGAACACACACAACTTAAACACACATAATTAAGTATATATTTCATTATATATAAACTTATTTAAAACAAATGTTTATTTTATAATTTGTTAATATATTAATCTGGGATATAACTACTGAATTATGCTTGGAAATAGCATGCCTTTAATGACAACAGAATGACATGCAATTATACACACATGTATTCATGCATATCAATTAAACTTAAGTGCAAATATTAAGAGTGTAAGGAATCTGATTAGAATAATGCTTGTTTGACACTTAACCAAGGAAACCTATTTCCCCTGTTTATGGAGATTTAAGTCTGAAATCAGGAGACTGACAGGGCTGGTCTCCCTGTAGCATCTCATGGTTCTCCCTGAGTTTGTGTCTGTCCTTTCACCTTCTGTTCTTACAGGGACAATGGTCACATTTAGTTAGGGTCTAGCCATGGAACCCTCATTAATTATCTGATTAAAGATCCCATTTCTAAATAATGCCTAACATTTATTGAGTAACTAAAGACAGGAAGTGCTTTGATACATTGGCCTGGAGAGATGGCTCAGTGGTTAATAGCACTAGCTGTTCTTCCAGAGGTCCTGAGTATGTCCAATTCCCAGGACATCCATGGTGGCTCCCAACCATCTACGACTGTAGTCCCATGGGATCAAATGCCCTCTTCTGGTGTGCAGATGTACATGCAGACAAAATACCCATATACATAAAATACATAAACATCCTTAAAAAAATATATGCATGTGTTAATTAGTTTTCCTTCCACCAATCACAGAAGACAGGCTGTGCTCTTCTCAGCAGCATCTATCTCAGATCTGTCCTGCCACCCGTCTGCCCTACCACAAATCTTTCTCATAGTGTCAGCTGTCTTCGTCTCACCCTGTAGTCCAGACTGGCCTTAAGCCTGCATCTACCTCCTATAGGATCGCAGGCCTGAGTCACCGTGCCCAGCTTTTACCCTACTCTATGGAATTTTCACCTGGCTCGTTGTCTACATTAAAGACCTCCAAGTCTTCCTTAATTCTTCCCTCTCCTTTTCTCAGGAATAACTCAAATGATAACACGGGCTATGTACACCACACAAGGCAAAGGAAATGGGTTGTGGTTTCCACTTTCAGACACCATAGATTTATGTGCTAAGTACAATTATTTTCTGGCAGCTGGCAGTTCTGAAAAGTAAGCCCGCGATAACAATCTTCTAAGAGACGGAAGAAAGAAGAAAAGGGTCTTGATTACAGGGTGTAAGAGTGCGTTTTACCTCCTACACTGAATTATTCTGGGCCTTCTTGGCCTCCACCCTTCTCACTCAGCCACTCAACACAGCAGTCAGTCTTACTTTGTACTGCAAGGCCCCACCAAGCTTCTCCTCAGAACCCTCCAGAGAGCATTCAGAGAAAAGAGCCAGTCCCTACCACAGCCTCTGGGTTCTGGTACTGCCCTGGCCTCATCCTCAGCCCGCTGAATTCCCCTCCTACAGTGCTAAGTAGCCCTTGGTCCTGTCTCCTTCTTCCTTTTGTTCCTTCTAGGTCCTCACTCAAAAGCTCTCTGCTGGGCGTGGCCTCTTCCGGGAACCCCATTTGACAGTCACAGCTCTGACCCATCATTTCCTTTTGTGAGTTTTAGATCCCAGCATATGCCACCACCGAATTGAATGTGTGTGAGTAGGGTGTGTAAGTATCCCTGTGTGTGTGCAGGTACATGTGTGTGTGTGCACAGGGGCACAGAGGATGCTCTCAGCTGTTGTTTCTTGGCACCTTCACGTTTTATGTTCTTAGCCAGGGAGCTGGAGCTCACTGAATAGGATAAGCTTCTGGCCAGCAAGCCAGGGATCTGCCTACCGCTGCCTCCCCAGCACTCGGATTATGAGTGCTTCAACCACCGTGCTTGGCCTTGCACATGGAAACTGGCCTCTAACTCAGCACTTCACACTTGTGCAGCAGCATTTTGCCCACTGAGCCCCCTCAGCCCACAGTGAAACAGTGTGTTGATTGTCACATGATGACTACAAACCTCACAAGGACAGTGCTCAGTCCACCTGGTTTAGTGTGGAGCCTTAGCATTAGGTCAGTCCCCGACAGAGGAAGTGCTCAACAAATGCTTTGCAAGCCACTCATTCCGATTTGGAAATAGAGACCCTCCCCACCCAGTTCCCGCCTTCTATCTACTCCACATGTCTATTTTACGCCACAAGAAGACCTACAGAGTAAACTAACCTGGGCCCATGGGGACTCACGCAGACTAACCACCAACCAAAGAGCATGCATGGACTGGACCTAGACCCCATACACATATGGACAGATGTGCAGCTTGGTCTTCATGTGCATCTCCTAACAATGGGTGTAGGGTCTGTCTCTGCCTCTGTTGCCTGACTCTGGATCCTTTTCCCTCCGCTGGGCTGCCTTGTCAGGCCTCAGTGGGAGAGGATGTGCTTAGTCTTGGTGTGACTTGAGGTACCAGGGTGGGTTGGAACCCTTTGGGGGCCTCCCCTTCTCTGAGAAGAAGGAGAGAGGGAAATGGGGGGGGGGTGAGGCATGAGGGTGGGACTGGGAAGAGAGGGGGGAGGGGCCAGGGATCAGGCTGTCAAATGATTAAATAAGTAAATAAATGGGGGGAGGGGAGAGAGAAAAGAGATACCAGGAATGTTGTTGTTGCTGTTGTTGTTTTGAGGGTTTCTCTGTGTATCCTTGGCTGTCCTGGAACTCACTTTGTAGACCAGGCTGGCCTCAAACTCAAAGGTACTCCTGCCTCTGCCTCTCAAGCGCAGTGATCAAATACATGGGCCATCACCCAGCCCAAGAATGTATTAAAGCACTTTCAAGAAGTCAATAGGCAATATGTGGTGGAAACAGTATGCAAAGTCAAAGAGTTAAATTCAGACTCTGTGCTCTCAGCCTCTAGAATAGAGGGCTCTAAGCGCCACCAGCCATGCCTCTTTCTACTGGCAATCACGGTGACCATAGTCGGAGGTGCTTTTAATGTAACATCCATGAAGCAGCTCGTCAAGATTAGATTAGAACCCTTAACATTTTGGCACCTCGGCCCTCATACCGTTGGAAGTATAACTAAAGACCCAAAATGTCTTTCCATGCCCCAAAGAGCAACACAGACTTCACTTCTCTTGTGAAAGGCAGATACCTTGGTTAGGTTTCTATTACAGAGATAAAGATCATGACCAAAAGCAATTCAGGAAGGACCTGGATTACACAGCCTGACCATAGTCCATCCTTGAGGAAACCCAAGGCAGAAATTCAAGCAGGGTAGAAACCTGGGGCATGAGCTTAAGCAAAGGCTTTGGAGGAAGGCTGTTTACTGGCTTGCTTCCCATGGCTTTTTCAACCTGTCCTCTTATATAACCCTGCCAATTGTTGTCACTCCCACAGGTAGCTGGGCCCTCCCACGTCTATCACTAATTAAGAAAATGCCCCACAGGCCAGTGTAATGAGGGCATCTTCACACTTAAAGTTCTTTCTTCTTAAATGACCCTGACTTGTGTCAAATTGACAGGAAACTCAGGGTACAGAAAACTAAAGCTGGACACCTCACAAGAGTGAACTGGGAGTGTGCATCTTTGAAAATGATCTAGCATTACTATCCTACTTTGATTTCTTTCACCCAATTTATTGTTCTTTTTTTTTCTCATGAATTCATTCTTTCATTTGACATCTATGGGATGATTGCCTGGTGATGACCTACACCAAGTTCCATGGCTATAAAGATAAAGAAGAGACGTACTTTTCCCTGAGAGGCATGTCTGAAGTGACAAGAGAGACAAACAGGAGACTAATTCCATGTAGTAAGTGTGAGCTTAGAGGATCAGAAGCATGCCTTTCAGAACAGGAAATCCCTAACCAACTCCTTCCTGCCACACCGGAGTCCTGGGAGGAAACCGCCCAAGGTGAGGGCTTCAGCCCACAAGATGAGGGAGGAGGGCTTCCCAGCAAAGGAAGGAAGGGATTTTCACTGCAGGCAAGCATGACTCATGGGCTATGGGAGATCTAGAGCTGGGAGGCTGGGAGGGGAGGAGCCAGAGGACACCAGATGAGGTCCTTAGATCAGACCTGCATCTTTCAGAAATCTCCCAGGAGGCCAGATGGAAAAGGATGCTGGCAGAAGGAAGGAGACCGCTGAGGCCTGGCATTGCGAGCTGCTGCTTTGAGGCAGGTGTTTTGAAAGGGGTATTTTGAGACGGCCTAAAGGTGATTAAATTTTCAGCTTTCCCAAATTACCAAGTAATTATGCAAAACAGCTGTCTCACCTCAGCCCAGATTCGTAGCCCCTGCCATCTCCTGCATCCAGGATGACGCTCATGGGAGGGGTGGAGGTTGGGGCCAAGGCTGGGGTCATGAGGACAGAGAGAATTAGACATCTGACCAACAAAATCACACATATTCCAAAGACTGCTCACTGCAGACGCCATCCTCATTAATATGCAACAGGTATGTATTAATATGCAATGCAGTTCCCCTGTGTTCTGTATGAGTTGCATCTCATCAACTCTGGATCCTCCCTGGCTGTTATAACAGTGGTGCTGACTTGCTGTTGATTGAGAAATACTGTGTTTTAGCTGGCATTTACCTCTTCTATTAAAAGCATTTAGAGAACCTCTGTTTTTATGGCTTCTTCATAGAATTCCATTTACTTTATGCTGGGGCGGGAGCAGAAGAGAGGAAGGGCCTATCAACCAGGATGATTCATTAAATTCTAATGAATAGAAAAGTGACTGGCTTAAAGCAGGGCAGAGGTGCCTTTCCAAACACACCATTGTACTGTGCTGGCAACTCTGACCTAAGGGAGCATAGGAAACAATGGCTAATGGTAGATTTTGCAAAGGTAACACAGTTATCAGGAATCACAGTGACCAGAGCATAGGAAGTAGGGTTATGGCACTGCCCGGGCAGACTGGGCCGCAGGCTGTGATTGGTTCCTGAGAGCCCACTCGTCTTTGAAAATCATCCGCTTTCCTCTGAATTCTCTGTGGTTTCCTCTCTCCTCTCCTCTGTGAGATAGGTAAGTAAGCTGCTAAGTCTCACTAGGATTTTTGAGTGCACATTTTCTTTCCTGGGATATCCTCATTCAATGAACACATGTGCGTGTTTCATTTGTTAATTAGTTTTGGGTTGCTGTAAGAAAATACCTGAGATAGTAAGCTAAAGCAACAGCAAAGGTTTGGACTGGAGAAGTGACTCAGCAGGTAAAAGTGATGATTGCTCTTCCAGAAGAGCCTAAAAGTCCAGCTCTAGGGGATCCAATTCCCTCTTCTGGCCTCTGTAAGCATCTATGTGGCATGCACACATGCACACGCACACACACACACACACACACACACACACACACACACACACCACCACCACCACCATCATCATCATCATCATAACTTAACTAAAAAACAGGTGTTAGGCAACCTGCTAAGTACCACACAACCATAGCCCACATGTGCCATATTCAACATCCAATCCTAACCCAGGTTGCGCATCCTGTTCTGGTCCAGATCAGTTATTTTGCCTAACTTTAGCCTGCCTTCAGCTTTCCTAATCCTCAGACCTTAAACTTGGTCTCATTCAGTATGATGAGTTCCACCTGTACCATTCCAAACATCCAGGCTTTGCTCTGGTCTCACATCCCATGGATCAGCCAAATCTGGTGAGTCTGTTAGGGCCTAGCCCACCCAGGCTCCAGGCTTAGGCCAGGCCACACATGCTGTCTGATGATCTAATCTGGTGAATTTCCTAGACCCTACCCAACCTATACCATAATCAACACCAGGCACGGCTTGGGATGCACATTTGTATGTCAGCCTAGCCTGATGAGTCCCTTGCTGGCTTATGCTGGTCTCAAACCTCAGGCCCAGCCTCAGTTGCACACCCTGTGTGCCAGCCTCGCCTGGTGAGTGCCTAAGAGCCAGCCCATCTGCACCATCCTCATACTCCCAGGCATCACAGCTTGCACACCAGCCCAAGCAGATGAGCTGTTTGTCCCAATTGGTATTTGTTCTTATTTAGCGCTGAATTGGAATCACCCCTATTCCTCTAACCCAAAACCAACAGTAAGTATCTGAGGGACTAACCTACCAGCTTCTCATATCTGGCCTGACTCAGCCAAGCGTGGACAACCAAATCCAGACTTCTAGTCAACAAAGGTAATGTAGACCCTCACATCAGACACACACCAATGAAAGAAGTCCATATGCCAGGCCTCATCACTAAAACACAAACAATATGAGAAGCCAAGGCAATATGCCCCTCCCCCTGACTCCGTCAGTCTTATAAAAGTGTTCTCCTGGTCTCCAATGGGAATTATTTAGATGAATCCCAGGATTCAGAACTTAACAGAACATTATGAACTTCATCAAAAAATTTAGAGAGCTTAAAAAGATTAAGCAAATAGCTCAGTGGACTTAAAAAGAATAACAATAAATGTCAGGGTGGTGAAGAAACAAAGAAAGAAACCCAAACGGTGGCAATTCAGGATTTAAAAACTGAATTCACTAAAGAGGTGGTGATATTGTAGGCAACTGAAGCTACAGTGGACATAGAATTTAAAAACTCAATAACCTATGTAGAAAACTCAAGGGAAAGGCTTTCAAGTAGACCAGACAAAGTAGAGGACTTGGAGATAAAGTAGAGGAATCAGACCACAAGAATATTTTTAAAAAGTAACAATTTTAAACACACACACACACACACACACACACACACCATGCAGAAACTGTCAGACATCATTAAAAGACCAGATCTTCAAATTATAGGCAAAGCAAATAAGAATCTCAGGCCAGTGGCATAGACTATATCTTCAACAAAATCAAATAAGAAAAATTTCCAAATTTCCAAATAAACATGCAGATGCAAGATGCATACAGAACTCTATATAGACAGGATAAGAAGAGAAACTTCTCACATCTTATTGTACCTGAAACATTAAACAATCAGAACAAAGAGAGAGCACTAAAAACTTCCAAAGAAAATATAAGCCACACAGAAAGAAAACCCATCACACTAACCACTAATTTCTCAATAGAAACTTTAAAAGCCTGGAGAGCTTGGAGCAATGTAAAAACGATGAATCCCAACCTAGACCACTTACTATACTCAGCAAAACTATCTGGTGTAGTTGAAGGAGAAAGACTTTTTTTTCCCATATTATAAGCAAGCTAAAATAAATCATGCCCACCAGGAGAATTCTGGAAGCAACACTTAGGCCTGAGGAGAAAAATAAGCATGACTGAAAGACTATAGAAAGAAAGCAAATGAAGCTATAATCACTGAAACACAAAATAAGACTAAGAACACAAACAGTGAAAAAATATGACAATCAACACAACCTTTCAATAATAACTGTAAATATTAATGTCCTCAGTTCCCCAATCAAAAGGCAGTTTAGTCAAATGGACCAAGAAACAAAATTTCTTTCTGTTGTCTACTAGGAATGTTTTCACCTTCAAAGATAGAAACTACCTTAAAATGAAAGGATGGGGCGGGGAGTATGCCAAACAAACAAACCAGAAGAGATAAAGATGGAAACTTCACTCTAATCAAGGGAACAATTAACCAAGAAGACATTACAACCCTAAACATATATGTACCTAACAATGGAATGTTCACTTTTATGAAAGCATTCTATTTTAGGAAAATCACATAACCATCTCAATAGATTCAGAAAAGGTGTTTGATAGAACTCGGTATGCCTTTATTATAAAGATCCCAGAGGGGTGAAAATAGAATGAACATATCTCAATACAATAAAAGCTATATATGCTTAACTTATGGCCAACATCATCCTAAATGGACTCTAAGTGATCCCATTAAAAATCAGGAACTAGATGGTGCTATTCACTATCTGAACTCCTTTTCAATACAGTTCTTGAAGTACTAGCCAAAGCAACAAGATAAGAGAAAGTAATTAGGAAGATAAAGAAATCAAATTATTCCTATGTGCAGGTGATAATATACATTAAAAATCACAAAATCCCACCAAAAATTTCTATAAACATCAACTTTGAGCAATGTATCAACATAAAATATCAACTTAGAAAAACCCAGTAGCCTTTATATACTGACAACAAACACAGAGAAAGAGATTACGGACACACTCTCATTAACAATAGCTCCTAAGAAAATAAAATATCTAGGAATAAACCTACCAAGGAGGGGAAAGACATTTAAATAACTTTAATCTCTGAAGAAAGAGATTGAGGAAGACACCAGAATATGGAAAGACCTCCCATGCTCACTGACAGAACTAATATTGTGAAAATGACCATTCTACAAAAATCAATTCACAGACTCAACCTAATCCCAATCAAAAGCTCTAAAAAGTGGAGGAGGGGGTCCTGCAAGAGACCCCAGACATTCAAAGCAATTCTGAGTGTGTGTGTGTGTGGGGGGGAATAATGTTGGCATAATTACCATAACAGATTACATGCTATTTTACTTGACTACACTAACAAAAACAACATTGCACAAAAACCAGACATGTAGATCATGGTTGGGAGAGAGAAAAAGGAGCTATAGAAAGGGGGAAAGTGGGACAAAGGTGCTATGAAGGGGAAAATAGGAATAATGACCAGAAGTGTTTAAGGAGGGAGGGCAGTATTAAAGAAAAGGGAGGGAGATAGATAAGGAAAATTAAGGGTGATATTAAAAGTCCTTTGTTTATTTAATATACATTGCCAAGTTCTGCATGTCTTTAGGTATTAACCTAAGTGGTCAATGAGGGGATGAAGGAAGGATAGACGCATAGAAGCATGTGCAGAGAAGCTGTTATGGGGTGGGCTGTGCCTGCTCTGCTGGAGGCATTACCTAGAGCCAGGAACCTCTGCATGTTCATTGTAATATGTCTGAATCAGGGAGGCGAGCTTATCGTATACAGCAGTGGACTTATGGGACACAGCAGAACAAGGGGGCAGGTCTCTGTCGGGAACGGCCTCAGTCTGCAGCCATCCTGGAAGAGGATGCTGTGGCTGATAGTTCCTGTATCCATGGTCACCATGCACACTGGGACCAGAGGAAGGGTCCACTTTTCCCTCTCAGCATCTCTAGGGAAGGCTTTGCCACTGCTGTGGTGCTGAGACCCTTCCAAGTCTGTGATCATGTCAACAACACTTCATCTACTTCTTACACCTTCACTTGAACCTTCCTCTGGTCCCCACAACATAGAAAATGTGTACATGTGCATATATAGTTTAAATAAAGTGATGTTAATTGGTGTGGCACTGCTCCCCTCCAAGAGCCATAGGTGACTTAACAAAATCCCAATGCCAAGGCCTTGGAAATCTCCCTTCAAGTCATGACAGAGGAATCCAAGAGACTCACCAAACAATACAGGCCATTGATGTTATTCTTGGCTGCCTAGCACTTGAAGTTAAAGCTAATGACACTATACACCTTGGACATAGGACGTGGAACAATTGAGTGGGAACTAACCTGGACGCTTCCTCCCTGAGCACTAATCCTCATGTATCTAAAAGTGCCAATGCAAGTTGCCAATGGAGAAAAGCAATTAAAAGTCTTACCTAGCTATAAAGCCTTTGAACCCACAAAACTCAACAGCATGGCAAAATATACCAAGGTATATTACCAAGGGTAATAGTGGCATTTATATTTCAGGGATAACCAATACCTAGTTGGACCTAAAGCCTTTCAGTAGTAGGGAATTCGTACCGGGTACTGTAAACCAACTGCTTGAGGCTAGTGAGGTCAAGGAGCCTAGAAGAGAATCCAAGACTGTCATGTTCCTAAACCAGTAAAAATTCAAACCACAGTCTAGACACCTACCCTTATGCCCACAGATAGTTCTCACTGCTGCTCTTTGGAGCAGAGACCATTCTAGAGATCCACAACTGGTCAAAATGCACAGCACAGCTAGCCATGGGATACTCACCTGCAATGGATACACGGATACATCCACAACACAATAGCTACACCTGAGGCTCAGGGAGCATAATGGAAGGCGGGTCAAGAAAGGTTGTGAGAGCCAGAGGCCCAGGATATTCACTATGAGATTGTGTCTTTTCTATATGATAGGGAGTGTCGCACCTGTGAAATCTTAACAATTTTGTCACTTAAACAAGGCAATACCAATTGACATGTCCCCATGGATGGGAAAAATCTCACAAGGTATTCATCTGCCTATGGAGGGTGGTGGGGTTCAGACACTGAAAGTGAAGCAGGCCTAACCTACAAGAATACTATAGGGCATCTAAGGAATTCTTATGCCTGAGAAGGAGGATTTGGTAAGAAACGTCTGTTCTAGATATGGTGACCGGGTGGTTTGTTGTTCAAACCACATAATACACACTCAAGGACAAAAGACACAGACATAGAAAACCTCATCTTCCTATCTATTGGGGAGAAGATTCTTGGCCACAAAGCAATGCTTTATTTTTACTTCCAGGTGTATGTGCATGCACACACACACACACACACACACACACACACACACACACAAACACACACAAACACAAATACATACACACACACACATACACACACACACACTTCAATTTAATACCTCTCCCCTTTTTTCTCAGGTAGCCCAAGTCAGCCTCGGATTCACCATGTAGCCAAGCCTGACTTATCTTGGATTTCTGATCCTCCTGCTTCTAACTCAAGTGCACATCACCATAACTAGCCACCCCAATTAAGCTTCTAATGGATCTAATATCTGTAATTTTATAGTATCTACATACCATATTCAATAACATGAAATTTGTTCATGCTTTGATGGCTTTGCTAGCTTTTATAAGCTAACCTTGGTTTGTTAGAATGTGAAACACTTTTTTCCTGATCATAAAGGTCATCTTTAAAAAGACCTCATTAAAAATAATACTGTGTAATATAGATATGACTAAAGAATAAAATGAAAGCCCATAATGGAAGCAGTGGGGAAAAAACTGTAAGTGCCACCAATAGTTTTCAGTGTACAAAAACAGTGAATTTACATTTTAGACAATTTTGTTTCTTGTTTTATTTAAGACTTTCAGATGTGACCTAGGTTGGCCTTGAACTTGCAGACCTCTGCTTCAGGCTCTCCAGTGCTGAGACTACAAGCAGGGGGCGCAGTGTCCTTGACCAGGCCAATTCTACTCAAAGACTTAGAAAACTCCTCAGGGGTTTGTGCAAGCATCCAAGGGTCAAGTGAAGCAGCAGCTTGCTTAGGATGCAGTGTGGGATGCAGTGTGCTGCATCCTGAGGTTTATCTAAGAGCTGGAGGTGGGGGGCTTGCTGATAGAACCTCCAGTGTTGAGCCACAAGGCTTGAGGGTCAACCAGGAGTGAGAACTACAGGAGGAAGGGGCTAACTGGAAGATGTGAGAGGAATGTGGCCCCAGTCTCATCTGGGTCTGACTTAATTTACACCCTCATTCTGGGAAGAAATGAAGCCATCCTTGTGTTGGACAGTTTATGTCAACATGACACAACCTAAGGTCATCTGAGAGGAGAGAAGCTCTATTGAGAAAACGCCTCCTTAAGAGTCAGCTGTAGAGTAGCTAAAACAATCCTGTACAGTAAAAGAACTTCTGGAGGTATCTCCATCCCTGATTTCAAACTGTACTACAGAGCAATCATAATAAAAACGTCATGGTGTTGGCATAGGAATAGACTGATTGATCAATGGAATTGAATTGAAGATCCAGAAATAAACCCACACACCTATGGACACTTGATTTTTGAAAAAGAGCCAAATCCATGCAATGGGAGAAAAGCATCCTCAACAAACAGTGTTGGTCTACCTGGATGTCTGTGTGCAGAAGAATTGCAAATAGATCCATATTTATCACCCTGCACAAAACTCAAGTCCAAGTAGATCAAAGACCTTGACATAAAACAAGATATATTAAATCTAATAGAAGAGAAAGTAGGGAAGAGCCTTGAACTCATTGGTATAGGAGACAACTTTCTAAACAGAATACCAACAACTCAAGTCTAAGATCAACAATTAAGAAATAGGACCTCATAATACTGAAAATATTCTGTAAGGCAAAGGACACTGTCAATAGTACAAAATGGGAGCCTACAGATTGGGAAAAGATCTTCACCAATGCTACATTCAACAGAGGGCTAATATCTAAAATATATAAAGAACTCAAGAAATTAAACAGCAACAAACCAAATAACCCAATTAAAAATGGGGTACAGAGCTAAAGAGAATTCTCAACAGAAGAATCTCGAATGGCCGAGTAATACTTAAAGAAATGTTCAGTGTCCTTAGTCATCAGGGAAATGCAAATCAAAATGATCCTGAGATTCCATTTTACTTACATCCTTCAGGATGCCTATGATCAAAAACTCAAGTGACAGCACATGCTGGTATGGTTGTGGAGAAAGGGGAACACTTCATTGCTGGTGGTAGTGCAAACCTGTACAAACACTGTGAAAAATCAATCTGGTGGTTTCTCAGGAAATAATTTTACCTCAAGACCTAGCTATACCACTCCTGGGCATATACCCAAAAGATGCCCAACCATACAAAAAAGGACACTTGCTCAACTATATTCACAGCAACATTATTTATAATAGCCAGAAACTGGAAACAGCCTAGATGTCCCTCAACCTAAGAATGGATAAAGAAAATGTGGTACATTCACACAATGTAATACTACTCAGCTCCTAAAAAACATCTTGAAATTTGAAGGCAAATGGATGGAACTAGAAAAAAAACTCATCCTGAGTGAGGTACACCCAAGCACAAAAAGATATGCATGATATGTACTCACTTATAAGTGGATATTAGCTATAAAGTAGGATACCCACGCTACAATCTACAGACCCAAAGAAGCTAAGTTACAAGGAAGACCCAAGAGAGGATTCTTGAACCTCATTCAGAAAGGGAAATAAAATAGGCATTGGAGATGGAGGGAGGGATGGGGAGGGAAGCAGGGAGATTAGGAATAGAAGGAGAGAGGGCCAGGTGAGAGAATGGAAATCAGAGGTTGGGGATTTGCCAGAGACCTGGGATAGGTGAAGGCCCAGAAAGTCTATGGGAGTGACCCTGGCTGACATTCCCAGCATCAGGAGCTATGAAGCCTGAAGTGACCACCTCCTGTATTCAGGCAGGACTTCCTGTGGAGGGATAAGGACACCAACCCACCCACAAGACCTTCAACCCAAAATTTGTCCTGCCTGCAAGATGTGCAGGGACAAAGCTGGAGCAAAGATCGAAAGAATGGCCAACCAATGACTGGCCCTACTTGGGACTCATCCCAAGAAAGAGAACCAATCCTGATACTGTTGATGTTACTCGGCTATGCTTGCAGACAGGAGCCTAACATAATTCCTCCAAGAGGCTTCACCCAGCAGCTGATGGAAACAGACGCAGAGACCCACAGCCAAACATTAGACAGCTCAGGGAGTCCTATGAAGAGTCGGGGGAACAGTTGAGGGAGCCAGAGTGGTCAAGGAATCCACAAGAAATCCCAGAGTCAACTAACCTAGGCTCGTGGGGGCTTCCAGAGGCTGAATCACAACCAAAGAGCATACATGGACTGGTCCTAGGTCCCCCTACACACATATAGCAGATGTGCAGCTTGGTCTTCATGTGGCTCTACCAACAACTGGAGTAGAGGCTGTCCCTGACTGTAATGCCTTCCCTTTGGATCCCTTCCCTTAACTGGGCTGTCTTGTCTGGCCTCAATGGGAGAGGATGTGCGTAATTCTGCAGTGACTTAATGTGCCAGGGCAGATTGGTACTTATGAGGGATTCAATGAGAAAGAGAGAGGAGGATGGGGGAGGGGTTGCAACCAGGATATAAAGTGAATAAATAAATAAACAAACAAACAAATAAATAAATAAATAAATGAAAAGGTCCAGCTGTAAGGCATTTTCTTAATTAGTGATTGATGAGGGAACGCCCAGTGCCTTGTGAGTGGTGCCATCCCTGGGCTGATGGTTTTGGATTCTGTGAGAAAGCATGCTAAGCTAGGTGCGTGAAGCAAGTCAGTAAGCAGCATCCTTCCATGGCCTCTGCATGAGCTCCTGCCTCCAGGTTCCTGCCCCGTTTGTGTTCCTGTTCTGACTTCCTTTGGTGATGAACTGCCATGTGAAAGTGTCAGCTTAATAAATGCTTTTCTTCCCCAACTTGCTCTTTGGCCATGCATTAGAGACCCTGAGGCCCCCATCTGCTGGACCTGCTTCTCTGATGCACCCATTAGTGTAGTTTAAACTTGCCTTGATTTATGCCTTGCTTTGCTCTCTAAAACGGAATGCCTTCTCCAGCGACATAAATTGAATCGAGTCAAATTTATAGTAAAAGGGCAGGTTTATTGTGGGGGGTAGGGCATCTTGCAGGTGGGTTCACTGATCTCACAGGAGGTCAGTGAAGTCTAAAGGCTGGGCTGGGGTAGGATTTCTTTAAAGGGGAGTTGGGGGTGGGGGGAGTGTTGTGATGTGATGGTAAGGTACTTGGGATATGGCCTTATTTGGTGAGCTCAGGGCCCTGTAGGTGGGTCTCAGGTCCAGTTGTCACTTTGGCATCCAGAACTAGGGTCTGGCGTTGTCCAGTGTTTTGCTTGGCCTCCTTGGCAGATGAGAAGCGCAGGGACCTCTTGGTCAAGACTCTCTTGCCTTTGTCCCAAAACCTCTGACCCAACAAAAAACTATAAAACTTCGTGAAACTGTTTCATGTTGGAACCTGAAATGTGGGTAACAATAATCTGTGTTCCCAGACCATAGCCACTCAAAATGGCTCCAGAATAAACAATTTTTTTAAATTGCCTTTAAGATGAGAGCTGTGTGTTTTGTGTCAACGCGGCACGTATGCCTCATTTATAGATGTTTTAAGTTCTGATTCTATAGAAATAAGAGTCTAAAATAATTATTAACCATATCCACAACAAGTTTCAAAGAACTCGTAAGAGCCACACCCACAGTAAAGGTTCTACAACACTGACTAGACCGTCCCACCTGCAGAGAGGCAGAGTGTTGAAGAACCAGCCCAAATGAGCCTGAGCTACCATTAATGGCCCTGCGAGCCTGCCTCTCCATCTGACCTAACAGCTAATAGGTTAAGGCATTTGGAATATATCAACAGAACACTAGCTTCCACCAGCCCAAGAGCACAGAATGTCATCAGAGAATATCTAAAACCCAGGCCTGACTTTCCATCCCTCCTGTCTACAACCAGCCTACCTGATGTTCCCGAGAATGTATTCGGAAAAGTCCTTGATGGGTGGCCTTGTTTTGTTGCAAATAAAAGGCTCCTGTAAAAGCTTCCACACTGTAACATATTATAGGCTGTAATCAGGTTACACCCATATCCCCAGAGCACGGTCACATGTTTGGCTCAGAATACAATTTCCTTTATTCCTCTTGAAGTGAGAGATATATGTTACATGAACCCCGTCTTTGGGCATTTGTTATTTTTTCCCCCACATAGCTTGTAATTACTTTCTGTGAATTTTGTTTCCAAAGTGTTAACACAGAGCTCTTGACCTCTTTTCTATAAACGGTTGCTTTTTTTTTTTTTAAGTTCTGTGGTTAAAACAATGTATAATTGTAAATATTTTAAGTCCAGGTCAGCTGATCTTTCTAGTTAGGGAACTTGTTTTGTGGCTAGCCTCTCAGCTTCAAGCTGGGACATTGGTAGTGTTCCTCTACTGCCTCCTGCAATTGCTGCCCAAGGCTAATTGTTCCTGCACAGTGAGGGGCAGCCGCTGCATGTTCCATATCGCAAGACCTCAGCTGCATTTATTCTGTAGGAAGAGGTCTAATGCACACATTGCTAA
The DNA here is from genome assembly GCA_907169655.1 of Acomys percivali. Taxonomy (NCBI): domain Eukaryota; kingdom Metazoa; phylum Chordata; class Mammalia; order Rodentia; family Muridae; genus Acomys; species Acomys percivali. The sequence goes on along the minus strand of OU015753.1, from coordinate 90,108,209 downwards.
TGGTTTGTTTACTCTGCATTAACCATCAATCTGGATGCCATCCAGACAATTGGCTCGGCAGGGAATGCTTGACTCCGGTGTGGCCTTGATGTTTGTGAACCCTCCCATCTGCTATGAGAGAGGAGGACTGATCAGAAGAAGAACACCAATGCCTCACATTTCAGAGACAAGTCTGGTCACCTGACCATGGGGACAAGCCTGAAGTCTGGATCTTTGTTTTCCTGCTTTCTAAGCTGCTGGTGACAAGATGAAAACAGATCTGAAGGATGTTGAGCTCCTGTCTTCCCAGATTGCTGGGTCTCGGAACAAATCAGCTTAAAGATTCAGGTCTTGGGTTTTGCACGTGTGATCTGCTTACACTCCCAGTGTTCACAATGAGTCAACACTGGCCTTTTGGCATCCAGAGGAAAGGCACATCTGTGGTCTGATGTGGTCCCCAGAAGCAGCAGCGATGGCCCACTGTGGGGAACAGACACTTGATGGACAATCATATCATTGGATGATTACTGGGATTGCTAACGTTAGGTCACTAAACTCTTAATCCTAAGTCTATGAGGTGAGTACAAATATTGACCCTTCTTCCCAGATGAGAAAACTGAGCCTTTGAAGAAAAGTTAAGAGCTCACCCAAGATCCCACGGAACTGAGTTACAATCCAGTCGTCTTATTTCAAAGCTCTCGCCCCTTGCTCTCCAGAGCACTTCATCCTGAAAGGGAATTTTAGCATTATGGCCCAGATTCTTACCCCTCTAGAGAAGTTCAGTCTTATCACGTTGTCATAAACATTAGCTCTCAATGTTTTCTTGAAGCGTTTTATGGAAATGAGGGCAGTGTTCTTTATAACCAGAGATACCCCAGGTCACAAGTCTCACACTTCTCCAGGCTCCTAAATCATAATAGAGGCAGAGAGTTCAGGAAACTCATCCGCTAGAGAGTAAATAGACCCTACAGGTGATGAAATGAGTTAATGATGCAGACTAACTGCCATCATAAAGCCACTCCCGGGAATGTGAGATGGAAGCCCACTTAAGGAAGCCAGGCTCAATTTGCCAAGCCTTCAGAGCATCTCCCATTAAAATCTTGGTCTGAGGTTACATCCAGTGTTTGGTTCACTTGAGCTAATTGAGAACATTCTCTGTGCTAACACCTTGTTCTGACTGCTGGTGTGTAAAAATCCCCTTCCAGGAGGCAGATCCCAGCTCCCTAATGGATTCAGGCCAATTTAGATAGATGCAAGTGAAGGGTGACCTTCAAAAGTCACAGGGGAAGAAGCTATCCTGTGCAGCATGCCCCATCTCTTCCCTGCTTACCCCCAGGTCTGCTGCTAAGCGCAAGTGGAGATGTCCACTCCAGGTGCCCGCCCACTGCTTTGCTATGGGATGTGTGTGATCTTGGCTCCACTCACAGAGAACTGCAAAGCACAGGCCAGACTAGATCTTCAAGTTTCCCAGGCAAGCCGTTGCCCTTCAGAGATCTGTTTTAATTCTGTTTTTCTATGGCTGGTTGGTTAGGAAAAGCACGTGTGCTCTTGCAGCAAGAGCATGGACCCCAGGAGTCTGAACAGTTGTGTTTTCCTGTGTGGCGAAGGGCGAGGCAACTCTCCCCATGTCTGAGCCCCAGTTTCCTCACTTGAAGCTACAGATAATATCTTCCCTCTGGGATAAGTGTGAAAAACAATGAGACGATGTATTTGAAAATACATCATGAAACTAGAACATCATAGATATTTAGTCACAATGATTTCAGTTTTGGCTACAGTGAAGGCTCCGGGATGGAATTCCATTCCCAGGATTCCTGGGGAATCACCCACCACCACCTATACCTCTACCTCCAGGGACTCCGACACCTTCTAGCCTCAAGGCCATGTGCGTATCTGCAAGTGTGTTCATTTACACACACACACACACACACACACACACACACCTGAAAATAAATGATGTGAGCCAGGCAGTGGTGGTGCTCTCCTTTAACCCTAGCACTTGGGAGACAGAGCCAGGTAGATCTCTGTGAGCTTGAGGCTAGCCTGGTCAACAGAGTGATTCCAGGACAGCCAAGGCTACACACAGAGAAACCCTGACTCAAAAAGTGTGTGTGTGTGTGTGTGTGTGTGTGTGTGTGTGTGTGTGTGTGTGTGTGTGTTTAAAAATCAAGCCTAATTCCAGAATTTTCTTTTTACATATTAGGCTCAGATTTACTGTGAGTATAATCTTATTTTCAGAATGTGTACAAAAAGCTTTGACACAATGACAAAAGTTCCTCAAAATATCCCAAGTGACTGTAGCCCATCTTTCCTTAGTCCCTGTCAAGGAAGAAGTAGCAGTCAGGTCTCAAAGAACTAAGATCAGGTACAACAAGAATATTTAAGTGCTTGTCACTATGGTATCGGCTGCTACTATTCAGTGGCTATTTTTACACTAAACAACTCAGAGTGCAGAAAACATCCTATGTGTATTCTTTGTCTATCAAATCCCTGCTCCCTGTGCATCATGGTCATGTAGCATTATATTATTGCAAGTGGCTTTCCACAGTACTTTCTTTTACCACAGCAGAAAAAGCAGAAATCTGCTGCCCCTGGCCAAGGACAGGATGCTAGGTAACTGCTGGGTAAAGTTGCTAATTGAACATAATACTTGATAGAAGAAGAAGAAGAAGAAGGAAAAAAAAAGTAAAAGCCTTTCAAGAGAAGGAAACCTGAGCTGTTTCCTGCCTTCTTGGCTGAGGAATCTGGTCCAAAAGATAATTATTTTGAATTTGGGCTACCAGTTTGTCTACAAGCAGCAAACGTTTCTTTGCTGATTTACTGTTTCTCAGTCAGTATCTTTCTTGCAGCTGGCTGGGTAAACGCTGTGCATTAGCCAACTCTAACCACTCTTCAGTCGCTGTAGTATGGAAGGTTCTGATTAGACTATCTATCTGTAAGTAACAGGCAGGCAGGCAGGCAGCCATGCCACCGCGGGCACAGATTCTGCCATGTGAACACCGACAGCACTGAATTGTCACTTCTGGGCAGGTGTCTGAAGGTGGTTTCCTTTCCTTGTCTGGCTATGTGTTAAGACTGTAGCTCTCCGTTGGGCCAGATGGTGCTCCGAACAAAGGAACATCACCCATTCCACCTGGAAAGGGGTCAAGAGATTAAAAACAAAAACAACCCAGCTCAAAGGGGGAGAATGGGCCACCATGATCTGATGGGACTTGTTTTCAATGCAGAGAAAAAGCGAAAAGGACCAGACCTTCGAGATATCAAGGTCTGATCTCTGGGTTATGTCTGTGAGAGTATTTCTGGAAATGATTAACTGAGGAGGAAAATCAACCCTGAATGTGGGTGGAACCAATTCGTGGGCTGGAGATGGAAACGTTAAAAAGGGGGAGGAGGAAAAAAGCCAGCAGAGTGCCAGAAGTCCCTGCTCTGTGTGTCCTGAACCATGGAAGGGTCCCAGGCATCCATTCTCACCACCACAAACAACCCTGCCATGCCTTCCCTGCTGTGACCCACTGCAACATGTGGAGCCCTGAGCCAAAATAAATCCTTCTTGCCTTAAATACAACACACACACACACACACACACACACACACACACACACACACACACGAGACAGAGACAGACAGAGAACAATTTTTTGATCCAGTAGTCTTACTTTTGGGTACATATCCAAAAGAAATGAAAAGGTTGGTCAGATGTGGAGAGACGTAGACAGTTGAGTTCGGGTCTGTAGGGAGGCAGACAGATCCGTCGCAGACTACGAACCTCTTCAGGTCTCAGCAGCCAAAGACCCTGTCCAGTAGGAAACACTATAAGGGCATCATGAGTGGCTGTTGAGTGCTCATCGGGAGACTAAATCCAGCAGCGAGGGAGAAAGATGTGGAAAGATTCTTCAAGGGCTACTGGCGGAGATCGGAGATATTGATCTGAAAAGAGGCTTTGTAGAATTTGAGGACCAGAGGGATGCAGATGATGCTGTCTATGAATTTGATGGAAGAGAACTTTTCAGTGAAAGGGTTACTATTGAACATGCTCAGGCTATTGAACATGCTCGGGCTCGGGCTCTGACCATTTTAGTAGTCACAGACCTCGAAATAATAGAGACGAAATGCCCCACGTGTAAGAACAGAAAACCGACTTATAGTTGAGAATTTATCCTCAAGAGTTGGCTAGCAGGATCTCAAAGATTTCATGAGACAGGCTGGGGAAGTAACCTTTGCGGGTGCATATCGACCTAAATATAAACTAAATGAAAGGGTAGGTGAGTTTGCCTCTTATGGTGACTTAAAGAATGCTATTGAAAAACTTTCTGGAAAGGAGTAAACGGAAGAAAAAGATCAAACTAATAAAAGGCAGCAAAAGGCACAACAGGTCAAGAAACAGGTCACGATCTAGGGACCAGGAGCTCCTCTAGGTCCCGTAGCTGGTCCCGTTCCCGTAGGAGCAAGTCTTACAGCCAATGAAGGAGCAGGAGCCGGAAGCTGGAGCCAGTCCCGTTCTGGTAGTAGGTCACCTGTGCCTGGGAAGAGCCAGAAACGTGGTTCTTCAAGTAGATCTAAGTCCCCAGCATCTGTGGATCGCCAGAGGTCCCGATCTCAGTCCAGGTCCAGATCAATTGACAGTGGCAATTAAACTATAAATAACTTGCCTTGGGGGGCCTTTAAAAAAAATCCCAAACCATGCTTACTAAAGATTCTGGTAAGTATGTGCTTTTCTGTGGGGTGGGACTTGGAAGAGGGTTGGGCTGGATTTCTTTGTAGATGTGGGCCACCAAGGGGTTGTTGAAAACTAATTGTATTAAGTAGGCTTCATTCCAGGCATGCAGGGATGGTTTAATATACGGAAATCCATCAATGTAATCCACCATATAAACAAACTGAAAATAAAAAAATCACATGATCACCTCCTTAGATGCAGAGAAAGCATTTGATAAACTCCAACACCCATTCATGTTTAAAGTTTTAGAGAGATCGGGGATACAAGGCACTTTCCTCAACATAATAAAGGCTATATACAGCAAGCCAATAGCCAAAGTCAAATTAAATGGTGAGATACTCAAGGAAATTCCTCTAAAATCGAGAACAAGGCAAGGTTGCCCACTCTCTCCATATCTCTTCAATATAGTGCTCGAAGTTCTAGCCAGAGCAATAAACAACAAAAGGAGATCAAGGGTATCCAAATGGGAAAGGAGGAAGTCAAATTATCCCTATTTGCAGATGATATGATAGTGTACATAAGTGACCCTCAAAATTCCACCAGAGAACTCCTACAGCTGATAAACACCTTCAGCCAATTGGCTGGATACAAAATTAACTCAAAAAAGTCTGTAGCCTTCCTATAAACAAATGACAAGCTTGCAGAGGAAGAAATTAGGAAAGCCACACCCTTCACATTAGCCACAAGCAATATAAAATATTTAGGAATTACTCTAACTAAGCAAGTGAAGGACTTGTTTGAAAAAAATTTCAAAACTCTGAAGAAAGAGATTGAAGATGACATGAGAAGATGGAATGATCTTCCTTGCTCATGGATAGGGAGAATTAACATAGTAAAAATGGCCATCCTACCAAAAGCAATCTACAGATTCAATGCAATCCCTATCAAAATACCTACACAATTTTTTAAAGACATTGAAAGTTCAATTCTGAACTTCATATGGAAAAACAAAAAACCCAGAATAGCTAAGACAATCTTGTACAATAAAAGATCCTCTGGAGGACTCTCCATACCTGATCTCAAACTGTACTATAAAGCAATAGTAATTAAAACAGTATGGTACTGGCACAGCAACAGGCTGGTTGATCAGTGGAATCAAATCGAAGACCCAGATATGAATCCACACACATATGGTCACTTGATTTTTGACAAAGAAGCCAAATCCATTCAATGGAAAAAGGATAGCATCTTCAACAAATGGTGCTGGTCTAATTGGAGGTCTATGTGTAAAAAAATGCAACTGGACCCATATTTGTCACCTTGCACAAAACTCAAATCCAAGTGGATCAAAGACCTCAACATAAAACCAGAGACACTAAGTCAGAAGAAAAAGTGGGGAAGAACCTGGAACATATTGGCACAGGAGACAACTTCCTGAACAGAACACCAATAGCCCAGGCCTTAATGTCAACAATTAATAAATGGGACCTCATGAGGCTGAGAAGCTTCTGTAAGGCTGGAGACACTGTCAAGAGAACAAAGCGACAGCCTACAGACTGGGAAAAGATCTTCATCAACCCTACATCTGACAAAGGTTTAATATCCAAAATATATAAAGAACTCAAGAAATTAAACACCACCAAACCAAATAACCCAATTGAGAAATGGGGCTCGGAACTTAACAGAGAATTCTCAACAGAGGAATATCAAATGGCTGAGAAACACTTAAAGAAATGCTCAACCTCCTTAGTCATGAGGGAAATGCAAATCAAAACAACTCTGAGATTCCATCTTACACCCATCAGAATGGCTAAGATCAAAAATTCAAGCGACACCACATGCTGGTGAGGATGTGGAAAGAGAGGAACACTCCTTCATTGCTGGTGGGAATACAAACTAGTACAGTCACTTTGGAAATCTATCTGGTGCTATCTCAGAAAACTGGGAATAGGGCTTCCTCAGGACCCAGCTATTCCACTCCTTGGAATATACCCAGAAGATGCTCCAGCACACAACAAGAAACTTTGCTCAACCATGTTCAAAGCAGCCTTTTTCATAATAGCCAGAACATGGAAACAGCCTAAGTGTCCCTTAGTAGAAGAATGGATAAAGAAACTGTGGTACATATACACTATGGAATACTACTCAGCTATTAAAAACAAGGAATTCCCGAAATTTGTGGACAAATGGATTGAGCTAGAAATGATCATAATGAGTGAGTTAACCCAGAAGCAGAAAGACTCAAATGGTATATACGCACTTATATCTGCATACTAGCCCAAGGGGCATGTCCCATGAAAGCCTTCACTTACCAGGAAACTGGGACAGAGGGGAGGACATCCTATTGGGACTCTAGATGAGAGAAACATGGGAAAATAGCAAAGTAGAAGGATCCAGAGGGTTCTAGAAACCTACAAGTAGAACATTATGATAGGTAGATTTGGGCCCAGGGGTCCTGCTCAAACTAAGGCACCAGCCAAGGACAATACAGGTGGTAAACTTTAAACCCCTACCCAGATCTAGCCAATGGACAGAACATTCTCCACAGTTGAGTGGAGAGTGGGGTATGACTTTCTCACGTACTCTGGTGCCTCATATGTGACCATGTCCCCTGGAGGGGGAGACCTGGTGGCACTCACAGGAAGGATAGCAGGTTTCCAAGAAGAGACTTGATACCCTATGAGCATATACAGGGGGAGGAAATCCCCCTCAGGAACAGTCATAGGGGAGGGGAATAAGGCGAAAATGGGAGGGAGGGAAGAATGGGAGGATACAAGGGACGGGATAACCATTGAGATGTAACAAGAATAAATTAATAAAAAATTAAAAAAAAAAAGGTTTGCTAAGGGACACCTGCACCCTTTTGCAGCATTAATCATAGCCACCAAGATATGGGCTCAACCTAAATGTCCATCAGTGGATGGGTAAGTTAGTAAAATGGACTACCATTCAACCTTTAAAAGGAAATCCTGACATTTCCAACAACATAGAAGATCCTGGAGGACACTGCATTAAGTTAAATAAGTCAGGCACACAGGAATCAGTATCCTATGTTCTCACTTATCTAATGGAAGCAAACTCATGGACATAGAAGGGGAAAGAAGAAAGCAGGCACCGTTGGCCAAAGAGACATAGTCTCCCAGACATGAGTAAGTTCTGTAGGCATGTTACTCAACAAGATGACATAGCAACAGCATGTGATTGACAGCTTCTAAGAGAGAGATCTTAAACACTTTCACCACATGAAAAAACGTATAGGTAAGGTGATGACGTAGCACCTTGACTTAATAATTTCACAATGTACACATAGAACAGGATAACACATTGAACTCTGTAAGTACATGCAATTTTGTCAGATAGAACTTGATAAATGTGAAAAACCTTACTCTGTAAATTTGGGGTGGGGGGGGTGGGGGGGTGGTTCGAGACAGGGTTTCTCTGTGTAGCCTTGACGGTTCTGGACTCACTTTGTAAACCAGGCTGGCCTTGAACTCATAGCAATCTGCCTACTTCTGCCTCCCTGAGTGCTGGGATTATAGGCATGCACCACCACTGCTCCTGGCTTATTAGTCTGTAATTTTATGGGTCATAGAGGTGATTATTTTTTCATGTTTCAATTTCCCCTTCTCCACTCTTTCTCTAAGCACTGCTTATTTGTACTTTTTGTTCATTTTCTGGTGGTGAATCCCTCCCCCTCATATGCTTGAACAACCCACTTTTATATTTTAACAAGCATTTGTCCACACAGTGTTGCAAATCTTTTTCTTAGTATGTCATTTTTCTTATGCTTTGTATATCTGTATGTTTAATCTACACAAAGGAATTGTTATCCTATTTCTTGACCAGGACCTTGTACAGGTCAGAGTGTACTTGCCCACGGCACTAGGCCCTCACCAACCCGAGTATTTATCACTTACCCTCTAAGTTTTGCTAATTGTTTTTTCAATATCTCCCATCTCTAGCATTATGTGTACAGTGGTTTTTCCCTCTCTAAAGACTGACCACACAACCATTAATAATTTGGGTTTTTTTTTGTGTTTCATATATTTGAAATCTCTTTTGCTTTATATATTAAAGTGAGGCTCTAATGTTATTCTTTTTTTTTTTTTTCAAAATGGCCTATCAATCTCCCCAGGATTCCTTGTTAAATGATCTACTATTGATACTTAAAAATGCACTAATTACTTAGGAGTCAGTGAGTCTGTTCCTGGTGGGTCGTTTTTTTTTTTCAATACAGAGGCAAAGCAGAAAGGACCAAGCCTCTGAGACGCAGTGAGGTCTGAACTCGTTGTCACACTGACCCTGCAGAGCATGGGGAGGGCCTAGAAACAGAGGGACAGAACCTAAGAATGTAAATCAAGTGTCTACGAGATTCAAAAAAATGTTTTCCTCTCAATTTCCCTTTAATGGGGCTGGTTTTAAAATCAGAGCTCAGAGCGATGATTATACATAAATTATACATACACTTAAAAATTCCTTTTTTATACTAGTCCATGCTAGTTTTCCTCATAAATAATGTATTAGGAAGAAAGATTTCTCTAGTACAATCATTTGTCCTTAGTTACATGGCAGATTAAACGCTCAGTTTAGACGGAAAGAACCAGTACAGGAAAATTTTTCCCCTTGAGGTAAAAATAGAGGGATGTTATACACACACACACACACACACACACACACACACACACACACACACACACACACACACATTCCTTCAGTAGGATCAGGCTAGTAGGAACTGACTAGACACTGACAAGGTTTGTTTTAATGACCCTGAGGACAAATTATAGATTCTCTCCGAGTAACTGGTTCCAAACTGCTATGGTCTCCATTAAAATGAAAATCTCCCAGGCAGCAATTGAAACGGTTCCTCCTTTAAACTTAACCATCTGACTACTTGGTGGTGGCTTGCCTGAGGCCCTTGTTTTTAAGTGGAGGTGTCTCCAGACTAAAAAGTCCCAACCATCTAGAGCAGTGGCTTTCAACCTTCCTAACACTGTGACCCTTTAGTACAGTTCCTCATGTGTGGTGACCCTAAACATAACATTATTTTTGTTGCTACTTCATAAATGTAAATTTACTATCATTATGAATAGTAATGTAAATATTTCTGGAGATAGAAGTTTGACAAGGGGACGCAACCCACAGGTTGAGAAGCACTTCCCTATAGCCCCAAACTCCTTACTTTATGCTTATAAATATCAAGACGACTGACTGCAGACACCAACTCAGGACCAAGAAAAACACACATAAACATGCAGAAATCCACACTCCCTTGTCTTAAAATGTTAAGGCTGGCCACAAATTTTCCATTTCAATCCTGAAATCCTGTCTCCTGTTTTGCTTCTTAAAAGGTGAATGGGAACAAACTAATTTGCTTTTTATTTGAGTAAGAACCCAGAGAAAAGCTCAATATGATCTTCCCTCTGCAGGAGTGGAGAAGTGTGAGACCGGGTGCAAGGAGGCAGAGGTGTGAGCTTAGGTAGGCATCTGACGTTCCTTGTGCAAATGGTGTGTGAGCCACATGCTGTGTAAGGCACACATTGTGTATGGCACACTGCTTTAAGCGAAGGGTTTATACTTTCCCAAGGAGAGGGGCATAATAAACGGCAAACCTTGTAAATACACACAATAAACACATTAAAGGAAGAAAAGAGAGCTAGGTGCTTGAACAGTACAAATGGCACGAGACGCAGTTCACAACTCTGAACTGAATGTGTCCTAAAGATCTACAAGAGTAGCTTTTCAGCCCAATTCTGGGTCAAGATCTCAACCAAATAACTTGTCTTAGCCTATTCAGGATGCTGTCAAGATGTCTTGGACTACTTGTTTTCCTCAGTGCTCTGTTGCTGTGAAGCGACGCCATGACCATGGCAACTCTTATAAAGGAAAACATTTTATTGGGGCTGGCTTGCAGTTTCAGGGGTCTAGTCCATTGTCATCATGGCGGGAGCATGGTGACAGGCAGGCAGACATGAAGCTGAGAGTTCTACATCCTGACTGGCAGGCAGCAAGGAGGAGGAAGAGACGCTGAGCCTGGCTGGAGCTTCTGAAACCTCAAAGCTCACCTCCCCCCTCCCCTTGTCACATTTCCTCCAAAAAGGCCATACTCCCTAATCCTTTCAAACAGTGCTCCTCCCTGGTGACCAATCATTCAAATCTATGAGCCTATGAGGGCTATTCACTTTCAAACCACCTTGACTATTAATCCTTAATTAACATTTATTGCTCATAGTTCTGAGGTCTGGAAGGTCTAAAACAAGGTGCTCCTAGATTCTTTGACCAGGCGCATTCACAAAGTGGGAGAGATGGAAAGAGTTCCATCAAACTCTTCTTTAAGGGCAACTAATTTCATCCATTTGGGACTTGCCTTTGTGATCAATTCCCAAAGGTCCCCATGCCTGAAACTGTGGCCTTGGCAACTAAATTTCAACATAGAAATTGGGGTAGGGGGGCAAATATATGTGTTAAATATGAAAAATAAGATGCCAGGCAACAGATATGGGATGAGGAGTTTATTGTGGAAGCATGGACAAACAGGAAAGGGGGAGGGGTGCCCCAGAGTAAGAGGGCAAGAGAACAAGAGAGAGGAAGAGAGGGAGATGAGGTGGGTTTACCCTTTTTATATCCTGGGCAGCTGGCACACCTAGTGGCGGGCAGATGATGACATCATATGTTACTGGAGCAGGTATGCTAACATTCCTCCCTTTTCCTATAATTAAAAAAAAAAATGACATTGGATTGCTTTTCATGCAAGGTAAGTTGAAGTATATAAATGTAGGCTCATTGGAAGCAGCTCTTGGCTGCCGTGCAAGGAGAGAGAAAGAGAGAGAGAGAGAGAGAGAGAGAGAGAGAGAGAGAGAGAGAGAGAGAGAGAGAGAGAGAGAGACAGAGACAGAGACAGACAGAGAGAGAGACAGAGACAGAGAGAGACAGAGACAGAGACAGAGAGACAGAGAGAGAGAGACAGAGAGACAGAGAGAGAGGAGCAAGAACAACAAAATGTCTGGATTATATGGTGAAGGGGAAGGAAAAGCCCTTGCCCTGGAATGTTCTGGGTAGAGGGTAGGGTATGCCAGCCATGTGCTGCAGCAGCCAGGGACTGAGGAACGATGGAGCTGTGTGTCCCAGGTCTGAAGCACAGCATTCCAGCTTTTGTTGATAATACTGCTTCCTGCTGACAGTAGGGCGGCGATAGAGGGTCAAAAGGCTGAAATGTTGGCCAAGTCCTGGAAGAACAGGCTGTTGCATTTGCTGTCCAGGGTCTGAGAACATCTGCAGCTAGGAGGGACAATGCAGGTCCAGCTGGCACGATCTGTGAGGTTGGACTGGAGCACCTGTGGGCAGCTGCTTTTGTGCTGTCCCAGATGTCGGAAGTCTGGCAGGAGACTGGATCGTATATATGGGCAGAAGACAAAGTTAGTAGCTTAGGGAGAAAATTCCCTTTGGGCATACATTTGAAGCTTTTGGGACCTTTTAGGAACAAAGACGGAAGTTTTGGAGCGAAGAAGAGAAAAATCTTGAACATGGGGCACTTCCTTTAATTTTACTTTAGGTGTGCATTTGAAACTTTTGGGAGAGCAAAGAAGACAAAAGACTTGAAAATAAGGAGCTT
>OU015753.1:90081129-90092099 GCA_907169655.1 Acomys percivali | reverse complement strand
AGAAGAAGAAGAAGAAGAAGAAGAAGAAGAAGAAGAAGAAGAAGAAGCAGCCACCTAGAGCAGGCACTGAGAGTCCGGGCATGGGACTGAATCATCTGAGCAAGAGAGGGCAGAGACTGCTCCCAGCTTTCTCATGACTTCCAAGTGGTCAAGAAAGGGCTCCAGGGTATTTTTTTTTAGATGTACAGAAATGAGGCAGAGACAGAGATGGACAGAATTATATACAGGGAGAGACAGAAACAGAGAGACACACAGAAAGAGACTGGTCCAGTCAACACGGAAGCTCATGCAGCCCATAGCTGCAGTTGGGTGCTAAGCCAGAGTGAGAGCCTCTGGCCATGGGCCGCACCTCCAACAGGAGCAAGGATCTGGACTCCATGTTCCAGAACCAAGGCTGAAGTGGCGGGAGTGGGGGGTTTGGGGGGAGGAGGACTGTGGGCCCGTTGTCTTCCCGTAGTGAGTCCCCCAAAGAGTATGAAAATGTTTCCCACAGGCACCAGAAAAAGGGAGATGAAAACCTCTGAGGAAGAGCGGTCTCAACAGAACTGCACATCAGCTCAAAGGTGCTGAAAGGTCACTGGCTGGGGCCGAGGCCACACAACACTGAGAGCCACACAGTCCCAGACTAAGACCATTCCGGGACCCCAGGGAAAGCAGAGGAAGCACTTAAGAAAGAGAAAAAGACAAATTAACTTGTCAGAGTCATCCAAGTAGATAGGTCTAATGAGATAGCGTCTTGCATAGGGAAGTAGCATTTAGAAGTAGTGGCCATTATTGTGATTTTCTTCAGATTCCTGTTCAAGGATGAAAAGGTGCTCGCAGACTAGCACAATACACACAAAGGTACCAAAGATCATGTTGGAATAGTCAACACATTGTAATAGCCCAGTGGTTCCAGGGACTCAAGTCTCTCTCAGGGCCTTTCTCTTAATAATATTACACGCAGCCAGGTGTGGTGGTGCATGCCTTTAATCCCAGCACCTGGGAGGCAGAGGCAGGCAGATCACTGTGAGTTCTAGGTCAGCCTGGTCTACAAAGCGAGACCCACCCCCCAAAAAAAATACTAAATGCATTCTACCTTTTTCTTTTTAATTCCATGCTTTCCTGTGAAGAATTTTCCAAAAGCTGCAAGACTCTTAATGCCATCACTGCTCCAAGAGCTAGTAGGGATATGCATATGTGTGTTCAATTTCCAGTGCCCACCTCAGGAGGTTCACACCTGGCTGTAACTCTAATTCCAAGGAATCTGTCTCCCTCTTCTGGCCTCTATAGGCACTGCACTCACATGCACACACCCATGTTCAGGCACCTAGGTGCACATAATTTTTTAAAAATTTAAAAACCATTCCAGTATTTGTTACAATATACAAGTATTGAGAAACTTTATCCTTAATAATTTAATATCTTAAAAGAGTCTTAAAACCCAAAATTGTAAGAACTCGGGCCTAGGTAAAAACGTAAGTGAAAATGTGATACTTACTTGTACTCAATTAATAATCTTAGCATTGGAGCTGCAAAGGACTTTATTTTTGTGAAAACATTTAATGTAATTTGGTTAAGTTTACTTGAAAATTCAAAACTCAGTCATAGTCCAATCTGATTTTGAAAGTTATCAATCAGGTGTTATAATTTATATTTGTAATTATCTAAGAAGAAAGTATTATACATATAAAATAACTCAAAATTTTTAGTAATGTGCTACTAAAATTAAAATAAGTATAATTTATGTGTATTTTGAATAAAACATTTAAATTTCAATCCACAAGTATATATTAGCAGCCAACCATAAATTAGGTGGAAAAAAAATGTTCCTTATAACAAGATGAGAAATCACTATCTACAGAAGTAAGCATGAAATGAAAACAAAAAATTGTATGAAATAGACAATTATTTACTAATTATACATTTCTCACTTCATTACTCCTTTTTGTTTTTATTTTGTGTGTCCGGGTGTTTTGTCTGCACATGTCTATACAGCACGTGCATTCCTGGTGTCTGAGGAGTCCAGAAGAGGGCGCTCAATACCCGAGAACTGGCGCTTCGCACTGATGTGAGCCACCATGTGGGTTCTGGGTACTGAACCCACAATCCTCCGCAAGGGCAACAAATGTGTAGCCATTCCCCCCAAAACCCCATTTGTATTACTCTTATAAAAATGACCAACCCACCATCAAATAGTTATAAAAGTAACGCTAATAAATCCCACAGTTACTATTAGAAGTTTTATATGCATATAAAAATCAAGCTTTCAGTTTCGTCAGTACAAAGGAAGACTTCTTATCTGATCTACCTGCGAAGATGAATGACGCAGCCCAGCCCAGCCCACACGTGAGGCGAGGGCTCCGGAGCTTGTGCTTGCCTGGGCCTCGGGAGCTAGGGGCAGCTCAGACACATTCAGACTCTCACCTGACAATCTTCTGAAACCATCTGCATACTTGCACACTGCAGGTAAGTTCATTAAAGCATAGGAAGAAGCAGCTCTAAGCAGACCCAGCCATCTGTCCATCCCCTTACGTTAGGCCTGGCCTCCGTACAGGTTGGGCTGAATCAGAACCCGCAACGTCTGACGCACATGACGTAAACAAGGATCTGAAATACCCTGAAAGGGGGAGTGCATAGAAGACCCAGGCCCATTCAGCAACGGTCTTTCTGAGTATAAACTAACTATATGTCAATATGTGGAATTTTAACTTTAATTTTTCATTTTCTGTCTTTAAGTGTTTTGCTTACATGTGTGTCTGTGTCCTAGGTGCATGCCTGGTGCCCATATATTGTCTAGAAAAGGGGAATTGAACCTGGGCCATATGGAAGAGCAGCCAGTGAGCCATCTCTCAAGCCCTTATATAGCAATAAAAAAAATGAGAAATTTATAAAGAAATTAAATACCTTTAAATCATCTATATCCACCATCCAGAAGGCGCTACCTACCTTAAAATATGCAGGGGAGCATCTCTTTCCAGTGTGTCTGTTTTTGTTTTGTTTGTAAATGCATACATGCCCAATTACACACACTCCTGAAAGTGTGATGGCAGCATGGATTCTGTTGTACTGTGTCTCTCCACCATCCTGTGACCGCCTTTCCACCTGAAGTAGAATTGGAGATAACTGTCCCCCCAAAAAATGGAACATTATTCCAATTCCACAGATGCTGCCACGCTGTGGTGATGAACATGGACAGTTACTCATATTCACTCTCACAAATTTGCAAAGTCTTGATGTACTTGGTTATTTTCTCAAAGGGGGTAAATGATGATACAAACTTGTGGTATCATTTGAAGACTTCTGATGCCTTTGCCAAATTCCTTCAGCAGTGGTTATCCGCTTCGAGTGGTCCTGATTACGGCCATTCCCGAAGGCCTCTGCCTGTGCTGCGTGACGTGCTAAGGTTCTTTCTCTTTCCCTTTCATCTTTGCCAGTTCTCTTGGCCACTGTCATAGCTCATAGTTATTTAATTTGTATTTCTCTGATTATCAGTGAAATAAACTATATCTTATTATGCCTGCTGGCGGCTACTACTGTTACTTTTTTTTTTTTTTTTTTAATGAACTGCTTCTTCTTTTTTTAATATAGCCAGGCTCTTTGCCTGTTTTCAAATTGAGATGAGTGTCATATTTTTAAAAATCATTTTCGAGAGTTTCCTTAGCCTAAATAAAAGCCTTCAAAAGTACATATTTTCTTCCATGATAAAAAAAAATGTATGTATGTATGTATGTATGTATGTATGTATGTATGGTGTGAGTGGTGTGTGGGTATGGGTGTGTGTGTGCACATGTGTGTGCAGGTGTCCCTGCATGTGTGCTTGGGGGCTGGAGGAGGGTACTTTCCCCTACTCTTGGCGTCCACCTTGTTCCTTTGAGGCAGGCCTCTCTCCCTGAGCCTGGAGCTCTCACTTTTTGACTAGGCTGACAGCCAGCAAGAATCTGATGCAGAGATTCCCCGTTTCTCCTGACAGAGCTGGGTTTTCAAGCACGTGTGAGACCAGTCCTGCCTAGTTTTGTGTGTACTTGGCTGAAGTCTTTGTCGCTGCACAGCAAGTAATTTTAGCCATTGAGAGCCATCTCACTGTACAGGTATCCGTGAATAGTCAAAACATGGAAAACACTATAGAGAAAAGGTAAAACTTGCCAATAACCTCACCATATTATTTCTTCTTAAAATGTACAAAGTTAACTCAACTCTTTTAGGTGGTCAATATGCATCCTTTCAGGGGAAGATCTTCCCGTAGCAACCACAGCAGAAACCATGAAGAAACTATGTAGAAATTTTAATTAAATTTTTTCCATTAAACTTTCCAATTTTTTTTTCTTAGAAGATAAGCATTCAATTATATATTCTTCTGATAGTTATATGCCTCCACTTCTGACAATTAGCCTCTTGATAATTCTGGGATCTATACTGGCATTATGGTGGGTATAAAGCAATGATCCAACCCAGCAGTGGCTAAGTGGTGAGTCACAGTGTGTATTGAGTTATCTAACTCTTTCAACTTGGCTTCAGGGGCTGGAGAGGCAGCTCAGTGAACCCGCGTCTGCTTCCCAGCACTCACAGCAGGTACCCATGACTTGCCTATAACTGCAGCTCCACGCAGATCCAATGCCCTCTTCTGGGGGTGGCCCCTCTACTCACATGCACATGCCTACAAAAACATACACACAAATAAAAATAATAATGGTAAGACTCAAAAACTGGCTCAAAACCCAAACTCGCCCTTTTGTCATTTGTGCTGCGTGCTTTTAAAGTTCCCGTTTCACGTCAGATCTTGCAGAATAGCTATAATGTGCTAGTCTTAGATTTAGACCTTCTCTATCTCTTTAGTTTGTTCTTCTGATGAGCATTTTAATTACTTCACCAAGATGTTTCAGGGGTTTGGGTAATTATGCCACACATCTTATTTTGTGGGGGGAAACTGTTATTTTCTTCATGGTCTTGTTTGTATTTTCTCTTAGTGGCCCAGACTGATCTGGAATCCAGGTTAGCCTCAAACAAAAGGTTTCCCTCCCATCCCGTTTCTGTTGCCCTGGTGTTAGAGTGACAGATGTGTACCACCATGCCTGAGTGCCACCAATACCTTCAACACTGACTGTCGTCATCCAGGACTACTGTACCTTTTCCCTCTAATCACTAAAATTGTTCATATTCCTCAATAGCGACCATCTGGATTTTTGGCTAAATCTCTTTACAAGGCTTTGTACCTTTATTATTGGAGTATATTTTTAATCTGTCAGAATGTCTGACTTGTCATGACTAGGAAAAGATGAAAAGATTTTTTTTTCCAAAAGTGCATTCAGGCCTGTTAGTCAAAGTAAGCCAAGCAGAGCCAAGCACATTCAGGGGAAGATGAGACACGCAGCCTGCTATTCAGGAATGGCACAGACATTCACTGGGAAAACAGAGTTCCTGTATCCCCAGTGAGGCCCATTAGTTTCCAAAGAAACACTATTTTTAAATATTTTGTAGGGACTAATGTAACTCACAAAAGTATCAATTCTTCGTCACTGCTTGGTATTATATTTTCTGGAAATTTCCTTTTCCAACAGGTGACAAAGAATGTGAGCTGTCTATTGTTTTTGCTCCAGAGATTCCCAAAGGCCACCTACCCTGATGGATCTTCTATAATTTTAGTTATCATGAAGTGTGAGGAACTAAACACAATTAATAAAAATGGGGAACGTGCATCATTTGGTGACCTTACCCCAAGTATCAAGTGATAACCTTTGAAACTCCAAGAGAAAAACACATCATCAATACTTCCCTAAACAAGTTACAGGCAGTATATATTTAAAACTTATGTAATCCAAAATTGAATTACCAATTTTAGAGAACACAGATGACCCTTGCACACAAATGGAAAGGTATAAAAATATCACTTATTTGCTCAGATATATTATAGGAGGAAGGCCACACCTGACAACCAAGAAATCCTCAAAAAGACAAAGCTCTTCAGCAGTGCCATGGGGCAGTGGCTACCATCTCACATACTGCTTCCCCCTTTAACGTGCTCTGGCACCACGTGTTGAAACATTCTGTTGTTCTGCTGGTGCTAATGTAAACTAGTTCAATCAATTCAAAGAGCAATTAGACATTATTTAATAAGGCTATTCATCCTTCATAACCCAGCAATTCCATTTCTGATTATATTCTAGAGAATTGTTTACACACCTCTCAAGGAAATACATGTTAGGATGCTGTGCAGTGTTTATAGTCATGGAAAATTGGGAGCAGCTTATAAATTCATTAATTGAAAATCCAGAATATACCACTATCACATTGAATTGTGTTGTATTGCATTGTGTTGTGTGGTGTTGCATTGTGTTGTGTTGTGTTGCATTGTGTTGTGTTGTACTGGTGAGCTTTCCATCACTGTGACAAAATACCTAAGCCAATCTGCCTTTCAGAAGGGAAGTGGAGGCTGGAAAGATGGCCCAGCAGTTAAGGTCACTGGTTGGCTTTCCAGAGGACTCGAGTTCAGGAGTTCAGTTCCTGGCACCCACACCCACTTGCTTTCATTGCTTCTAGTTTAGTATGAATCATTAACACGGCAGGGTGCAAAGTGGAAGAAATTGTCCTTGTGGCAGCTGGGGGGTGGAGGGGGAAGGCAGAGAGTGAGAGAAGGAAATGGACGTGAGTTCCAAGATGCTCCTTCAAGGGCGTAGAAAGGCTCTAACCTCCTCTCACTAGGCCTCATGTATTAAAGGTTCCCCAGTGCCCCCGTGGTACCATAGGCCAGCAGCCAGGCCTTCAGCACATGAGCCTTTGGAAGAATGTTTCAGATATAAATCTCAGAACGTAGGTTCAGAAAACCTTTTCTACTGAGTCAAAATGGTCATCTGTCTCAGGAGTTTGGGGAACTGCTGTTGACAACAAGTCACCAGAAATGACCGCGTGAGGCTGACTTTTCACTTCCTAAAAACTGGACAGTAACAGAAAGTACGTGTTATTTCTCCACTGAGCTCCAGGAATTAAAAAAAAAAAAAGCATTTTGCCAAAAGATATTAGAATTTTTATAAGGTAATAAGAGTTGCATGATTCATATTCCTTCTATGTCTGTGTTTTCAGAAGGCTGAGCGAATGTGTAATTAGTTAGATTCTGCATCGCATTTCAAATCCTAATCCTAGATAATCACCTTCTGAAGTATCCTATATGTTGTTAATTTTCATGTATTATTTATATGCTCCATTTGTGTATGTTCACAGTCTTCTTGGGTCTGTGTAGAATGAAGTACATGTTAATGAAATAAGTATTTCATTGTCGGGTTGGTGGGTGGATAGGTGGATTTATGAAGCACAAGATTATATTATTAATTTCTCCTGAGAAATATAACCACCAAGTAAAGTGATAGATTTTTTTTTTGTCTGCTCAGTACATTTGCTTAACATATGACATCATACTTAGGAAAAAATAGTCCAGGGACTGAAGAGACAGCCCGGTGGTTTGGAGCACATAGTGCTCTTGGAGATGACCCAACTGCAATTCCTAGCTCCTGTGTGGGCAGCTCACAACCCCTTGTAACTCCGGCCCCAGGGAACCTGACCTCCATTCCTGTGCCACACATGTGGCACACACTCAGACACACTCAGACACTTACGTATACAAATTAATACAATTTTTAAAAATAATATTCTAATGTCTTTATGTCACTGCCCCCAAATCTTTAAAAGTTCCATACTCTCTTTGAAATTACATGGGTATTCCTTATCTGGGCATCTATTAATTAATTAATTAAATGTTCTAGCCCATGTGTCTTTTGTGCCCAATATTAAATCTTTGACTCAGCTAAGCTGAGAAGCCAAACTGAGTACACCCCCACCTTCCAAATTTATCACTTGAAAATCCTGTTTCTTATGTGCCTCCTCTACCATGGAATGCTATTTATGCCTACTGGTTCATCCCAGAAGTAATTTTGTGGGTACAGCGGATTTTCATGTTAACTTACTTAACCCTACGCAGCTCTGTAGATAAGTGTTCATGACCTCACCTTACAGATGAGAAAAACAAGCTTAAGCAAGCAAAGGTAACTTTTCCAAAGCTAAAAAACTCAGGAGAGATGGAGCTGAGATAAAGCCCAACCAGCTGGGCTCCAGCATCCTGCTCTGGCCAGCGTCTGTGAAGAATTGCTTGGCTCTTGGCTCTTACAATGGGATGTGAGCATCCCATTCTTTGCATCCTCAGAAAATGATGCCTGTGCCTGTTATCCTGTGTTGAATCTGAGTTGATATGTCTCTGCTTATGTAGTAAGTAAGATCTCTAGCACCGAAGCCGGAGACTGAATGCCAGCTGAGCCGCTTATCATATCATGTATGTGGCTTTAGATAAGTTACTTAGCCTCTCAGAGCCCTGAGTCCCTCCATCGGCATCTTAGTCGGCACTCTATTGCTGTGAAGAGACATCATGACCACAGCAACTCTTAGAAAGGAAAGCATTTAATTGAGGCTGGCTTACAGTTTCAGGGATTTAGTCCATTATTATCATGGTAGGGAGTATGGGGCATGTAAGCAGACAGGATGCTGGAGAAGGGAATGAGAGGTCTACATCTCGATCCACAGGCAGCAGGGAAAGAGATAGAAAGAGAGAGACAGAGACAGAGACAGAGAGACAGAAAGAGACAGAGAGACAGAGACAGACAGAGACAGAGAGACTGAGCCTGACTTGAGCTTCTGAACCTCAAGCCGCACCAGCCCCCCCCACAGTGATACACTTCCTTCAACAAGGCCATTAATAACCATGGGGACTCCAATAGGAATGGCACCTATAGGCTCATATATTTGAATAACTTGGTCACAAGGGAATGGCACTACTCGAGAAGGATTAGGAAGCGTGGCGTTGTTCACAGCAGTAGAACACTGACTAAGAAGACAGAGACCGTGTGAATATGTAATAAAAGTCAGGTAATTACTTCCTGACCTTCTTTTCTGACATTCTAACCAGCTTCACCTCCAAGCCGTCCTTACACTCAGCAAGGGCTGTGGAACTAAATGTTGACTTATGGTACATACCAGGAATTATGTCACCCACTACCAGGCTTGTTCCTTAAAACTCCCCCACGATACCCTCTGCATGATTTCTCCTTCTACACATTCCTTCTGGGTGCAAGAAAATCTACTCTGGCTCTGGAGGATGGGAGAGCCCTGGGTCAGAAGGAGTCAGCATCCCCAAAAGGCAAGGGACTCCCCACTCCACCCACACTCCCACTAGACTGAAATGTGATTATGAAATAAGGCTTATTGTGTTCAGCTGCTGAGAACTGGGAGTTGTGCATTAGCCTTATTAGGCCTTTTTGATGTCACTGAAGAAATTCCATAATATCGTCATCATTAGGTCCTCTATAATCCCAGAACCCATATTCTGCTTTTTAAAAACATCTTACTACATTTTTATTTACTTACTTTCGTGAGTGAGAGTTGGAGGTATGCATGCCACAGATCATGTGTGGTGGTCAGAGCACAGCTTATGAGAGTTGATTTTCTCCTCCCACAATGTGGGCCCTGGGAGTCAAATTCAGGCTTGGTGGCAAGAGCCTTTAGCCATCTTGCTAGCCTAATATTCTACTTTTCTATTAGCTTATGAGTCCACTGGTTATAATGACTCCTTCACACTGTCTCTTAGTCCTTCAGCTGTCTAGCCTTTTACTCACTCTCAGGACAGCACTCAACCTACAGTCCACTCTCAACCTTCTGCAGTCCGGGCAGCTTGCTGCGAGCCCCGCCCACTCTCCTGTCTCCCTCATTTGGAACAGAAGAGCCCCCTCCCCATAGTCTTTGGTTCTGTCCCTTTGTTTGCTCAGTGCCATAATCATACCTGTCCCTTCTCTGTCTTCAACCCCCATCTCTCCCAAACCTTCCGAGTCATCGTTTTAACATGCCCTAACAATGCCCGTCTTAAAAATAACCAAGGTAACAACGTTCTCAGGACCCGACTATGGCCTCCACTTCTTAGCCAAGATCATTCTTTCTCCCTTTACATTCAAGGCTTTGAAGAATGTTCTGCAGGCTCTTGGCCACTTCGTCTTCCACCCACTAATCCACTTAGGTCAACCTAGCTTCTATCCAAGGACTCTGCTACTGCCATTCGAAAGCCCCTTTCGGTCTTCAGCTGTCTAATGTAACACTTCACACAACTCATTCCCTTTTTCCTTCTGGAACCATCTTCTTGTCTCATGTACTGCCTCTCTTGGCTTCTCCTCAAGAGTCTCGTGGGTGGGTTTGTCCCTTTCCCCAGAGTCCTGTTCTCAGATCACTCTTACCTCTCATCTTCTCAAATGACTCTGCCTGTCCCATCCACTCAGTTACCATTTCTATCCTTAAGCTTGTCAACTGAACACTTTGAGGTCTCGGTGCCAGATTTGGGTATTAAGTTGTTTACTCCAAAGGTCCAAAGAAATCCCAAAGTCAGCACAGGAAAAATAAACCCAACATTATTACGGCTTGAATTTTATCCCCCACCTCCCACAAAAGTTAGCCTAAATTCTTAATCCCCAGTAACTCAAGGGGAATAAAATGCCCCATTATTTGAGGATAGAATCTTCACAAGGTAATCAGGGTTTTAAAAAAATGAGTGAAGGTTCTCTGCCAATATGATCAACATCCTTATAAAGAGGGGAGCTTTCAGCAGGCATGGTGGCTCACTCCTGTAGTCTGACACTTAAGAGGCTGAGAGCAGATCACATGCTGGAAGCCTGAGTACGGACTACGCTATAGAATAAGATCCTATTTCAAAACCACAAAAAGGTGGGGTGGCAGGGAAGATGGGAAAGAATTTGGATGCAGAACACTTTAACGTGAACAGAAGTAGTATAAATGATAATGAAATAAATTATTCTGATATTCAATCTACAGGATAAAACAAAACCAATGGCTGATGTTTCCAGTGTCCCTGTTCAGTTAAATAAACTTCATCCAGAGAGAGAGGGAGAGAGAGAGAGAGAGAGAGAGAGAGAGAGAGAGAGAGAGAGAGAGAGAGAGAGGAAGAAAGG
>OU015753.1:90057354-90081029 GCA_907169655.1 Acomys percivali | reverse complement strand
GAGAGAGAGAGAGAGAGAGAGAGAGAGAGAGAGAGAGAGAGAGAAAGGAAGGAAGGAGGGAAAGAAGGAAGGAGGGAAGGAAGATTATTAGCTTGCTTTCCTAAAATTCTTATTAACTCTTCTGGCTTATCCTTATTTTCATCACACATATATTTATTAATAATGCATATATTTTTATAAGGCTTGGAATCCCATGCATGCCAGATATGCATCAGGATATGCATCAGGGTATCTGTAAAGCAAATCCACCTCATCCTGTTGTTTTACTGCTGTGCGTATAGCAGTCTGCCATGTGACTAGATTAAAATGTACCTCTTCTCCACACACTGGGCACTGGGGTGGTTTGTAGTATTTAAGCTTCACATAAATACTGCTGCGGATGTTTTGTCTCCTGGTGTGCATGCCCTCGACTTCTTTTAGCATGTGCCAGTGCGGAGTGTGTGCTGAGGACATAGCTAAGCATGGAGTCACTGTGGCAAGTCATATGCTTACTCACTAGTCCCACAGGTGCCAAAAGTCTTAAAATCTGACAATGTCTTTGACAAGACAGTGAAGCGACTGTCACTCCTTCACAGTTCTGCCAGGAGCAGAGAATGGCACAACCATCCCAGACAATGGTGGCTGGGGAGACGGCGCTTGTTAAAGCAACACTTTCCTTCACAAGCTGAAGGGACATTTTAGTGTGCCGGTTCTGGGCACAGTAAACCGGGCCTGTTTGTGAGCATTCTGTTAGAGGCACTTTGCTCTCTGTGGGAGGCATGGTGACGCAGGGCCACAGAGAGGCCCTGAGGTCAGAAGAGCCTCCTGGTTGAAAAAAGTTGACTTCAGTCAGCCACCTCTGCACCTTCTTGCTGCACACCTGACCAGTTAGTCACAGGGCAGCTCAGGAACACTGACCAGACCTGACCGCTCCCCACAAAGCAACCGGTCAGCTTGAGAACGACGACGGGGCATTGTGACTAGACAGATTTTACTGTGACTAGACAGATTTTACTGCGGCTAGACAGATCTCCTCTTGCAAATAGCCTAAGACCGGTTTCTCTTTTCAGCTTTCTTGTAGCGTTTTCAGACAAGAGAAAGTGTTAATTGCAGCAGTTAGAGATCGACGTACAAAATGTTGTCAGTAACTTCCTGTGTTATTGGTAATTGTAGGGGCCAATCTAAGGTGTCCTTTATTACCAGGGGAAAAATAGGTCATATCCTAGATTTCTTCTAATGTTTTGTCTACCACATTTTGAGACAGCCTTACTGGTTTTATATTTGGTTGCATCCAAATATAAACCCATCAATACTTGCTCCCTGTCTTTCCTTACTCTTTGTTCATATTCAAGTCTGAGTGGCAATAAGCTACTTTCCGACTGTAGCCTTGCATGTTCTGACTGTTGCATACAAGTGGAGTCACGCAGTGTGTGGTCAGTCGTGACTGGCTTCCCACAGCTGGCACGGGGG
Source organism: Acomys percivali (assembly GCA_907169655.1). NCBI lineage: Eukaryota > Metazoa > Chordata > Mammalia > Rodentia > Muridae > Acomys > Acomys percivali. The sequence goes on along the minus strand of OU015753.1, from coordinate 90,079,580 downwards.
CGGCGTGCCCAGGTTACAGCATCTGCCAGTGCCTCGCGCCCCCTTGTGCCCCGTGATGTGGATTGTGCTTCTTGTTCATCTATTCATCAGTCATGGACATGCGCTTTCTACTTTTCCAGACTATTTAGAATATTGCTGTAGAAATGCTCACATGCGGGCTTTGTGGGGACTTACCTTTCCCTCCTTTGGATGCACACACAGGAGCATATACCTAGGTCAATGGTAACTCCGTGTTTAACTTTTTGAGCCCCTGCCAGACTACTCTAGTGCTACTGGGTAATGAGTTCTATCTTATTGTGATTTTAATGCGTGTTTCTCTAATGGCCAGACTGTGTTGAGTACTTTTTCATGTAGCACTTGTTTGTTTACTAAGAGAGGCCTTGTGTAACCCACACTGACCTCACACTTACTATGTAGCTGAAGTAAGTTCACCTTGACTTTTGGTCCTCCTGCCTGCCTCCCAAATACTGAGATCACAGGCAGTGTATGCCACTGCCAACCCCAGCTTTTAGTGAACATTTGCATATCTCTTTTAGGAAATTGTGCATTGAAATTCTTTCCCCATTTTTAAAATAGGTTGTAGGGCTGGAGAGATAGCTCAGTGGTTAATAGCACCGTCTTCTCTTCCAGAGGTCCCGAATTCAATTCCCAGCAACCACATGGTGGCTCACAGTCATCTATACTGGGATCTGATGCACTCTTTTGGCATGCAGGTGTACATGCAGGCAGAGCACTCATCTATATAAAATAAATAAATAAATCTTAAAAAAGAATAGGTTGTATTTTTATAATTGTTTCAAGAGTTATTTATACGTTATAAATTACAACCCCAATATCTCTTATTCTCTTAAAGCATCTATTTTTGAGTATGTGCAAAGTCTAGGTAGCTTTTCAAATATAACTTCTAGTTCAGAACTTTTCTCTTCAGTTATGTCTTAATATGCTATTTAAGAGATATAAAAATATGACCTTGTATTAAGTGAGTTAAATGAAGCAATTCAATATTAAATATATAGTAATTACAATTTTTAAAGCATATAAATATCTTACAGTTAGATATACACTTCTCAAAACTACTTGACTAGTACAGTTAAAATCTGTACCTATGCTGTGTAGAAGTGATATCAGCACTTGTGCAAGAAGATTAAAATCTAAGCCTTACCAGCTGCATGGTGACCTACACCTATAATGCTGGTACTGAGAGGATGGAGACAACAGTACCATGAGGTTAAGTTACCCTGGGCTGCATAGTGAAATTCTGTCCCAAAATATAAACAAACAAAAGACGTAAAGTTCTTTTTAAGTCTTGGGTTTTTAGTCCTATTCAGAATCTGGTCCGAAGACTTAATTGATGAGGTAAATAAGCTAGAAGGTAAGGCAGGAGTTGTTGTAAGTTCATGTAAAAGGAAAATAATAATTCCATAAATGTTCACTTAAGGATCATTACCTGAATGGAAAATATGAATAGGTATATTTTGTAAGATTCATCTTCAAAAAAAAAAAAAGATTCATCTTCACTTGTGTCTTTGTGAAACCAACATCATTATTTTGTGAACAACTTTGTGGCCTGCATGGCTGCCTTTGTTTCTGCAATGGAGAGAGAGCTTCCGAGCAGCAAGGGCTGTGCAACCTCACTGTTGTTACCAAGGAAACTTAGATGCTGTTTTCTCTGGGCTGAAGTGATATTTTAGCATAATGCCACCGAGGATGACTTTTGGTTCTAAAGTTGTAGGGAGAAAGGTGTGCCTTTCTGGTGGTTAGAAAAAGTGTGTCGACAACAGGTCAAACTCTATTCTGAGCACTGCGCCAAAAGTACTACCCGCGCATAGTTGGTGTGGGTGCTGTTATCTTAGTCCGTGCAGAGCAAAGAGACTTCGGTTCAATAAACATGTTTTACACATTTGAAATGTAATTGTGATTTTCACAGAAATGCTATTACAATCGTAAAGCCAAATCCTTGTTAAAGCTTGACTCTGCTTTCCTGGCCAAGGCAGCTCCCATCAAAGGTCATTACTCATTTATGCATTCCTCCAACTGATAAAAATTGACCAGAGGCTCAAAATCACTTTCTTAAGGAAAAGTAATTATAGAGTACATCATGAACATGCCAATTCAGAAAAAAAAATTTCTAGGCGGTGATCAAACACAGAGCAAACAGAGAACTAGAATCTGTATGTTAAAGGAAATGTGCAAATGAGATCACTTCATACACGTGACCCGGATGAAAATGCAAAACGGAAACATACAGGATGAACATATTTAATCCAATTGTCCTGGAGCAATAAACTGTTTAATCAGTTCTTTATTCTTTGATATGAGGTTTTAAATTTTTGCCAAGAAGTTATATGAAGCCAACAGAGCCTCTTCATACCTTCCAAATAAAGAAGAGTGACCTTTCTAGTAAACCAATGAAGGTTGGTTTTTGGTTTTGTTTTTTGTTATTGTTGTTTCAATTTGGTTTTTTTATTTGTTTGTTTTTTGTTTTTTAGAGCCAAGGCTTCTTTATGTAGCTGTGGTTGTCCTAGAACTAGCTCTGTAGACCAGGCTAGCCTCAAATTCTCAAAGATTCATCTACCTCTGCCTCCTGAGTACTGGGATTAAAAGCATATGCCATCACTGCTCAGATCTAATGATGATTTTTAAACACAAGTTCTAAATAATGACTTTCTGGAAAGAACAATGTATTTTGTCCTGAAAGATAGACACCAACGTGTCAAATGATGATAAGATGTCATTCATAGTTTTATTCCTCGTTGCAAAATTAAATACAGGCAATACTACTGCCAAGTTTATAATACTTTTTTAGATGCTAAAATATAGTGCTTGAAAGAAAACACTGAATTACTAAATATTCCTTTAGCAAACAGAGCCATTATATATTATGTGACATAGAAACAGTGTCACGCATTCCTGGTGGATGCTCTTTCACTTGGATGAAACCTCTGATGTGATGAGTATGAGGCCCTTTAAGGACGTGTGTGTTTTCCACTCATAAAGAAGAACTGTTTGATGATAGTTATTCCTTTCATTGCTGAAACTCTATGATACTAAAGAGGAGACATTTTGTGTTAACTATTAGTTCTTCTGTGCGACGTGACGTGGCCCAGGAGATGCATTTGGGTCATTGCTAACAGACACAGGCATCCAAGAAAGGGATGTTTTATAATAATAAAAAAGAACTTTCTACTGAATATTTGACCCAAACATTCATTCATTTAGAGCATTCACATTCATCATCGACTATGCTGGTCTTGATTTTGGGTTAAATGGGAATAAAGGAAATTGTAAGTGTGATCACATTATATGGGCTAATGGCGACACTGTGTGCATGTAGATTAATCGGTATTCTGTCACTGTAACTAGTGCTTGGGGGAAATAAGCTTAAGAGAAAGATTTCATATTGCTCCGTTTCTGAGGTTATGGTCCATGGTCACTTTGCACAGGTGAGATGGAGAAGAGGGGCTTGGCAAAGCAAGCTGCTCACCTCATGGTGGGAGGAAAGCAAAGAATAGAAGAGATGGGGTTGTCAGGGTCACAACATCTCCTTCAAGGGCATGCTCCCAATGGCATGATCCCCCATCACCTTCCAGTAGCACGAAGCCTCCAACGTTCAACAACTGAGCCTCGGGGTGCATTTGAGATCCAAACCACAGCAGCACAGGGTGGAGGGGTGAGCAGAAACTAATATATTCATAGGAAAATGCCCATATGAAACTACATATAGAAACATAATTTTATTCAAATATATTCATGAGCTATATAGAGAAGCACTTCTGCTTTATATAACACTGTGGGTGCCAGGAAGGATTGAGGAGACTCATTAGTGACTGATAAAAGACATTTTTAAGAGTGAGAAGAGGCACTTGCAACAATTTTAGAAGTATAACAGATGAACTGGGAATGTTTGGTTGTCCTGCTAAAGGACAGCTATGATTTCAAATGAGGTGTTGAAATACCCTATATGATATAAGCAAGAGATCATGTTCCATTAGGCTATGGTTTCCGGGCTGAAAGACAGTGATTCTAGACATTGAGGATAATCTATTAAGAGTTCTTAGAAATAAATGGCAGCATGGGGACTTGTTGATATTACAATGTAATGATTTTCCAGGGTGCAGAAGGGCTGAGGTGCTCAGAATCTTATACCTGCTAGGCAAGCACTCTACCACTGAGCTACATCCCTAGCTCAAGACTTCAAGAGAAAAAGTCAATGCATGCATAGCTTGCTTGCTGAGCTTTTCCACTACTGTAAAGGCCTATAGTTATCATCCCAAGGCTACTGTTGCTCTGTGAGATATCCTGCTTCCCCTTTGTGTGACATTGCTTGATTAGTTTCATGCTGACTTTGTCCCTTTTCCCTCTGCAACCTGTATGAAAAATGTTGTAAGCTTGCTTAACATAAAGCCAAACTTATGCAAGACCTTCTGCCCCGAGCTTTCCTATCTAATCTTCTCATCCCCTGGTCCACACTCTCAGGAACAAGCTGCCAGCCTAGGTTAGCATCTCATTAGCACTAGACTTTAAAAGCAGATGCTGTCAGTTGGTGATCAGACATTCTCTTCTCATGCCCATTTTGTCAGGTCTTTGCTTTTGCTGTTGTTTGTTTTGTTTTTAGTGGAGTCAGATCAAGCCTGTCTGAACTGAGCCAACCAATAGTCATGTGTCTTCACAAAGTGATGGTATTACAAAGACAGATGGCCCAGTTTAGCAAATGAGATAACATAGAATCTTGTAGAATGGTAGGGTTCTAGGGCAATCTCTTCAGCTTGTTTAAAGAGACGAGGAAAAAATGGCTCATTCTTCAGTCTCTATCAGTATAGGATGCCTTTTGATCCTTCAACTTTTTGATATTAAGAAAGCATCTTACCTTTTTCTCTCTCTTAATACTTATTCATATTTTGCTGGGCGTGGTGTCGCACGCCTTTAATCCCAGAACTCAGGAGGCAGAGGCAGGTGGATCGCTGTGAGTTCGAGGCCAGCCTGGTCTACAAAGGGAGTCCAAGATAGCTAAGGCTACACAGAAAAACCCTGTCTAGGAAAAAAAATATTCATATTTTAATTGGCATCTGAAACAGTGGGTGTCATTATTACATGATTATGCACATATGTCAATCTTCCTGCTTTGCTTATATTCAGTCCTCTACTGCCTTACTGCATCTCTCCTCCTGCTCTTCCTGGTGGCTTCCACACCACAAATAGCTCCTCTTCTGCTTTCACGCCTGTGTGTGTGTGTGTGTGTGTGTGTGTGTGTGTGTGTGTGTGTTTAAATATACATTCAGAGGAAGTTTGTGTTGTCTTAGAAATTTTCTGGGGTGTATTTTTTGAAGTGCTGAGGATGGCTGAGGACAAAGATGAGGAGAGCCATGTGCTTGGCCAGCCTGGGACCTGCTTTGGCAGCTCTTGTTTTGTCTGCTGGGTTTTTTTGGTTTTTGTTTTGTTTTGTTTTGTTTTGGGTGTGTGTGTGTGTGTATGTGTGTGTTGTTCTTCTGTTGCAGTGGAGATAGTGGAGGTGGCCTAGGAACAGAAAGGAGGATGCTTGCCGACACTAGCTGCATCTCTGTGAGGTCTCCTTCCACCTTTTCTTCAAAGACTAATAAAGCATCAGTCAGCAGTTGGGAGGCTGCCCTGTAGGGATAAATGGAGTGAAGAAACTAACAGATATTACTTTACTGTTTTCCTGCCTTTGAGAGTTCCACTGAACAACACAGGAATGACAGACACACGTGGCTGGCAGAACACCGATTCTTTGAGCAAAATGTAGCAAAACAACAACAAAAACAACAACAACAACAACAACGACAACAACAAAACCAACCTCTTCTTAATGCAGGATCAGTTTCTTTGCAATGAGAGAGATGAAAATAGCAAAAACGACCCAGACACAGTGATGCACACCTTTAACCCCAGCACTCGAGAGGCAGAGGCAGGCAGATCTCTGAGTTCAAAACCAGCCTAGTCCACAAGAGTGAATTCCAGCACAGCCAGGGTTATACAGGAAAGCCCTGTCTTGAAAAACAAAACAAAACAAAACAAAATAGCAAGAGCCACGTTTCCCTTAACTGGGTGACCGTTCATTTGCAGTATCCTATCTGCAAACAAAACTCAAGCTCACAAGGATATGAGAAACTTACTGAGGGCTGGAGGCTGCTGACAGGGACTCAAATTGATAACTGGGTCCAGGGGAAGATGCCCCAGAAAATATCCCCTTGCCTCTTACTGCACAGCAGGGACTCCACTGCTTGTCAGTGCTTGATTCCTCACCCATCTTTCTCCACACTGTAATTTCCTAAGATGAAAATGTGTCTTAAAACTAACGCACTCCATTTGATGTGATGTTATTTCATTTCTCATAAGCTGTCCCTAAAGCAATGGATGCCACCAAAAGTGGGAGATACTTAAGTGAGCTCTGGTCAGCCAGTTGCTTCCGAAAATTCACTGAGCTGGGTGGTCCAGGAGGCATGGCCTCAGGTAGATTAATTATAGGGTCCCTTGAGGAGGCACACCATCTGTGCAGCGTCAAGTTCCTAAATTTTAATGTCATTCCTTTCGCTCTTAAAAGTTCATCTTGTCTTGGGCTGGAGAGATGGCTCAGAGGTTAAGAGCACGGCTTGCTCTTCCAAAGGTCCTGAGTTCAATTCCCAGCAACCACATGGTGGGTCACAGCCATCTATAATGAGATCTGGTACCTTCCTCTGTTGTACATGCAGGCAAAACACTGTATACTTAATAAATATTTAAAAAAGAAAAGAAAAAACAGCATCTAAAAAAAAAAAAAAGCCATCTTGTCTTCAGAGTTTTCTGGCTGGCCTGCAGTGACAAACAGCTTTAATCTGAGCACTCAGAAAGCAGAGGTAGGCAGATTGCTAGTGAGTCTGAGGCCAACCTCTACATACCACAGTGGTTCTCAACCTGTGGGTCAAGACCCCTTTCGGGGGGGGGGGGGGGTTGAATGACCTTTTCACAGGGGTTGACTAAGACCACCAGAAAACACAGATATTTACATTACAATTCATAACAGTAGAAAATTATAGTTACAAAGTAGCAATGAAAATAATTTTATGATTGCAGATCATTGTAGCCTTAGGAAGGTTGAGAACCACTGACATACTAAGTTCCAGGATAGGTAGGGCTACACAGACAGACCTTGTCCCAACAAACAAACAAACAAACAAACAAAAATCCAAACAACAACAAAACCAAGTTTCTGTTGCATAGTTTCAAAGTGCACAGCAATAGAACTCTCTGTTTTCAAGTTAAACCTCATTTTGAGTGCCAGCACATAAATGCAGAGGCATCCTCAGTGGGCGGCACATTGCGATCATATGCACTGTTTTAGGAACTTTGTGTGCATGGAGCCAAGTTTAAAAATCACTTCTAAAATCAACAGGCCCATGTGTGGAAAACCCTGAAGGAGAAGTCAGAATACTAGACACCTTCAGTTTCATCTAGTTTCTTAGCCCCTCACTAAGGAGGAAACCGAGGTCCAGACAGTGCCTACGCTAGGGGTCTAACCTGGCCTGAGACACTGGTTAACAGCGTCAGGAGCTGCAGAATGGCTAGTCAGTTGACGCTCCATCTCTGTGTCACCCCATTGCCTGTCCTGGTCCCATGCCCTCAGACGAAATACCTGCCTGTCACACCCTCTGGAGCCATTGTCTCTGTCTCCTGACTCTCCTGTCTGTCCTGTCCCTGAGCATCTGTTGTCATCTCCCTACAGGAGGAGACCATTTCTCAACAAGCCCAAGAGAATCTGCAGTTCTCCCATAAAGCAAGGAGGAGATTTGGGAGAAAAGTGGTTGGACCCGGCTGCAAACCACATGTCACCAAGCAGAGGAAGACTTGACTAAGATGTCTTCCAGTTTGATGCTATCTCTGATCCCCCCCTTGACAGAGACTGCCAAGTCCTGAACACTGGCATGCTGATATGCCAACTCTACTTGGTAAAAACAGCAATGCTTTGGATAATAAAACCATCAGGAGAGCCAACTGTGTCCTGTGCTAAGCTGCTCAGTTCTTCCCATTCTCAGACTGTTCCTCTATTCATTTCCTGCCTTCCAACTGAGGCAGGCCTCCCTTGCCATGTTAGGACAAAAAGACCAAGGCTGCCATATGCCATATGTGATATATATATATATATATATATATATATCACATGTATGTGATGTATATATATGTATATATATATGTATATATGTATATATGTGTATATATATGTATATATATGTATATATATATGTGTGTACACACATATATGGATAGGTAAGGCTATTAAGAAACCCCACTGCTGAGCAGGAAGAGGAATTAAATATTTCCTCCATTTTCTAATGGGAAGAGATGCCATGCAAATAAACCAAAGGCCAGTAAGCAGGTCTAACAATAGTGTACGTGTTGAGCAGTGTTAGATTATGAATATAAGGAACAGCATTAAAACCATGTGCAAACTGAGCGTGTGAGTAAACTAGAAGAAGACGGTGTGGTCGGGGTTGGAAGATGGAGAGAGTGTGAGGGACACATCCTCAGGCGCTGCTGTGGACACAGGTGGTGGGGCTGCAAGGAGGAGATGTCTCCAGGGGTCATGCTATTTAAGCTCAAAACTGCACTTAAAATTGCAGGCAGAGGGATGGCTCAGTGGGTAAAGGCTCCTGCAACCAAGTCTGGTGACGTGAGTTCGATGCCCAGGACTCACTAGAAGAAGGAAACGTGGTCCTGTGAGTTGTCCTCCGATCTCCATGCCGTGATGTGTGGGTACAGGCACACATACACACATACAGAACAACAACAAGTGAGCAGAGCCAGATGTGGTAACACTTGTCTTTAATCCTAGAACTCGGGAAGCTGAGGAAGAAGGATTATAAATTGAGGTCACTTTGGGCTACATAGCAAGATCCTGTCTGAAAGGTTGTTTTTGTTTTTGTTTTTGTTTTTGTTTAATCTAACAGAAGTCATACACAGAAAAAAAAAATCCTGAGAACACCCTGAAAGCATAGGCTACAACTTCCTTTGCTTCCTATCCCCTGTGCACATGCTAACAGATCTGTTGCTGGTTTTCTGGTCTGGCCAGTATTCTTATTCTCCACAAGTGCGCCAATACTGCCGCTTTGGGTGACTAGAGTGTAGTAAGCTACCAGTGAGAGTGGTTTCTGGCTGCTGTTTTGTATTTGTTTCTGTTTTCCGGACATTTTCTTGGCTCTTCTTGGTTTTTTATCCTTTAAGGCTGCGATTCTCAACCTTCTAAAACTGCAACACTTTAATACAGTTCCTCATGTTGTGGTGACCCCCAATCATAAAATTACTTTGTTGCTACTTCATAACTGTAATTTTGTCAGTGTTATGAATCATAAAGTAAATATATGACATTCAGGATATCTGATATGCGATTCCCGCCCCCTCAAAGGGGTTGCAACCCACAGGTTGCAAACTGCTGCCTTGAGGTGTGTATGCTACAGTTAGTCTTTCAACAACACGGGGTCAGGGTCAGTTAAACCTGCTGAGGTTTGACTAGGATTGGATTGGTCTAGACTACTTGTTTAGAGACATTTCATAGCTTGAAGACCATGAGCAGTCCCATCCCAAAAGATGGGCTCCATTTTTTTTTTTCAGTAGTATTGCATTGTTACCAAAGCAGTCCTGGATGTCTTTTAAAATAATTATTTAAGTACTGTAGCATTTTTGGTGATATTGAAAATAGTAATTTTTCAAATAGCGTAGACTGCATACAAATAACAAGGGAGAGATATACTAGCAGAATGTAATGCTCTGTCCAGCTAATGTCATGCTAACCTGAGGATGTAGAAAATGTCAATTTCCTGTGGTTAAGGCAGCCTGTAGATATGTGTGCCATCACAGGAAAAAATTAGGCAAATGAGTAATGATCTTTTATTTCATGTTTTGGTTAATTGTTTAAAAGATCAGATAGCCCACAGGAAGAATAATTTTCTGAGCCTTGTTAGTACAGTAAGATAAATGTCAATAGAAAATAAAACTCTAAACTAAAAAATAAAATAGCAATTTTTCTTATGCTTTTAATGCATCTGTTGGTAGTGTATAAGAATGTTAATTCTCAAGGATGACAGATTATTTTGGACCTTGTATACAGAGAACCATAGAGTAAGTCTTATGAGTTGTAAGAATATTTTATTATAGATAATGGCAGCTTTACTTCGTGGTAATCCAAATGCCTTCACTTTTTTCTTTCCTTGCCTTTCTTCCCTGGTGCTGGAGATTAAACTGAACCAGGACCTCATGCATCTAAGCAAGCACTCTACTACCAAGCTACATCCCAGCCTCATGTGGTACTTTTAACTTACTGTACCTTTAAGATTCCTCCATTTTATGTGCATGAGTGTTTTGCCTGCATCTATGTATGTACGTGCCTGTGGGTGGTTCTGAGGCATTATGTGGGTGTTGGGAACCGAACCCAGGTCTTCCGCAAGAACAGCGAGTACGCGTGGCTGCTGAGCCATCTTCAGCCCCTAACGTAGTCCTTTTAAATTCACTATTCTAAAAGTATCTCTTTTATATTAAATAGATTTAATGATAGTCGATATTTTGTCCCTAACTGGGATGTGCTCATATATGATAGTTTGGGTGAATTTTAATAGAAACTATCAGATCAAGAAAGTTTCTTCTATTATTAGTTCAAAGACTTTCACAGTGTATTGAATTGTATCAAATGCCTTTAAAATTAGGTGTTAGGATAATCATGTGTTTCTTCTCATAAAATAGTACGGAAAATGAAAGTAATCGATACTTATCAAAACTATACATGAATCCTATGTATTACTTAGCATTCTGCATGACGTACAAGAACCCCAGTCCTACTAGCTCTTCATCTACAGTTGGCATTTTCAACAATACATTCCAGCGTAGCCTTCATCATAAAGTGGTATTTCATCACTCATAAAAGTATGAACTTTGTAGTTCCTGCTGGGAGTAAAACTCACAAGAGTCAACCAACATAGGGCAAGCTTCATTATGATTTTTGGAAGCAGGATCAAGCTGCATGGCAGCAGTTCAGTCCAAAGACAAACTGACTGATTTCCAAGGACTCAGAGAACCCATTACAAACTACAGCAGTAATAATTTGTATTTTTAATTAATAAAATAGTAACTTTATGTGGTCCTGAATTTCTTTTCAACTTTCCAAAGATTTTTGCACAGCGGCAAAGAACATGAGCCAGTGCCTGAGCTTGAATCTTGCTTCTGGCAACTGTTATGTTTATGACTTTGGGTAAACCAAAACCTAACATTTTTGCATCATAAAATGGGAACTGTGGTAGGACTGCAGAACAGGATTATTTTGACAATAAAACCAGACAACCCATATAGAGTTTAAGACAATGGCCAGATGAAAATATGTGCTTATTAAAAGTTTGGTCATTGGGCTGGACATGGTGGTGCACGACTTTAAAGTCAAGAGGCCGAAGCAGGTGGATCTCTGTGAGTTCAAGACTAACCTGGTCTATATACCAAGTTCCAGGACAGTTAGGGCTACATAAGACCATGACTGAAAAGAAGAAGAAGAATGATAGTTTGGTTGCTATTATTTGTTTAAAAAAAAAACTTTGGACATTTTGTTTCAATTAGTGGAAGAGAAATAAAGTAACCAAGCAAATCTCTGACGGTCTGGGCAAAATTTGGAAAAAAAAAAAATTGAAAGCAAAACTTTAGAAACTGGAATGCATCTTAAGACAGACAGAAATCTGTTGTAAGTTTAGTCTTAAGAAATTGAGAATTGAATTACCTTTCCCAACCCAAAAATGTAGCTCTCACAATGAGGGCTGCAGAAAAAAAAAATCATCAAATCACAGAAAAGTGTTACTTAATCAAAGTCCTGAAAATAGCCTAAAGCAGTATGTATAGGTTGAGATATATAGAAAAGAGGAAGTGGAAAAAAAGTATTAGTGTTTATCCAGGATTGCACAAGGGCCAGAGCTGACACTGCGGCAGAATTGATGAGGAAAACATGGGTAGACAGAGATGCTTCATTCACCATTAATTCATTCATTCGTTTATTCATTCAACTAACTTTTATCAAGTATCTACTATTGATTGCAGTGCTAGCCAAACAAATGCCTTTCTAGAATTCCATTATTCACTCACTAAACGAAGGATTGTTTTCCAACTATCCCAGGACCCAGCATGCAGACTTGTCTTCCACCTGCCTTGGCCATCTCTGCAGCACACTGCAGGACAGAACCTATGCATCCATCTTGAATCGGTCTGCATGTCCACATGCTTAGTGGAGGAGGCCACATCTATTGCTCTTAACTTAAGTGACACAGCAGAACCATCCAGAGAGCTTTACAGACCATCCGTAAGTGAGGGCTCAGCGAGGCCACCAAACTAGACCACCCCATGAGAGGAAGAAAAGATTATTGTGATATGAAGCTGCTGTGTGGCTGTCTCTCAGATAGACAGAGACTAGCAAGAGACATTTGGGGAGTCCAAAGCTGCCGTGGCTACCTCTCAAGTATCAGGGAGGGTAGCTAAAGGTGAGGAGAAGACTTGCCAGTTTTAAAGAGAGTACATAGGTGCAGGGTGTGGGGTAGGGAGGTGCTCACATCAGAACAGGCCAGAAGCTAGTGAGGGGGCTTAGATACATGTTACAGGTATGTGCTAAGGTAGGCACGGAGATAAGGGAAGTAATGGCTCTTTCTGACACCAGAGACCCTACTCACAGGTTCCTGTGAGAAGGAAGTATCCCCAGAAATACTTCCGTTTATCTTGTCAGAGTCCAGCCTGAGCTGGACCCAGACTGTCATTCTGGACATTGTACTGTGGCACTGCCATTGGGGGGGGGGGTTGGGAGTTGACCCTATGGCCCAGACTGCTTCCCAGATGGATGGAACTAGGATCCCCGAAGGCATGGCCCAGCATTCATCTAGTTATGGTGCTGCCTAGAGACGCAGGACCAGGTTTGTTTTCTCTGCCAATTAAAAGTCAAGAAAAATGTGGTACCCTGGCAGCACCATCACATGACACCTGAGAAATAGGGTACCCCTCTTGGAGTGTTTTGTGTTATTCACTTTTTTTAAATGTTTTTTTGGTTGGGTTTGGTTTTTTGAGAGAGTTTTCTCAGTGTAGCTCTGGCTGTCCTGGAACTCGCTCTATAGATCAGGCTGGCCATGGACTCAAAGATCTGCCTGCCTTTGCCTCCTGAGTGCTGGGACACTCAGCATCATTCACAAAATAATTTAGGATGGCCACAGACAGATGCTCAAGGTCAATTTATTAGTGTTTAAAAGGAAAACCCCTAGGGCAGGCAAGCTGTAACCTCACAGCTGCTGGAAGGGAGGAGGAAGAGAAGGAGGAGGAGGAAGAAGGGGAGGAGGAAGAGGAGGAGGAAGACAGAGAAGAAAATGAACAAAGGCTGTGCTTCTTTGGGTAAGGTGCAGGGAGGTAAGCCTCCTTGGCCACAGGCAGCCACGTGGCTTCATAAAGTCAGGGCTCAGAAAGGCCTGTCCACAAGGCTGGACCTCTTGGTGGTTTGGCTTGTAGGGAGTGAGAATTCTGGGAAGGAAAAGTGCAAAGATAATTACATTACTATTGTAAGGTAAGCCCACCTTCGTAAAGGTAGCCGGCTAAGCAGGTCCCCTGCCCTGCCTTACTGGGAGGAGAGAAGCGCTTGTGTCCACCTAGAGGAAGAATCCATTCTTCACAGTTGAGAGCTGCTCAGGTACTGGAGGAACAGCACTGTGGAAGGAGTGGTGGGCAGGGCAGGGTGGAGGCAGGGAAGAGGCCTTTTGGTGAACGTGTGCTGCTAACTGCACGTTGCCAGTGACCAGAATCTCTGAGGCAGTGCTGGGACTCCTTGACACTCGCATTCTCAAAACCTAACCTCTAGCATCTCAGAATGAAACCATTTTTTGTTTGTTTTGTTTTTTGAGACAAGGTCTTTTAAGAGTCAGTTGGCATTGGCATGAGGCCAGGGTGCCCCTGAAAGAAAGAGCTCTGTGTGGACTCAGGGGAAAGACGGTAGTGTAGAGTGAAGACCCCAGCTCTCCAGCACCATCATGTTGGGCTTCTGGCCTCTAGAGCGCTGGCTCTCAACCTTCCTGATGCTGCAACCCTTTAATACACTTCCTTCTGTGGTGGTAACAACCCCACCCTCAACATAAATTATTTTGTTGCTACGTCATAACTGTAATTTTGCTATTGTCAGTGAATCATAATGTAACTATGTGATACGCAGGATGTCCGATAATGCGATCCCTATGAAAGGGCCATTTGCCCCCAAAGGTGGTTGTGACCCACAGGTAGGTTGAGAACCACTGTTTTAGACTGTAAGAAGACACATCTCCACAACTGAAGTCCCCAATATGTGGTGCTTTGCCATAACAGCTGCAATAAATTAGTGACGTGTAAGCACCATGCTGGCAACTTGGTTGTCAGAATGTCTTTTATTACTGTTGTTATTGTTCAAACATGGTTTCACAATACATACTGTAGGGCCAGATTGGAATGAATACCGCGGTTGCCTAGACAAACCCAACGCAACCACCATCAGCGCACGCGCGCGAGCTCCTGGTACAGGAACTAAATACTGTGCTTAGCCCTAGAGGGAGGTACCAGGGTAGGAATCTGAAATATCCTCCCGAGAATCACAGTGAGAAAGCGTGGTTCAGCTTAGGCACTGTTTTTGGAGGTTCTGGAAGTGTTGGAAAGTGTAGGTCACTTGAGAGTATATCATCCTTTTTTTTTTTTTCCTTTCAAATCCACGGTGTTGGGAGGGGCAGGGAACAGAGGGCAGCCCGCTGCCTGTCCTTCAGGGAACGCGGAGAGAGACTGGACAGGGGACGGTGGCAGCTAAGTTCAGGCTACCTTCGCCTGTCTCCTGCAGAGTTCGGATCCAGAGAGAGATGCAATGGGAGTTGAATTGTGGGCCTAAGTCCCTTTGGTCCTTCTCAGGGCATTGAGGCAGATAGGTCCTAGTACCTGCCCCCATCATTGTCCTGTCCCCTTCTCTAGATTTAGTGCCTTTCCTTAGCTCTTTCCCTTCCATTCAGATAACTGTGAACAACGCAAGTAGGGCTTCAGGTCACAGAGCTGCCCCTCCCCCCAGGAATGCCCAGCACAGACCACCCACCACAAGATACTTATGCCTCCAAGTTCCTGAACAGCTGCAGCCCGGCTCCTGGCTGGGGGGCCTGCTGGTGTCTGAGGAAGGAGTGGTATGTCCCCCACATCCGACTACTCCCCTCACTCAGCACGGAAGCAGTGCCCACCCAGCATCGCCTCCAGCGTGTTTTTCTGTGTGTGGGATGGAGGGGGCCCCCTCTCTCTCAAGGGGTCTGTAATCCGTTTTCCTTAGAACTCTCAGCATAAATTAAAAAACCAGGGTGATCTCTAGCCAAGATTCCAACAGCTGTGCCCCCACTGCCTGTATAAGAAAGGGAGAGAGAGAGAGAGAGAGAGAGAGAGAGAGAGAGAGAGAGAGAGAGAGAGAGAGAGAGAGAGAGAGAGAGAGAGAGAGAGAGAGAGAGAAAAGAAAGTGAGAAAAAGACAACCCTTTTGAACAGAGCGGGCAGACACAGTCAGTCATACAGAGATAAGCCTGGGATCTGAGCTGTGGGAGGCTTTGCCTTACCCAGGAGAGAAAACCTTATCTGAAGGACACTGTAACCATGTTTAAACTTGCAGATAACAAAGTTTCCTAGGGAATCCTCCATATCAGCAATAACTCTCCATCTGTTGAACTAGGAGGGGGGAAAAAGACAGCATGTATCTCTGCCCCTCTGATAAGGAACTCCCATCTCTGCTACACTGCCTCAACTCTCTCAGTGGTTTTCATTATGCTCTGTGTCTCTTGGGGAACTAGAGTGGAGACACAGGACTGCACCCCTCTTGGAAGCAGGAAATGCTAGCAGGCACTAAGTCTGGCCCGAGGCTTTGATGACAAGCACTAGACCTGGGTGGTCCCAGTGTATCTCCACAAAGACTGTTCATTAGTTGGAGGTGGGAAAAAAATATTCAGAGATCAAATATATCATCACCAATAAAGACAGGTGGGTGGCATGTGCCTCGCTCCCAGTGTGGGTCATACTGATAGGCAGAGCATTGCCTCTGCAGCTTAATGGTAAGAACCTATAACCCCAGCCCAATCACAAAGAAACAGCTGGAAGAAAAAAATGAAGGCTGTGCTTTCTAAAGGAACAGTGCATGTGTAGGAGAGCAGATTCTGTCTGCAAAAATGTCAAGGGCAGCCCGGTGGAGGATATTGATCACAGGAAAAGCTTTGTCGGAGGAGTAGAGGGCGCATCTTTGAGCCTTCTCAAATTTGTTGTGCATTAGAACCCCTCCACCGTTTTAAAGTCTTCATTAAAACAAGCCAGTGTCATAAAAGACAATGAAAGTGGGTGGCAGTGTTTAAGACCGAAGGAGGCTGAAAGAGCACGGCAGCCGATGGTCACTCAGCCCCTCGCTTGGCTCCCGTGTTGAAGGAGGAAGGACTGGAGAGAACATTGCTAGAGGAGTAGACAAAACCAGATTCCTGACGTCAGGGCATATATTACAGTGTGTCAATGTGAACTGACGGAGCTGCTGTCTGTGCTGTGGTTAAGGGAAAGGATGCCCTCGCACAGGGAGCAGGCGGCGATGCCCTGTCAAGGGCTCTCTTGGGCTGAAGCCACCTGATGAGTTTACAGCGTGGCCCCCAGGGGCAGAAGGGTGAGAAACTGGAAGGGCAGAAGGATTCAGCACCCAGAGAGAGGTGACTGCAGTGGAAAATATAAAGTCTGTGGGAGCAACATGAGCTGATGCCCATCGTAACTGAGCAGAGGTGTTCTAGTAGCGGATGGAAGGATCTTGAGATGGGGCTGTTACAGAATTCAACCAGGAAAAGGGAATGTGGAGAACAGCTTTCCTCTCTTCCTAAGCTGAGTACATTCTTTTTTATTGGAAATAATTTGTTTTCATGTAATATATTCTGATCATGCTTTCTCCTTTCCCAACTTCTCTGCCCAACCCTGTCTCTCTACCCACCCAATTCCAAGTCCCATGTCTCTCTGAAAAAACAAACAAACAAACAATGAACAATAAAAAACAATAGACAAAAAACACATATTCCCCCCCACAAAAACACAAAATCAGAAACCAAAATATGCAAGCAAAAGACCAATAAAACAAAAAACAAAGCAATGTGAGACAAAATGTCTACAAAAATGCCACTGAGTTAGCCCGTGTTGGCATCTGCCCCTGGGAATGGAGCCTACACTAAAGTGCAACCAATCTACCCAGTGAGACTCCATTGGAAACAAATACTACTCCCTTCACCAGTGGGTACCAACTGAAGACAGCTGCTTGGGTAGAGGTGGGAACCTGCATCAACATTCCCATCTTAGCACAGGAACCCCATCTGGCTCAAACCTGTGCAGGCCCTGTGCCTGCTGCCATAGCCTCTGTAAGTTCATATGTACATCAGTCCTGTTGTATCTGAAAGACACGGTCTTCTTTGAGTCATCATCACCTCTGACCCCTACACTCTTTCCATCTCCTCTTCTGCATAGGTCCCTGAGCCCCTAAGGGAAACATAGATGAAGACATCCCATTCAGGACTGAGGAGCATAGCTTTCTTAATTATTGATATAGGATATTTGTTTGTGTTTGTCTGTTTGCTTATTGAGACACAGTTTCTCTGTGTAGCCTGGACTGGCTTTGTAGACCAGGCTGGCCTTGAACTCATAGATATCTGCCTGCCTATGCCTCCGAAGTGCTGGGGTTAAAGGTGTGTGCCACTATACCTGGGCCATGAAATAGAATTTCTTTTAAACAATTTAACTTTTAAAAATACTTTGCTTTTGGAAAACAAAATGTAGAGGTGCTGGGGATCACTTAGTAGTCAAAGGTGTGCATAGCATTCGTGAGGCCTAGGTTCAATCATGAGTAATGTACAAATAAATAGAAATGATGAAAGGAAGGGAGAAAAAGTACAACATAGAAAATTAGAAAATGATATAGCAGTATCACTGAGTATGGTTGGGGAAATTCAATTATTTTTCTGGAAGTAAAATAGTAGCTGAATTTGGCCAAAAAACTGTAAATTCCTGAACGCCCCAGCAAACTTCAGTGCTGTTGTATGGGGATCCAGTTGGAGGGAGACACAGACACAGACACACAGACACACACACACACACACACACACATACACGTGCGTGGCCTGAAATGGGTGCTGAGGCAGGTAGATAGGCAGGACAATGACTGAGGACCACTGGGTCATAAAGAGGATCTAGAAGAAAACAAACAAACAAACAAACAAACCAAGGCTGTGCACTGAAAGATGCAACAGCCCTCAATGAAGAACAAGGGTGCATCATGTGACGGTGCTTGGTCTCTTATTCAAGACCAAGGCTGTTAGAGGCAGCTGTACAATATTGTCAGCTGCTTGCTTTGGAGTTAGGATGAGATTAGAGACATAAAGGAGGCAGTTCTCATTTCAGGCATCCTGGGACAGAGGCGCTCCAGGCAGTACCTTTCTAACCATGCTCAGCTTGTTTCTCCGTGCTCTGCTCACAAGGACCTCCCCAGCAAACAATGCCCTTTCACATCCTGAACCTTGGAGCACAGGCAGACTCCAGGTCAAGTGCCATAACAGAGGGACAAGATGCCTTCATGTGGTCCCCCCCCACCCCCCGCCAGGGCATTCCAGAACTGAGGGGATCATAGCTGGCAGGACAGCACTGTACCACATGGCCATTTGGGGACCCAGGTTCCCAACATCCTGTTTCTTCCCTGGCATGAAGCATCCTTGTCTGTCAGACAGAGATGCCAGGGTCAGTGGCTATGTCTATAAGGAGATTCAGAAGTCGCACACATAGCTGCCACTTACTCTCCTGTGACCTAGACCTGGTCATGTGACAGTGTCTCCCTGCCAAGGGCTCCAAAGGAGGAATTCTGGGTAGGGGCTATATAATCCCTGGAACAGATGGTCTTTGTGACACTGGGAGATGGTTACAAGTTTCTGCCCCTTTTGGTGATTTTTGTCAGCCTGGAATAGTTTCTATTGACCTTGGGCGCTTTCCCTCTCTGCCCTTTGAAACTTAATAAAAATTAGCCTTCTCTATGCCTCATCCTGGCATTTTCTTAAGCCCTTTGTGTTGTAATTATCTGTGTACAGCTTGGGCTGTGAGCTGCGGCAGAAGCAAGCAATAAATTACTGAAATCACTACTGCAGTTTAACACCTTTTATGGCGTCCATAAAGCCTCTCAGTTATTGCAGCCTTCACTTGGTCACTCTGCAGAACAGCACTGCTGGTGAAGTGAAGCTGCATTTAGCCCTGGCCACAGTCTTTTATAAGCTCCAAAGACAAAGAGCTCCCATAACCAGGAACTAGCTTTGCTGTCCTTCCTCGCTGTGTTCCCTCCACGCTGTCGACATTGGGAGCAGATATGACTGCAGTTGGAGCTGCTGTCATGTGGTTCAATGTGAAATTTGTGCACTGACCAAACATTGGCAGCTCTTCCGTGAAGCCAATGACATGGAGAGCTTACCCTCTTAGCAAGGACCACTGGTGAATATGCTCGCTGAGTGTGTGTGGGATGCAGGACGTGGAGAGCTTACTCCTTAAAGGACCACTGGTGGACATGCTCGCTGAGTGTGTGTGTATCACAGGACTCATTTGCTAAGCAAATGAATGAACTGATAAGTGGAGGGTTACAGAGATTCGATTTGTTTAGTTGTTGTAATCATCTAGAAGCACCTGCAGCTTTCTGTGTTCATTCCTATTATGAGATAAAGAGTCAAGTCTGCTGACCTGCCAATCCCTAGAGAAACTCCAGCCTGTGGTGTGTGTGTGTGTGTGTATGTGTTTGTGTGTGTGTGTGTGTGTGTGTGTGTGTGTGTGTGTGTGGTGTGTTTCAGAGTGATGGGATATTTTAGGACCACCCTAACAAAATGAATCACTTTGAATAACTCCAAAATAGCAAATAGCAATAGAATTACAGTAATTTATGCCATGCTTTTAACTAGAGGAGAAAAGACCATTGCTGAGTGCAGCTGGAGACTCTCCTATTCATAGACTCACTCTCCGGTTTAGTTAAAGTAAGTGAACAGAAGGCAAGAGGAAGGCCCAGGCTCTGTCATATGGAGATTCCAAGCTGATAAAATAAGACAGAATATTTTAGATGTGAGTGAGTTTGGGCCCAAAAAAGGATTTAAACACATCTGGATGGATCTGGTGAGGAGAGACACATCCTAGAGTTCCCATTTCTGCAAAAACAGCATCTTATGGCAGGGGGCGGGGGGCAGCACGATGTTCCTGCTCCAGCAATTGGTGGTTAGCCTTACTGCAAGGAGAAAGAAAAGATGATGTGCCATGCTCTAGACTGGAAATGAAGCCATGCTCCGTCCTCACGCCACCCCTAGACTCCACCCACTTTGCAGTTCACTTTTGCTCAGTTTGGGAGTGGGACTGGACTGAATGACTTCTGGGGATTTCCCAGCCGTAGTGTTCTCAGATTCTAAAAAGAACCATGGCCAAAACAACAAATCAGTATCACATGATAGAATGGAGGGACCAGCGATGGGACAGCTCACAAGGGCAGGAGCCTGCAGAGGCCCACACACACGTGTGCCTCCATGGGAGGAAGGGCGCTGCGCTCTTCTGAAACCATCCTTCCCTCTGTGTTGTGCTGAAACCTGCATCATCACCTGAAAATGGAGGGACAAGAAGCTGCTGATGGAGAAAAAAAAAAATGGCTCTTTCTGCTTCCACCAGGATGTCATATTCCACAGGTGAAGAACCAGGATAAAATAATAGAATTTTTATCCTGGATAAAAATAAAATTTCTATTGCTGCCAATAGAAACAGCAGCAAAAGCTGGGCACGGTGTCACACACCTGCAATCCTAGCACTCAGGAGGCAGAGGCAGGCAGATCTCTATGAGTTTGAGGCCAGCCAGGTCTACAAAGCAAATCCAGGACAGCAAAGGCTACAGAGAGAAACCTGTCTTGAAAATGTCTTGTTTGTATCTTGCTCTTACGCCTTTTCTCTGTTTCCCTTAGGCCTCCAGAGAAACCCAAGTGGCACACCGCCGGGGAGAACAGGGTAAACACACAGTGAGAGAAGGCAGAGTCCAGAGAGGTAGGAAAGAAAGAAGTGGAGGGAAAGCAAAAGAGACTCCTTTTAATGGGTGTTCATTTCTGTAAGGAGATTCAAAACTTTCAAGAAAATTAGAGACAATTCGGCCATCTGCGGTTGTTTTAGTCTAAGGAAACAAATTCAGTATTCCAAAGAGGCACTTCATGTTTGCCACATTGTTCACAATAGCTAAGACCTACAGAACCCACCCAAATGCCTGTCAAAGAGTGACTAGATAAGGAAACATAGCATCTTCATACAATGGGACTATTCCCCAGTAAAGAACAAAACCCTGATCATTATGGCATTGTGCTAAGTGAAACGAGCTAGGCGCAGAAAGGAGAGCACTGCATGATCACACACACCTACATGTGGAATTTAAAAAATCTCAAACTCAAACAAGCAGAGGCTAAAAGGTTAGGACAGGGCTGGGGCTGGGATTAGACAATGAACACAAAGTTTCAGCTACACCAAAGGTACAAGTGTTACCTCTCTGCCTGTAACATGGAGAAAACAACTCTGTCCCTGTCTGCAGCCCAGGGTATTTGTGACGTAAAGGGATGTGAGAAACAAAAGAAAACAAAGCACGTGGATGCTTTGTATTTTAGCCTCAAGGTGCTGAATTTTAAAAATGGAGTTTGTCATAATATAATAATCAAATGATTTTTGAAAGAAGTAGGAAAAAACTAGTGACTATTCAATAAATTATTAATCTGTGTCAGTTAGCTATTGGTGCATAACAAATCACCTCATATAATAATAGTGTAATAGAAAACAACCACTGTCTCTTATAAGACTACGTGTTGTCTGGAAGCTCTTATAGTCAGGGCTGGGCTCATCTGTCATGTGGTGAGGCAGTGACAGGTCTTTTTTAGAGAACAGTAGGCTGTAGGAGCTATTAGGACACCAAGAACTACCACCACACCAAGTTTCATGATTTTCTTTCTTCAAAGTTCAGCAAAAGAATCTTGACCCTTCTACAGAAACCATTTCTTACATTAACATAATTTCTAGTTCTTTTCCAGGGGACCAAGTGCATTTACACCTTGCCTTAGGTACTGAGCTTCAGGGCCATCTTGTTTCTTTATTCCTTCAAGAAATGACACAGTGGTGTTTATATCAGCTTTTAATTTAAATATCTATTCTTAG
>OU015753.1:90000082-90046129 GCA_907169655.1 Acomys percivali | reverse complement strand
CACACACACACACACACACACACACACACACACACACACACACACACTCCGTCGATGTGGAGAAGCACTCCCTACCTCACTCAGTTCCTCCTGAGAGGAACTACTGGGGTCTCAGTCAAAACCAAAGGAGACAGAACACAGTCACAGTTTCCCCACAAAGTGCACTGGAGTTCTTGCTGGCAATTTGACGGTCATATTGGTGAACTGTGTGACTGAGCTGTTCCTCTAAGGGGAAATATGGTGTGCAGCATACAGCATAGACCCCATGTGACTTCTCATTTCCCCCTTGGGCTTTGATGGACATGGATTTTATCTTTCCGTGTAATGTGATCCAAAGGGATGTGTTAACAGTTAGAACTTGACTAGGGCACTAAGTCCTGGTCCGGATGATACAGACAATATGTAACTAATCATATACACGCACTCGGGTGAGTGAAATATGACATGAAAAAGAATTATCCTGGTTCATTTTTTTGTCAGGTTGACACAGGTTAGAGGTACCTGGATTGAGAAAACGCCTCTATCGGAGTGCCTATAGGCAAGTCCACACGGAATTAGCTTGATTTTATGCGAGGCCCCAACTCCCAGAGGCCATGCCACTCCCAGAAGGGGGTCCTACGTAGTCTAATAAGGCAGACTAAGCATGCCACGGGGAACAAGGCAGGAAGTAGCACTCACTCCTCTGTGGCTTCTGCTTTAGACCTGCTTCCAGGTTCCTGCTCTGATTGTGTCTCTTCATTGGCTTCCTTCATTGGCTTCCTTCATTGGCTTCCTTCATTGGCTTCCTTCATTGGCTTCCTTCCATTGTGGATGATCGGACACACAGCTATAAACTCCTCCCCACGTCCTTTTGGTCATATATTTATCACAGGAGGAGGAAGCTAGCCAAGGTACTGAGTCAGGGGAGGAAACTACCAAGGTGCATTTCAGCTGACGTGGCTGGCTGCAGAAGGCATCCCTGAGGAGATGTGGCTGGCACTGAGACCCGAGCGAAGCCTATGGCACCTCAGGGAGTGCAGCTCCAGAGCACAGAGAGCAGAAGTTTAAATCCAGAGATGGGAGGGGTTGGCAGCAGTCGCAAAGGCGTGCACTGGAGGATACTGGGAGAAAACGGTGAAAGAAAAGAATGAGACTTGACAGAACCTTGAAGGTCTGAAAAGGACTTTCAACCCCAGGAAGCCATTGAAAGGTTCTGAGCAGGTGGGTGACACGATCTGATTTATGTTCAAAGGGAAAAGAAAAGCCCTCCAGCCACTGGATAGAGTAGAGGATGGCACTTTGGTGGGTAGAACCTAAGACAGCCTGAGGACGCCAACTTTCTGGTGTGTCTGCCTTCTGGTATATCTCCTCTAGAGTCCAGGATGGACCTGTTGACTTGTGTATAATGAGATGTGGCACAAGTGAGGGGGTGCTCTTTGGAGATTAGGCTATAGAAAGACCAGCTTCCAGATCTTGTGTCCTCTCGCACTCCCCTCCTCCCATCACTCGCTCTGGGAAAAGGCAGCTGGGATAAGAGAGTGCTGCACGCTGGGACCAATGATGAGCTGAAATCCAAGATGGCGGGCACACAAACGAGCTATTTAGTGCAAGAGTGGATCCCGCCTCTCCATCCGCAGCCTGACCCGCTGGTGGACAGGTACCTCATGAGAGACACAGAAACATTCCTAATTTACATTTAGCTTCTGTGACCTACAGACGATGTAATATGTTCATCATTTTCCAGCCACTCCGGGGAGACGGAGAATCTGTGAGGCAGCAGAAGATAACTGGTCCAGAGGTGGTTGTGGTGGAACGTGGCTGTAACCTTAGCTGTTTGGCAGGCTGAGGCAGGAGGATGGCAAGCTCAAGATCAGTCTGGGTGGTTTAGTGATATCCTGTCTCAAAAACAAAATGGAACAACAACAACAAAACACCAGCAAACCTTGTCTCGAAAAACAAAACAAACAAACAAACAAACAAAAACCCATCAGCTGAGAGGGAAGTAGGAGCAGAAGCAAGAGATACCAACTAGTTCAAGGACGGCAGCGATAAGAGAGTGAGCTGCGGAGGGTGGTCACGGTGGAAGTGATGTGAAAAGGCAGGGCGGGGCGGGAAGGACAAGCCTCAAGGGGAGCAAGATGTTCTCTGCAACCTGGAAGAGAGCAGAAAACGCAGTATCCACGCCCACTAGGCGGAGATGGACTGTCAAGCCCCTTGGTAGAAGAGCGGGTGGCAGCAGAGAAATAGTCCCAAAGGAGACAAGAAGGAAGAGTCTTGAGCACAGGCCATGACTCTCTAACACAGACTAAGCAGCTGCCTTGACGTGGCCAGGGAAGCAAACGTGAGAGGACCTTGTTAAGCGCCAATCTTAGGAACTAAGACACAAGTCACAACTGGAGGAACTCTAATGTGCATGTCCCCCTGTGCAGCTAGGATTAAAGATAATTATGAAGTCATTCTCAGCGGGATGTGGTGGTACACACCTTTAATCTCAGCACCCAGGAAGCAGAGGCAGGTGGATCTCTGAGTTCAAGGCCAGCCTAGTCTACAGAGTGAGTTCAGCACAGCCAGAGATACACAGAGAAACCCTGTCTCAACAAGCACATATGCACACATGCGCACACGCACGTATGCGTGCACAGTCGTCCTTTCAGTCTCTTTTCTGGAGGGTACCAGGTCACTGAGAGGGAGGGAACTGTAGGCATAAGGCTACTGTGTCATTCAAATGCTGATTTCTATAACCCCCATATCTGGTTATAATCCTCGTTCTGAGAATTTTCTGTCTCAATATTGTGACCAATTGTCCCCTGATATACCAGTAAAACAGCTTACAGCCAATCACTAAGCAGGGGAGAGAATAGGGCTGGACTTCCTGCCAGATAGAGGAGGAGCTAGAGAAGGAAGTAAGGGGATTTAGTCATGGGGAGAGGTCCAGGAGGGACCAGGAGAGAGAGCTCAACAAGGAAAGCTACAAAGTGCAAGCGTCTCTGGGATATCTGCTGGGAGGGAGCCAGATTAGCATAGACGGTTAAGAATAGAGTAATAACTGCTCAGTTCTTGTGCTGTGAAGCTTGTTAAAAAATAATACAATAGATTCTCAATTATTTGTGTGATAGCTGAGTTAAGAGAGAAGCTGAGAAACAAACAGTTTTGTAAAAATAACAGTAACAGGGAATGCCCTCTTGTACAAGTTCCCACCAGCATTAAGATCGGCCCCAGGCACAAGGCAACACCCTGGAAGCATTTGAGCCTGTTCGTTACAAGTTTGGGCTGCGATGCCAAGGAGGTCAGGGCAGGAACCCAGACCCTCTGGTGATTGTGTGGGACTTTAATGTATGGCTGGGAGGATTAGCCAGCAAATGTGTCTGCTTTGCATAGCACAGGGCCTGGTGCATGCTAAGCTTAGTAGAGAAGCCTTAAGCTGCCACCATGAGAATTGTCATCTACTGTGCCCTTCTGACCCCTAGAGAAGCATAGGTAGCTGAGGGGAGGGGTAGCACCCCACATCTGAAGTCAAAGTTGCTCTGCTGTGCTGAAATCAGTGAGGGGTGCCCAGTACTGTCTAGCTATTTTTCTAGGGAAAACTGTGACCAAGTGCCCGCCATGCCCCACAGGGGAACACAGCTGTGGAGCCTTGGCCCTCTTCCCACCCTTGATAAGGGAGCCTTTACATTGACTTAAAGATAAGCCCTGCCTCTGAGCTGAGGGAGATCCGAGTGGGGACGGGGTCATTCACGGGAGAAACAATACTCCACAGAGCATCCCTCACACCAGCCACACCACACACGCTGTCTCCCACAGCTGCTGCCCTGCTGTCGGTGGCTTCTGACCCACTGCAGTACAGAAAGGGCCCACAGAATAGGCAGACCAAGGCCAGAGTCTACCTATCGGGCCACGGTGAGAATGACCTCTTATTCAGGCATTGTGGGTATTTGTCGTCATTTGCTCACATGAGACCTTAAAGGCCAGACTGGCTCAGCAGCAGAAAGCTGAGGAAACCCCTACAAAGCCGCCATGGGACTCTGCTAGAACAATAGTCACCTTCATGGATGATAAGACCAAAAGCCAATGGCACCACAATTACCAGGAACAATGTTATCAGCAAGTCAAAGATGGGCGAGTGATATGGAGATACAATACATGTTCTCATTAAAATGATACTGTGATTATAGCTGCCAATATCAAGTGGAAAATGTAAAATGCTTCATTGTTTAGTTAAAAATAGCTGTCTGAGCTTGGCTAGTACCTATGACCCCTGCGTGAAGGAAACAAAAGCAGAGCACTATTTTGAGGCCAGTTTGTGCTATGTAACAAGACCTGTGTCAGTACACACACACACACACACACACACACACACACACACACACACACTCCTCCTCTGAATCCAGTAAGATGCCATCACCTTGGCTTCCTGGTCGAAACTGAAAGGCTTTTGAAATCCAAAAATACAGATCCAGGTGTGTTTTGCTTGGGCCTATAATTAAGACATAGGCCTCCTGCAAATAAATATCCACAAGCAGCCACTGTGTTTAGAAATAGAAGCATCAAAAGTTACAATCAAAAGCATCAAAAAAAAAAAAAGTTTGCTAATCTTCTTCAGATCTCTCCCTCCCTCAGCCCTCTGCCAGTGTTCTGTCATTTAATCTATAGAGCCAACGTGACAGCTATGCCAAACAAGAACTGTTGTAGCAAGGAGAAAATAACCAGCACATCACCCATCAGCATCCTGCTCACACACGCCTGGTTAGTTATTAATATTTTCTTGGGTTAAACTGCCACCATCATCAGCACCATTAGTGCCTGCAACTAAGTGATGTATTTGAAGCATCAAGCTTTTGGCATTTTGCAGCTGTGGCCCAAGGATAATCAAAATGCTCATAAACCCATGCTTGGTCCCAGCAGCATCTTCCACCACAAGATAACAAATAATTATTCCAAGACAATGAAAGCACAAGTCAAACTCTGATTCATGGCTTTCATAATGACACGTCGGGGCTATATCCATTAACTTTCGTTCAAAGCGTCTCCAATTGCTATTTGAAGGATTTTTTTTTAAGTGAACATTCAATTACAGACAGTTTCTGATTTATGACGGTTCAGCTTGATTTTTGGAGTTTACAGCGGGGTGAAGGCAACACGCATTCAAGAAACTGCTGGGATTATAAATGGTGGAACCTCCCTGGATAGCCCTGTGGAGTGTAGCCCTCTCTCAGTACTGGATAGCAGCCACGGCTCCTGGTCAGTCACGTGGTCCTGAGGGTGCACCGTGCTTTGAAATGCATTTTTAAATAGCGAGTGTTTAAGCTTCCAGTGGGTTTGCTAGGACATAATAAATCCACCAAAACTTGAGGAGTGTCTGACCTCTGTTGAACTTGTATTGTGGGAGAGGCTGCAGAATTCCTCGGGAAGCCTCAGAGCCTTGCTAATGTTAGTGTCCTATCCAGGTTCCCTTCACAGACAAGGTGCCTGTCCCCTGGCTGCTGGGCAGTGTTTACTAATGATCTCCAGCTGTCCCTTCCCTTAGAGACCTGTCCTGCGCAACTTGGGAGCCACCTTGACCTGGAAGCTGTGCCTTGCCTACTCGTCCCTGCCCTGGAGTTTCTCCATGTGTCCACAGTGGAGCGAGTCTGACACGGATACCACACTGTTATGTGCCCCGTCTCCTGAAGCAGTCTAGTTTTCTCACTCATTTTCTCCAGAGAAGACCCAGTGTCCTGGTTTGGCTTTCCTTTCTGTGATAAAACACTGACCAAAGCAAACGTGTGGGTGAAAGGGTTTCCTTACATTTCCCTATCACCCTACACCAAGGGAAGTTGGGGGCAGGAACTCAAGGCAGGAACTTGGATGGCAGGAACCAAAGCAGAGACCACGGATGACTGCTGATCATGGGCTGCTTCCCCAGGGCTTACACTTCCTGCTTTCTTATATAGCCTAGGACCACTTGCCTAGGGACAGCACCACCCACAAGTGGGATGGTCCCTCCCACATCAATCATTAATCAAGAAAAATTGCCCAAAGGCCAATCTGACCTTTTTTAATTGCGGTTCCTTCTTCCTTGGCAGTCCTAGTTTGTGTCAGGTTGACAAAATGAACTAGCCCAGCCCTAAGAAATCTTTGCCCAGAGTGGGCCCATGCTCCTGCCAGGCTCCGAAGGCAGTGCTCTTCCCAGGCCCTGAGGCAGGCAAATCTTTACCCTTGTGGCAATGGAGATGTTTTCCTTCGAAGACTCCGAGACACCCAGCTCTCAGGACTGTTTCACTCATCCCCAGTGCCTAGCTCAGAATTCTTTTCTGTCCCAACTCTCAAAAAAAAAAAAAAAAAAAAAAAAAATCCTTCCTAACTAACTTTCCCAGACATCAATTAAAACAACCCAAAACCCTGATAGAAAGCCAGCTTAGTAAAGGAACAATTATGGCTGAGATGAAAATTGAGATCTGAAAACAAAGCACATGTCATCCCCACTTACCTGAGAAGTAGGATTAAGACTAGAGTACTCCCATGGGAGAATAGCAATGTAGAAGGATCCAGTGGGTTCTAGAAACCTACAAGTAGAACATTATGATAGGCAGATTTGGGTCATGGGGTCCCGCTCAAACTAAGGCCCTAGCCAAGGACAATACAGGCGGTAAAATTTAAACCCCTACCCTGATCTAGCCCATGGACAGGACAGTCTCCACACTTGAGTGGAGAGAGGGATTTGACTTTCTCAAGTACTCTGGTGCCTCACATTTGACTATGTCCCCTGGAGGGGGAGACCTAGTGGCACTCAGAGGAAGGACAGCAGGTCACTGAGAAGAGACTTGATACCCTATGAGCATATACAGGGGGAGGTAATCCCTCTGAGGAACAGTCATAGGGGAGGGGAATAAGGGGAAAATGGGAGGGAGGGGAGAATGGGAGGATACAAGGGATGGGATAACCATAGAGATGTAACAAGAATAAATTAATTAAAAATAAATTAAAAAAAAAAAAAGACTAGAGTACCCATTTGTACCCCCGGGGGGGGCGGGGGGGGGGGGTGAGCCACCAATATTATTTTTAGTGTAGTCATATATCCATCCAGCCCAGTAATGATGGGGTCCTTTTTCTTCCATTACAAATAAATTGTTAGTCCAAAAAGTGCCACTCTGAGAGCCCACCCACGGGAAATGACCCTGATACAGCTCTACAGAGCCCTCTGGAGTGGAGGGGGAAGGGTTGTGCACACCTCAGTTATTAGCCTGGGCTTTTGTCTCCCCAGGAAGCTTTGCTGCTTATTATGTTGGTTCTCAGGTCAGGAAGAACCGATTGCTTCCTTTGGTCCTTTTGCCCCTAACCCCAGCAAGAGTCTTGTCAACTTCTTCTGTTTTTTTTTTTTTTTCCCACTTCCACCCAAAATCTTTCTCTCTACAAGACTGTAAAATGCCCTCCTGATTTAAGAACCATGCCTTCGCCGGGCATGGTGGCGCACGACTTTAATCCCAGCACTCGGGAGGCAGAGGCAGGCGGATCGCTGTGAGTTCGAGGCCAGCCTGGTCTACAAAGTGAGTCCAGGACAGACAAGGCTACACAGAGAAACCCTGTCTGGAAAAACCAAAAAAAAAGAACCATGCCTTCAACCGGTTTTCCTTCCCACATCACTACCAGGCGAGGTCAAGGGAACCGGTACTTTCTTCTACAATAGTGTCAAGTATCTGTTTCCCGTGGTTTGTGTCCCCGCTTCCTATCTTGATAGAAGCATTGGCTTCTTCACCTCAGCGGGGTCAAGTGTGGCCAGTGACATGCAGGTGGCATTTGTCACTTCCAGTCAGAGCTTTAAAGACCCTTTGTGTCAGCCACCATCACAGCCATCCACACCGTTAGCACACCCCAGCAGGCGTGTGTTCCTTCAGCTGGGAGTCCTGCCGTAAAGATTTTCTAAAGCCGAGACATGAAGAGCCAAGTGTGACTGAGTGCTGAGACTTTGTGCTCTGAGCCCCTGATATTTGCAGTGTACTCCAAGCTGTCTGCACGGGTCTTTAAGTCCTAATTCTCATAATCTCCTTTCTGTCCCAAATATCACCTTTGCTGTTGTAGATTTTTTTTTTCCTCTTTTACTTTTCTTTCTATTTTACTAGGAGAAAATACCTTTGTACATTTTATTTAATTGGGCTGAGGGGGGAAGGCATGGAGGTCAGAGAACAACTTGTAGGAATAAGTTCTCTTTTTTTAACCATGTGGGTCCTGGGACTTGAACTCAGGTTTGGCCGCAGACACCTTTAACCACTTTGCTGGCCCCTCTATTTCATTTCTGAATTTTATTCAGTACAAAATTAATTATGCCAAGCCAAGGAAGGTAGGTGTTTGGTAAATAGAGAGGAAGGATGGTAGCCCAGAGTAGGGTGCCCGTACTTGAGGATGGTACAAGCACCTGATCAGATAAGTGAACACAGTGTCGATTCTGAGGGCCAAGAGAAGGGACTTGCAATATGGAAGGGGAAGATTCAATGGCCCCTGTCTAATAGCACTAGGCTTGGAGCTGTGCAATGAGGGCAGCTTCCCAAAAGGTAGATGCTGTTGTGTGTGTGTGTTTTTTTTAAGATTTATTTATTTATTTATTTATTTTAATTTATTTATTTTTTTATTTTATGTGCACCAGTGTTTTGCCTTCATGTATGTCTTTGTGGAGGTGTCAGATCTTGGAGTTACAGACAGTTGTGAGCTGCCATGTGGGTGCTGGGAATTGAACCCGGGTCCTTTGGAAGAGCAGTCGGTGCTCTTAACCACTGAGCCATCTCTCCAGCCCCCTTTTTTTAAGATTTATTATTTATTATGTATATAGCATTCTGTCTGCAGGCCAGAAGAGACAGTTGTAAGCCACCATGTGGTTGCTGGGAATTGAACTCATGACCTTTGGAAGAGCAGTCAGTGCTCTTAACCTCTGAGCCATCTCTCCAGCGCCAGATGCTGCTTTTTTAGAGCACTCTGCATGGCCAGCAAACTAAAGCAAGACTGGAGATACTCAACAGGGGCTGTGGTTGCACGACTGAGGGTCTGCCCCACTCCTCCACTCATAAATTGAAGCTCCAACCTCCAAGATGCTGACATCATCAAGCTGGGGCCTTGGGAAGGTGGTTAGGTCATGAGGACAGGATGGTCATGAATGGGATTAATGTCCTTAGGCACGAGGAACTGAGTGCTCACTTGCCCCTTCCTCAAGGTAAAGACTCAGAGGACTTGAGGAAATGGAACCTCCCCAGACATTAAATCTACCAGATCCATAATCATGCACTGAGCCCCCAGAACAGTAAAAAATAAAGTTCTGTTGTTAGAAGGCACCCAGCTCATGGTGTTTGCTACAGTAGCTAGTATAGGCTAAGGCGACATGGTCGGAAGTCCAAACAAAAGCAGAAATCACAACCTGATACCGTGTTGAAGGGACATCACCTTCACCAAGGTCAGCAACTCATTGCTGCTTCCTGACCATGTGGAGTCCGCCTTTAGTAATTAAGACCGCACTTTCCTGTCATCCACAGCTCAGGAGGGTTTACATATCTTTATGAAACTGATTTCCCGGCAGCAGGGTGCCACAGGGGTGTCTCTTGATTTAATAATTCCCTCATAGCGGGAAGAAATGAGCCCCTGGGATGCACGCGTGTATAAGACAGATCTTGTCTCTGTGGTGTCAGGCCAACTCAGTGGTCCACATACATTTGTTTCCATATTTTTTTTCCAATCTGGTTTTGATATTTTAGGAGGAAAAGATGCTTTGAGTATCACCAAAGTTTGGAGCTCATTTTGCCACAGTGGTGAATATACTTTTATATCTTATAGCTAAAGATAAAGGAATTCCTTCCTTCCTTCCTTCCTTCCTTCCTTCCTTCCTTCGCTTCTCTTCCTTCCCTTATCACTGTACAACCCTATGTCACGATACAACCCTAACTGGCCTGGGGCTTGCTATGTAGAGCTGATTGGCCCCAAGCTTGAGTTCACAGAGATTTACTTGCTTCTGCTTCCTAAGTCACCATACCTGGCTCAGGAATTTGATATCCATGGAGCAAAAAAATCCAGACCATCTGCTTTTATCGGTCTGCACAGAGGACCAGAGCTTAAGGGAGCTAAGACCACAGTGGGAGTCTCTTGCCATTAAGGTTATTATGGACCATGAATCTGTTCCCTGTAGAAAACCACAAACTTGGCCGGGCGTGGTGGCGCATGCCTTTAATCCCAGCACTCGGGAGGCAGAGGCAGGAGGATCACTGTGAGTTTGAGGCCAGCCTGGTCTACAAAGCCAGTCTAGGACAGCCAAGGGTACACAGAGAGACCCTGTCTCAAAAGACAAAAATAACAACAACAACAACAACAACAAACCCAAAGAAAGAAAGAAAGAAAACCACAAACTATTTCAGAGGATGCTGTTTCTCCTAGAGACATCTTGGTCTCAGTTCCTGAGCACTTGATTCAGAGCAGGAAAACATGAGTCGGTTTTTGAAGGCTCAAGAAGCATCCTTGCCCCACAGACTCTTCATTCTCTGGTTGCCAGGAAAAGCATCTGTGAAAGCGTGCGTGTTCCGAGAGAGAATCGAGACAGGGAGTGAGCCACCTGTAACCACTGTAACCAGGCACTGAACACCTGTTTGGTATCAGATGCTTCTCTGGGAGCCCAAAAGGTCAAGATGACAAGACATGGCTCTGCGCTGAGTCGTTGTGATATGTGAAGTGAGTGAGCTACAAACAGAGATAGAAAAACAAAGGAAGGGCTGACGAAGACCGAAGGTCCTGGGGTGCAAGATTCACAGAGGATGCAGCCTTGAACCTGCACTGTGGACGAAGCTCAAGAGGTGTGACATTAAAAGTCCAGAAGCTTGGAATTTATTATCATTACTATTATTTCTTTATACTATTCTGATTAGTAAAATAATGCGGGTTTTTTTTTTTTAATGAAAAGGGGCAAAAATCAAGTAAAAATATACCCCTCCCCCAAACACCCAATGGCCCATAACTGCAGTATATAGAGGCAATACGTTATAGTGATAGACACTTGGCCATAATTCCTTGTTTTCTGTTTTCCTCATCACGACCACAGCATACCTATCGTGGCATATGCCATGGGTAGCTAGCAGGAATAACGTCATGGGGCAAAGACTGGTTACTCAGGGATCTCAGTGCATTCTGTGGGAAAGGCAAAGCCAAAAAGTTTAGAATATGGCAGCAAACCAGGCTCCCCAGGGTGGTGGAACAGGAAAGAGGAGGGTGTAACCACCAGGAGGCCGCCCTTAAGGACCTATTTCTGCCAGCAACCTCTCAACACAGGGCACCAGCTGGGGACCAAGTGTTCAGACACAGGCGCTGTGGTGGAGTCTATATTCAGATGTTAACACTCCCTTCTCCTGTGACTCTAAATACAGAGCTGTACCCATAGTCCATGTTCCCAAAGTCGCGTGTTATCCCTTCTCCAAATGATTCCTATCATTAATTAACTTGGGAAATCAATTATCTGATACCATCTTAATGTTCTGCCAAAATGACTTCTTTGTAAACGTTATCTACTACGGATTTTTTGCTCCACATTTTCAGACACCAAAGGATGCCTCTGTGTGTAACCTTTTTTTTTTTTTTTTTTTTTTAATGTTTTAGAAGTTGACATCCTGGGTTAAGGTTTCTAAAAACTATTAGTGTGTTTGATAACTATCTATATTGCTTTCTACAAAGGTTGCACCAATTTAAATTGCCCTTAGTGATACATGACAGTGCCTTTGTTACTAAAACCTTATCAACATGGCAGAGAATTTTTAAAATATATTTTCATGAAATCAGTTTTTGTCATTAGATTTGATATTTGATATGAGATGCACCATCCACTGAAGTAGTATTGCTTTTTAGTTTAACAGGTAGAAGTTTGCATTTCTTTAGTAAAATTAGATGTGTTCTCACACTTACTAGATGGCAGAGCTTGTCTTTGGGATCTGTTGGTTCTTGATGGCTGCCTATCAGGGAGCAGCCTGCCTTTAACAGTCAGTGCATTTGATTGATAACGTGTCATATTAGCTGAAAACATTTCCCCCAGCTTGTTGCTTCTTTCCATTTTCATTGTGATATATTTGGACAGTCGAGGCGTTTATTTTATTTTATTTCTTTATTTTTTTGTGGTTAGTGTTTGCAGCCTTTTTCTTTGTGTTTGTTCAGATATAATTTGAAGCAGTCTGCAGCTGGACTTGGTCACGCACACCTGTAACCCCAGCTGCCCGGCTGAGGCAAGAGGCACACACACTTAAGTCCTGCATGCCTGGGCCATGGAGTAAGTTCCAGCCTAGTGAGACTCTGCTTAACAAGCTTTTTGAAAGGATCAGGGCTTTAGTTAGAGAGTTTCCATTGGTTTGTTAGACATGTGTTGTTCAGTTAGGGATTTTCCAACTATCTTTGTTCTTGGCTTCTATTTTAATCCTGTTATTGTCAAAGAGTAGTATTAGTGTGATTCCTACAGCCCTACATTTGTTAAGGTGTGCTTTATAGACTAGAATGTGCATCCTGCTTCTGCTGAATGAAGTATCCTATAGGTATCAATTAGAGCCAGTTGATTGATGGTTCTACATGCTTACCGTCTCACAGGCTGTAGATGCTATCAACTGTGAACAGGGAAGGGGGTGTTGAACTCTCCAGCAGTCACAGTGGGCCTGCCTGTTGGTTCTGTTCCTTTCAGCTTTATCATATTTGCCATATTAGCTGAAAGCATTTCCATACCTATCTATTTGCTCCATATGTGGTATTCTTTTTGTTTTGTTTCGCTTTGGAGCGAGACCTTGTATCAAACAACAACAAAAAAGGAGAGCCATTGAGGAAGGCAGACATCAACACAGGCCTCCATCCTCACATGCGCACTTCCTCCCCCACCCCACCCCCCACACGTGCATGCACACAGAAGGAAACCAGTATTACGTGAAATTAACATAGGCACTGCACAGTTTTAAATTTAACCTCAGCATGGTATTTCTTTTTCCACTCTTCTCTACACAAACATATGAATGAGTTGGGGTAGACATGTATAGTTACAGCTTAACAACAAACAAACAAACAAACAAACAAACCAGGTGGTGGTGGCACACACCTTTAATCCCAACACTCAGGAGTCAGAGGCAGGTGGATCTCTGTGAGTTTGAGGCCAGCCTGGTCTACAAAGTGAGTTCCAGGGCAGCCAAGGCTACACACAGAGAAAGCATTTCTCGAAAACAACCCCAAACCTCCTGCTTGTGGTCTTTCATGAGTATACACCACTCACTATGAAATCTCATATGAAAATCTCACAGGGCTCCTGGAATAATGTACAATACAGAATCTTCCCCTCAAGACCAGGACCTGATAAAGAGTCTCGTTCTCAACGCTAGTCGGCACTCAGCCTACAGAATCATTTAATATCACCATTAAAATGTGATCCTATGTATGTCTGGTGTGTGCTGTGGTGCATGTGTGGAAGACAGAGGGACATCCCATATGGATCCAGATCTCAGGGGCTGAACTCAGGTCATGCAGCCTGACAGCAAAGGTCCTTACCTACTGAGCCACCTCTCCAAACCTCCACCTTCCATTTGACACAGTGCCTCTTACTGAACCTGCCCCTGGGGCTCAGTGAGTGAGCTAGGTTGGCTGGCCAGGGAGTTCCAGAGATCTGCCCACCCCTGCCTCCCAAATGCCACAGGTACCACACTGCTGCTGGGCTTGGCCTCTTACAAGAGTGCCTGGAGTCCAAACCCAGGATCTGATGCTGACATGGCAAGCACTTTACTGGCTGGGTTGCGTTCTCCAGCCACTCAAAGCTTAATTCTTTAAAACAGTTGTTACATGTATTGTTTGTGTGTGCGCACACGTGCACATAGTTGCACCACAGTACACATGTGAAGGTCAGAGGGCAACTTTCAGGAGCTGGTTGTTTACTTGGACCATGTGGGATATGGGTTCTGGGGGTTGAACTCAGGTTATCAGGTTTAGTGACAACCATGAGCTGACTCACCAGCCATCAATGTACAAGTCTTAATGGATGGATGCAGTGCAGTACGGCCTAAGGAGAAAATGGTTTAGCATGCCTACAAAGACCAGTTATTCTTAGATACACAATCACAGCTTAAGCATTCTGTCTAAAAAGCATTATTAAGATGATCAGAATTTTTTAAAATCCTCTTTAAATGCATTTGTTTGGAGCTAGAGAGGTGGTTCACCAGTTAAAAGTGCATATGGTTCTTCCAGAGGACCCAAGTTTGGTTTCTAGACCCATGTCTGGCAGCTCCAGGAAATCTAATGCCCTCTTCTGGCCTCAACAGGCACTACACACACACACACACACACACACACACACACACACACACACACACACTCTACTCACAAATAAATATATATATGTATATTGTAAACGGGTTTCTTTCTAAGGCACCAAGAGCATACAGTCACTTTATATATACAAGGTTGCCACAGAGCCAGGTGTGAGGAGCAGGGTCAACAGGGAATGACTCGGGAGGCAGAGTAGCTAAGTTTCCACACAGGGTGGCTCTAAGAACTTCTCAGAAACTTTAACCTCAAAATGCCCTCCCTTTATACTACTGGTGACCGTCCATCTGTCTAGCTAAAGCTGCCGGGTTGATATGTCTGGACAATGTCACGCTGTCATTAAGCCCTAAAGCAATTTCACATATGGTACGTCCTCCTATCTCAGTATGTGAATAAAGGTTCCGGTCCACGTAACAACTGTGGGGCAGAGTACACAGTGTGGCGCCATGACACATGATGCTTGTGCATGGAGCTGTGAGACTTGGGAACCCGAGTACCCTCCCTGCGTGTGTGGCTGCTGAAGGAAAAGAGCTTCCATGGAAGGCAGTGGTGTTCATGGGGGAAGGAGCAGTGATACAGAGGTCAGGCCAGGAAGGCTAAGGCAGTGACGATATTGAATGAGTCTAGGGGTCTAGCCACCACTGAGCTGAGGCAGTCGTGTCCAGAGGTCACTGCAGCAGGAAGGGGGCTACGCTATTGGTGACTACAGAAATCACCAAGCATTTCCTTTACCACAACGACAAAATCCAAGAATGCATGTCAACAGCCAACGAAAGCATAGAACGCAGTCCACAGGACCCCACTGAGATCGGCTGAAGCAAGAATATCAGAGCTACCAGGAAATCGGGAGCCTGGACAGAGAAAGCCTATCTGCAACAGATACAGAGCCAAGCGCTGAGTAGGAGAGAGTAGGGTCACCTGTCCTCAACCGGTCCAGAGGCAATCTGAAATCAGTCACCTGTTGTCGATGTGGGTTGCTGAAGGATCTTACAGAAACAGAAGCAATGTGTACTGTATATCACATATATAAACACACATGTATGTAACAACATCTGAACCTCACCTGAGACGCTGAGAATCCAGCTCTATCTTTGAGGCCAAGGCCCTCCGCAGTCTGAGTAATTCCACGGCGGCTCTCTCCCAGGAAAGGCCGACAACTGAGTATCTGCTAAGTCCACAAGGCTGCGTGCCTCCATAGTCCCAATCTGTCACTGAGAATCTGGAAGGTTCCCGGAGAGACTCTGGTCTTCAGTTCCTGATGGCAGCCTGGGAATGCCGGCTCTGGGGGCAGCAGTAACTGGGCAGATCAAGGCAGCCGAAGAGGGATGGAAGGTCAAGCCAAGCGAGTGCAGGGCAGTTGATCTCTCTGCTTCTGTGCTGCTGCTGCCAAAGGTGCCGCCTGCCTCAATCAAGGCGCCGCCCGCATCAATCAATCAAGGCGTTCAGGACAGGCCTCCCCATGAGGCTCCCGACTCAGGTGAATCTGATAGGGCCAAGTTAACATTAAAACCAACCATAAGACGTTTCTGGTACGCAGGCCTATATCAGTTATCTTTTTTTTTTTTTTAAGCCAAATTAGTTCTAGTTTCTGTCTCTGAGAAGTGGAAGAGCTTGTCGATGTGGGGGATGTGTTGAAACACAACTTTTGCTAAAAATGTTAACAGCAGACGTAAGCATGGACTCAGGCTCTTCACATGAATGCTGGGATCCGGACTCAGATTCTCATGTTTGCACAGCAAGCATTTTGCTAAGGCTCTGTCTCCCTTCGACTCTTCATTTGTATTGTCACATGAAAGGGATTATAGTAGTAATTTTGATCAATGGAAGGCTAATCAGCTGTTACGTTATTAACAATCATTCTCCTTAATTTTTTAAACTCACCTTTTAGTATCAGTTCTGATATGACAGTAGTGAGAAAATTCCCTTTGTACTCCCACCATATCCCCGTGCCTCTGACTCTTGCCAGCTAGGATTACTGGTGTGGACCATTATGCATGGTACAAGGCTATATTTCCTATTCAAAAATGCAATCCCTTACCCATGGAAGATACTTTCTACTATCCATAGCTGCGTATATTACTGAACTCTATATATGCTACCTATATTTTTTTTCCACAGCCCAATAAGTGACTAACAGGAAGGCCTCAGCATATTACGTGTGGATGTGCTGGACAAAGGTAAAGTCATGTCTCTTCTAGGGACGAATAGGGTGGTGTAAGGGTTTATAGTGCTACTCATAATTTAAAACTGGTGATTTATTCATCTCTGGGATTTCCCAGTTGACATATCCAGGTAGCTGGAAACTCACAAGGAAAACGGAAGTCAAGGGGGGAAAGTGTAAATGAAAGTATGCGATGTTTGAGAGCTGATGGAAAGGGGAAAGCAACAAGCCTGGGCTCTTGTGCCGTTGCCTCCCACCTCATGAAAAGCAAGGGCTTTTATCTAATTAGATAGCATTAGAAGCTTTTTCTAAGAAGAATGAAGCTTACCCGAGAGGATTGTTCCTTAAATCTCTGGGGCTACTGGACCCCTCCCCCATGGCAGATCCCATCCTTAGAATTCATGTCACTACACAGAAAGGCGGAGGTGTCTAGACTGTGTTGAGGCTCACTAAGAGAAAACTGCTTCTTCCTAGAAGAAACTTCTGGCCCTAGGTGGAGACCTGACATTGTAAGCAACCCAAAACATTACATAATACCGTCTCCTCCTTTTTTTTTGTTTGTCTGTCTTTTGGTTTTTCAAGACATGGTTTCTCTGTGTGTCCTTGACTGTCCTAGACTCGCTTTGTAGACCAGGCTGGCCTTGAACTCACAGCAACCCACCTGCCTCTGCCTCCCAAGTGCTGGGATTAAAGGTGTGCGCCACCACCACCAGACTACCATCTCCTCCTTTTAAAAGCTCAAACCAGCTGAGCCTGCCAATCATCCAACCTACAACCAAGTCCGCCCCACTTCAAGAAAATCTGAGGCACTTAAAGATGTGCTAAGAAAGGAAGGACTGATTGTCGAAAATAATGTGTTTGTTTTTCTTTTCTGTCTTTTTTCTTTTGGATCAGTATCCAAAAACCTAAATGTGCGTTCCCTGGTGCTCTGAGCTATTTCGCTCTTTCTCTGATGCGACCCCACCACGATGCAGATGCTGGGCCTCTGCTTCCCAACCTTCACTGCACAGGAAATGACTTCTTTCCTCCCTTTTCCCCACCCCCGTCATCTGGGCAACTAAGATTTACCACTTGCCTGCCCTGTTTTTGTTTTCCTCAAATTCTTAATAAAATTGCACTTCTGAGTCTGCTTTTAAATTCTTTTATTAATAAGACTAGAAAACCCAAAATCGAACCTTGGTTTTCTTGATAGCAGTAACATCTCTTAAGATGTTTTTCGTCCTTCTGCAAGACCCGCCTCGTTTGCCCACCGAGAGCGCGTATACGGGATTGGGAGGGTACCAGTAACCTAATAGGAAGATCCTGAGATGTCATGTGTGATCAGTTTAACCCTTCCTCAGTACTTGCAGCTCTTAGCCATGGGACAAATAACCTCTAAGATGTTCTTGGAAGTCATGGTGAGCACCGTACACATATGCGACATAGAAGAAGGCCTTTGGCAGGCTGCGGGGAGTGTCCTTTCTAGACTGGGGTTGGCCATACAGCTGGGCTGACCACAAACAGAAAGCAAAGTGGATTTACTCTGGTTCCTTTGTGGGTCTGCAGATGGACTTGATGTCCTCAAGGACATTGACCAAATGGGGCAACTAATACATCTCCATAGCTCACCCCTTTACCCTGCTAACTCAGCACCAGGACCAGAGAGGCACAGATTTTCAAGTCCTCCTGCATGATAAACACTATAATTCATTGGATTTGTTTACTTTCTACTAATTTTCATAACCTTTTCCTCCCAGATTCCCATATTTCTAATAGTCTATCTAAAGTGTCAAACCAAGTATATTTTTAAAGCAGGTCCTATAAATAGGTCATGAGAGGCAGCCAAGGAAAATGTCACCAAGTCACAGAGGCACTGAAAGAACATTCTAAGGATAATTGACTCAAAGTGCTTCCGTGATGGGCTGAGGCAATGGCAAAAGAAATGTAATGTTCTGAATTCAAACAGGGCCATTAGGACAAGCACCCCCCCAACCTGCCCTTTGCTTCTTCACTTCTTCCCAGGGAAACTGGCTCCTCCCCAACTGGCTTTGTCTATTTGAAAGGATGTTGTGTGATTTGGATTCTTGTTTTCCTTTTAGGATATGATATTTGAGGGAATAAATTGTATATCAATGAAGGGAAAAAGGAAAAGGAACCAGGAAGGTGGCAAAAGAGTGATAAAATGTAAAATATTTACCTTGAGCCAGTTGGCCGTGTGCCTCCCAGGGCCCTGTTTTTTTTTTCCCCATCTCCTACCTTGAAACAGTAGCTGGCTTCATGGACCAAAGATATTTTGTGACATGTCTTGTTCCATGTGAGCTGATGAGGAAAAAGAACAACGCAGGTGGTTTTATGGAGCTAGGATTCAACTAACTCTGTTATTCAGATCTTTCCTAAATGTGCTGCTAAAATGTTAAGGTTTTATTTTGCGATCATAATAAATGGTGGTTGCTTTCACATATGTTCCATTTAACAAAGTTAAATGGTTAGGAATCCTCCCTCCATGTCCAATATGTGTTTTATAGGCCCAGGAAATAAAAAAACTCAGGCAACACTGGGCTGAAATACCTGTGATTAGAATATACCGGTTCAGTGTGCTTCAAATGAACAGAACAGTGGGCCAGCTTAGCAGGTACACAAATGGTCCTTTTATTTCTTTATTTTCTTTGTGTATGTGTGTTATATGTGCCTGTGTAGAGATCAAAGGTCAACATCAGACACCTTTCTCAATAGTGCTACTTTTTATGTCTTTAATCTTTCAAAGCCATTAATTCCTTTTCTCTTCCCCAATAACTCCCTTACTATTTTCATCTCTCTGTCTCTCTGCCTCTGTGTCTCTGTCTGTCTGTCTGTCTGTCTCTTTGTCCTGTACATGAGTGCAGGTACCCTTGGAAGTCAGATGATGATGTAAAATGCTCTGAAGCTAGAATGACAGGTTGGTGAGCCACTTGATATGTGTGCTGGGAAGCAACTCCATCCTCTACGAGAGCAGTACACATTTGGTCTTTTTAATGATAGTGTCACCGTAGGATGGGCATTAGAACAACTTGGTCCAAAATTGGGGGTGCTGTATGGCAAGGGGTACAGCTGTGCTGAGGATGACATCACTGGGGGCAGGCTTTGAGAGCTTGTAGCTCTGCCCACTTCCAGTGTGCTTTCTCTGCTTTGTGACTGAAGATGCATGCTCGGCTCTCTGCTCTCATGCCTTCCCACTCTCTCTCTGGAACCGTGAACCAAAACAAGCTTTTTCATAAGTTGCTTGAGTTCATAGTATTTATCACGACAGCAAACAATAGTACAAACTCTCAGCCACTGAGCCATGTCTCCAGAGTATACTTTTGTTGTTGTTTGTTTTAAGACAAATCTTGCTATAGAATTCTGGTCTTGGACTTGTGGTCCCTCCACTTCAGCCTCCCAGCTAAGGGATTAAAGGGGTGCCCCAGTGCGCTCACCTGTCCCCTTCCAGACACTCTAATGATTGTGGAGTGCTGACTGCCTCTGCTGTTGATGCATTTTTCCAAACACCAATGAGATTCAAGACTTTTTCATAAAGATGTGACTTATATGAGCATCCTCTTTAAGAAGCTGCTCAAGGGCTGGAGAGATGGCTCAGAGGTTAAGAGCACTGACTGTTCTTCCAGAGGTCCTGAGTTCAATTCCCAGCAACCACATGGTGGCTCACAGCTATCTGTAATGAAATCTGGTGACCTATTCTGGCTTGCAGGTGTACATGCAGGCAGAGCATTGTATACATAATAAATGAATAAACTGTTAAAAAAAAAAGAAGAAGCTGCTCAAGGCATTTGCCCATCTATCATTCCATTTATTTCTCTCTGTCTTCTCTCTATTTGGTGTGGTGTGCTATGTGTTGTGAGTGTCTGTGTGTGTTTGGTGGGGTGGGGTGTGTGTGTATGTAGTGTGGGGGGGGTGTTGTGTGTTTGGTGCAGTGTGCTATGTGTGTGTGATGGGAGTACGCATGTCCACAGATGAGTGCAGAAGTTAGTGTAGAACATGTGGTGTCCTGCCCTCTCGTTCCCCATCATGGAACCTGGAGCAATGGGAAAGCCAGCACATCCCAGTGATCTTCCTGTCTCTGCCCTTGACAGCTGCGAGGGGGGACGGTTTGATTTACATGCCTACAGAGTGCTTTGATTAAAAGCTTGTGCTACCTCTCCTGGTTTTGTAAGAGTTCATTTGCTTTTTGTTTTTTTGAAACAGGGTTTCTCTATGTAGCCTTGGCTGTCTGGAGCTCGCTCTGTAAACCAGGTTGTCTTCCAACTCACAGCGATGCACCAGCCTCTCTGTCTCCTGAGTGGAACTGAAGGTGTGCACCACTACCACCTAGGCTGTAAGGGCTCTTCCTTGGGTCTGGGTATATGTCCTTGATTGTGTCTATATATTATTGCTTTTCTTTTGCTAGCCTTTTACTTATCTTAATGGCCTCTTATAAAATGAACATTATTAATTTTAATGTTTCCAAATTATTATTAATATCAGTGTTTTTATGTCTTAAAACCTTCCCCACTGCCAGCAGCCACGAAGATGC
This sequence comes from Acomys percivali, assembly GCA_907169655.1. Taxonomy (NCBI): domain Eukaryota; kingdom Metazoa; phylum Chordata; class Mammalia; order Rodentia; family Muridae; genus Acomys; species Acomys percivali. The sequence goes on along the minus strand of OU015753.1, from coordinate 90,025,190 downwards.
TGTCTTCTCAAATCCTCAATGTCTGGCCCTTCCCCTTTCTTCATTATCACATTGGAGTTGCCTTCTGTTTGTGAACAAAGTTTGGGCTCAACTTTTTCCATGAAGCATCACATTTTGCCCAAGCCATTTGCTAACAAAGCCATCTTTTCTCCACTCATACAATGTTGTTGGGTTTTTTTTTGTTGTTGTTGTGGTTTTTTGTTTTCTATCAAAAATCAAGTGTTTATAAACACACCAGTCTATTTCTGGGCTTTGTACTCTATTCTATTGGTTTGTTTTGGTTTTTGTACTCAAAATTCACCATTTTAAAACTCCCAATATGTAAAAATAAATCTCAATGCTTAGCCAAATATGCTAACAAGTTCTTTTCTTGAGTGTCTTGTCTATCCTTAAATTTTTATTTCCATATATAATTAAATCCCTGTTACTTTACACAATTTTCCATCACCATTTTGATTAATGTTGCATTGAATTTTAAATTTTAAAATAAGGGGATTTAGCCAGTGCCTTTTAAGCACAGTAGGCAGTATTTCAGTCTCATAGCCCTGAAGATCCCGAGAAAAAAAGGGAATTTTATATTAGAAAAAAGGACCAAAGTTAAGACAGCTAAGCACAAATCTTCAGAAGAACTAAAAGGAAAGAAATGGTAAAGATAAAAGAATGAATGGGATGAAACAAACATACAAGAGTGCTTACGAAGCAAACGCTGCTTCTTCGTAAAGATTAATAAAACTGATGAAACTGTTGGATCAAATCAAGATGAAAGCATGATAGGACTGAGACCTTCAGATAATATCACATCATAGTCAAAAACGCTATAAAAGCTAAGCAGATGGTTTAGAAGTTTATGCAAATATGTTGGAAAATCTGATGTAAATGACAACTTCAACAGAAAAAAATTGCCATATAACAAAAGTGTAAAATCAAAGGTCCTGTTCCCAGTGGAGTAAAGGAATCCATTGGCACACATGCGGCACATCTGGAAAAGGCATCCAGCCCAGAGGTAGCAAACCGAGCTGCTTCAAACATTCACACAGAGACAATTCCAACCTTACCAACTCTTCAAAGAATGGAAAATGAGGAAGAATTTGCATCTCTGTGGGGGTCTGAATGAGAATGGCACCCACAGGCTCAAATTTGGATGCTTAGTCCCAATTGGTGGGGCTGTTTGGGAAAGATTAGGAGGTGTGGCCTTGTTGGAGATGTCATTGGAGGCTGGCTCTGAAATATCAAAAGACTATTATTCTTCTCTTCCTCCTATTTACAAAGATACACACTCTCAACAACACTGCTGCTTGCCTGCCTGCCTGCCTGCCTGCCTCCTTCCTACCATGATTATTATGGACTCTAACTCTCTGAAACCGTAAGCCCCAAATAAATTCTATCTTCTTTAAGTTACCTTGGTCACACTGTCTTATCATAGAAAAAGAAAAGTACATCCTATAAGCATAACAAAGTTGGGCAAACACCCAACAAGTGGCCAGTGAGATGGCTTGGCATGTAAGGGCATTCGCCACCAAGCCTGGTGACCTGAGTTTGTCCGTGGGGCCAATAGGGTGGAAGTAGAGAACTGACTCCCCAAAGTTGTGCTCTGACCTCAACATGGGCTCCAAGGCATAGGTACACATTTGATAATGATGATGATGATGATGGCAGTGATGATGGTAAAAACAAGGCATGCATATGATAAACAGACATACATGAATACAAAACACCCACATACATTAAAGGAAACAAGAAAGAAAGGAAAGAAAGAAAGAAAGAAAGAAAGAAAGAAAGAAAGAAAGAAAGAAGAGAGGGAGGGAGATAAAGAGGAAAAGATGGTGAGTGTGGTGGCTTGAATAAAAATAGTCCCCACAGTTACGTAAGGAATGACATTGCTGGAGGGGTGTGGCCTTGCTGGAGAAAGCATGTTACTGGGGATGGGCTTTGAGGTCACAGACAGTCTACCCAGGCCTAAAGGCTCACTGTCTCTTCTTCCTGCCTGAGGATCCAGATGCAAACCTCTCAGCTCCTTCTCCAGCACCATGTCTGCAGCACACTGCAATGCCTCCCACAAGAGGATAACCTCTGACCTGGAAGTCTGCACCAACTAAATGTTTTCCTTTATAAGAGTTGCTTGGGTCATGGTGTCTCTTCACAGCAATAAAACCCTGACACAGGGTTGGATGTATAAAGTGTATTGCTAATCCTTTATATTTCCAATAAGATAAACACTGAACATTCAGATTGCATAGTTTTCTTTATATAAATCATATACAACACAGTTTGGAGAAATTAGTTTCAGGAAATTAAACTTTTATTTAAATTTTACTTAAAACTAAAACATTCATTATGTTCACACTGTGCCTTAATTTTAACAAATAATTTAAAATACTTTTTTTTTTTTTTTTTAATTTTTTTGGCTTTTTGAGACAGGGTTTCCTTGTGTAGCCTTGGCTGTCCTGGACTCCCTTTGTAGACCAGGCTATCTTCTGACTCACAGTGATCCTCCTGCCTCTTCCTCCCTGACTGCTGAGACAAAAGGTATTCACCACCACACCTGGCTTAAAAGACAATTTTTTGAAGAGGCTGGATAAATGGTTAAGTGGTTAAGAGCACTGGCTGCTCTACCAGAGGACCCAAGTTCAATTCCAAGCACCCACATGGTGGTTCGTAGCCAGCTGTAACTCTAGTCTCATAGGATGCAATGCCCTTTTTTAGTGTGTAGAGATACATGCAAACAAAACATATAAATAACTTTTTGAAAAGCCAACTTTTTTGAAAACATGAAAATAATTTTAATACTCAATTTTCATCATTGGTGAATATATTTAAATGTACACATGTATTTTAGATTACTGTCAAAAGAACAAAAAATTTAAGAATGAAATAATTTTTCTGTAATACAAGTAAGAGATACTTGAAAAATCTTCAGAATAAAGATTTCTAAAGATAAGCTATAAAAACCATGGAATAGCTAAATATATAAAAAGCAGCATCAAAATAAGGATCCTGAGAGATTTGAACCAAAGAAACAAACATTAACCAAAGACATGCATCTCTCTTGCTCACCTAAACCCCACAGGGACAGTTCAGATGTGTTCACAGCCAAACCCAGTCTCCTGACATTTGCACTTCATCATATAAAAGCCAAATTTCTTTACTAGAGTAAGAAAATGGAATGTTTTAAATTTGTCAGCTTAATTAAAACATTTTGTAATTAAACATACTGCATATGAGTCTTCATTTGAACTCATCTTGAACCCTACAAGCATTAAAGGTAGGCCTAACTGCAATTTTTCCTAATTAGAAGAAAAACTTAAAGTGTGTGTGTGTGCGCGTTTGTGTGTACTATGTTGGGGATTAAGCCTAGGGCCTTAGATATGCCATGCAAGGCTCTACCACTTAGCTATATCCTTGGTATGAGAGGGTTTCTCAGTGTAACAGCCCTAGACTCACATTATAGACCAGGCTGGCCTTGAACTCACAGAAATCCACTTGCCTCTGCGAGTGCTGGGATTAAAGGCATGTGCCACCACACCCAGCTATGACTGATTTTAAAATGTCAAGAATCACCAAGTAGTACTTTTTTTTTGTTGTTGCTGTTGTTGTTTGCTGGTTTTTCAAGACAGGGTTTCCCTGTGTATTCTTGGTTATCCTAAACTTGATCTGTAGACCAGGCTGGTCTCCTACTCAGAGACCCACCTGCCTCTGACTCCCAACTGCTGTGGTTAAAGGCATGTGCCACCAAGGCGGCTGTTTGTTTTTCAATGATTAAATTTGATTAATTTAATGTGTATGGCAGTTTTGCCTGCATGTATATCTACATGCTACATGTTTGTCGTGCCTGCAGAGGCCAAAAGACGATGTCGTATCTCCTGGAACTGGAGTCACAGGCACAGGAGCCAGTTCTCTTAGCCATGGAGCAAATTCGCCACCCCACTGTTAATGTTTTCTAGGAGGAACACTAACAAAACCTCCTGGATATAATCAACATCCCTTTTGGCATCTTCAGCCACAAGGAACTGACACACATCTCAGCTCTCAATAATAATAAGCAGTCTTCGGCTGGCTCCCAGACAGAAACAGCAAAGCCTCTTAAGCAAGGGGAACCAGCCCCCTCCCTACAGCCCCCACACATACGTGTGCACGCGTGTGCGTGCACGCGCGCGCGCGCGCGCACACACACACACACACACACACACACAGACACACACACACAGAGCCCCAAGCACACCTGGAAGCCCATAAGTTATTTCAGCAACAGACAAGCATGGGGAGGAGACATCACACTGAATCAACAGTGGGCACATGTAAGGAAATGAACGAACCACAAAGCATGGATTTTTTTTTTTTAAACTTTAAAATCAAGGGGGTGGGGGGAGCAGAGATGGCCAGCATTTAAATTCCAATTAGTTAGGTTTAAAGGTCAAGCCAAGCCCCTAATCAAGAAACATAAGAAAAAGATGAAAACTGCCTCCAAGCAAACCCAAGCCCTCCAGGTGTATCACACCAGGTTGTACATACCTTTACTTCCAGCACCACAGAGGCAGAGGCAGGGCGATCTCTCTGTGCTCCAGGCTAGACAGGACTGCACAGTGACCTGTATTTAAACAAAACAAAACTCCTACTGGAGGGGAAAAAGCATGAGGGGAGCAGAAGAGAAAAAGGAGAGCATTTCATATTCATATATATATGTGTGTGTGTATATATATATATATATTTGAAAAACAAAAACAAGTTTTCTTGAGTACTCTGTTTTGCTAAGATGATGTTGGTGGCTATCATGGCCTCTGAACATTTTTATTTCTGAATTTTTTACACTCAGCAAGTAGATATATCTTGGCTTGGTAGCCGACCCTGGTTTGATAAAGTGTTCCAGCTCTCTGACCACGTCCCCCAGCCACACCATCTAACTGCTGATCTCCCATTTTAGAGTACTAACTGCCACCCCCCACTTTCCCCCACAATTCCATGGTATTTTTCTTTATAATCCACATTTTATAGATGAATAATGAAGAGTGTAGAGGTGAAGACATTTTCTTTAGCTGGGTGTACTGGTGCACACCTTTGATCCTAGCACTCAGGAGGTGGAAGCAAGTGGTTATCTGAGTTCAAGTCCAGCCTGGTCTACAGTGACTCCCAGGACAGCCAGGGTTACACAGAGAAACCCTGTCTCAAAACAACAACAAACAAACAAACAAACAAAAAAACAATTTTTTTCTTCAAGTCTTTGACGCCCTCAGCCAATGTGGGTATCATATTCAAAAGTCATAAACAGAAGACAGAAAATTATACACAGAAAAATAGAAATACATAGACCAGTGGTCATCAATCTATATGCTCTGATAGGGAAATACATTTGACTTCACACAGTCCACAATTTGTGGGTAAAAAAAACCAACAACAACAACAACAAAAAACCTCTAACTAAAGTCAGTAAATGAAGTTAAGTATCTGTGAAAGTATAATGCCAAACATGAGTCAGCTCTTATAGATAACAGAAAAGCAGCAATCTGTACTGCTGAGGAAACACACTGGCAGAGGAGTGACTGCTGAGCACCCATGAAGGCCTGAGCTCAGATTCCCAGCAATCACCTGGCAAAGTCAGAGTGGTGGTGTATGCCTTCAACACCAACAGCACTGGAAGGCAGGATCCCTGAGCTCTGACCAGCTAGCCTAGCTCAACTGGTGAGCTTCAGCGTCAACGAAAAATCCATCTCAACAAATACTGTCTGTAGGGAATGGATGAAGCTGAGTAAGGAGCCAGCTAAGTAAGTCCTGACATTGTTTGGCACGAGCACTGCCATGTCAAGGGTCCCAACGCTACTGCAAGGCTTCCCTGGTTCGAACTGCAGATGTTGACATTGTTTGCCCCAGCTTACAGCCTGCGAAACCTCCTACTGAGATTCGCCAGACCAGCTTCCTCCTCTTTTGCCTATAGACAATGACCTCTCCTCCTCCACTGAGATGTTTAAAGCAAGCACAGTTCTGGGCATCTCCATCAGAGTGCACAGTCCATCCAATCCCAGCTTCTCTGCATATGTCTGTCCTTTCTTCATTCCCTCATCACCTCTGTCAGATCACGTCCAAAGCCGTGCAGGTCAATGAAGAGACTGATTCAGGGAGCCACCCAACAGCAAAACAGCAACTTCTGACTTCCACATGCACATACAGTGCACAGGCATGAACACAAAACCACCTGGCAGAAAAATGAGTCAAGAATATAAACATGCAAGGAAACTAAATACTAATAGGCAAAAGTGTAAAGCTACTTACACTTACGAAAGCATGTTCAAAATGCTACCACACAGATAAGTAGAAATTAGTATATACATTAGGTAATAGCTCACCATTCTAAGACTTGTTCTTTAGTTGTGTGTGGATGACCACAGGGTCTAGAAAAGGAGGTCAGAGGCCCTGGGAGCCGGAGTTGCAGGAGGTTGTGAACCACCTGATGCTGGGAACCTAACTCAGGTCTTCTGGAGAGCAAATACTCCGCGTCTCCAGCCAGCTCATCACTCTTGCTCCACTGACTTTAGGAACTAAGAGGATCAGTTAACACCTCATCACAGTCCTTCCTGCAGCAAGAAGGCCTTAATTCCCATCTTTACCCTGCACCCAGCTGAGGACAGGTCCCTTTCCACACTGTTCCAGCTGCCTACCAGCTTTGGCTGCCTTTACAGCATGTACCTTTTAGGAAATGTTTATCTCACTGTGCTCACTTACAGACTGTTTCCCCAGTAGACCCTAAATTCCATGTAGTGAAGGCATGTGCTCATACATGTGGCATGTATTTTTTTGAATAAGCAAACAGACAAAGAACAAACACATACAACTTGTAAAGCTACAGATAATATGGAACCCATCTCTACTTGTGGGGGAATATACAGATTTATAATGGTGTTTGTGAATTTGTGTAAAGTTACACATATGTATGACAATATCGCCTTTGCCTGGTGATGAATCACTGCCTGCATCTAGGGGGGCTTTAAAAATGCCTGGAGGGGCTGGAGAGATGGCTTCATGGTTAACACTGGCTGCTCTTCCAGAGGACCCAGGATTAATTCCCAGCACCCACAAAACAGCTCCCAAGTGCTTATTACTCCATTCCTAGGGGCTCCAATGCCCTCTTCTGACTTCCATGGGCACTGCATACATGTGGTACACACCCTTAATCCCAGCACAAGGAAGGCAAAGGCAGGAGGATTTCTGTGAGTTCAGGATTAGCTTGGGCTAAATAATGAGTTTTAGGACAGCTTCAAATAAAATAAAACAAAACAAAAAAAAATAAATATGAAATCAGAAAAAATTAAAAACACTTTTGAAGATTTAAAATACTCATAAAAATTATTTTAAAATGACAAACTCAAGTAGTTGTAAGCAAAATACAGAAAAAGTGAAGTAGAAATCAAGCATATAAAAACTGTTTTGCATGGTGACACATTCATTTAACCCCAGTGCTGGGAGGCAGAGGGATCTCTGTGAGCGAGGCCAACCTGATCGCCACAGTGAGTTCAAGGGCAGTTAGGGCTACCTAAGGAGATTCTGTCTTTAAAACAAAAAACATAAAAGGCTGGGTGATGGCATAGCAAGAGGCTCTGTGTACAGAACACCAAAGGCAAACTGTCTTCAGTGACAGACAGAGGGCCTTAGAGTTTAGAACCTAGAGCTCTGAAAGAAAGCTCTGATTTCCAATGGTACATTCTGTACACGCAGTATGAAGTGACCACCTTCCTTCCTCCAGCCATAATAAAACAAGAGAGGAGCCTCTGGTGAGAAAGCTGTGCAAATCACTATTTCCTTTTCTCCTCTAGAAAGAGGATAAAAATAACATTTGGGAGGAGGACCTGCCACCTTTCTTAATGAGACCTAGAAAAAAAGCATTAACCCAAACACAAACAGGTGCAGGACCTATCGTGATCCACTGTAGCCTGTTACAGTACTCTCCAGAATGCACTATGCCTAAGCTGACTAAGCACCATATTTCACCTTAAAGCTCTACCTTAAACCTGCTCAAAGCATATTAGCCTGAGGTTGGGAAAAAACAACCTACACCAAGCCTACTCTTTCCCACACAGGTGGGTATTTTGCAGTTAAGGTGGATTTCGAAACACCCAACACACTCAAAAAGCAACAAAAGCCTGCCCACACAGAAGTGTGCATCACCTGCTGTCAACCGTGACAGTGGCTGAGCATGAGCTGTGGTCAGGTCCAGTACTTCAGGAGGGCCTCTCACTGCAGACCACCAGCTCAGGAGAAGACGGCAAATCCGTGAGGTTCCCATAGACTGTGTATCACCTTTGCTCCACATAAAGGCAACAGTTCGTGAGTGGAACCAGCATGTTCTGGGAATGGCCTAAGCCACTGGGAATATCTCAAAACTGTGCAGAGACAATGAACTGAGAGAACTCACCAACAGACCTCAGAGAAATGCATGTACAAGACAGAGATGGGCAGGACAGCCAAGCCGCACACAGGACCAGCAAGGCCAGCAACGGCAAAGCTGAGAAATGCTGGGAAAGAACGATGGACTGCAAGTCAAAGGAAGACCTTCTTAAGTAAGTGCAGGGATACTATCAGCAATCAAATGAAAACACAGCCAAAACTAACAGATGAACACTCCTCCAGAAAACTAATCAAAAAATGAAATGGCTATTTTCATCAAGCTAGTCTGTTAGCAACTGATACTCATCTCAAAAAATAAAGGGGCGGGGGAATGAGTGAGGAAAGAAATCTTTGGTCACATAAAACATGACCAGAGAAATGAAAGCAGAAGAGAATCAAAAAAGGAGGGAGACAATGAAAATAAGAGACAGGGGACAACTGACGGGGTCATGGGCCCTAATGCAAGGGACAAATGAATCATGTGACATTCTGCAGTAATGGCATGACTAACTTGAAGATGGGGCAGGTGCTGGTGTATGTATGAAGACTTATAGGAAGTGTGTATGGGAATAAACAAATACACATCTCAGTCTAGCTGCATCTGTGGAGAAAATTCACAAGCAGCGACACTTGGTAGCTTAAGCACACCAATGGCCCACATCCTGTACTCCTAGACACTCAAGGAGCAAGAGCTCTATGGAGAAATGATTAATTTCTGGGCTCAAGCAGGCAAATCAGAGGTGATCCACTCAAAGAATAATCTCAAACATGTCAAAACAGAAGCCAGCCAGCTTGAAGGCTTTCACACTGGCCAAGGCTAGACAACGCAACGACCAAAGTTAAGTAGTGACAGTTAAGTTTATCATCAGTTAAGCAAAATAGAAACTATGCCTGTTCTCAAATAAATGAAACAAGAATGCTTAAATTTAAAAAATTTTTCTTTTGGGCCAGGTGGATCTGAGGCCAACCTGGTCTACAAAGAGTCCAGGACAGCCAAGGCTACACAGAGAAACCCTGTCTCAAAAACAAAAACAAATTATAATGTATGTACATGCACTGAGTGCATGCCCATGGCTACAGACGCCAGAAGACATGGGATCCCTTCGAACTGGAGTTGTGAGTTGCATGCTCAGAACAGAACCTAGGTCAGTTTCAAGAGTCAGTGTACCCTTAAGTGATGCGCCACCTGGCTAGCCCTGCAAGTCAACATAAGGCAGGGCCGGGAGGAGTGGATCCACCAATTTTCCCACACAACCAACTCAGACAAATCCTTCCTTTACCGTAGCCTCGAAAGTCTCAATTATGTTTCCTCTAAGAATTTCTTTATATTTGTGCTTAAGTGTGGAGGTCAGGTCAGCTCCCAGGAATAGGTTCTTTCTCACAACTTTTTGGGATCCGGAGCTTCAACTTTGGGTTGTCACGTCTTATTTTTGGACAACAGGTCTGTTTCAGCTAGACTGTTTGGCCACCACAAGGGGAACCTCAGTTGCGGGATTACAAGTATGCATGTGCATTGCCATTAGAGACCTGGGAACCAGCATGGTTGCATAGCAAGCACTCACCCACTAAGCCTTCTCCTGACCTTTTTAAAGAGAGGGTCTCATGTAGGCCATGCTGGCCTCAAATTTCCCTAAGTAGCTAAAAATGACATCAAACTTCTGATCCTGCACCTTCCACTGCTTCTGGCTGGCATCTATTTAGCTGACTGACACTTCAGCAGTCCTTGTCAGGGTACCTTATTATCTAATCATGTATTTGGCATCTGTTAAAGTGCAATTATAAGTTAAAGTATAAACTGACAATGAAGGCTATGATGGTTTGAATAGAAATGGCCCACACAGGCTTATTTACTTAAATACTTGACAGGGATTAAGAAGTGTGTCGCTGAGGTGGTCTTCAGGCCTTCAAAAGCCCAAACCATTTCTAGTGTCTCCTCCTGCTGCCTTCCTGCAGCCATGCCCCCTGCCAAAAGAAGGAACTAAACTTCTGAAACTGAAGCAAGCCCGCAGTAGTAAGAGTTGCTGTGGTCGTGGAATCTTTTCACAGCAACAGAACATTGAGATGGGTTAACAATCACAAACTTCCTTGTAACGTTCCTGAGTCCCGTCATCACGTGGATACCTTTTATGGCATTTTCTCAAAGTGTAGCTGGTGACTGAGAAGGGAAGGAAAGGAAGGAAGGGGTGAAGACTGCCATAGAAAACCTCATCATTGCACACATCACATTTAGTAACTTTCTAGTATATACACATATACTAAATGGAGTCATAAAACCAAAGGCACTTTTTAAATTGTAACTCTTTGTAAAAAAGTTTTTGCAAAACTGTTTTATGCTCTTTTGTCTCTCTGCAGACAGTGGCAACCCTTAGGTGCATCTCACTACCAGGCTCAACAAAAGAACAGAAACCCTAATTCAAGATGCTCTACAATGACTGCGCCTCAGCTGCTTGTCTAAGAGTAAAACTTAGTGCCATTCAAAATAGTAAAAACCCACTTGAGAAACAGCATAGCAACAGTGTCCTGGACTGCTACTACCCACAAATAGCAAGCCCTTGAGATGTGGCTGTTGAGTGAGGACTGGCAGAATAACGACATGGCTCGCAACTCTTGTGTCAGACACCACCAGACACAACATGATCCTTCTGATCACTGCTACGGAAGCAGTTCCTGGATCCCAAGGCTTGCTATGCAAGTCACCTGGCAACACCTCAGAAAGCAGATTCATTAGAACTACTTTCAGGACAGGGTTTCTCTGTAGCCCTGTCTGTCCTGAAAAAAAAAAAAAAAAATCACTATGTAGACTAGGCTGGCTGCAAACTGAGAGATCTGCCTGCCTCTGCCTCCCTAGTGCTGAGATTCAAAGTGTGCACCAAGAGCACACAGCTCCAAGAATAAAAAAAAATGAATCAGAGTGCTGCCAGGCAGGGATAGCACACATCTTTAAGCCCACCACTCATGAGGCAGAGGCAGATGGCCACCTGGTCTACAGAGTAAGTTCTAAGACAGGTAGGGCTACATGGATAAACCGTGTCATGGGAAAACAAAACAAAACAACGCAAACCTAAGCAAACAAAAATTTAAAGCATTGCCAAATAAACAAGAGCCGTGGGGACAGAGAGGTGCCTCTTCTCTCAGATCTGATTGGTCCCCAGCACTCACGTGGCGATTCACAATTGTGTGAACGCTAGTAGCAGGTAATGAGATGTCCTCTGCTGACCACCTCAGGCACCACCCACAACGGTGGTACACATGCATACACCAGACATACACATTCAAAATAAAAATAAAAGCCACTCTCTGACCGGCACAAACAAAGCCTAAGAGTAGTAATCCAGACCGGGAGGGAGGTGTTTCCAGCTGGCATTTCCATGTACTGGCTTGCAGAGATCCTCCCACAGTGAGATTCATTTGGACTCAGTATTTTAAGACAGAGTTTCTTTGTGTAGCCCGTAGCCGTCCTAAAACCAGCTCTGTAGACCAGAATTGCCCGTGTTATAGTTATCTGGCCTCCACTTTTGACTTTGTATAGAGGATTACCGCCATATGAGAACATCCAATAGCCTATTCCTTGCACTACTTAATACTCAAGAGTCCGTGAGGCACCTGAGCTACACAGCACAGACCCAACACTCCACCTCATCAGCTTTCTTACAGTGCTGGCAACCACACACAGGACCCAGCAGCTGCTTGGTAAGCACTCTAACAACGAGGCACATTCTCAGCCTTGTCTTTTTGGTAAGGGTCTCTGTGACCCAGGTTGGCCTAAAACTTGTGATCATTCTCTCAGCACCCACCACACCAACCCATTTACTGAATTTCAACTTTTAAATGCAATCTCAGCATCCAAAAACATCTATTCCTATCAATTTGAACACTTTGCCATATATCTTAGATGATTTAAAGCACCAATGGAAACAGTCAATTACACTTTAACCCTGTATTTAGCCTCTATGGTTATTTGTACTAGCTTAGCTAGTTGTTTATATATTTAGCTTACTAGCTGAGTTTAACCAGAAGTAATTTACTACATACAGCCTACTATACAGGTCTTTCCTATTCAGAAAGTATGTGGCTATGGGTGATTAGAAGTAAATTCTATGACTCAGATTCATACTTTGTATTTGACAAAAGCTATAGTTATTTACATCTTAATATTTATATTTGTTTTTTCATTTATAAAAAGAAATACCTACATATATTATGCAGGCCAATATACATGTGACATGACTGGAACACCGCCTAAGTTAATATTATATAAGTGTTATTATTTATTTCCCACTGAATCCTGCTGTGGAATTGTTCATTTACCCATTACAATTACTCACTCATTACAAATTATTTCAATTTTCTATTACAAAATACATCCTATTCAAAATTTTTTAACTTTAGCGCTGTATTTTGTGATTCTTTTTCTACTTCTAAAAGTTTATACTTCTTATAATTGCACTACACTCTAGAACTGAAGGAACATGGGCATTCACCTCCAACAGGTACAACTATTACAATCTCACACGTTAAAGAAGTTTCATCACTCGCCACTGTCATGACTATACATTGTACCAAGCTTCAGGTGTGCAACCTGGACCTCATACCAACAAGACGTGTACAGCCCAACACAGAACTCATCTGTAACAATGTCAAAAGATGGAACATCCCTAAACAGTCCACACGTAGACAGTAGACATTAGGTACAGAATGCTGAGATCATAAGCATCGCTATTTCCAGAACACTGAACAGGGACTGTTTAGGACAGTAAGAATAGTCAGTTGGCAATCTGTGAGATATTTTCAAAGTCTGTAATAAAAGCAATGCTATTGATTCCATATTTATTTTATCAAGTTTATCAGTGTAAAAAGGATGAATTCATAATAACCACTTAAAGATAACACTTTTCTCTCATCTAGTGATTTCCGTTCTGCCACCCTTTGGTCTAGACAGTCACACCTCTTTTCACAGGATCTAAACTATACAATTATGTACTGCAGACAAAATATCTTCAGGTTTGCTTTAAAATGATACAAGGAAAGAGTAGATGAAGGTTTCAAGTTTACAGAGAACCACACTGCAACTACTGACCAATAGAAATAGTTCTTAATACTTGTTTACATTTTATTCAGATAGCAACACTAACATTCCTAACACATGTTGCCCTATACTTCCTTATGCTAGTTTTCTAGCCTTTAAGTAAAAATATCTCAAACTAAACAATCAGTTTATAGCCACTGTTCCTATCAAATGGTGATACACCAAAATCCCAATTCTCATGAATTTTAACATATTAAAAGTACATTATTTAACCTAAGACTGAAAAAATGTGTCTTTAATAAAAAGATAGCCACATCAATTAATTACATATGTGATACTACCTATTCAATTTATTAAAAATTGCAATAAACATAATAATTAACTAGTGCTCCAAACTTAGGCTGTGCATGGGGAAGACACTATAGAAACATACAAGAGACTGCCTTGCAATATGAAGTAGATTCCTTCTACAGAGATGGGAGAAATAAAAGGACAAATCTAGTTGTCTAAAAGACAATTCACTGTACACATTTTATTTACAGTTTTGTACACTGTCTTAATATGAATGGGACCGCTTTTCTACTTGAGCCATTGTAACCAAAGCAAAGTAACCTAAGTAATACAAAGTGTTAAAGTACAGCATAAAGATACAAAAGCAGACATACTAATTCTAGTTAGGAATGTAATTATGCTGTTACATTTTTATAGTCCACAATTATGTTTAGGGATCACACAGACATAGATCACTGATTTGAATGAAATGCATAAATTTGTAGCAAAGCTTTGTAGTTACAAAAAAACAAAAAAATTACCAAAGAATGCACAAATTTAATGTTTATTCCACCTTTCTGTCATATTCCTGGATCCTTCACCAATGTTACATGAGGAAAAAAACAAAAGCAAAACAAATGAAAAACTGAAATCAGAATCACTAATGTTATCAAGGAGGGAAGCAAATAAATTAAAGTCTAGCAGCCATCAGCAAGAGGACAGCAAGGACACTGCTGTGAAAAGAAACACAAGGTTGCTAGAAAGCTGTACTCAGACTCTCACACCAGCAAAACTGGCTCCTGTGTGGAGTGGAGCAGAAACAGATCTTTTTCTGCTAAGGTAATGGAAATGTAAGTTCTTTTTCAAATACTGTGGAAAGGCAAATGTGTGTGTCATGGTAATTCTAACCGGCTGTTACATAGCGGGCCAGGAACACACCTGCAGGTTCCGGGGTGATGTGTACTGTAATTCTTTGATTGGGATAGTGGACACACTAGCAAAAATTGGGAGTGGGTGGGGGTAGAATGAACACAGAAGTACAAGACAAAGGCGAATGAGACTTCTCTTATATCTTAGCAACATTTAGATGGAATCAGCTTCAATGCAGTCCACTCTGCTCTGATGAGGCTTTGGTTCAGCTCCCAATCTCGATTGCGTGACGCAGTCTCCTGTGAGAATACTCAGAAGGTGTCTTCTTAAACAACAAACCTATTTTTAGTGGTGGAGCCGCTCTTCGTAGCTGTGTCTGCGTGGGACTGATAACCAATCACTATCTTCGGAGGAAGTCCTAACCTTTCCTTGTATACCCTCCTACAAGACAAAGGAGGCAAGGACCATTAATGTTGCTTTTTTTTTTTTAAGTCTTTAATTGTATTTTATTAAATCCATCACGTATTAGTTTTCACATAAAAATGCCCACACAAGGAAGCAAAATAAAAACAAAGTGTTCTTTTTCTTTCAGCATAACTAGGAAAACTAAAATTAGCCTTTACTTTCACAACCAAACTTATATTACAAACATTTACAGTCCTATCAAGTTTGTGTAAGGTACCATGATTATTACTAAATCAATAATCAACAAAGCAGGATCAGCGTGTGGGCCCACAGCATTTGCTTGGTTTACACAGCAAGATACTATCTCAAAAAATAGAGAAATAAAAAAGTTAAATCTAAATTCTATTGTTTTATGTACTAATGTCAGAAACCAAAATTCAAATTAATCGTGACTACTTTTAAAACAAAATGTGATGTGTACTAAACAGAGTAGAATGTAAGTATGAACTATATAATCTGCAGTATTAAGATCTCTCCTTAAAAGGCCAAAAGGGGTGGAGCATGCCTGTGATTCTAACATCCAGGAGGGCAGAGGCAGAAAGATTTTGAGTCTGAGGCTAGCCTGGCCTATATGGTGAGTTCCAAGACAGGGATACACAGAGATCCTGTCCCAGGATAGATGGATAGATGGATGGATGGATGGATGGATGGGTGGATGGGTGGATGGGTGGATGGGTGGATGGGTGGATGGGTGGATGGATGTCAAGGTATTAACAGTTTTAATCTTCAGGGAATGAAGCATATCTAAGGGCTGAGAAAAACCAAAAAGCTATAGGAAAAAAAAGGTGGTTGTGTGGCTGTAGATGCTAAGTGAATAGAAATATGGTTAACAACACCTGAAAGAGAGCAGAGAACTTCATTTGTTAACCTTAGAAATCTAAATCTTTAATTCTCAGGGGAAAAATACCAGTCAAAAGGCACAGTAAAACTAAATTAAAGGAAGACTCATTTTTATTCACTGAGCTTACCTCTCCTCCCCCAACCCCCACCAGCAGGATCTAACTTACTCAAAACAGGTTTTTTGTTATTCTGTTTTTAAATAAGTAAGGCAACTTACTAGTTGCCATTAGCTGCCACTGTTTCTTAAAATACATGGCACCATTAAAAATGTAGTCACACAGACACATGAGCAACAATTAGTTGAAATGTGCCAACTGGAAGCATTAAAAAATATTTCCTTGAAAAACTGAGGTTAAGATGTGTTAGAGATTTCAAAACATCTAATATTGACACAAAAACATCTGTAATAAATTCATTAATTTGCTTTTTGAATAAACTGATGTTCTTACAAGTAAATGTTGGTATTAAAAGATAAAAAAATGACAAGTCAACAATGAATCCCTTAGAAGTCCCACTCAGAATCAAACTTAATTCTTTTTACTAATTTACATGTAATCAAAGAGAATTCTAGCAAACGTGTGTGTGTGTGTGAATTGTAAAGAATGAAATTTTTTAAAACAATACAAAAACTTATAAACATATAGGCTCTAAATATGGACAGAAACCAAGACACACTGCTTACATGGAAATTGAACTACTCTAGGCAATGCATGCACCACTGCTGCAAAACCATTTTACAGAAATGAGAACAGATAAATACATTCATTATTAACAGGGTCCAAACTTGCAAGTGTTCTTGAAAATAACAGTCTATAAACTCAGAAGTTTCTAAAGCTGTATGTAAAAGACTTGTAGCTTTAGCTAATACTGTCAAACAAGCAGGCAGAGCAAACATACCCTATGTGTGTGACTGCGTCTCTGTTTTCACACTCAGTAGTCCATATAGCTATCTTATCACCTTTAGCTCTAACATTAACAACAGCTCCACATACATCATCACTGTAGTCATCAAAAGATTCTCCAATAAGGCACAGCAGCTAAAACAAACAAACAAAAATTATATTAAATATCTCATCAACAACCTAGAAGAAAGCACAGGACTCTTTTCTGTGTGTATAATTATAAACTGAATCTGATTTTAAATCAAGAGTTGATTTCTTAACTGGTCAGGCAGAGGCAGCATTGCCAAGTTTGAAGCCATCCTGATCTACAGAGTCAAAAACACCAGAGCAAATGACTAAGAACTGAATCAATGTTGTTGTTGCTGTTTTGCTGAGGATGAAGACAGGACATGCATGCTGTGGCAAACCAATGGAAGTAAGATGACAGCACGCACCATGGGGGTTCTGGGAATGGAACTCAGGCAGCAAGCGCTCTTATCAGCAGAGCTGTGGACCAACTAAAGAACTGACTTTTGGGGCTGGAGAGATGGCTGAGAAGTTAAGAGCACTGCTCTTCCAAAGGCCGCTCTTCCAAAGTTCAATTCCCAGCAACTACAGGGTGGCTCACAATCATCTATAAAGAGATCTAGTGCCCTCTTCTGGAGTGCAGGCACACAGATGGGCAGAATACTATATAAATAAATAGATTTTTTTTTTTTTGAAGTCAAGAATTGACTTCTAAGAGGTCTAATTTATGCTAACATGCAGTGGTGCACACCTATAATCCTAGCACTCAGGGGGGGTAGTGGCAGGTGGATAGCTAGCTGTGAGTCCAGAACAGGCAAGGATACAGAGAAATGGTCCAGGGTTGGGGTGGGGGTGGTGGGGAGTCATTTATATTGTTTTTTTGCTTTGGCTTAAAAACAAAACAAAACAACTGGTTTAACTTTTTCTGTAAAAAGGCTCACATAAAAGTGATCTTATTAATATCAAATTTCCATCTGCTTAGGTGCTGGGTTTGTTGGCAAACAATTATTAGCAAAATGACCGAAACAGCTATTTATGTACCCATTAACTGTCATGTTCTAACAGTTTCAAAGTAGAGTTCAGTAGCATTAAATACATTGAACAACTGTCACTACCATCCAGTGCGACAACGGTTTTTCAACCTGAAAATGGAAATGTCCTTTTTCCTATAGCAGCAGCTCTCTACTTTTGGGTTGTGATCACTTTGTGGATTGAACGACAAAAACAAATTTATAGTTGGGTCACCACAACATAAGGAACTATAACAAAGGGTCCACAGAATTAGGAAAGTTGAGAACCACTGTTCTATGGGATTCTAAAATGGTATTTATTCATACTCTCCCCTCCAAAAACATAATTAAATCTTTGTTTTAAAATGCTACTGATCCATCTGAGTGCTTAGTCACTTAGTAAATGCTCTCTACAAATCAGGTACTGAATCTAAGTGGTTAAAAAAATATTGACTATGAACTCTACTCCCCAAACTGAGGATCTAGAACCTTACCATAAAAATGCCTGATTTCACACAGTATAGTTCATAAAGTGCTAAAGTGTATCAAAACACATAAACTAGTTTAACCAACAGTTTTATTGCTTCCTTCACTGATTTCAATTTTTTATGACTTTTAATTTTAGCAATGCTATAAATGGGTTGTAAAACTTTACATCAATCACAAAATGTGAGATCCTATCGTTTTTTGATTAACAAAATAACAGAGTAAGTCTGACTGTAGAAGGTGAAGTTAATGTCAACCTTTTTTTGTTTTGTTTTGTTTTTCAAGACAGGGTTTCTGTCTTGAAACTGCCCTGGGACCCGCTCTTATAGACCCAGATGGCCTCACACTCAGAGATTCACCTGCCTCTGCCTCCTGAGTGCTGGGATTAATGGAGTGCGCCATCATGCCTGGATTGTCACATAGATGAAAAATTATTTGCCAAACAGTCAATGCCCATAATCCCAGGAATCAAAAGGTTGGAAGCAGCAGGATCCTGAGCTACAATATCAGCTCAGCTGTGTTGTACACCCTGTCTTAGAGAACAAGGGCAGGAAAGTCACACCTTGACACACTACGAACCTCCCTCCCCTTCTCTAAAGTAGGTATTTTCAGATTAGTATCAAGGGTGCCATCTTTGCACTTATGTAAGCATCCCCTCCCTGTATCTGGTCCCCACCTTCTCAGTGCTTCCCTCTGCTTTCCTATTACACGTACACACTGCCCTGTTTCCCACTTCATCATGTCAGTATCATGACCTACAAATACACATTATGTAAACAAATATACAGATAGATGTATTTTAAACCAAAATATGAGAGAAAGTATGTCATATTTTCTTCCCAAGTCGGGCTTATTTTGCTTAACATAATGCTTTCTACCTACATCCAAAAAAAAAAAAAACCCAAAAATGCTTCAAGAATTTGCGTGTCATCCTTGCATAAGGACCATACTGATTTTTATTGTTTTGATTTTAGTGTATATGATGTCTTGTGGCACACGGACTTTTCTAGAACAGGTATTCTAAGTAAGCCAAAGAAAATACACCCTAAAGCTGGTATATAATTTTAAAGCCTTACTGTCTCTAGCCAAAAGCGATCGAGGTCACTCCGTCTCTGCTGTTTGTTCAGTGTAATTAGCCATCGTCCTCCCCGTTTGTTTTTCTCATCTTCCCACATAGGCTCAATACCATCCTACAGGATAAGAACACACATTGGATAATACTGTTAACTTCGCCTGAGACAATACTAGAATCAGCAAGCAACAACACTGACAACTTTCCTTTTATTCCCTATATCCCTGCCGTTGGTACAGCTTTTAAAAAGTACACAAGAACTATATGCCAGAGGCATGCGACTAGATTACCACTTCATCTCTTTATTATCAAACCTTAAGGTTTCACGTCATCTGAAGGGTCTTAAAATTCCTAAGAAGCAGAAGCCTTTTAGAAGTCACATTAAAAATTATGTAATATGAGCTAATTAATGTCTTATCCTAGCACCTGACAAAGGTCTGTTTATAAATATCTCATGGGTTTAAAATTAGCTGATGAAGTCAGTCTGTTCAGGTATAACCAGGAAGGGCTGCCCAGGATTAGCAAGGCTCAACGTCAATTCCAGGATGTGCCTGCCCATGAATAACTAAGTCACACCACAGAGTTCTGTACTCAAGCCAACTGCCTGAATCTGTGGACAGTTTTTACAAATACCTGAATGCTCTGGTCCTGTAATAAATATAAACAATCATTGATTAGGCATACCTTAAAAAGTGAGTAGTCACAGCCAGGCATTAAATTACTAGACAACTGGATATGGTTGTATAGACTAGGTAAAAGAAAATAATAATTAAAAACATAATATGTAATGCAGGGTTTTGGGTGCTTACACAGACACACACACACACACACACACACACACACACACACACACACACACTTGGAAACACGAAAAAACATAAAAGTATGTCTATTTGTTTTTCTTTTTGACTCTTGTTAATTTCTGAAATGGACAGGTCTAAATAGTGATTACTTACATTCACGGAAATGTATAATGTAAATTACTACAAAGAACTCTCTCAAATGACTTTATTCTAACAAAAATATTTCAATATATTTGTTAACTCAGTGCATACACGTGCATTTAAGAAAAGTAAAGCATCAGGACCATAGGCTCAGTCAGTCAACATTATCACCTCCACAAGTGTCCAGTGTAAATATAACAATGGTTCTCCAACTCCAAAATTAGTTCCCTTCCAGTCAGCACCAAAGTGTGGGGAACTCAGGCACATATCAGGATCACAGCCATATACCACAGTTGAATCTGTATTTCTGAAGAACGTCTCAAATACTTAAAACTTTCAAATGGCATTTGAGATATTTGGTATCTACTGCCTGAAGGCAGACAACCACATCACTTGTTTCTTGTAGTCTCATAGAACAAAACTGAATTAAACACTGATAACAGTACGTGCCCGAGATTACCTTAGTTAAATGCCTACAAGCCTTGAATGACATTATATGAGGTATAGTCCCCTGTGCTGACTTTAACTTTGTCTAGGAATATTTCAGGCAATTTTAAGTAAGACTTCTACATCTTTTTAATCACACTACACAGTATTAATTCAGCTTGAATAAGATAACATAAGGTATCTAATGGTTCACTGTTCCCATTTAAACTACAACCTTAAGAGCCTTAAGATTAAAAGCCGGGTATGGTGGCACACTCTTATAACTCCGGCACTTGGGAGGCAGAGGCAGGCAGATCTGAGTTTGAGGCCAGCATGGTCTACAAAGCGAATCAAGGACAGCCAAGGCTACACAGTGAAACCCTGTCTCAAAACAAAAACAAAAACAACAACAAAACCCTTAAGATTATACAAGTACAGTAAAGCAAAAAGGACTCTGTAAGGGATTATTTATGTAAAATCTGCTAGAAAGGAATGGAAGTGGCCTGATGTATACAGAAAGGCAGAGGATTCTTTTAATTCTCAGTTACAGTCGCAATGGTTTGGCTTATATTAAGTGACGTGTAGGGCTGCGTTCTGCTAGAAACAGTTATATAAACTGGTAAAAATCCGACAATCCAGACCAAGTGCACATGTGAGGGAAGGTGGGACTCAAGACCTCCTTTTTCCTTAGTAAGAAACTGGAAAGCTGCTTTTTCTGTCAAGGAGGCTTCAGAGTTAGCCAAGAGTCTTGGAATAAACACAATTAAGAGTACAAAAACCACTTGACCCTTTCGAGAACTCCAATTTAACTAGACAACTACCTCAATTAATTAGTAGAGCTTAAATATACTTCTATCATAAAAAAAATACTAGAATGTTCTTAGGAAAAAAGTGAATTCAACAATAAATAAAACTGGTGGATTGTTTTGCCTTTTTCAATGATGCAATGTATAACAAATATATACTACAGGCCAAGCACTGAAAATACATTGAGGGCTGACTGTGCCTTGAATGAATTTATGACTACAACTTAGAGTTATGGAACATGTTAAGAATCAATCAATTCAGCCAGTGTGAGCCTAACATAGACTAGATAACTGCGAAAAATTCAAAGTTCTTCCAGCTTTTTGTCTTTCATATTCTCAAACAGTGTTTACTTATATGTTCTCCAAGAAAGCCATGACAAATTAACTTTGGAGGAGTTCAATAGTATATCACTTGCCTAGCATGTTTAGGGCCCCTAAATTTGACCCGCAGAAAGTAAGAACTACTGTTTTAAGACAGTACTCGATTTCAAAGCATCTTAGGCATGGACAGTGTGGCAAACACTTCTTGACAAGTTTATGATTCTATGTCAACTTTTTCCTAAACTAAAAACTAAACCTAAAAAAATTCAATTACTGTTTTACAAATTGCAATAAAATTAATGAACTAACATCACGGACCCCATCTTCTTGACATTCTTCTGAATTTTAAACACTTTCGCTTTTGATATCCTGAGCAAGGGAATTCCAAACACTGTACTAAAAACTGCAGAAATGGGAATGTCTAGTAAGGCTCTCCAGTACTCAGTGTGTCACCAATATATCCAGGTGACCACACTGGGGAAGGAGTTCCAAAGAAGTTGTCAAAACTCCCAGGACAATAAAAGAGGATTCTCACAGGAAGAAGAGGATAGACTAATCAAACCTAAAGGCCGAGTACAATGAACCTGCTTCTTTTTGCTGTTTGTGAGGGCACTTGAGATCAAACATAGGGCTTTTGTATATACTATGCAATGCAAAGTAAAGCATAGCCATCAATTCAAACATTTGTGAAGAGAAAAAATAATACAAATTTAAAAAGTATAAATATCTTAAAGTTACTTACGCCCAAAAGTCTTCAACAGTATCAAACTTAGAGATCAATCGAAGGTTTGCTTGCCAAGTTTTGCTTTTATCATTTTTAAAAAACCAGAGTGCCCACCTAAAAATAAAAAGCCAGCATATAAAAAGTTGTTTATCCATATTCATAACAGAATTATTTGCCAGTCAAAAAGTGGTACTGTCCATCAGTAGAAAAACAATGCAAAACATAGTACTGACATACAATGAAAACATAATTCCGACCCTCAGTATAACAAGGAGAAAGTGTAAGAACATGGGCCTATGTGACCCCACCACCACACACACACTCTATGGTTCTACTGACATGAGGCACCTAAGGCCAAAAGTGGTGCTGAGGATTGGACAGAGTGGTACTGGCAACTCACTTAATAACCTTGTTTTAGTTTAAAAGATGAACACAGGACCAAGGAAATAATATGGGGGGGGGGGGCACTCACAGTGGAAGCCTGGTGACTGACTCTAGACAACTGGGACCCATGTAAAAGCCAGCTTCTGTCTGTCTTGTGACCTCATATTTGTGCTGAGGCACATAAAAACCTTCACATATTTACACATATACACAAAAATAAATATTTTTATAAAATACATAGGGCATGGGGTGTCCTTGTATAGCCCTGGCTGTTCTGGAACTCTTTCTGTAGACCACCACCCTTTTTTCTAAGATTACAGGTGTTTGCTACTACACCTGGCTCTAAAATATTTTAAGATGAAATAGGTTTTGTTATACAACAACGTCAATGTAATTAACATCATTAAGCTGTAACGCTTTTAAGAAAAGTAAATAGGGATGGACAGGTGGCTCAGTGTTTGAAAGCTCTAGCTACTCTTGCGGAAGACCCAGATTTAATTCCCAGCACCCACATGGTGGTTCACAACTATCTGTAACTAGTTCCTAGGATCTACTGTTCTCTCCTGGCCTCCACAGACACAGCACACACTAGGTGCACAATCATACATGTATACTGAACACGACCCATACACATAAAAATAAATCTAAAATTAAAAAAAATAAAACAAGAAAAGTAAAATAAATTGTTATACACATACAGTTAGAAAAACAATTTAAAATGGCAGTTTCTATTACAAAAGCAAACCACAGTTTTCATTTTAAAAGGATGCATTTTAGCTGGGGAAACAGTGATTTTCTAGTGTATGCCAGCCAGGCCCTAGCTTTGACTCTCTGCACCACAATTAAAAGTGAATAGCACTGTTTATCAACTACATAACAGATTCTTTACAGAAGAGGCAACTAGAGTGTACAAAATATGATAGAGGTTAAGAAAGCACACTATTTAACAACAGTAGAAATTAGCAAAGGAACATAGAAAGGAGTACAGAGAAGGGGTAAACATTAAATGTGCGGCTGTAGTAAAATACACTCAAAAGTAAACTGAGACAGATGTACAGATACGGTTTGAAATAATGTATGACAATTTCTATATAGCTGTGGCAAAACGTTTTATTCCTAATATCTAGCTCATAGCAATTTTATATATTATATTTCTAATTGGTAATAACTTCTTATTCTGAGTGCCAGTCAGCTCTCTGTGTCTTTAGATTTTGCATTTTCATACCAACCTCCAGAAACTATTTGGAGGAAGCACTTGTAGTGCTCTGAACAGGGCTCTTCCCTGTGTGCTCTCTGAAGTGCACCGTGAGTCCTCAGAAGCTGTACAACAAAGCCTACAAAAATTATAATCCCAGCTGTGTATGGTGACTCAAACCACATTCCAACTCAGTGAGCTCAGGAGAACAACTGAAGGCTAGCCTGGGCTAACCCAGTGAGTGCCACGTTATATTGGGCTACACACTAAATTTTTGTTTACTTGTCTTCTCCTTTCTCTACATACAAAATATGTCTACTGTTTAACAAAATACAGCTAACTGAATGGTGATATAAATGAGTCATTTTTCCAATTTCATTTGAAAAACTGACGAACTACACATATGTCTCGGGGGCAGATTATAAGCCTATTACTTAAAATTATGAGTATTCAAGATAAAAATTATTTATGGAAAGCTTGCAGGTGTTGTGGTAACCTTGACAACTGTACAAAACAACAGTATTTCAGATGAATTTAGAGGTGATACGTTTGATGCTCTAAATGAAATCTGTCAACAATTATTTTCTACGATCTGCATATTCCTCTGGACTATTCTTAAAGCAACCCATAAATCACACTACAAGAACAATACACAAGTAAAAGGCTTGTTCCAAGTCTAAGAAAAGCCAGTGGATTCCAATGCCATGTCTTAGCATTCCTGTAGGAATATAGCTAAGCAGAAACACATGGGTCCTCAGTACTCCATTTAAGAGTTTTTTTAAAAACTGGGGTGTGGTACCACACACTTTTGACCCCAGCACTTGGGAGGCAGAGGCAGGTTGATCTCTGTGAGTTGGAGGCCAGCCTGATATGAGTCCCAGGACAGCCAGGGCTACACAGGGCCACACAGAGAGACTGTCTCAAAGAAAGAGCCACAGAGACTAAAAGGACATCTAGAGAGCCCTCGCAGAGAACCACACTTGGTTCCCGC
>OU015753.1:89968051-90000072 GCA_907169655.1 Acomys percivali | reverse complement strand
TGGTTCCCGCAGCCACGTGGCAGTGCACAATCAGGGTCTAACTCCAATTCCAAGGGATTGGAAACTTTATGGCCACCATGCACATGGTACACCTGGAGGCAACACACTATACACATAAAAACAATGGGGTTTTTTTGGCTTGTTTTTTAAGTTAAAAAGGGGTCATAAGATCAAACATTTGAGAAATTATTGAAACTGAATGATATAACCATAAGACTTTAGCATATATTTATTTTAAAAATTACTACATGGTAAAGTTGTTCTAAGACTAACAGGAAATCCAGAAGCCATAGGGAATGTGATATTTGCCTACATAAATATTAAAAGCCTTTTAAATTCAATTCCAGAGAACCTAATAAAAGTAAATTGAAACTTCACTTACTGATTTAATATCACTACTATTCAAATGGCTAGAGATCAACTTGAAAGAATCCAAAAGGAAAAAGAAAAAATATGGGAAAAACACACAATGGACTGTTCACAGAGAAAACCTCAAGTGATCAAAAGAATTTGAAAATGTTTTGACACGTAAATAAATGCACATTTAGTAAGAAAGCCTAAATTTTCAATTTAGACTGATATCTCATCAGCAACAACTTATGTGCACGTGGGCACATACAAAAGCTCTGGTACAATACACAGCAACAGCAGCTTTAACAAAGGGGAGGAAGGCAAGACAGACTACCTGAGAGAGCAAAACACGCCTACTTTGTATACACTGCCCTCCACTCATCAGATCTTATAGTTGTTATAGAAAACAGAAACTCAAAATTTAAATCAATTGATTCAAGTATCAAAAAAAAATTGAATTATAAAGTACTATATATTATTTTCCCAAATGGCATACTTTACAAAAAGATTATAACTTACAGAGAAACTGAAATCTCCTAAGGAATCTCACAAGGATCGCATTTATACTTTCCCATGATATTACATTTCTATCGAGTAATGAAGGTGTGCAGTGCTCAGGTGACTAACAGTCGAGTTAGCCATGCATGCCCACAAAGGCTAGAAGGTGGGATTGGATCCGTTGAAACTAAAGTTACTAGCAGCTGTGAGCCGCCATGTGGGTGCTATGAAGCAAACCCAGGTCTTCTGTAAGAGCAGCCAGTACTTGTAACCACTGAGCTCCAACCCATAGAATTAAGGTTCATAAAATAGTATTGAAATGGCAAAAACAAACTTAGAATTCTAGTGCTATGTTGTCACCTTAAATAATATGAAGCTGATGCTGAACCCTTTCTTATGGTTTGTTTTTATAAAACTGAGGGCCAACACCAGGGATCTGCACTTGAGGCACATGCTCTACTGCTGAGCTACACCCGTAGTCCTCCATCTATTTTACTTGTCTTTTTTTTTTTTTAAATAAATTATTATTTATGTTTTTTGAAATAGTGTCTCACTATGTAGTGTTGAGTTTGTGTCTGTATGGAAACTTCACCTGACAAAAAATCTGATGGCCTACAGCTGAGGCAGGAAATGGGTGGGATACTTTGTTATATGGCCTATTTGTAAAATAATATTTTGAGTCTCATGAGTCATGAGGAAAAACCTCTGCAACAATGTTGCTATACAGACCAGGATGGCCCTGCACTGGTGTTTTGCCTGTATGTATGTCTCTGTGAGGGTGTCTTCCCCTGGAACTAGAGTTAGTTTTGAGCTGTTATGTGGGTGCTGGGAACTGAACCCACAAAACCTCATGGAAGAACAGCCAATGCTTTTAACCACTGAACTGAACTGTCTCTCCAGCACCCCCACCCCCACTCCTATCCCATTTCACTTATAAGAACCTTTATTAAGAAAAGACCGGCCGGGCGGTGGTGGCGCACGCCTTTAATCCCAGCACTCGGGAGGCAGAGGCAGGCGGATCGCTGTGAGTTCGAGGCCAGCCTGGTCTACAAAGCGAGTCCAGGACAGCCAAGGCTACACAGAGAGACCCTGTCTCGAAAAACCAAAAACAAAAAAACAAAAAAAAAAACAAAACCAAAAAAAAGGAAAAGACCATTTAGGGACAGTGTGACAATCCTTATCATCATACAAATTTAATTGTGTTCCTCACTCAAGGATTCACTGAACCAAAGAGTCTCTCCTATGAAAAAGCTCTATCAGCTACATTTGTATTAACATTTTAGTATGTCTACAACATAATAATGAAAGGTAAAAATATGACAACAAATTACAAATAGGCCTGCAGGCTTTCAAGAGAACTCAGTAAAAACTCTGTCTCAAAAAACATATATAGAAACCAGAAAGAAGCTGGACCCTCTCAAGTCACTTCCAGTTTTCTTTTCTCCAGGTTCACAAATATTTTGAGCTTCCACTCCCCCCCCATCTGAAGTAAAAATAATTTTCACAATCTGAATAAATAAGTAAACCCAGAAACTAGACTGGGAGGTATAGGTGAAGCTGGAGAAACCCTGTAATGAACTACCACCCATCTTTCCATCACACTTCTGAATCTGAGAGCTTACTTCTTGGCTCTCCCACTCCTAACTTGTGTCAACACACCACTGCCCTCTCGCCTTCACATGCCCTTCTCTCCTTTCTCAGTCTGACCTCACTGCCCCTCCCATTCTTGCTTTGTGTTAGTCCTATACACTTTCCAAACACTCCAACTTCTCATTCCTTCACCTACACTATACTAAAAACCTTCGCTGAAGTCAACACAGAGTATTTTAATTGTCTAACATAATGGGAGACTGTGAAACCTTGAATAAGCCATGTTCCTGGTTCCCAGGCCCTGCACGCTGTCCTGTGTTTGACCATATACTTTAGAGGAATTCCTTCTCTGTAACACAACTCCTCTATGGGCTGAGACCTGGGCACATCTAAAACCAACCGTAACTGTTCTCTGTAAACCTAGCTTGTTCCCCACGCTCTTATTACCTAAGCCAGAGAGCTCACCTGTTCTGTAGAGGGTGTTTGATATAGTGCTCTGGGTTAGCAACCTCCTGATTAGATTCTGTTTTTTCCTCTTCCGCAGGTGGGGGATTTGTGGTAGGGGTGGTTTCCTAGTGGAAAATGAAAAAAAGTAAGATTTTAAGTTTTTAAACATAACCATGACAGTAACACTAATGAGAACAGCTGATGTCATAAGATAGACTACACACCAACCTCTAGGACACAGACTACTTTAGCTCTCCATGACAAGAGGATTTCTCAAACTTAAAAGCAATTTTTATAAAATGTACATCACCTATACATTTCCTAAATCATTAAAGACTGTGCATAAAATTCAATGATCCAACTTTCTTAACATTGTTAAAAGGGCTGATGACACAGGTCAATGGTAAACATGTCTAGCACACAGGGGGAGCATGTTCAATTCCCAGGTCCACAAGACAATAAAGTACTCTACTGAGTAGAGTAGAGAGAGGCTTAAAGCTGTATTTTGGCAACTATAACAACCACATGGAAATGATGAAAAACAATAAAAAAGCAGTTTTCCAAGTGATCAAGCCATCAATACAGAGTCCACAGTAACTTCATGTAAGACATGTTGCTTTGAAGAACAGTTCTTTGGAATATTCAACAGGTAATAAGGAAAGAAGGTGGACATGAGTTAGATCTTGCCCTTCTTTTAGGCAAGGCATAATTAATGTTCTCACCTAAACTATGAAAAAGGAGCCTGGGAATAATTTAAAGTATTCACCACTTTGCCTATTGCTGTTTCCTCGGCCTATTATAATCTGATCTTAACAAATAGACAAAGAAAGGCAACAGAAGCTAAAACAAATGCTAGAACACATGCGTACATGCTCACTTTAACAATATTTGGCTGTCAGATTAAAACACGTTTTAAGGGGCTGGAGAGATGGCTCAGAGGTTAAAAGCACTGGCCGCTCTTCCATAGGGTTCTGAGTTCAATTACCAGCAAGCACATGGTGGCTCATAACCATCTAAATTGAGATCTGGTGCCCTCTTCTGGCATGCAGGTGTACATGCAGGCAGAGCACTATGTACATAAATAAATAAATCTTTTTAACAAACTTTTAAAAAGATTGTTATATGTATGAGTGCTTCACCTGCATGTATGTCTGCTCACTAGAGGCCAGAGCAGGCTGCTATTGTCAGCTGTGTGAGTGATGGGAACTGAACCAGCTTCCTCCGAAAAAGCAGTAGCCAGTGCTTTTAAATTGCTCAGCCAGTTGTTCTGAGCTTCGCTCCCGCCCTTCGTTTTTTAAATATTTATTTATTATTGTATATACAGTGCTCTGCCTGCATGTACACCTGAAGGCCAGAAGAGGGCATCAGATCACATTATAGATGGTTGTGAGCCACCATGTGGTTGCTGGGAATTGAACTCATGACCTCTGGAAGAGCTGTCAGTGCTCTTAACCTTTGAGCAATCTCTCCAGCTGCTCAGCTTCCATTTTTAGTATTTTTATTTAATTTACATATTCTTCAGTGCTGGGCATCAAACCTAAGGCCTTGTCTTGTGTGTGTAAAACAACACTTGCATTATACTTCTGGACCAACTACCAGCTTTAAATGCAGAGAGATGTATGTTCTAAAAACCACAAACTAGAAACAATATTCAATTTAAAGAATACTGGTTATTTAAATCAGCCTCTAACATATACTGAGACTTTATTCTCTGAGTCCATAAAAATTATTCAGGGGCCAGGTACTATTAACCAAAACCTGATGCTCTTAGCTCTATCCCTGGAACCCACATAAAAGCCAGACATGGGCGGGGCACAGTAGCACACACCTTTAATCCCAGCACTCCAGAGGTGGAGGCAGAGGCAGGTGGATCTCTGTGAGTTCCAGGCCAGCCTGGTCTACAAAACAAGGCTACACAGAAAAAACAAAGCAAAAAAGCTAGACATGTCAAGCCAGCATCTTTGAGTCCAGTATTTCTATAATGAGATGAGAAACAAGAGACAGAAAGACCACTCAAAAGTTTGTGGGCTAGCTAGCTTTGAGTATTAGATACACAGAAGTGAACACACGAACACACACACACACACACACACACACACACACACACACTAAACAAACACCATTTTAAAGATAAGAGACCACTTTCGAATTCAATCTACCACTTTTTAAAAACTTAGAAATAGTACTACCTCAAGACCCAACTGCACCACTTCTGGCATATATACACCCATAAGATACTCCACCATACTGCAAGGACATTTACTCAACTATGTTCACAGTGTATTTATTCATAATAGCCAGAAACTGGGAAGGGATGTCCCTTAACCAAAGAATGGATTATGACAATATGTTACATTTACACAGTGAAATACTACTCATCTATTAAAATATGGAAATCATGAAATTTGCAGGCAAATGGAACTACAAAGGCTCATTCTGAGCATGGTAACCCAGACCCAGAAAGACACACATGGCATGTACTCAATTATAAGTGGATATTAGTCATATATTACAGGACCCAAAGAAGCTAAGTAGCAAGGAGGCCCAAGGATGACTCTCACTCAGATGCAGAAACAGAACAGACAGTGGAAGAGGAAGTAGAGATGGAACTGGATAGGAAAGTGTGTGGGGAGGGAAACAAGGAGGGAGATCAGATGTGGGCAGAGTGGGGAGGGAGGCTTGAGGGCCTGGAGAGAAAATGGAAACCAAAGGTGGGGGCATCACTGAGACACGCTTGAGACCTGCAACAGGGAAGATAAGGGGATGTCTCTAGCTGAGCCTCCTAGTAGTGAGGACATGGGAGATTGAGGAAGCCACCTTCTAGCCAGGCAGGACCTATATTGATGGGAGGGTAACACCAATCCACTTACATACAAAATCTTCCACCCTAAATTTACCCTGCAGAGATAAAGATAGTAGAGCCTGAGGGAATGACCAACCAATGCCTGGCCCAACCCAGGATCCACGCCATGGGAGAGAGCCCAACCCTTGACACTGTTA
The DNA here is from genome assembly GCA_907169655.1 of Acomys percivali. Lineage (NCBI taxonomy): Eukaryota > Metazoa > Chordata > Mammalia > Rodentia > Muridae > Acomys > Acomys percivali. The sequence goes on along the minus strand of OU015753.1, from coordinate 89,994,186 downwards.
ATGATACTCTGCTATGTTTACAGACAGGAACCCTACTTAACGGTTCTGAGAGGCTCCACCCAGCAGCTGATTGAATCAGATGTTGAGACTCACAGCCAGGCATTAGGCAGAGCTTAGGGAACCCTATGGAAGACTGAGAGGTAGGGATGGATAAAAGGGCCCATAGGGGACAAGAATGCTGCAAGACGGCCAACAGAGTCAATTAACATAGGCTCATGGGGGCTCACCAACCAAAGAGCCTGCATGGACTGGTCCTAGGCCCCCTACATATATGTAACCAATGGGCAGTGTGATCTTCATGTGGGTCTCCCAGTAGGTTGAGTCTATGACACAGACTCGGTTGCCTGCTTAGATCACTTCCCCCTAACAGGGCTGCCTGGCCTGGCCTCTCAGTGGATGAGGAGCTCAGTCCTGATGCAACTTGATGGGGGGCTTTTCTGAGGACAAGAGGGGGGGGGCTACAGGATATAAAGTTAAAAAAAAAAACCCAACCAAAAAGCTTTATGCAAGGGAAAAAAGAAAATTGCTTAAACACACACCTTTAAACCCAGCACTGTGGAGGCAGAGGCAGGTGAATGTCTGTGAGTAAGAGGCCAGCCTGGCCTACAAAGTAAGTCCAGAACAGCCAGGAGTACAAGAGAAACCCTGACTCATAAAACCAAAACCAAACCAAACAACAACAACAAACAAAACAAAACAAGAAAGAAAAGAAAAAAATAAATAGGCTGGTCAGATAGCTTGGCAGGTAAAGGCATTTGCTGCCAGGTCTGTCAACCTGAGTTCAATCCCTGGGTACCCACATGGCAGAACACAACTGGCTCTTGCAAGTTGTTGCTATCTACACACACACACACACACACACACACACACACACACACACACTGGGGGGGGGCGGCATACACGAGCATAGAGAAATCACTCAGCATCAACTATGTTTAATTTTGCTCATACAGTCAGGTTTTAAATAGAATAATCAAGGCCCTAACATTTACATGTAGTCAACTCCTTAATAAACAAAACCAAGCATTAGCAGATAGTTTCTCATTAGCCGATTTAAGACTTCAAACAGAATGGGAGGGAGGGAGGAATGGGAGGATACAAGGGATGGGATAACCATTGAGATGTAATAAGAATTAATAAAAAAAAGACTTCAGACAATTACTGAATGCAATTTCCTCCCTGATTAGCATAAATAAACAATACTGTCCAGACAAACAGTGGGGATTTCAATGGGTTGTAAAAAGGGGAACAGTGGCCTGTGCACCTTGGGTGACAGTGTATTAGATAAAATGAAAAGTGAGCACTATGTACAAAGCCTCGGTCTTATGGTGACTCTTGGAGTGGCATGTTCATAGTGTGACTTTGGGCAGTCTACCAGAGAACCCATGGTCAAAGCATCAGAGACCACAGTGTTAGGGAAACTGAGTCCATACAACCAGGGGTCTTTCAGCTTTCAGATAAAACCAGAGTAAAGTCGTGTCCTAAGAATAAAATTCATGGTATTATAAATAAGGTTTAAGTCTTAAGAAATAATAGAAACAAATCCTAATACATGTCAAGACATCTATAGACTGCCTCCAAAATTAAAACTGCACTCTTCAGAAAGGATAGTGTCATCTTGAGCCTACTAAGCTAGCTATCTACCAATCAATTAAATATTACACAGTAAAGAATTAAGTGACTAATAGTCAAGACATTATAAGTCTAAAGATGATTCAGATAACAGCTAACAGACAAAAACTTAACTACAATTAGCACTGAGATAAAATTATCAATTTGAAAGTCTTCAGATTTATTTTATATGTATAAGTGTTTTGCCTGCACATATGTATGTGCACAATAGCAAGAAAAGTCAGAAGGATCAGATCCCCTAGAAGTGGAATTACAGGTGGTGATATGCGTGCTGGGAGCCAAAGCAAGGTATTCTAGAAGAACTACCAGTGCGCTTAACCACAGAACCATCTTTCCAGTCCTTAATTTTATTTTTTTGAGACAGAGTCTCACTATGCTGCCCTGGCTGAACTGGAAGATCTGCCTACTTCTGCATCCTGAGTGCTGGGATTAAAATCATATTATCAAACACGCAGCTAAATACAAACTTACTGGCAGCTCACAACAATCTCTAACCCTATCTGTAACCAACACATGAAGGCAAAATACCAATGCACATAAAATTTTTAAAGTAAATCATAAAAAAGAAGAGTGTTTTTTAAAAAGTGGAGTGTGTGTTATAGGGCTGAAAAGATGGCTCAGCGGTTAAGAGCACTGGCTGCTCTTCCAAAGGACCTGGGTTCAATTCCTAGCACTCACATGACAGCTCAACACACGGAGGGCCTCCAACTCACAATGATAACCCTGAACTCCTCCTGAGTACAGGCACACACCATGCTGTCTTCTCCAATCACATCTTAAACGCCCAGTTTTACTCAGGATTTTTAGATTTACAAATCATTTGGACAAAATAAAAGCTAATTTAATAGATGGCTACTCAAAATAAGCTAGCACGTTTAACCTAACAGACAGCCTGCCCTTAAAAGGCTACAGTATATGTAACAAGTGCATTTCATAAGAGCAAAACCCATGTGTTTATCTAGGAGATCATAACCAAAGTACCTGAAAGTGGAGGCGGTTCATGAAACTAAAGAATGCGGACGGTATGCTGCAGAGGCTGCGAAAGCCTCAGATGTCATTGTGTAAGCAGTGTAAGTCAGAGAGAGAGTAAATACTCACGGCAGATAAGAGAAGAGAAACATACAATCAGTTAAGTGCAGAAGAGTAAACTTGGTTTTACATCAGCTGAGTTTTTAAGAGTCAAATAAAAGGTTTGGTATTGTTCTTTAGGGACCCCTCAGTTTAGTAAGCTGCTATACCAAGAGTGCAGAGTTGAAAAGGCAGCACAGAGCCAAGCAAGAGCTGGACATCTAACAGCTAGCCGCAGCAAACACAGCCTTTCAATACTCTGTAAAACTAACACATGTCATCAAGTTACGTCATCAACGTGTCATAGTCCTAATAGTATATGGCTAAGTGTTTCCTGGTCTACCCCATGTTTATGGTATTTTCTCTAATAAATGTGATGAAATTTCAAATTCTTCTCACTTTGATCACAAAAAATTTGTGTCAGTTCCCCAAATCCTGGTATGCTTAAAACCTGGTATATGGTTTTAAATATTTAACCCTGTAACCAACTTGCAACATAAACATGCATTTAGACCGTCTCTTCTGGGAATAGGACCAGCCCTCCACACCACGTGTCTGTGTCTACCACCTGCATACCACAATTAACTCATCTTTTCTTTCAGCTAACTCTTATTCTTCATTTGAAGCGTGTAAAACCCCCCAGTTTAGCACACGGCTCTCTCGGCACTAATACAGATTTGAAGCAGTAACTCCAAGTATGGCCCAGTATGATGGTAAGCTAAGGTACTGAGATGTGAAGTTAACATCTGGGAACATTTACAGCATTTGACAGTAATTATATATCTACTGAAATCAATCACATGCATTTTTCATAGTATGCATCATTTTATAAAAGCAGTATCACCTTTTTTTGGAGGCAAGGTCTCTTGTAGCCTTAGCCTAAGTTGGTGTCAAGAAGAAGTCAGGTGACTTCAATTCCTGATCCTGAAGCCTCTACCATCCAAGTGCCAGGATAACACATGTGCTGGATCAACTCTGACTTCCATCAGCAACACAAGTTTTTCCCTATTATGTGGGATACACTGGGCTCAATTCATATCTACAGCCATGTTACCCACACTGGAACCCCAGAGATTTGCCACTCCTGTGTGATCTTGGGTATGTAACAGTTTTCCTGTGCCTCATTCTCCTTGAGATGGGCATTGCAGCACTTATCTGAGAGGATCCACTGTTAGGAGTAGATGAATTAATAGATGAAAAGCTTTCCTTCAACTGTCAGTCCACAATGAATGTATACTTTACCAAAGAGTAACCTACAGGCATTTCTATTATAGACCTTGCATTTCCTTGACCTGGAATGGTTCCAGAATTATAAACGTTAATCCATTTTAAAATATTATATATTTTAATTACATTATGTGTACACATGTGGACTACGTGTACACGAATGCACATGCCCACCAAAGCCAGAGGCATTGGATCCATCCTGGAGCTGGTGTTACAAATGCCGGGACCCTAACTCAGGTAACTATGCAAGAACAGTTCAAGCCTTTAACCACCAAGCCATCTTTCAATCCCTTCTTTTACATTTTTTTAAGGGGTGGGGGAGACTAAAAACTAACTGTAGGGTTTCATGGCTTTCCATTCTGCAAGTATGTGAGGTATACTGTATAACTGGAGATTGTACTGGGTATGTTATGATTTTGAAAAGAGGAAAAAATATTATACATTCTGTTCACCCCTCCTCTCTGCATCATGTCTACTTAACAATTGTGGGTAGCCAGCCAGTAGAGAAAATCACTCTACCCCTCCCAGAGCAGAGACCCAACATTGAAGTCACTCTACTGTGACACTCCTACCCCCTTTTCTATTCTGAAGCTTTAATACTTTTGCCCTCATTGTCTTTTTGTTTGCTTGTTTGCTGCTGTTTTTGCCTTGATAAATTAATGAATGGCTAGAGCATGGTATGGAGCTGAAGGACTTATTAATTGGGAATATAATGAGTACTGAAGTCAAGCATCAAGTTAAAGACCAAAAGAGGTAGAGAAAGAAAGAAACGTGTAAGTCGGACACATCTGCTCGCCCATCATGCTGCAGCTGTGTGCCATGCTGTAACTAACAGCTTCGTTGCCCAGGCTCTGGCTTCACTACTACAGTTTTCCTCTGATAACATCAAATGCAATTCCAGACCTACCAATTTCTGATGGACTAGGAGGAAATATTACAAAGTGGGGTGTGTGTAGAAGGAGTCTATAGCCTGAATCTAGTTGTAATCCCTATTTGACAATTCCTTTACATTTTAATTAATGGAGTAAAAGTTTTTTAGAATAGGGATTTAAGTGACTAAAATTCCCTATAGCCATCAATTTCTTTAATAGCAAAATAAAGAGGGGTTTTAGCAGGAACGCAACAAAGTGATCAAAGCTGACAACTGTAATTAGTCATCAGTAGTTTCAGGTGCAATGAACTTAGAAAAGACAGCAGACGAGTAAATGGGGCACATCCAATTAGATTTCTAGACTCTGGGGTGGTCTGGCTAGTCTTTTCAACTTTACTATTAAGAAAAATAAATTCAAACTACAGAAGCTGAATTATTAGCATTCCTATTTCAGTAGCTTGTCACAGGAGGAGTGACCTAACCTTCCCGCAGCATGCTCCCTTCAGTACAGTCCTTGACTCAACAGCTTCAGCCTACCCTCAGTTCTCACATGAGCCCTTCCCAGCTCAGGCATGCACACACCAAGTGCAGATACAGGAAGAAAGTTCAGGCTGGTGACTTGGTTGGGAATAACAACCCACATGATCGCCACACTCAGATGACTCTAATGCCGACACTCCCCTTCCTGAAGAAACCGAATGAATGAGCAAGTTCGATGCCACAGTAGTAGTGACTAAAGGACGCGGCATGACTGGTAACCTAGCTCCAGTCCCCCTGCACGCCTCCTCACCTCACTATTTCAAATGCCCTATTAAAAAGGAAACACTATTACAGCAATGGAGCTGCACACTTACCTTACAAACTCAACACTGCAACAGGGTGAAGGCTCTATATCAAATAATGAGGTCAAATCAGAGAAACAGCACTTTATGATTTTGAAAATGAGAACTTCAACCTCACATCTTATGAAAACTATGAGTTCTCTTTTGTTGTTTCTTGTTTGAGACAGGATCTCCCGCTGCGATGCTCCTGCCTCAGCCTCTGGAGTGCTGGAACTGCACGAATGAGTCACAATAATGAACCTCCTAAAATTCTTACCTGATCAGTATTAAATAGTTACTATCAGGCAATGTGCTATCTCTGTGTGCATTATCCATATATAGTCAAATGTCACCAGGCTGAAGAGATGGCTCAGCAATTAAGTGCACATGCTACCTTCCAAAGCACAAGGTTGGTACCCAGCAACCATGTGAAATGGTTCACAACAACCTGTAATTACAGCTTCAGGGGAGCCAGTGCCCTCTTCTGGTCTCTGCAGTCACCTGCACGCAGGTCCACATACCCATACTGAAACTGACACACAGGCACATTTATTTAAATGTATTAATTTTTTTTTATTAAAGCCGGGCGTGATGGTGCATGCCTTTAATCCCAGCACTTGGGAGGCAGAGGCAGCTGGATCACTGTGAGTTCAAGGCCAGCCTTGTCCAACGCGAGGCTACATAGAAAAATCCTGTCTTGAAAGGCCCCCTAAAAAGCATCTATTAAAATCTAGTACAAAGCAATCAGAATACACTAATATAAAAAGAGCAGAAAGAGATATGAGAATGCAGATGGACAAAGGGTAACTGGATCGATGTAGATCAAGCTGACAGCACCTTTAGGGATAAAATAAAGAAAATCAAAGAAGTTAGATTCCTCAATTCCCTCTGCTACCTCAAGCTACCAGAACTGCTGTCCCAAGTTCAAAGTAAAATAACAATTTTAGAGGAAATGGGCAAAGAAAAGGGTGCGATCTCTACCCTACCTACCTACCTATCTACACACACACATAAAACAATTACAAAAGCTATAAAAAAATGAACATTCAGCCCGGTGGTGGTGGTGGTGGCGGCTGCGTACACATTTAATCCCAGCACTCTGGAAGCAGAGGCAGAAGGATCATTGAGTTCCAGGCCAGCCTGGTCTACAGAACAATTTCTAGGGTAGCCAGGACTACATGGAGAAATCCTGTCTGGAAAACAAAAACAGAAACAAAGAACAAAAGGAAGGAAGGAAGAAAAGAAAAAGAACATTCAAAAGACAAAAAGGAGCAAAAATAAAAGTTAACACCTGCAATAAAATTAAGATCTAAGGGGGCTGGAGAGATGACTCTGAGGTTAAGAGCACTGGCTATTCTTCCAAAGGTCCTGAGTTCAATTCCCAACAACCACATGGTAACTCACAACCACCTATAGTGACATCTGGTGCCCTCCTTGGGCATGCAGGCAGAACATTGTATAAATAATGAATCTTTTTAAAAAGATCTAAAAGACTAGGTAGAAAATACATGAAAATTCCCCCCACCCCAAAAACAGCCCATGAGCTTTTCTGCCTCCTCTACCGCCATGGAGCCCATAAAAAACTTTATGGAGAAGGGTGGGGGAAAAAAGGGGGGGGGTTGAAATTCACCCTTGACTGCACCCATCCTATAGAGGATGGAACCATGGATGCTGCCAATTTTGAGCAGTTCCTCCAGAAGACAATCAAAGTGAATGAGAAGAAAGCTGGGAATCTTGGAGGGAATGTGACCATCAAGTGGAGCAAGAGCAAAATCACTGACACTTCTGAGGTGTCTTTCTCCAAAAGGTATTTGAAATATCTCACCAAAAATTATTTGAAGAATAATCGTCAAGACTGGCTGTGTATTGTCATCAACAGCCAAGAGTTATAACTTGTGTTACTTCCAGATAAACCAGGACGAAGAGGAGGAGGAGGATTAAGACACATTGGTCTGGAATGTTTTGTGTTAATTCATAATAAAATTTAGGAACACACACACACACACACACACACACACACACACACACACACACACACACACACACCCCGCTAGTCTAAGAAATCCAAACTCTGAACAAAATAGGGGGGGAGGAATGAATGAATACTAATAGACTTGTCAGAAGTGACAGTTTAAGCTGTCATATTTTTAAAATCCCAGCCTTCCTGCTTGGAGGCAGCCCATGTGTCTTCTGCTGTCCTGAGCCTCTCAGCTCATCAGACTCCAGCCACCTCCACCACACTACCAGGTCCAAGCAAAAGCCTGTGGCTGAAATACACTGGTGAAGTCAGTCTGCTCTGCCCCTGGGTCTGTATCCAAACTGCAGAAAAATAAGTAAATAAAAACAACAGAAGACTGATGGTGTCAAAGCAAGAAAGTTATGAGCACAACTAACCAAGATAAAGGGGGCAGTTTGATTTGGCATGGATCATCAAAGCCCTCAAAAGAATTGTCAAAAGAAAAACACCACATGGGAGAGTAACTCTTATTAACAAAATTATTCCAGAGAACTTTCTGGAACCACTATAAAGTCTGCAGCTGCAATGCTGTTGGCTACCACCGTCGTTGAGACCAACAGTGATACAGTGGAATAGTCAACTAGATAAGAATTACAAGGGAAATTATTTCAATAAAGGAGTATTGGACAACCATAAATAAAGGGAATTGTAAAAAAAAAAAATTAAGTTCAAGAGGGGTGGTTGGAGAGATGGCTCAGAGGTTAAGAGCACTGACTGCTCTTTCAGAGGTCATGAGTTCAATTCCCAGCAACTACATGGTGGCTCACAACCATCTATAATGAGATCTGATGCCCTCTTCTGGCCTGCAGGTGTACATGCAGGCAGAGCACTGTATACACAATAATAAATAAATAAATAAATAAATAAATAAATAAATAAATAAATAAATATTCAAGAGGCACCAGCACAATGGATGAAAACACGTGCTAATAGGGGCATGAAGAAAACAAGTAACTGAATGAAGATTTTCAAACTGCTACAACAGAAGCTGAGCACAGAATGGCTTCAAGTTTCTCAAGAAGTAGTACCAAACTACAGGCATAATCTTGCTTGGTTACCAAGGTCTCAAAAAACCACTTAGTTCCCACGTACACTTACTTATTCACATATTCTCTGACATTTCACCCTCACTACTCTCTCTTGTCTCTCACTGTCATTGAGCAAGCTGCTCTTCAAGTCTCCCTTCTATTTTTTCTCTTATGTTTTGTGAGCCGCGGAGTTTAATTAGAATTGTTTGCAGGATCATGGGGGGCAGGGTTATCTGCGGGAGTACAGAGAATCTCAGTGGCTATACCACTGAGGAAAATGACTCCTACTTCTCCCAGCTCATGTACCTTTTCTTTAAAAAACAACAACAACAACAAACAAACAAACAAAACCAATGGAGATGCTGATCTAACAAAGTGAGACAGACAAGAAACCAAACAGGAATTGGGGCACAGCAAAAGATTGGTGCAACTCACACAAGTCAGAAGGAAGAGAACCAGGAACAGTGCACCAGGAAACAGAAAGCAGCATGTGATTTAGGTGAACATGACAAGCAATGTGATAAAATGGCAGCATGCCTATTATACCATAACCTTATCTAACACACACAAACAAAATACCAACTCAATGACAGAGCATTTGCCTGGCATCTGTAAGGCCCTGGGTTCAGGCAACAGTGTGTGAAATATAAAAATAAAACTCAAACATACCAACTGTTGTGGCCTCCCTGGCCCCGATCTTAATTTATACATTACTCATTTTGACCACATCAATGAAGTTTTTCTTTCTGTCCACCTGGCCTGTACATTTGACTAAAACAACCCAGGGTTAATGTAATCTCACAACAAGGTAAGAGTGGCCCACTCCTACAGACTACTGAAGACTGTCTGGCCCATAAGACAAACCAGTCACATAATAGTAGAGTCCTAGCTTCCCAGGACATGCTCTCATTTTTACTCACTGGTTTCTCAGGAGAACCTATGCTACAAATTCCAGAAGTTGAAGTCAAACTACAATCCCAAAATTATACTCAAATTCTTTTTTTATTCACAACTTTTCTCTCTTTTTAAAAAAGATTTATTATTATGAAAACAGTGTTCTGCCTGAGTGTACACCTTCAGGCCAGAAGAGGGCATCAGATCACATTATAGATGGTTGTGAGCCACCATGTAGTTGCTGGGAATTGAACTCAGGACCTCCAGAAGAGTAGCCAGTGCTCTTAACCACTGAGCCATCTTTCCAGTCCCACACTATACTTTCTAAACAAGGGAGAGCTAAATAATTGTGGGTCACAACCTACTATCAGATAGTTCATTTGACCAGTGCCATTTTTAACTTCAATTTTATGTTAAAACATCCACTTAACATAAAACCTCTTATATAGGAAAAGCTGCTCATCATAGCAATGTTTAATAGTTAGAAATAGCCTAAGTGCTGATCAATACAGAAATAACAGGCCAGAAGAGTGCACATGACTAGCTAAAATCTATTAAGAGTACTATACCGATTTGCAAGCATGCAACCCTCTACATGAAAGAATGGACTAACTCCAGCTCAGTTTGATATTCCACTTTACATGCCTGTACAAAATCTGGATTTCTTTGCTGCTCATTTAGTTAAAAAAATAAGAAAAAAAAATCAGAGAACAATACCAATTTCATATAACACTAAATCATACCTTAAATTTTTTTTTTTTTTTTTTTTTTTTTGGTTTTTCGAGACAGGGTCTCTCTGTGTAGCCTTGGCTGTCCTGGACCCACTTTGTAGACCAGGCTGGCCTCGAACTCACAGCGATCCACCTGCCTCTGCCTCCCAAGTGCTGGGATTATAGGCGTGCGCCACCACTGCCCAGCTTACCTTAAAAATTTTAAAACAGACATAAGTGGTTTTTTAGGACAATTTTAAATAGTTTACTCAGCCAAAGTAGACACTCCCAATTCTACTTTCAAAATTAAACCGAATACAAAACACACATGATGATGGAGAGAGCCAACTCCCACCCCTTGTCCTCTGACCTCTACATGAGCTCCTTAGCGCGTGTCCCCTCAAAGTAATAAAATAACTATTATTAGAAAAACAAGCAAATAAATGTTTAGATTCAACAAGGTGCCTGGGGGTAGGCAAGTGTTATTTTGCACAATAAGAAAAGAAAGGCCATGAAAGGAGGCACACACCTTTATTCTTAGCACTCAAGGGACAAAGGCAAGTGGATCTCTGAGTTCTGTGTCAGTCAGAGATACAGTGAAACCTTGTCTCAATAAAAGAAACAAGGCTTGGCACTGGTGGCACAGGTCTTTAATCCCAGCACTTGGGAGGCAGAGCGGGTAGATATCTGAGTTCCAGGCCAACCTCGTCTACAGAGTTGAGCTCCAGGGCAGGGAGGGCTACACAGAAACCTTGTTTCGAACAGAACAAAACAAAACAAAACAGAAACAAAAAGTGGGTGAGGATGCTTTCTGGAAAGATGTCTTAGTGGTTAAGAGCACTTGTTGCTTTTGTAGAAGTCGGGGATTCAATCCCAGCGCCCACATCATGATCACAACCATCTGTAACTCCACCTCCAGAGAGACCAACACCCTCTGACTTCCACAGGCACCCACATACACATGGCACACATTCACCCCACAGACGCAAGTAATAAAATAAAAACCAAAGTAATAATGCTATTAGAGTCAGCACTTAGCCTCTAACAGTCTATGTATTTAGTATGTTTCACATGAACTCCATCTTATACATCAATATAACTGACTTTTCCCCCTGTACTTCTAGGCATTTTACAGCAATCTTCTACATCAATAACTTTTTTTTCTGTACCTGTGTGCATTTTATATAAATGCATTTAAAAATACTGAGATGAGCTGGTTGTAGTGGTGCACACTTGTAATCCCAGCACTCAGTTGGCAGAGGCAGGTGGATCTCTGCGAGTTCCAGGCCAACCTCGCCTACAGAAAAAACAAAAAACAAAAAACACTTAACAACTGAAATGGATTCTATCTATAGCAATGTGAAGAGAAAAATATCTAGAGAACATGACCATACACTTCATCAGAATGCTAAAGGAATTTATTTGGATTCTGAACCATGAGCATGGATTAGTAATTAAAAAAAAAAAAAAAAAAAACAGCAGTTAAGAGTACTGGCAATTCCCGACACTCACATGGCAGCTCACAACTATCTGTAACTCCAGTTCAAGAGGATTTAACACCCTCTCACAAGCATACATGCAGGCAAAATACCAATGCAAATTAAAATAAATTATTTTTTTAAAATTACAAAAGCTAAATACCTTTAGAGTTTAAAAGACAAAATGATAAAAAAAATACACTATACAAGTTCAAAAGAAAAATATATACATGATATGTATCAGTCTATATCTAACATATGCATTATATGTATAATCTTACTCTGAAAAGCACATAGTATAGTGTTTCAGAGCAATAATTTTACATTAAATTATTCATGTTTAATGATGACCTAAGCATCAACTTTATCCTTAATGTACAAGTTTTACTCCAGCTATGGTTGGTCTCTGGGAGACTGAAGCTTTGTGGTTCCTTGGCCAGGGCAGCCCTTCAGGAGCTACTTAGTAAAGGACTTTTCAATCTGGTTTCAAAGCAAAGAGCCCAAGTAATTTATACCAAAAATACGGAGGGTGGAGATGCCCCAGCTACTGGTGAAGATGCCCGAGCAGGTGCAATTGGTTGTACATTTGGGAAAATAAAACATTGTTAATTCAATAAAACTTGACATCTGGCTTTGGGGTGTGAGTCCTAATTCAATTAAAACCTATATAACCTTGTTAAGATAGAATAAAATTTACAAAGATATAAATTTCTTACCTATAAAATTCTTAATTCATCTAAAATACAAGAAAAATATGTATTTTCACCTTTCTATTAAGAAAGAAATCAGATACTTTTGCCTTCTGTGATACTTGAAGTAAGAAGACACTGTGGTGGCATGCTATGTTCCACCAAGCTTCATGTGGCAATACTAATACATAGATGAGGCATTAAAATCAGCCACTGTAGAAGCAAAGACGACTCTTACAGCTAATTTCTGCATCGTATTTTGCAGTAACAAGCTTAAATACATGTTAATTCGTTTACAGCAAGTAAATCTCAGTTTGTGGATTTCTTTTTTAATTCACTGACACTGTTTCCACTAGCAAAATATCCTAAGACACAAACATGAAGCCAGGAGAAGGGAAGCTGTCATTTGCTGTCTTCCAAAATCTACATACAAAGTTGTAGACCAAGTGCCAACCATGGCTTTTATTCCATGAGCTCTTCATATTTGTGGGTTTGTTATGTTTGTTATCAACAAATCTGACAAATTTCCAGCAAGAGATATTCAAAGTAAAAACCATTCTGAAAATGTGCATGGTTTTTGTCATTACTCCCTGAATAACACAGAGCAGATCTTTCTGTGGCATTTATATTGTATGCGATAGTATTCCAAATACACAGCAGGATGTACAGGTTACATGCAGTTATGACATTGTCTATGAGGTCTAAGCTGTCTGCAGGTACTTTCTTAAAATTTTATGCTTTGATCCAACATAATCATGTAAGCGTTGCCTACACAACTTTCAGTTCAGAGCTGCAGCAAAGCCCCTGAGCCGTTTGTCAACATCAAGCTCCCTTTCTGAAGTCACCCTGCATGCAGCAGATGGCAGTGTGATATTTAAGAGCACACACTCTGGGATGGGGCTCCTTAGAGTCAGTCATTCTGATCTGTGAAGTAAGAGCACCTCCACTATCTAGTAGAACTATATTAAATGAATGCATATAGTAGTACCTGCTGTGATACCTGACACACCTAAGTTAGCAATTAATAAAGACCTGCCTACATTAAAAATAGCCATTGTAAAAAGCAAACCATTGTTAAGCCAGGCATGGTGGCGCACGCCTTTAATCCCAGCACTCGGGAGGCAGAGGCAGGCGGATTGCTGCGAGTTCAAGGCCAGCCTGGTTTACAAAGCAAGTCCAGGACAGTCAAGGCTACACAGAGAAACCCTGTCTACAAAAACTAAAACCAAACCCAAAACAAAACAACAACAAAAAAAAATCAGGATCACTTTAGGATATTTGATTCCTATTTTTCAGGACTGAGAATGTCAGTGTTCTCCCACCACAAAGAAATGTGAGTGAGACTGTATAAGCCACACTCATTTCCCCCTCGGCCATCTCCCTGAGAATGCTGGCCCAACTCATAATGTAACACAAGACAGTCTCCAATGTGGCAGCAATAAAAAGGAGAAACAATCAGTAACAGAACAGCAGCTACTGCACACGTCCCCTAGTCCAGGGCTGCTGGGACTTCTGCTGAACTCAACCTTCCTAAAGCTTCGACTCTTTGACACAGTGACTCATATTGTGGTGACTCTCAACAATAAAATTATTTTGTTGCTACTTCATAACTGTGATTTTCCTAGTTATTAATCATAATGTAAATATCTGTGCTTTCCTATAGTTTTAGACTACCCCTGTGGAAAGGGTTGTTCGAACCCCAAGTTGAGAACCACTGTTCTAGAAAATGTCTCATGATAATGTTATTGTTCAAACCCCAAGTTGAGAACTGCTGTTCAGAAATTAAAAGTATTTCATGAAAGTGTTATTTGATCAGGACTTTCTGTTCCATCTGGATTAAGCCGACCTTGCTCATTTTATATGACTTCATGTAAGTATGATGTGTAAACTGTACATCTACACTGAATTTCTCTAAGTCAAATTATACAGATTTATAGTATAAAGTAAAGTGAAATTTGGAATAAACACCTGAACAAAGTTTGGTTTAGTAATAACCAAAAAAGTGGGTTCCTCACTAAAGAAAAAGTATTTGTCAAGTCTGCTTACCAATCAACAGCTTTTCATTGATAAATGCCTTACCTTTTATAACATTTAGTTCTTTTCCTGTTTAAAAGCTTTATTTTATTTTTTATGCATTTGCCAGCATGCACCACATGCATTCCTGGTACGATGGATCCTCAGGAACTGGAATTACAGACAGGTGTGAGCTGCCATGTGTGTGCTGTGAATTGAAGCCAGGTCCGCTAGAAGAGCAGCCAGTGTTCTTAACTTCTGAGCCATCTCTTCAGCCCTTCTTGTAAAACTTTTTAAGAGTATATTTACTTATTTTTCTATGTGTGTGTGATTGCCTTGGTGTGGACCTGGAGGTCAGACAACTGTGTGAGAGGTCCTCTGCACCAAGAGGGTCCTAGGCGTCAACTCAGGTCCCCAAGCTTGGCAGCACCTTTACCCCTAAGCCTCTCACAGAACCTTTTTCCTTGAACTTTACTTTGCTTTGAGACAAGGTCTTGACATGCAGGGCAGGCTGTGCTCAAAAATCCCAATTCTCTTGCCTCTGAGTGCTCAGATTACAGGCATGCATCACCACAGCTGCCTTCTCTATGTTTCAAAGTCTTATTTTAAAAGCAGGTTTCTAAGCATAAAGAAGGGAAATATCTGGATAACTGTGGTGGTGTACACCTGTAAATCCCAACACTGGGAAGGCAGGAAAATTCAATACTCCCCTCCCCAAGTTTTAGGTCCACTAGCCTAATCTACACAAGTTCCAAGCCAGCCATGGCTATACAAAAATCGAAAATAAAACTTATGAAAAATTATAAAAACTAATGAAAGTATTCTCTAATAACAAGAAAAATAGAGAAAAAAGCAAACTATCTAAAAAGAACCATGAGTCACTAAGAATACGGTTGAGGTCACTGTCTTGCCATCTTCAGTGAGTTTAATTTTGACCTTGACACAACTCCAAGCTTAAAAGGAGAGAGGAGCTTCTGCCCACAGGTTCTGTGAAGCAACACACTTCCCTTACTGCTCCCTTTTGACTGTCTCCATTTCTACCTGTGAGCCATTACTTACATAACTAAACTCAAAGTGACTGATTTGATGGGAATTCCATAGATTAAAAGGTTGGATAAGCTGCAATCTTTTTTGTTTTGTTTTCTTTTTTGTTTTTCGAGACAGGGTCTCTCTGTGTAGCCTTGGCTGTCCTGGACTCACTTTGTAGACCAAGCTAACCTCGAACTCACAGCGATCCATCTGCCTCTCTGTCTCCCGAGTGCTGGGATTAAAGGCGTGTGCCACCACGCCCAGCAAGCTGCAATCTTTTAACATAGTTCCTCATGCTGTGGTGGCCCCAGCCATAAAATTATTTTCGTTGATACTTCGTGACTGTAATTTTGCTGCTGCTGTGAATCATAATCTAAGTATCTGTATTTTCTGAAGGTCTTAGGCAGTCTCTGTTAAAGGGATATTCCACCCCAATATAAGGTCATGACCACTAGTCTCAGTGCTTACAATTAGGCACACTACAAAAAACAGAAACAAAGCACAAGCTAAGTGAAAATAGCAATGATCAGCCGGACAGTGGTGGCACATGCCTTTAATCCCAGCACTCAGGAGGCAGAGGCAGGTGGATTACTGTGAGTTTGAGGCCAGCCTGTTCTACAAAGGGAGTCCAGGACAGCCAAGGCTACATAGAGAGACCCTGTCTTGGGAAAAAAAAAAGAAAATAGCAATGATCAAGTAAGATTTTACAAGCTTCAACACAGTACCGCAACTGCAATCCAATAGTAAAATAAATCAGCTGCTTTTAAAAAAGTATTTAAAACTGAAAAAGTACTAGTGTAGTTCAGTAGTAAAATGAACTTACTATGCACCAGACCCCAGAGAAAACCAAACACAAAAAAAAAAACCAAAAAAAACAGAAAACTTTTTTTGAGACAGGGTTTCTCTGTGTAGCCCTGGCTGGCCTTGAACTCAAGTCAGAGATCTGTCTGCCTCTGCCCTGGAATGCTGGGATTAAAGGTATAGTGTGCAGTCACTACCCAGGAAGAAAAGTCAATCTTAAAAATACTAAAAAGAATGCCATATGACTAGTCTATAGACAAGGGTGTACTAACAGTTTAAAAAGAAGATGAGCACCTCAATACCATTTTGCTGTCTCCAACTAGTTTCAACCCTCACACGTTAGGTTTCTCTTGTCCTTAAATTTAGACACACTACCCACATCAACAGGGAGTTAGGATCCACGAGAGCTAGCTTTGTATCCTAAATATCACTTGGTACCCCAGCCTAAACATATCAGCAACTCTAAGTACTGACTCAGAACAAAATCCAGTGACTCCAAATTGTGGCTTTAACACAACCCAAGACTTAAATGTAACTGAAATGTCATACAACAAATTGCTGTTTTATTGCTTAGGTCTCTTTAGTTTTGCTCCTATTATTATCTGTAATATTTTCTCTAGTCCTGACAGAGAAAGATATAAGATTCAGTCAGAAGTAGACATCAGAACTTGTCAAAAGGGTTTAAGTTAAATTTAAATGTTTCTTCTTATTCTTACACTGATATTCTATTTTGGTTTTTTTTTTTTTTTTTTTTTTTTTGGTTTTTCGAGACAGGGTCTCTCTGTGTTAGCCTTGGCTGTCCTGGACTCACTTTGTAGACTAGGCTGGCCTCGAACCCACAGCGATCCGCCCACCTCTGCCTCCGGAGTGCTGGGATTAAAGGCGTGCGCCACCACGCCCGGCTACACTGATATTCTAAAGTCACTTGTTTTGCAACAACGAAATTGTCAAAAAAATTAATGCCAATAAAGAACAAGCAGATCACACACACACACACACACACACACACAGTCGCCTTTAATTCCACCAAGATAAGAACATTTTGCAAACTAATCAAAACTCTGTCTATGGGTGAGTTTTTAAAATATAAAATTATCTGGCAAAGGCGGTCTACAGATGTTTCTATGTCAAAGTTGTCTAGTAGATGAGCAATCTACACCTTTATGTACCTGAGGTATGACACTCCTTTAAGAAAATAGAAAAAAACCTGGAATGGCAAACCAAAACCAGGACAAAAACGAAAAAACGAAAAGAGACCACCCTCTGCCTACCGGGTAACTACCAACCTGCTTCTCTGTGAGCATCTTGCTTCAATTAATTTCCAAAAACCCCTTAGTTAGGAGGAAGGCAGTGTAGTGTGGGAGGAGGAGGAGGAAAAAAATCAAATGGAAAAAGCACAGTTGAGAGGACCTAAGAGATGGTTCAGAAAAAGCGTTTGGATTGCTGTCCTCTGATATCCACACACCAACCACGGCTCACGCCGCTGCCTCCACGCTCGTCTTAAAATGTAAGACACTCTTGGAAGTTTCTACTTCCAATATTAGTGTTCGCTGGCTATCTTCCAGACGATCAGGTGGCGTCAGAGCAAGAGAATCTACAGAGTCGTCGGAGGCGTGCGCGCTACGCCCAAGAGGATGAATGAATGGGAGGCCGGCGCGCGTGAACCGCGGGGCTTCGGCCAGCCGACCCGCCGCGGCGATCAGTAGGCCTCGCTCCTCCCCCTTCCCTCCTCCATGACAGCCCAGTCCCGGCGTGGAGGGGCCGGGACAATGTGATCACCTTCTCCGCAGTCCCCCTCCCCCGGGCCGGGAGGTGCTCGGCACGACCCCAGGGCGCCCTCCCCACTCACGCCCGCAGCTCCCCGGCTCCCCGCGGGATGCACCCGCGCGCGCCCACCGGCTCCGCCAGCCCACCCTCCTCCACAAGCCCGTGCGCGGTCCCGCACGAGGACCCCGGCGGCTGGGCGCCGGAGGACGGGCGGACGGGCGACGGCTGGCCGCGGCGGTCCCAGGCTCCCTGCGGCTCTTTCGGGCCGGCTCGCCGCCCACCCGGCCCGCGACCCCCACCCGCGCCGGGCCCCCAGGCCGATCCCGCGCCCGCCGCCCGAGCCGCCCTCCGCCCGCCGCACCTCGGGGCCGCGCGGCGCCCCTCCCCCACCGCCCCGGTGCCCGGGCCCCCACACGGCGTGTGCGCTCCACGCTGCCGCCGCCAGCCTCCCGGCGCCGAGGCTGCCCGCCCGCGGAAGGTCAGGCCCGGGGACAGGGGCCGGGCGCGGCCGCAGGCGGCGTGCGCGCCGGGAGCGCCGTCCCGCGGGGAGTCCCTGAGCCGAGGGAGCCAGAGCGCGGGGACCTCGGGGGGTGGGGGCCGAAGGCAATACTCACCGGTTCCACAGTCGCCATCTTAGATCGATCTGATCGCACAACCGCTCCTGAGGAGGGGGGGGGGCGAGAGGAAAAAAATGAGATTCAAACCGGATTGGCCGGCTCCTGCCCACGTGACGGACGTGTCCGTTTGGCCCTGGCGGCGCCTGCGCAAGACTGCAGCTGCGTGGGGAACGAGAGGCTTCTGGGAAGTGGAGTCTCTCTCCTTTTTTTTTTTTTTCCCCTTAAGACGAAGTATTTTTTTTCTCTTTTAAAAAAAAAAAAAAGACTGATCACGTGGTCGCTGAAGAGGTTGTGCGGCTCCCGGCGCCGCGGGCGCTCTCTGCAGAGTAGGTTTCAGGCCTCTGCGCTGCAGCGGACAGAGCTGCGGTCGCACTCACTGCGGGGCATTCCTGCTGTGCCCTTTGTCGCCCAGTCCTCCCATCTTTCCTAGAAGGTTGGGAACTGCAGGCTCAGCACACGCAAGAAGGTTTCATCTGCTTAGCGGAGGTCCTAGGACAAGTTGCTTGTGGTTTTTTATTTAGTTTTCTTTTCGCCTCCCACCATTTTCTCTTGGTTTCAGAAAGAGGCGGCGATGGAGAGTCTGCGTTTCCCCCCGTCCCCGGTCCACTAACGCGGGTGGTCACTCGCTGCCATGGCTGCCCAAGCGTGTGGGCGGGGTTGCCCACGGTACCCACTCGCACGCTTAGGGAGGGGAAGTGCACGCGTCGGCTTTTCCTGTTCCCAGTCCTGAGATGAAGGCGTCAGGGCTGAATCTTGCTGGACGTAAAAAGTTTGGAAGTTTTGTCCAATCGGTTCCAGTATTCTGCTTGAACGTGAACGGAAATAGCCTACGTCCAGGTGCCAGCCAGGGAAGCCACTCCGGCCTCCGCTGACTCAGCCCTGGACTGAAGGTCAGGGAGTCGTTAAGCCGGGTCAACTATGACTCTTGACGTTGACTCATGCTCCTTAGGCGAGTGACTTAATCGCTCAGTGCCTCAGCTTTTTCATTTATGAACCAAAGATGATAATACACTTACCTCACAAGGGTGTGCTGTGGTAAGGGCTGTAACCAGCTTTGAAAACGCTTCGGAATCTAAATGATTAGAAGCAGGCGCGTGCTTTCAGGACGGACCAGCTGCCTCCGCCTCCGCCTCTGCTGCTGTTTTAACCATTTCTTTTTGACACACGGTTTCTCAAAGCATAGGATGGCCTTGAACTAGAGGTGTAAGGGAGGATGGTCTTGAATTCTGGATCCTCCTACCTCCACCCCTCAGCCCAAGTACTGGGTTTACTGGTGAGTCTGAGGGAAGAGGGAAGGATGGAACTCCAATGCTGGGCAAGCCCTCTACCAACTGAGCCATTACCCCAACCTTTAATTAACACTGTTAAAAATTTTTCTTTTGTTTACTTTGTTACGTCGCCATGTACACCAATGCAGTTTTAAAGTTTCAAGACTTTTTCTTTCTTTACCAATGCTGTTGCTCTCAACAGAAGCCTTACTTTCAGGAAATTATGTCCATAACAACCACTAACAACCAGAAATTTGTTCCCATACTGGCGTGCTTCAGGAACTTTCTTCTAAGTTACTGGACCTTCCTTTCTCAAGACAGTGTTGAGCAAAGGTTCTAATAAGCAAGGCAGGATCGCGTTGCTGCGTTGCCAGAAAAGCCGTAGGAACAGGCTGTCTCTGCGCCTGCCTTTATGGTGCTGCTGTTGTCCAGAGCTGTGTCATCATGATTATTGAGTTCATAATGGATGTCTGGGTTGACTAACACATAATTGAAGCTGTTACAAGTACTCAAAGCCGATACCTGTTCATATTTTTGTTTACCAGCCTGGCAGCGGTGATTTAAATGAAAGGTTTTTTTTTTTAGTCAGCATCAGTAGATTCTACAGTTGATACAGTTCTGCAAACTAAACAAATAGATGAATGTCTGTGGACAGATCTGTTACACTAACCAAAGTAATTACAGTCTATCCCTTTATTTTCTGTAAAGTGACACCTGGTTAATTTCTGTGAGAAGACAGCATAGGGTGCTCAGTTGATAGACTGCTCATCTAGCAGGCTGGAAGTCCAGATGTAGATCCCACAACACCACATAAACTCAGCATACTGGAGGATAAGGAGTTCAAGTTCAGCTACATGACAAGCTCCAGGCCAACCAAGGCACCATGAGAATCTCTCCAAAGAAAGACAGCATAAATATCCTGTCTTATTAAGCTGCAAGGTTACAGAAAAAAAAATCAATATGTTGACAAGAAAATATCCAGATGGGCCTGAAAGCCACTAATATAAAAAATATTTGTTTTAAGTAGTCTTCATTTCTATTGGTTTTTTTTTCCTTCAACCTTCCTCCTCTACTGTCAATGACTCATATTTTGGGCTAGAGATGTAGCTCAGAGGTAGAATGTTCACTTAGTTTGTTTAAGGCTCTGGATGCAATTCCCAGTACCCCCCCCCCAAAGACTTGTGCTTTTATAGTACTTACGTATGCTTCATTCTTTATAGTTGATTCAATCTCCATATTTGTATATGATTACTGTACATCTTTAATATTTCAGCTGTGTTTGCCTGGTATCATCTTGTCAAATATATAGTGGCTAGGTTTTATGCATTACTTCTGCCTGTATGCAATCAATTTTGTTTTGCTTATTTATTCATTTATTTGTGGCGCCAAAGTCTTGCAATGTTGTCCAAGATGGGCTTGAACTCATTCATCCAAAGTACCCTCCCACCCAGCCCTCCAAAGAAGCTGGAACTAAAGGTATAGGGAGCTGCGCCCACCTTGCTACCATATCTGTGCTTGTGCTCAAGAGAACAAAAGCTCTTTTTTTTTTTTTTTTTTGGTTTTTCGAGACAGGGTTTCTCTGTGTAGCCTTGGCTGTCCTGGACCCGCTTTGTAGACCATGCTGGCCTCTAACTCACAGCGATCCACCTGCCTCTGCCTCCCTAGTGCTGGGATTATAGGCATGCACCACCACGCCCGGCCCTCAAAAGCTCATTTTAAGTCAGGCTTATGAATGAGAGATGATTCTGTAATGCTGTCCCATATGATGGGGCTGTCGAGGCCGCACACAACTACTTTGTCCAGTGTAGTGTCACTGTAACCATTCCTCAGAACCCTGGCCTGATTGGGTGTTACTAAGCATTAATAAGTAATCATATTTTCCCAATATTCCCCAGACTGGTATGTTGCCAGTCTTTATAGATTCAACTCATGTTGAGACTTCAGATAATTGACAGAAGACATCAGTTATTTCAGTTGTATACTTTGAAATTTAGTTCCCTGATCTGAATGGCTGAAATCATTGTTTTGTTAGATTGGTTTTTTTACTGTGGTTCAAACTTATCACACCTGCCATGATCTATATAAAAATTATTACTGCTCACTGTGTAGGAGTTCCTTTGTTGTTTTTCCTTAAGCAAGCTTTAGAAATTTAGACATCCATAGCTTCTAATAAGTACAAAGCAGACTTTGAGACAGAAGATAAGAAGTTGTGTAATCAGATAAATGACTTCAACGTTGTAAGCCAAATAGTATCTAAGAGTAATCTAAACCAACTTCCAGTTACACCTTTCACTTTGTTCACTCTCCCTCAAGATGGGGCTGCCTGAGTACTGTGATTCTATGTTCTACTTTTATTGTTGTAGTTTGCCTTCAAGAAAGATTCAAGAGCTGGAGAGATGGCTCCGTGGTTAAGAGCGCCGCCTGCTCTTCCATAGGTCCTGAGTTCAATTCCCAGCACCCACATGGTGGATCACAACCATCTCTAATATGATCTGGTGCCCTCTTCTACAGATAAAGTACTCATATACAATAAATAAATACAATTAAAAAAAGAAATATTCAAGATAGTGTCTTCTACACGAAAAAGTCTTAGAAATTGATTCTATAGCTGAGAACGTGCAGCTCTCATGCTGCAAATTCTGCTCTTTACTGTGTTTTAGTCATTTTGTACGCGGCTTTTCTACATGGTTAGATTTGGTTACAGTGAGGAGTAAGGCCAGCTTTGTGTGGTATTTCTAGAATAGATTTTAGAGCATAGCATTCAATGTTCATTAGACTGATAAAATATCACACTGATATAATTTTTTTCTCTAATTTTCTTTGCCTTATACTAGACAAGCACTTTACCATCGAGCTACCCTCTACCCTCTTTTTACCCTTTATTCTAAGACAGGGTTTCCCTAAGATGCCCAGGCTGGCCTTGAACTCACTCTGTAGCCCAGCCCAGGCTGGCCTTGATTTAATTTGCACTACTTCATGTCAGCCTCTCCCATGTAGATGACATTACAGAACTTTGTGACCAGGCCAGGCTTCTTCCTCTGTGTGTGTGTGTGTGTGTGTGTGTGTGTGTGTGTGTGTCTCAGGCTGTCCTAGAACTGCCTAGTTCTCCATCTGTTTCCTGAGAGCTGAGACTGTGGTACCATCACACTTAGAACATAAATTTCTTATTCTTTTGCTCTAGTAGAAGTAGTTGAAGAATTCCTTCATCTTGCCAGGTGTGGTGGTGCACGCCTTTAATCCTAGCACTTAGGCAGAGGCAGGCAGATCGCTGTGAGTTCAAGGCCAGCCTGGTCTATAAAGTGAGTCCAGGTAGTAAAGCATCCACAGAGAAACCCTGTCTTGAAAAAAAAATAATCTCAAGAATATTATCTTTTTAGGATATTTCAAGCTTATGTAAACTAAAAGGTCAGTTAACATGAATTGGTCTCCTGGACCATGCCAAGTATTTTTCAAATGCGTTGCTTCATTTGACTTTTATAATCTTGAGTATGAAACATTGTCAATCCCATCTGGTTGCTGCCGTTGTTTAAATATAAACATGGTACTATTAAGTGACATGTTGAAGTCCACACATATCATACTGGAATCAAACCTTTTTTCTCAACTTCAAGATTCATATTTTCATGTCATAGTTGCTTTCTTCTGATTAAGTCTTCCAGGTTGATCTTGGTTTTGTTTTGAAAATGTTTACTTGTGATGTATGTGCATATGATAGGCTGGGTGGGTGAGTCCAGTCCCAGGAAGTGAATGTGGAGGTCAGAGGACACTTTGTGGAATCTGTTCTCTCCTACCTTTATGTGGGTTCAGAGAAACTCAGGCCATCACTCAGCAAGCATCTTTACCCACTGAGGCATCTCCTTGGCTCTCTTCAAAGCACTTCTAATTACAAGTTCATTTACAGGCCTGACAAGAAAGCATCCAAAAGGCACTAAGTTAATAGGAACTGTGTAATCAGTTAAGGCTATTTAAAGACACATGAACTATAGGCACTTCCTGGACTTTAAAATCTGGTTGGTATGCCTAGTCATCGAAGTATAAATAATCCAGTGCCCTTATAAAGAAGTTTGACTAAGGACCAAGAGGATACAGCTAACAAGCACTGTGAGATACCCTACTGATGAGTGCCACCGTCACATAATTGCTTCTCTTGTTTCATTCAAGCCTCTGTCCTGTGTCATCTAAAAGATGCAGTCCTTGCTCATCCCTGTAAACCAGCTTCCCCATTACTCTGTCCCAACCCTACTTTATTTTGCTCTTACTCTAAGCTTGACATCATACCAAACATTCATTATTGATCACCTCTGCTATGAAGATAATAGCTCCTTGCTGACCTGTAAGCACTGTAATATTTAGGGGAAACCCAAAAACCATTTTTTTCTTAAAAATCCCAGTCATAGGCCTAATAAGGTGACTATCAGGAAAAACCCTACAACGTATGCCAGTTGCTATGCTAAGGCGTTTGTGTGGCCTTAAGAGGACCTCATCCAAAACAGCAGTCCCGGGTAGGCGTGCCTGGCTTTTCAGGTGGTGGTGGGTGCTCTTAACCAGTCTATGAGATTGACCATATTGTAACTGAACTGTATAGTGAAGGCCACACTCCAAAATCATGAGAAAAGAAACCATCTGTGGGTAACTCGAAAAACCCATGGAAGTAGTATACTAGGCAGACAGACAATAAGGTTAGATAAACATAATTATAAAATTGAAACCTGAAAGGAATACAAAAAAATGCATGGGATAAGATGGGTAACCTTTGGAAAGAATTCAGGATTGTAAACATTTGTCAAGGGGTAAAATACAACGATTGGAACTCAGGGTCCTCATTGGGTCTTTTTCTACAGAACAGAGGAGTGCTCTGATGAGCCCAGCAACGGAGCTTAAATAACGTGGACACAGAGGCTGATGAAAATAGAAGGGAGGCAAAAGCAGACTGGTCAGTTCAGAGGTGTTTGCTGTGTGAGGCAGGAAGTGGCAATAGGAAGACCATGGACAAGCATCTGTTCTCTTCAGTGGCAGGACTAAAGCAGAGGGATTTCACTATTGTACCACCTCAGGCTGGTCTTTGGGAAACTTTAACTCTTATCAAGCCTCCTCCTCCCCCCTATCTTTCCAGAGGTTGGATCAACAGCTTACTTTCGTTATGGTGACAGGGGACTTTAGCATGATGGACTTTTATTGGGGTCCAGTGTAGGAACTTGGTCCAAAACAACAGCCTTTAAATTTTATTTAGTGTTCCCAAAATTTAACGAGAGATCTGGGTGAGGGACACATGCAGGTCTTCATTGCTGTATCCACTGTCTTCACCACGCAGGGCTCAGAGTAGACAGCTGTTCATTAGGAGTAACTGCTTGCCATCCGTAGGAAATGTAGAGTGACAGCACTTGGACACTGTCCAGCTGTTCCTGGGACAAGGTTTCCTGGCGTGGAAACAGAAAGCCAGGCCTTGGAGATACTGCCTCAGGACATAACCGATTCACCTTAATCTCAGGCTCACTCAGCAACCGTTAATGATAAACCTCCACTCCCATACCCATGTGTATGTCAGGCTCCTTGGGAAAATCAGACGTGCACACAATAGTCCTTAGGCTGCTTTAAGGCACCCTCTAAATGGGTGCTTGGCTTTGGGGGTCATTTGCTTGCCCGGGTCCTCTGTGGGAAAGGCTGAAGAAAAGCTGCTCATTGGACTGCACCTAGTGTGCACCCCGAGGCCAGGCTGACTCCCGAGGGAATGCTGTGCTGGATGCCTGTCATCCTTCAGCAGCGTTTTTCACTTTTACATTTACCATATGTTTTGCTTTATTTATTTATTTATTTATTTATTTATTTATTTATTTATTGTATATGAGTACTTTATCTGCAGAAGAGGGCATCTGCTCACATTACAGATGGTTGTGAGCCACCATGTGGTTGCTGGGGATTGAACTCACGACCTTTGGAAGAGCAAGCAGTGCTCTTAACCCACTGAGCCATCTCTCCAGCCCCAATGTTTTGCTTTCTTTTCCAGTTACTTCACTAGACACCCACGAGTTAGGAGTTCTTTTTCATGGTCGTTGAGTGTATTCCACTAGCAAATCTACAGAAGGAACAGAAGACAAACTCATTTAAAAACGTCCTTGCACTGAGGACAACCCATATTAAATGAATGTACAGAACAGAATCTATTCTATGGTGAAGATTCCAGAAATACCATGTGGTCAATAAGAAG
>OU015753.1:89945613-89968041 GCA_907169655.1 Acomys percivali | reverse complement strand
CTTTCTTTCTTTCTTTCTTTCTTTCTTTCTTTCTTTCTTTCTTTCTTTCTTTTAAGATTTATTTATTATTATGTATACAGTTCTCTGTCTGCATGTACACCTGCAGGCCAGAAGAGGGCATCAGATCACATTACAGATGGTTGTGACCCCCCCACCCCATGTGGTTGCTGGGAATTGAACTCAGGACCTTTGGAAGAGCAGTCAGTGCTCTTAACCTCTGAGCCATCTCTCCAGCCCCTAAGTTTTCTTACTTATAAAAAAAAAATTCAAATGTCCAGCTGGGGAGCTGGGTCAGCACTTGCTGCTCTGGCAGAGGATCTGGATTCAGTTCCCTGCACCTACGAGGTGACTTACAGCCATCTGGAGGACGGGTGTCCTCTTCTGGTCTCTGTAGGTACCAGGCATACATGTGCTGAACATACACACATGCAAGTAAAGCACTCATACACATTAAAACTTTTTTTTCCTTTTTGGTTTTTCGAGATAGGGTTTCTCTGAGTAGCCTGACCTCCAAATCACAGATCCACATGCCACTGGTGGTATGTGCCACCACTGGTGGGCATAAAAAAAATTGTTTTTAAATAAAGAAACTCAATTGTTAGTGTTACCCAGAAAAAAGTAACAAGTTTACTGTAATTATGATGAACTACTGAAATTTGCTCAATGACTGGCTTTGAATTGTAGTAATGTTTGATTTCTGTTGTGATGATGATAAAAATGCCGTGACAAAAGCAGCTTTAGGGGAGAAAGAATTTACTTGACTTACATTCTAGGTTCTAGTCAATCACTGAAGGGAAGTCAAGGAAAAAACTTGAAGCAGCTAGTCATGTCCACAGTCAAGGGCAGCAAGAGAAGGAGGCGTGCATGCTCAGCCTCTCTCTACCATCATACAGACCAGGATGCCCGTGTAGGGAGTGGTACTGCCCACAGTGGGGTGGGGTGGGGTGGGGTGGGGATCAGAAATTCAAGGCCAGCTTCAGCAACAGAGCAAGTTCCAGGCTGGGCTGTAGTACCTGAAACCCTGTCTCAAAAACTTGAAAAAAAAAAAATGTAAGTGACGGAGTGGCGAGATGGCTCAGCAGTTAAGAGCACTGGCTGCTCTTCCAAAGGACATGGGTTCAATTCCCAGCACCCACATGGCGGCTCATAAGTGTAACTCCTGTTCTAGGGGATCCAACACCCTCACACAGACATGTGCAGTCAAAAGACTACTACACATAAAATAAATTATATATATATATATATATATATACACACATATATATTAGTGATGGTCATAATATATCAAGGAAGCATGCTATATAGTTTGAAACTATTCCATCCACTTGCATCATTTGCTGATTGATACATGTTTAAGGATGATAAGAACTTGAAACACACTCCCCTATCTCAGGAGTTGACATCCTGTCTTATGGGCCCAGCCCTTATGGATTTATCCACGCATGGAATTAATGGATTTATATTTATATTAATGTGATTAATGGTTTATATCTAGAGTAGGTTTGCACTAGGAGTAGTGGGGTACCCAGTACCCCCTAGTATTCCCAAGGCAGAGGCAAGCAGGTCTCTGTGAGTTTGAGGCCAGCCTGGTCTATGTAGTAAGTTTCAGGACAGCCAGAGCTACACAGACCCTGTCTCAAAACAAACAAAAAAGAATAGGTTTGCTAGAAACTCCTCAGTTTGGCTAGATCTGTGCCCATTCCTGCTCTCTAAATGTAATATCTTGTGTCACCTGGGGACATGGAGGCCACCACCTGATACAGCTTTATGCTCTTGGGGGCAAACTGTGGGCCAAAATAAACTGTTTTCTTTATAACCTACCTAGGTAGCAGTGGTGCGATATCAGCAACAGGAAACGGACGAAGATATTGAAGAGTGTATTTGGTACCCACAAGATCTACTTTATACATCTGCAACTGATTTTGATAGGAAAAATGAGCACACAGGTTTTCATCACAGGACAGTGTGGACTCAGGAATCTGTCCCCTAGGATAAGGAATCAGTCACTTGCTTCCCCCTGAGTGGTTCCTGGGGATTGAACTTGTCACTGGTCTGGGCAGCAGGTGCCTTTACCTGCTAATACTCTCGACTCTCACCAGCCCGCCTTTCTTTCTTCCTTTCTTCCTTCCTTTCTTTCTTCCTTTCTTTCTTTCTGTCTTTCTTTCTTTCTTGAGACAGGGTTTCTCTGTGTAGCCTTGGCTGTCTTGGAACTCACTCTGTAGACCAGGCTGGCCTCAAACTCACAGAGATCCACCTGCCTCTGCCTCTCGAGTGCTGGGATTAAAGGTGTGTGCCACCACACCCGGATCTTTCTGTTTTTTTTTTTTTTAAAGCATTATTGTACCTGATCATATAATCCTCTTTTGTCTTTACTGGCATAAAATTGTACAAAATAATGAATTTCATTGTGGTTTTTGTATATACATTCTATGTACCATGATCATAGATTCATCTTCTCTTATCCCTTTGATGGTTTAAAAGTAAATCACAGACATCAGTAGTCTTACTGCTAAATACTTCAAAGTGCCTGTCACTAAGGAGTGCTCACCATTGTCTGTGACATGTTTCTTTAGACCACGTAAACTTATATAAAACAAATTGCACAAATACTACTGGTGCATTGAATGAATTTTAACAGATAATAAGAGTTATGTAGTGCAAAACATTATCAAGATGTAAAATGTTATAAAAACACACGAAAAAGTCAAAATAATGTCAATTATTTCCTCCAACCCTCTTTCCTAAGCAAAATGCCACTCTTTCCCCAGCGGCCACCCACTGCTCTAATTCCTTCATGTTCAGTTTGAATAGTTCTAGCGTTTGCAACAGGCGTCAAAGCCCTTTCCTGCCCCAGAACCCACGGTGGAGGCCAGGCTGCTCCTTAGCACTGACTGACGCGTAACATAGAATTTAAAGATTTTGTTTGTTTGGTTTGTTTTTGTTTGGTTTGGTTTTGATTTTTGGAGACAGGGTCTCTCTGTGTAGCCTTGGCTGTCCTGATGTCACTTTGTAGACCAGGCTGGCCTCAAACTCACAGCAATCCGCCTGCCTCTGCCTCCCGAGTGCTGGGATTAAAGGCGTGCCCCACCATGCCTGGCGAATTTTTTTTTTTTAGAGTCACTAATCTACTTTTATTCTATCTTCCCTATATATTTGTTTTTTTTAAAAAAATATATTTATTTAATTATACATGGATAAAACATACTACACACAGCAGAAAGAAGCATGAGACAATCATGAATTATATAAATGATACATTCATAGTAATTTGGCTATTTGTATTTGTCAAACTTCAAGCATCTTCCCTATATATTTCAATATTCTCCCTTCTTTCTTTTCTTTTCTTTTTTTTTTTTTCAGGCGGAAAACAGCTACAAATTTCACTTCTTGGAATATACCCAGAAGATGCACTACCACACAACAGAGACATATGCTCAACCATGTTCATAGCAGCCTTATTTATAGTAGCCAGAACATGGAAACAACCTACATGTCCCTCAGTAGAAGAATGGATAAAGAAACTGTGGTACATCTACACTATGGAATACTACTCAGCTATTAAAAACAAGGAATTCCCGAAATTTGTGGACAAATGGATTGAACTAGAAATTATCATAATGAGTGAGTTCACACAGAAGCAAAAAGAGCTAAATGGTATATACTCACTTATATCGAGACACTAGTCCAAGGTGTATGTCCCCATGAAAAACTGTACCTACCAGGAAAGTGGGTCAGAGGGGAGGACATCCTATTGAGACTTTAGGTGTGAGAAGCCTGGGAGAATGAGGAAATAGAAGGATCCAGTGGGTTCTGGAAAACTACAGGCGGGTCTGGGCCCTGGGGTCCTCCGTAAACTATGGCAACAGCCAAGGAAAATATAGGTAGTAAACTTCGAACCCCTACCCAGACTAGCTGATGGACAGGACATTCTCCACCGTTGAGTGGAGAAGGAGATCTGACTTTCACACAAACTCTGGTGCCCCATATTTGACCATGTCCCTTGGATGGGGAGGCCTGGTGGTACTCAGAGGAAGGATAATAGGTCACCAAGGAGAGACTTGATACCCTAGGAGCATACACAGGGGGAGGAGGTCCCCCTCAGTCATAGACATAGGGGAGGGGAGTAGGGGGGAAGTGGGAGGGAGGGAGGAATGGGAGGATACAAGGTATGGGCTAACAACTGAGATGTAATATGAATAAATTAATTTTAAAAATACCCTGATAAAAACAACTTAAAAAAAAAAGAATTTGAAGTTTTAATCTTTTTTGTTTTTTAAGATTTTATTTATTTTATATATGAGCACTCTAGCTGCATCTGCAGGCCAGAAGAAGGCACTAGATTCCAGTATAGATGGTTGTGAGCCACCATGTCGTTGCTGGGAATTGAACTCAGGACCTCTGGGAGAATAGACAATGTTCTTATCCACTGAGCCCTCTCCAGCACCAAGTTTTTAATCTTTAAAAAAAAAAAAAAAAAGGAAGAAAGGGGGGGAGTTGATGTTGAGATAGTTTCTTAGAACTTTTCAGTGTAGCAACAAAATTAATACTCTGAATACTAATTAATTTGATTTATAGCTCACCAAGAGAATGCAAACAGTATTGGTGAAAGATATATTTTATACTATGAAAATATGGTCATCATACAAGGAGGGACTATGTGTGATTCTTTTCTTTTAATTAAAAGGAGAACTTTTAAAGCCAATGTGGCTGTCTTCTGGCCCAGATGACATGGTAATCTGGCTGTGACTCTGCTCCCTGCACACTGTCAGCCTCACCCTGTATCCCTTGTTTCCTTGTTGGCTCTAACACTCATGATTGTGCTTCAGTGACCCTGAATAAACCGCATCCTAGCTTTACAGCTTTAGAGGGTTAGACGGGAAAAACAGAGCCCTGAACAGTTATAGAATCTGGATGACACTCCTGGATATTTTTTTGTTATCGGGCCAACAATATGGCTGAGCAGGTAGAACTCTTGCTATGCAACCCTGACAACCTACGCGTCCATAGAAAGCCAGATGTGGTAGGTCACATCTGTAGTTCCAGTGTTCCTATGAAGGGTTGGGAGGCAAAGCTAAAGAGAATGACCCGGAAGCCTTCCAGCCTGCTAGCTTAGAGTACACAAAGTGACAGAAACAAAGAACAAAAGACATCCTACCTTGGGCCAGGTGTGGTGGTGCACGCCTTTAATCCCAGCACTCGGGAAGCAGAGACAGGCGGCTCGATGTGAGTTCAAGGTCAGCCTGGTCTACAAAGTGAGTCCAGGACAGCCAAGGCTACACAAAGAAACCCTGTCTCGAAAAACCAAACCAAACAAATAAACAAAAAAAACCCTACTTCAACAAGGTTCAAGGAGAGACCTGACACCCAAAAGTTGTTTTCTGTCTCCCACATGTACACTTTGGGATGTGGGCACACACACACATGCACACACAAACATATTGAAGTAGAATACGGTAAAAAAAAAAAAAAAAAAAAAGACCAACTATTAGATACTGATATATTAGTGATCTCCTCAAAGCTCTGCTCGCGCTGCCTATTTGCCAAGCATGGCTTCACTTGCTACCTGGAACAGAATGACCTGGAGAAATAGCTGAAGCAACGGGCCGTTGCCCTCAACAACCTGCTGAGTGGCACGGAATGGAAGCTTCTGTAAAAATCTCTCTTGCTTACTGACTAACCTTATGGTTTTAGAGTTTAATGTAAGAGTACATACTGGACCCGGGATGGAAGCCTTTCAGGAGCAGCCATGGCTCCTGTCACAGCTCCACTGGTGATATCTTTTCTCTTCTACCCTCATTGTTGAAAATGCTTATTCCAGAAAGATTCCTGCCACAGCACAAAATAATACAAATTAAAATTATCTTTTAATCACCTAAGCAAAGCAATGCTTTGAGAACGGAAGGAGAAATGAATAGTCTCCTTAAACTGAAGAAGATGTCTTCTTTTTTTTTTTTCCGAGACAGGGTCTCTCTGTGTAGCCTTGGCTGTCCTGGAGTCTCTTTGTAGACCAGGCTGGCCTCGAACTCACAGCGATCCGCCTGCCTTTGCCTCCCGAGTGCTGGGATTAAAGGCGTGTGCCACCACGCCCGGCTTGAAGATGTCTTCTTTAGAGGCACAGCATACGCAGAAGAGAACTTACTCAGCGTCTCTTAGTGGGAGTAACTAAAAAATGAGAGAAGCGTAAGCGGGTCTTAGAGCCAGAGAACGTGAAGGACTCCACAGCTTCCTCTCCCTGTGCTTTGCACGTCTGTGTCATTTTCTCACTGAAAACTGGCTTCCTCCAAATTGTAGAAAATGTGACTGCCAAGGATTTTTTTTTTTTTTTTTTAGTTTTTTGAGACAGGGTTTCTCTGTGTAGCCCTGGCTGTCCTGGAGCTCAGTCTGTAGACCAGGCTGGCTTCGGGCTCACAGAGATCCACCTGCCTCTGCCTCCCAAGTGCTGGGATCAAAGGCTTGTGCATTGGTGTTTTGCCTGTTATGTGTGTTTGTGTGAGGGTTTTAGATCTCCTGGGACTGGAGTTACAGACAGTTGTGAGCTGCCATGTGGGTGCTGGAAACTGAACCCAGGTCCTTTGGGAGAGCAGCCAGGGCTCTCCCACCTCTCTGGCCCTGTAAACCATTTCTATGGCCCAGTTTTTGAGATAGATCCATAGCAGATCATTTAAGTCATAGTCACAGAAAGGCTGAAGGCGGAGATTTACAGAGTTTGCTAGAGTTTACAGACCGAGGCATGGTGCGAAGAGACAGGAACAGGTAAGGAAGTGCTCCAGCTACTAGGAAGTCGCCCTTCATTTTACAAGCTTTCAGGCCCTCTGCTGCTCCTCTAAGCTGAGAAAAATGTCACCTCAGAGTGGCTCCATCCTTCCTTTTACCAAGACTCACTACCGTGATTGCTTTTCATTAAGTGGATGTGAGAGCTCCGGTGCCCCTTGCCCCTTGCTCCTTATTGTGTGCCTGCCAAAAAAATGCCCCTCCTGCTAACCCCCAGCACGCAAATATTCATAGTAAGCACGGAGCCCCCTAAGTGAAAAGGAACCAAGACCTTGACCCCTTTCCTTTCTGGTAATTCCAATTTATTAGATCTGTCTGATTAGATAGACCTAGAGGATGTCACGGGGGCAGGAAAGAGCAGTCAATTCACAGGAATTAATCACAAAGAAACGTCTGGGGAGCAGTGGCGAGCTAAGTGATTTAGCACGTGGTAGGCCAATGGCTGTTTATCACTTCAGGTCTTACTCGCCTTGAAGGATTTGTTCTCCAATAAAAGTCAGAATGCTACAGCGTAAGGGCCTCCGTATCCCACGGGATGGATGGCAAGACTGACCTGGTGCAATGCTTAACCATCTGGGGTACTACTGAATGGCTTTACTTCCCCGCTTCTCTCTGGGCACCCAATATCCTAGAATTAAAGCAGCCCCTCTGACTGGTAAGTTTCTAGACTTTTAATAATTCATGGGAAATTTCCCCCAAAAGTCTCCTCCCCAATAATAATTAGAAATTACCCAAATCCAGTAAAAAAAAAAAAAAAAAAAGCTAATTTTTAGTAGACACAATTGAATTGTGAATTTTTGTTATTAAATATTTTATTTTTTACATATACATTTATATTATTATACATATATACAATAAACTACCTACAGCAAGAAGAACCACGAAACAATCAGGAATTATATAAATGTTACATTCATAGTGTTTTGGCTATTTGTATTTGACAGCCTTGAAGAAAACATCTTTCCTATCTTGGTGTGTCTGAAATTCTGAATGTAAATCAATATCATATCTTGTCATTATCAACTTAAAACATCTATCTAGACCTAAACACAACCCCCAAACAACTAAGCTTAATTGTAAAGCCAAACTGTCTGGTCTTCAACATCATCAGAGACTTGAGAAGAAATAAAATTAATTATCTGAGTATACAGAGAGTGTGGGTTAGCACCTTTCCAAATGAGAAGATGACACAGTTTGCTGCATGAACAGCCACCCAAAACTCTCTATAACTTTAGAGCATCATCTTCAGCCTTCTGGCCCAACATATCTGACAGACATATTTGTGAGGGAGGAACTATTGAGGGCTTGCTTACCCTGTCTTGACAGAGTTTGGCCATCAACTCTGCCTGCATCTAAGCTTGCCCATTTTTAGGCAGATTTTGGTCTGTGGTAGAAACGACCTGCTGGTGTGCCACATTTGAAGCCATCTCCATGAAGAATTTCTTTGATGCTCATCATCTTCTTTGAGGTAGGCTGTGTGCTGCCAGAAGTGTGATTTTTTTTTAAACTAAGATCCAAACAAAATTTTATTTCTAAAATATTCTCATCATTCCAACAATGGAGATCTTTCTTCTTATTACTTGTCAAAGAGCTGGAAACGGTATTTTTTAAAATATATGTATATATATGTGTGTATATGTATATAAATATATATGTACATATATACACACAAACATGTACAGAAGTCTGTTTGCTCCTTCCTCCATTTGAGTCCCAGGGACGGACCTCAGATTGCCAAGTTCAGTGTTAGTCACAAATGCCTTTATAGAGTGACCCATCTCACAAGGATTCTTACTGTTTGTAATTGTTTTTTTCAATGTGTGTGTACATGTCTGCATTTTCACATTTAATTGTGGGTTTTTTTTCTCTCTCTTTTTTTTGGGTGGGGGCGGTGGTTGTTTTTCTGTTTGTTTGGTTTTTTGGTTTTTCATGACAGGGTTTCTCTGTGTGTCCTTGACTGTCCTGGACTCGCTTTGTAGACCAGTCTGGCTTTGAACTCACAGCGATCCACCTGCCTCTGCCTCTCAAGTGCTGGGATTAAAGGCGTGTACAACCACTGCCTGGCATAATTGTGGTTTTTTTTTTCAATGTGTGTGTACATGTCTGCATTTTCACATGTGTGCTAGAATATGGAGGATACATATGCTCATGTGTCTGTATGTGTAAAGTCCAGAGGTATCTTTTCTTCCTTTCTTGGGTGTCATCCACCTTGTTTTTTGAGACAAGACCCTTTATTGGTCTGGAGCTCAGTGATGATGGTAGCATTGCTGACCAGCAAGTCCCAAGGGTCTGCCTGTCTTTCTGATCCCTAATGACCTTGTGCACCATAAGCATCAGCTTTACCACTGAGTTTCAGCCACATCTCCACCCCAAGATGATGACATTATTTCGTTGTTTTGTTTGTTTTGTTTTTTGTTTTTTGAGACAGGGTTTCTCTGTGTAGCCCTGGCTGACCTAGAACTCTGTGTACCAGGCTGGCTTTGAACTCAGAGATCTGCCTACCTCTGCTTCCCAAGTGCTGGGATTAAAGGTGTGCACCACCACATCTTGTTATTTTTGTTGTTATATTTAATATTTAATATTGTTATATTTAAATTCTTGAAAGTTATCTTAAGACAATCCTCCCAAAACAACTCAATTTTTAAAGCTTTCTGCTAAACCCGGTGCTTTAACTTACTGTTTCATTCTTCTTACAAAATAAAAGCCAGTGAGCTGGAGGGAGAAGCAGTCACATGCAGCACTCCAGGTGACGGGTACTGAGAGACTTTGTACAGAAGGGCATTTTTTCCCACTTATTCTCAGAGTCCTTTGAAGCTGCCTGTTGACTTATTTCGCTACATCTCCCCCTTCGCTTGAACTAGGGCTGAGTATTTAGGGAGCAGTTTCTTCCTTACAAAGTGAGATAGTTACATTTGACCTTCGAAGGCTTTTTTTTAGCCTTCTGGGGGAGAAGACACTTCAGTAGTGGGGTGGTCAGGGAGAGTGGATGGGTGAAAGGAGCATGTGCCTCCTTTGCCGTCGAAGAGTTTGTGGCAACAGGAAGAAATACCAAACAGGACTTAAGTGTACATGTTCAAACCCTTTAAGCAGAGTTTTATGGAATCACATTGGAGGGCAAATTGACCAACATGGTCAAAGATGGCTTCAATGGGAATGACAGAAATTAAGCTGGGCTAGAAACAGAAATCATGAAGGGGAAGGTTTTCAGACACATGGCGATTTAATTTAAGATTTAAGATGAAGCGTTAATGGACCTGTTTGGCCCTTTGACCCCACTCCACTTCTTTTCCACTCTGCTTCTTCCAGCTACGCCCCCAGGAGGCTACCCGCACTGGTTGATTTGCTAGCCTCTGACTTCCAGGTGGTTTCGGCTGAGTAGAGCAGGCGCTGTGATGGCTGGTTCCCTCCACTGAAGGTCTTGGCTCTCAACCTTCCTAAGGCTGCAACCCTTTATTACAGTTCCTTGTGTTGTGATGATCCCAACCATAAATTATTTCCATTGTTAACTCAGAACTGTAATTTTGCTATTGTTATGAATTGTAATGCAAGTGTGTTTTCTGACGGTCCTAGGTGACCCCTGTGAAAGAGTCAGTGGACTGCCTCTTCCTACTTTAAGTGGTTCTTCCCCTCACCCCTCTCCCTCCCTCCCCAGACAGAGTTTCCCTGTATAGCCTTGGCTGTCCTAGACTCCCTTTGTAGACCAGGCTGGCCTTGAACATGCAGCAATCCGCCTGCCTCTGCCTCTGCCTCTGCCTCCCAAGTGCTGGGATTAAAGGCGTGTGCACCACCTGATAGGCGGTTTGTTACAGCAACAAGGAAGAAAGTGCCGGGCGTGGTAATGCATGCCTTTAATCCCAGCACTCGGGAGGCAGAGGCCGGTGGATCAATGTGAGTTTGAGGCCAGCCTGGTCTACAAGGTGAGTCCAGGATAGCCAAAGCAACATGGAGAGACCCTGTCTCAAAACAAACAAACAAACAAACAAAAACAAAAACAAAAAAAGGAAGGAAGGAACCAGACACCTCTCTCCTCCCTCTCAGACACAGAGGCTGTAACCCTTTCCCAAGTTCTCCAAAGCCCGCCTTCCACTAGCTCCCTAAGCTTTGCCCATGTCTGTAAATAATTCCTTTATCGCTAGCAGGTAATATAGCTTTACACTTCAATAATTGTGAAATCACCATACATTTTACCCATATTTGTAGTTTCCATGCTGTCTCTTGATCCCAAAATTGCCTTTTAAGCCGATGTGATGTTCACAGTCAGTGACATCTTGGAATTGAAAAGCTAGTGTTTACTAAAAGATACTCTACTGAGAAAACTTACCTTGGTTTCTATAGCAAATAAGCAGTTTGAATTTTATTCTATAGTCATCTGAGAACAATTGTTGAGCCCACGAATGGAGTGTCATAATTAGGTGTGTGCTGTAAGAACACACTTCCAGCAGTGTGGAATACAGGAAGGGCCAATTAGGCTGCTGTTGCTAGCATTAAATGAACGTGATGAAGTCCAAAAGTGCTATTAGAGTAGAAATAAAGAGAACAGGGTAGGTCTCATAGGCTGTTATTGCTGCTATAAAAAGATGCTGAGTCAGAAGAGGTCTAGTGCTGCTTCAGGGGTGCGGGTACTCAGGAAGGAAGTGCTGGCCCCAGACCTACCTTCTCCTGCTTCCCAGGGATCTCATCAAGAACTACGAAGAGAGCCAGGCGTGGTGGCACACCCCTTTAATCCCAGCACTCGGGAGGCAGAGGCAGGCAGATCGCTGTGAGTTCAAGGCCAGCCTGGTCTACAAAGCAAGTCCAGGACAGCCAAGGCAAACACAGAGAAACCCTGTCTCAAAAACAAAACAAAACAAAACAAAACAAAACAAAACAAAAACAACAAACAAACAAAAAGGAACTATAACGAAGGGGCTAGAAGGATGACTGGGAAGTTAAGAGCAAGCACTGCCCTTCCAGAGGACCAAAGTTAGGTTCCCACTGCCTACACCAGGAGGCTCACAGAAACCTGTAGTTCCAGCTGCAAGCTGCAAGGGATCTGATGCCCTCTTCTGGAGTCCTCAGGCATCTGCACTCTGGAGTGCCCACATCACTTGAAAATAGCAAAAGCAGGGACTGAAGAGATGGCTCAAAGGTTGACATCACCTGGTGCTCTTTTTTTTAATTTTTTTTTTTTTTTTTGGTTTTTCGAGACAGGGTCTCTCTGTGTAGCCTTGGCTGTCCTGGACTCACTTTGTAGACCAGGCTGGTCTCAAACTCACAGCGATCCACCTGCCTCTGCCTCCAGAGTGCTGGGATTAAAGGCGTGTGCCACCATGCCCGGCTCACCTGATGCTCTTACACAGGAGCTAGGTTTGGTTCCCAGCGCACACATGGAGGCTCACAATAATCTGTCATTCTAGTTCCAGGGTATCTGAAGCCCTCAACTGACTTCCTACAGCATCAGGCAAGTCCACATGTTGAACATGTATTCATGGAGGCCATAAAATAAAAATGGTAATAATAAGCCGGGCCCAGTGGTGCACACCTTTAATCCTAGCACTCAGGGAGGCGGAGGCAGGTGGATCTCTGTGAGTTTGAGACCAGCCTGGTCTACAAAGCAAGTGCAGGACACCTAAGGCTATACAGGGAAATCCTGTCTCGAAAAACAGAACAAAACAAACAACAACAACAAAAGAAATAATAAAATAAACCCTCAAAAACTTATAATTGCCAAAAGAACATAATTGTTACCACTAGGGTATGGCAAATATGATTTAGTGTTGTTTTATAGAAGTTTTATGATATTTAGAATTTTCTATGTTAAAAATAATATTTCTTAACTTTTAAATTTTATTTTTATTTCATGTGCATTAGTGTTTTGCCAGCAAGTATGCCTGTGTGAGGGTGTCGAATCCCTCAAAACTGGAGTTACAGACAGTTGTAAGCTACGAGGTCCTTTAGAAAAGTAGCCAGTGGTAGTGTATGCCTTTACACCTTTAATCCCAGCACTTAGGGAGACAGAGGCAGGTGGATCTCTGTGAATTTGAGGCCAGCCTGGTCTACAAAGTGTCCAGGACAGCCAAGGCTACACAGAGAAACCCTGTCTCAAAAAACCAAAATTAAAAAGAAATAATATTTTTACTTTTAAAAATGCTTTACAAATATAGACTAAGCTGTAGAAAAAGTAGGCAAAAGCATTAGAGGTTATTAGTTTAATCTCTAAATAAGACTGTCTGAGGTGATTTCTAAGACATACAGAGTTTTCAAAGGGCCAGCGTCTCATCATTTCTGTCTGTTCCCACTCTCAGGAAGGCAATTATGCTGACAGCCCATGGTTGCAGAGCCTTGGCTATGTGACAAGCTCCACTGCATGCCTGCTACACATGCCAGAATGTAAAGTCAATACATAAATAAATAACAAATAATGAGGAGAAAAAAAAAGGGGGGGGCTGAGTGTGATGGCATACACCTTTAATCCCAGCACTCAGGAGGCAAAGGCAGGCGGATTGCTGTGAGTTAGAGGCCAGCATGGTCTACAAAATGAGTCTAGGAAGGCTACACAGAGACTCTGTCTTAAAAAAGAAAAAAGAAAAAAAGAAGCCTCCCAAGGACATACAGCTAGCAGGCAACAAAACAACCAGACATTCGAGTTTCAAATGTTAGTTTTGTGTGCACTACATGTCACAATATGCTGCAGTGACCATTATGAGAAAGACAGTATCTACCCTTGATATTAGGGAACAGTGGGAAGTCAAGAATTCACTAGCAATATTTTAGGGTGCAAAACTCAAGACTTGTATAGCATTTCCCATAGATGAAAGCATAGGAAAATAATAAATAAATATGCGAAGGAGAAGTGAAAGAGAATGTACTTCAGAAGCCAGAGAGATGGCTCAGCCATTAGAAGTCCTGCCTGCCCTTGTAGAGGACCAAAGTTTGGTTCCCAGAACCCATATGTTGGCTGACAAGCATCTGAACTCCATGCAGGGGATCTGACCACCTTCCGATCTCCAAGGGCAGTAGGCAGACACACATACATTCATATGGGCAAAACTCACATATACACAAAGTACACTAAATCCTTTTTTTGTTGTTGTTTTTTGGTTTTTTGGTTTTTCGAGACATGGTTTTTCTGTGTAGCCTTGGCTGTCCTGGGCTCACTTTGTAGACCAGGCTAGCCTTGAACTCGCAGAGATCTGCCTGCCTTTGCTTCCCTGAGTGCTAGGATGCCACCATGCCCTGCCACTAACTAAATTCTTTGGGTTTTTTCCTTTCTTTCTTTCTTTCTTTCTTTCTTTCTTTCTTTCTTTCTTTCTTTCTTTCTTGTTTTTGGTTTTGCAAGACAGGGTTTCTTTGTGTAACAGCCCTGGCTGTCCTGGACTCACTTTTGTAGACCAAGCTGGCCTCAAACTCACAGCGATCTACCTGTCTCTGTCTCCCGAGTGCTGGGATTAAGGGTGTGCATCATCATGCCCGGCTAAATCCTTTTTTTTTTTTTTTTTAAATATTAAAGAACATGGGCTGGAGAGATGGCTCAGAGGTTAGGAGCACTGACTGCTCTTCCAAAGGTCATGAGTTCAAATCCCAGCAACCACATGTTGGCTCACAACCATCTATAATGAGGTCTGTATACATAACAAATAAATCTTAAAAAAAAGAAAATAATATAATGAGATAATAGTTTTAAAACGATACTAAGATATTCCAAATAGACCAATAGTTTAAACATAATGTCACATAAAAGAAAAGTTAGCATATGCCCTCAGATCAGCCTAAGCATAAAATAAATCATATGCAGTGTTATGAGGAGACCACTAAACATCAAGAAACAGCTCAGTGGATAAAGGCACTTGCTGCTGGATCTGACAATTCAACTTTGATCCCCAGAACAGAGTAGGAAGGTGCAAATTGGTTCCTTCAAACTGTCCTTTGGCCACTATGTAGCACTGTAGCACGCACCAACAACCTACAGGATAAACAAATAAATGTGTCTGGAAATTAGAGAAAAAGTACAATTTATGGCAAAATTTTTTCCTTAACACACACACACACACACACACATACACACACACACACACACACACACACACACATACACACACACACACACATATACACACACACACACACAAGGCAGTTAATACGAATTGCTATAGGTGCATGCAACAGGTTTCTAAAGTCAGAATAAAATGACCATTAGTCATAGAAAAATGGACAAACAAATGAAATACTCAAAAGTAAATAGATCAAGGCACTGGGCTGGCAAAATGGTTCCATGGGGAAAGGCGCTTGCTGCTACTCCGTATGGCCAGAGTTTAATCCCTGAAGACCCACCCGGCAGAAGGAAAGACCCAACCCCCTCAAGGTGCTTGATGACGTCCATGCAGACACTGTGGCACCACAATGTGCACATACAACAACTAAATAAATGTAATTTTTAAAAATACAGCAAGATGGCTGGGCAGTGGTGGCACTTGCCTTTACTCCCAGCACTTGGGAGGCAGAGGCAAGTGGATTTCTGTGAGTTCAAGGCCAGCCTGGTCTACAAAGTGAGTCCAGGACAGTCAAGGCTACACAGAGAGACCCTGTTTCAAAAAACCAAAACCAAACAAACAACAAACAAAAAACCCCAAAACAGCAAGACATGGAGAGAAAAGAAAAATAAAAAGGGGAGGAGAGGGATTGGCATATCCTTACACACCATGAAGGCCTGAACTTCACTCATCAGACAATACAAAGGCTAAAATTACTTTATAGTTCGTGAAATTCCTGGAGTAGCTGGGTGCGGTGGCTCATGTCTTTAATCCCAGCACTTGGGACAGAGGCAGGCAGATCATTGTGAGTTCAAGGCCAGCCTGGTCTAGAAAGTGAGTCCAGGACAGCCAAGTCTACACAGAGAAACTGTGTTTCAAAAGAACAACAAACAAAAAGAAATTCTTGGAATACAAAGACGTTGACTACTTACTTTGTTTGCAGAGTATGGAGCAGTAGGGAGTGTGCTAATGGGTACAATATCTGCCCAGGAGGTTTTACAGTCTCTGTGAAAATTATATGCATACAGACACTTTTATTCAGCAAGTCTTCTGGAATCTGACCAACAGACTCACATGTAAGGTGACACATGTACACTGAACCATTCTACCGATTAAAATGTTTTCTTTCCTTTTTGTTTTTGGGGTTTTTTGATTGTTTGTTTTGTTTTGTTTTGTTGTTTTGAGACAAGGTTTCTTTGTGTAGCCTTGACTGTCCTGGACTCTCTTTGTAGACCAGGCCGGCCTCAAACTCACAGCCATCCGCCTGTCTCTGCCTCCTGAGTGCTGGTTAAAGGTGTGTGCCACCACGCCCGGCTCTTTTTTGTTTTGGTTTTATTGTTTGTTTGTTTGAGTCAGGGATTCCCTGTGTAGCCCTGGCTGCCCTGGAACTCAGTCTGTAGACCAGGCTGGCCTCAACCCTGGAGATCCACCTGCCTCTGCCCCTCCTCCTCCAAGTGCTGGGATTAAAGGTGTGCTGCTCCACCACTGCCCAGCTTAAAAATGCTTTCTTAAGCACATTGAAGACTCCAAGGTAGTGGTTCTGATAATTAATAATAAGATGCCAGGCAACAGATATTAGAAGGAGAAGTTAATTAAGTGAGCATGGGGAAAGAAGGAAAGAGGGGTACCCTAGAGAGGGAGAGAGAGACAGAGACAGAGGAAGAGAAATGAGGGGGGGGCTAAGAGATAAGAAGGAAGAGGGAAGAGAGGGATGAGAAAGGTGAGAGGGAGAGGAGGAGAGGAGAGACAGAGAGAGAAAGGGGGGGGGCGAGGTGGGTCTGTCCTTTTAAATAGCCCTGGGCAGGGCCATGCCCTGTGGCAGGTAGGAAGTGACGTCACAGGTAGGCCGACTGAAGCAGAATCCTAACATCTCTCCCTTTTCCTATAATTAAAAAAGGAGGAACATTGGATTGTTTATGTGTAAGGTAACTTAAAATATATAAATATAAATATAGGTTCATTGGAAGCAGCTTTTTGCTGTCATGTAAGGGAGAGAGAGAGAGAGAGAGAGAGAGAGAGAGAGAGAGAGAGAGAAAGCAGTATCAACAAAATGCCCAGTTGATATAGTGAAGGGGCAGGAAAAAATCTTTCCTGAAAGTTCAGGGAAGAGGGCAGGGTATGTCAGCCACATCCTGCAGCAAATAGGGACCGAGGAGTACTGGGAGAACCTGGAGCTGTTTGTCCTGGGTCTGGAGCACACCATTTCAGCCTTTTGTGAATGGATAATCGGCAAAACAATCAGTCTTTGACTGCTTCCTGCTGACAGTAGGGCGGTGACAGGGAGTTAAAAGGCTGAAATGTTGGCCAGGTCCTGGAAGAGTAGGCTGTTGCATTTGCTGTCCAGGGTCTGAGAACATCTGTGGCTGGGAGGGACAATGCAGGTCCAGCTGGCACGATTTGCGAGGTTGGACTGGAGCACCTGTGGGTAGCTGCTTTGACAATATCCTGGATGTAGGAAGTCTGGCAGGATACTGGAACATATATGTCTGTCTCTGTGTCTCTGTCTTTCTGTGTCTCTGTCTTTGTCTGTCTGTCTGTCTGTCTGTCTGTCTGTCTCTCAATGCAGCTATCAGTTGTATTGGGAAGAACACCCTTCAAGGAGGAAAATAAACTCTGCAGGCAGCTTGGTGGCTATCAGTCCACTCATTCTTAGGTTTGCAGAATGGATGTCTGAGACCTAGGAGGGAGTGAGCTGTGAGTAAAGACTGAAAACACATTTTCATTTTAAATGCTCAG
The DNA here is from genome assembly GCA_907169655.1 of Acomys percivali. Taxonomy (NCBI): domain Eukaryota; kingdom Metazoa; phylum Chordata; class Mammalia; order Rodentia; family Muridae; genus Acomys; species Acomys percivali. Next base: position 89,950,525 of record OU015753.1, on the reverse strand, counting down.
ATATCTTTTTCCTATCAGCAGTGAATCCCAGAAAAGAAGCCTCCTTCTTCAGTGTCTCTGTATTGGTGTTTACAGTGATAGGGTAGCAGAGGAACTTCTGAATGATGGGGGCAGAAAGGAGACATCTGTAGGAGCTCGGTGCTTGTGGTGCCCACCAAAGGGCCCCAGGCTTCCCTGAGCGTCAGTGGAACCCAGCAGAGATTCCAGCAGGGTAGGAAGACGCACAGTGCTGGCAGGGGCCTGGAGCGTCGGAAAGTCAGGCAGGGTTTGTGAGATACCACAGCAAGGGTCTCTGCCACTCCAAGAAACAGACCGAAAAAGGGAACTGCATTGTGGCGATGATGTCATGGGCCAGTGGCTACTGAATTGGGACACTTTCTGTGACTTTATTTATATCCATGAGGTAGAGGATGCTGAGAAAATAGATATATACAATAATCTGGAGATCAGAGCTCATCTTTGGCATCTTGGAAGACTTACAGGGCCACCTGGAAGCTCCTGTCATAATTAGATATAAATGGGAAATATGGTCTCAGTTTGTATTTACAGCTTTCAATGCTGCATATGTTCTTATTGAAGGCTATGCTAAAATCTATCAGGTGCCTATGTCTTTATTGATTGTGATAGCAAGTTAGATAATACCATTGTAATAACTTATAAGGCTAATAATAATAAACATTATTAAACCATACTTTTAAAGCAACAGCAGCAGCATTGTATTAACCAGAGGGGGGAGGAAGAATGAGAGAAAGGAGAGGGGGGGAATCTTGTGATCAAACACAGAAAACAGTTGGATCTTCGTATCGAAGGGCAGGTGACAAAGCCACTGGAAGCTACTCAGCTCTGAGAATTATACAAAGAAATTCTGGCTACACTTTATCTCCTTGAGTCCTGGAAGCTTAAGAATATCTTTATCCCTATAACTTATTGAAATTTATTGCCACACTTAGAAGATTTTTTTTTAAATCGGTATTGGTGTGAATAGATGGGGAAACATTTGTTTAAAGGCATTAATTAGTAACAAAGTCACTAAAATAATACTGTAATCAGAAATCAAATTTTAAGATGGGTATAGTAGTAAATGTTCAGGTTCTGGGTTCTGAGCATAGAAATTGAATCTGATTCCAGGTAGTGGTGGTGTATACCTTTAATCCCACCACTTAAGAGGCAGAGGCAGGTGTGTCTCTGTCAGTTTGAAGCAGGCCTGTTCTAGGGCTGCAAAAAGAAACTCTCTCTCTCTCTGTCTGTCTCTCTCTCTCTGTCTGTCTCTGTCTCTGTCTCTGTCTCTGTCTCTGTCTCTCTCTCTCTCTCTCTCTCTCTCTCTCACACACACACACACACACACACACACACAAAAGATGAACTTTGTAGCTTGGTGACCTCTATGAATACCTACACCATTCCAGATCCTCCCCTAGATTCTAGGGATTGTAAATTATAGAATCCATTCTTTTTTTTTTTTCCCCGAGACAGGGTTTCTCTGTGTAGCCTTGGCTGTCCTGAACTTGCTTTGTAGACCAGGCTGGCCTCGAACTCACAGCGATCCACCTGCCTCTGCCTCCGCCTCCCGAGTGCTGGTATTAAAGGCATGCGCCACTACGCCCGGCTAGAATCCATTCTGTTTTTGTTTTTGTTTTTGTGTGTGGGGGTCTTTTTTGTTTGTTTTGGTTGGGTTTTTTTGTTTGTTTGTTTGTTTGTTTTTTGGTTTTTTTTTTGTTGCTTTTTTGAGACAGGGTTTCTCTGTGTTAGCCTTGGCTGTCCTGGACTTGCTTGGTAGACCAGGCTGGCCTCGAACTCACAGCTATCCACCTGCCTCTGCCTCCCAAGTGCTGGGATTAAAGGCATGTGCCACCGTGCCCAGCATAAAATCCATTCTTATGGAAGAGGTCACATGTACTTTGCACACGAGTTTCAAATAGTCATTCCTTAAGTATTATTGTGATAATTGTCACTAGGAAACTTTATTTCCAATGTTGTACTGTACTTAAAATATGTCAGAAATAAACTGCCCAACATCAGACTCCAGAAGTTTGAGCCAACGCTGGCCACTGAGTTGTGTTGAACCGAAAGTCCATCTAGCCTCACAGGTCATTACTCTGGTGGCCCAGGGTTTACTGACACTCCACAGAAAACTTTCTGGCTTTTATTTCAAAAGGCAAACTTCAGCAAAGGAAAGAATGAGCAGATAGAAACAAACGACTCAAGGAAAGCTGAAGTTAAAGGAATGATCTGTTTTTTGGTTTTTTTAAAAAATAAAATTCTACAAGCTCAGCACAAGCAGAGAAACTTGAGCTTTGGGCTTTGAAATTTAAATGATGCTTTCACACAGTATTTCTAATGAGTGGGTAAGACTGATTGGAAGATCTGAGGGTATCTTTCTATGGAAGAGCTCTTGCTTTGCATGCTTGAGGCTATGTGCTTCGTCTGCAGCCCTAGGGGTTGGGACACCGACTGAAGAAAGGGATGGCCACAATATGAACGAAATTCCAAGCCTGGAGTCCTCAACCATGACAAAAATATATCTGTGTGGCAAACCTGGTACAGACACAGCTGAGAGGCTCTGGTTCCAAACGAATGTCACAGATAGGGTGTGGCCAGGGTTAGGAAAAGATGACCGGTGACCAGTGGGACTTTTTGTTATCCATCTCAACTTAATAACATGAGTCCAGGGCCGCGAGTGGTCCTGGAGAGGTTTCCGTCAAACTCTGAGAACAAAGTATCTAGTAGAATTAGAGGGTGGACAGTACTCAAGTTACACTGAGGCGGAACATCTTTTTTACATCTAGATCTGAGCCCTGAGGTTCACATGCTACCAATAATGAGAAAAGAACCAAGCTCACTTCTGTGTTTCTAATGAATCTCAGTGGCTGCATCAGCAGGCTCTTTTAAATCACAAACCGTACGGACGTGATAGGAGAGCCTTATCCTCCCAGAAGAAAGAAGACAGTTATCTGTATTAGAGCTTATCCCTTCCCCAACTAGAACCAAGCCAGATGGCCATTCTCGTCATTAGCAGTCCTTGCCACTGTGGTCCCCAATGCCATCCTATACCATTCTGGTGACTCAGCCACTCTCTATCGCTGCTGTTCCTGCTGCCGTGCAGTGAACTGGCTTCTGTCCATTGTCTTTCTTAGCTCCGGCCATTCACAGTTTCTGACTACTCTTGACTTTTTATTGTCCCATAGCTTCTGATCACTGCCTTTTCTCTGCCTTTGTTCTTTTTGCTTTACGAACACTGCTTGTCGAACTGCTGATTTTCTTTGTGTGTTACCTACTCTGCTTTGTAAGAGAGAATACTGATGTGTTTATGTCACTAGGGGCACCTCTATTAGGCAGAGCTACTACCCCAAATCATACACTTGTCCTAAAACTAAGTTGTGGCTAGGGTTGGGGCTGTCAAGCTTTTCTGAGCCCATCTCACAAGGGGTTGTGTTTGTAGCTGACTCTATGGGTGTTGTTGTTGTGGTGATGATGATGATGATGATATTAATAATTGTGAAAGCGACTTTTATTCTCCTGGCTCAATTGTTGTCTGGGAGGCTTACTACCGCCTTCTGCCAGACTAGGCCTAGTCCTGGAAGCTTCTAGCTTCCACACAATCTAACTTAGGCCTAGAATGTTGTCAGCCTCTGAGACTTAACTGCTTAATAAGTTCACCCTTTTTTGCTTTGACTGAGCTCTGGGCTAGCTGGTTCAACTCAGCTGATCTGGCTCAAACTCTTCTCCCAGCTGACTAATTTAATCTGGCTTCTCTCTTGGCCTGGAATTGCTCTGCTTGGCCTCAAACTAACTCAGCAACCTGCTCTAATCTTCTGGTTCTTCTCAGGTTATGGCTTACTCAGTCTTCACCTGATTCTGTCTGCAACCCATCTCTCTATTACTGTCCTGGTAAAACTGCCTCTTAAGTAGTTTCCCTTTCCTTTTTGTTCTCTTGAGAGTTGGGCGTATCCTATTCTGTCAAATCTTCTCTGATTCATCACCTTTTCTGCCAGTCAATTAGATATCATTTTCAAACATGGGCACTTCCTTCTGCAAACTAACTTTGCCTTTGTTTGGAATAAAAGGCATGTACCACCACACCTGGACCTAAAATTTTCTTTATCTGATACTTACTCTATACCAGGCTGGCCTTGAACTCAGATCTGTTTGCCTCTGTTTCCTGGATTAAAGGTGTGTTTGTATTCCAGCTGGATCACACAGACCTAGAAGATCTTTGGATGTGGTCTCTTGCCAGAACAGCCACATTCTGAATTAACATTCCTCTACTACTACTGATGATGATGATGATGATGATGATGATGATGACGACGATGACGATGGTGAAAATAACAGCTTCTACAGTGTGGTAATTGTGGTCCAGAATTGTTTCAAGTACTTTAGCATTAGTACTTTGAAATGATGTTCCCACTTCACAGAGGAGGAGGAGGAAATGATTAGCATGGAGCAATGTTTCTGGGATTATGTATCCAGTAGCACAACCCTAGAACTTTAGCTCATTTATTAGCTTTGGACCACTGCATTTGTGATGCATGTGAGCTTCACAAAACTTCTGTTGGAGCTTCTGTGTGTGGTGGAGAATGATGGGTAGGAGACCGCCAAAGACCCCAATTCTACGCTGGCTGTATCCAGTTGTAACTGGGAAGTATATACCCAGCTGAGAGCCATCCCAGAGGAGGCCAGAAGCTTTTACTCCCCTGCAAGGAGGGCGAGGTGGGGTAGATTCGCCTATCTGCTACCTATTGCCACTGCTGACACATAGCTCAGAGGGCAGATGCGTATTTATTGAGCAGTTATTATGTATTAGGTGATTGCCACTTCACATTATGTTTACTGAATTTTCCCCCCATGAGGTGGGAATTATTGCTTTCTTCTTCTTCTTCTTCTTCTTCTTCTTCTTCTTCTTCTTCTTCTT
>OU015753.1:89872024-89937991 GCA_907169655.1 Acomys percivali | reverse complement strand
CTTCTTCTTCTTCTTCTTCTTCTTCTTCTTCTTCTTCTTCTTCTTCTCCTTCTTCTTCTTCTTCTTCTTCTCTCCTATCTCTTATGGGCAGTTGCTGAAGTTTATATCTTGATTGCCCTATGGTTTTCTCTTCGAAACTCTAATAAAATTGCCCTTGGGCTTCCATTTGAGCCTGAGAACCTGGAAGATGGGACCCTGCTTTCCCCAGTATCAGGAAGTTACAGGCTGGAGTTACACGCAATTGTGAATCACCTAATATGAGTCCTCTGAAAAAGTAGTAAGTGTTCTTAGTTCTGAAGTCACCTCTCCAGCCCCTGATCTTTTAAAATAAACGTTATCTAAAAATTTTTAATTGTTGTGCTAGGTTTAGAGCTGGAGAGATGTCTCAAGAGGTTAAGAGCACTGGTTGCTCTTCCAAAGGTCATGAATTCAATTTCCAGCAACCACACGATGATTCACAACCATCTATGAGATCTGGTGCCCTCTTTTGGCATACAGGTAGAATACTCTATACATAATAAATAAATAAATCTTAAAAAAATAGCACAGTAAACACTGTTGGATTGACTGGAACACAAGAGGTCAGCAACAGTTTAACGGGTTAAGTGGTGTTGGGGCTGGCTCTTTGTTTGTTTGTTTGTTTGTTAATTTTAATTTTATGTATATGAGTGCTCTGTTTTCATGCTCACCAGAAGAGGGCACCAGATCACATTATAGATGGTTGTGAGTCACCATGTGGTTGCTGGGAATTGAACTCAGGACCTCTAGAAATGCTACCAGTGCTCTTAATCGCTGAGCCATCTCTCCAGCCTCAGGGCTGGATCTTTTTTTTTTCTTCAGGACTGGATCTTAAAGAAATAGAATCAGGTATGGTATCTCATGTCTGAGATACTAACATTTGAGAGGCTGAGATAGGACTGTCATAATTCAATGCCAGCTCTGGCAAGAGTTAGAACATATCTATAAAAAAAAAATGTATCCATCAATCATTCCATGAAAGCATCAAACGGGGTAGCTATCCTGAGTCCTAACGCAGAAGAATGTAACTTTTCATGTTCCATTTCTTATCCCCCACCCCCAGCACTAAGCATGCTTTTCCTGGCACTCTTGAGTTTTGTCACTATTTCTTCTAAGCCTCTTATTCTTTTGCCACGTAGAAAACCCTCCGTGGCAAATGGTGTGGCATGTGGTGCTCTCTCTTCTCCTTTTCCATTTCCCTTTCGGCAGCTGCCAGCGTTTGCAGCTTTCCTGCCTTGTTTTTCTTTAATAAAGTTATTCTCAAGTCTCCTTTTGAGTCCATTACTAAATTCTTTTATTAATGAGACTAAGGCACTGAGGGTAATGGACGCAATCTAAGTGTTTTCTATGAAAAGAATTTTACAGGCCTTGCTGCATTCCTGAAGCGTGGTGGCCTGCAGGGCCTGACCTGGTGCCTTATTTTCTATCCCTCTGATTTTTTTTTTAAACTAGGCAACTTGCAATGCCTGTGTGCTTGGACTCCACCCAGTGGGAAAAAGATACAATCCTATGAAGTCAGGATAAAATCCTATCATGTTTCCTGCTATGTGCTTGCTGCTTGAATCAAGCAATGCACTTTTGCTAAAGTAAACGCTGCCTTGCCAATTAATGATGATGATGAAGAAGAATGGAAAAAGATACTTCAGGCCAGGGGAATGGAATGATAAGACACTCTAAGATTGGAATCGCAATATGTTCAGCAGACAACTGGGTACTTAGCCACTGCAAGATAACCAAGCCACAACATAATAGTGACAGAAGAGGTTCCTAAACTGAAACAGAGCCATATACAAACATGTTCTGAACATTGCAAGTGATGATCCATAGCTTTTTGTCTTTTGAAATAAGTGAATTTTGAAGAGTATAGATCAGGTATACTGACATCTCCTTCTGATTAGGATCAGTTATATATTTTTGGATAGGAAAATCAGAGAGGACACTCGAACTTATTCATTGTTCACATAAGAAAATGTACAGAATTGATTTGTACTGTCCTGCATGTTTCCCTTAGACAACGTGTTTCTCCAATGTATAGTTACTGTCCTTCCTTTTAAATGTATTTTAGGGATTTACACAACGAGCCCTCTTGCCTGTCCCCTCATTATACTTTATACACACCAGGACTTGATAAATCATTCCCAGTTGTGACCTTTTTTGCCTGAGGAATATTTACACAATCCTAAGCACAGAGGTACACACCACAATACACAAATCAAACATTCATGGACAGTAAGTCGTGAAGACATTTATTTCAGGTCTTTAGGACCAGTGAGATGGCTCAGCTGGTAAAGGCATGTGATGCCAAGCCAGTCAGTGTGGATTCCATCCCTGGGACTCACATGGTGGAAAGAAACGACTCTGCAACCTGTCCAGTGACCTCCAAATGGCCCCCCCCAACATATACCCATGCATGCACTCACACAAACACTAATGTAAGAAAAATTTCTTTGGTTTAGAATAATTAAAAAAATATCTTTAGATCTCTGTATATTTCACTTCATGTGTCTGTGTGAGTATATGCATGTGTACAGATGAGCATGAAAGTCAGAAGACAGAGCAGGATCCCAAGGAACTGAGATACAGCAGTTGTGAGCTACTGATATGACTGTGAAGAACAGAATTCAGGTCTTACTCCCTCTCTGCAAGAGCAGTAAAATCTCTTTCTCTCTCTCTCTCTCTTTCTCTCTCTCTCTCTCTGTTTTTTCAAACAGGGTTTCTCTGTGTAGCCTTAGCTGTCCTAGACTGGCATTTTAGACCAGGCTGGCCTCGAACTCATAGCAATCCACTTGCCTCTGTCTCTGGAGTGCTGGGATTACAGAGCAGTAAAGCTCTCTCAACTGATGAGCCATCTCTCCATCCCTTACTATGTTACCACAATACTTTCTATTAAAGATAAAAGCAAATTCACATTGCTAATGAGACACATGTGCTTAGTCAATATTCTTCAGAAAGAAATCTTGCCTGCGGTGGTTCTGCACACCTTTAATCCCAGTACTCAGGAGGCAGAGGTGGATCTCTGAGTTCAAGGCTGACCTGGTGTATAGAGCAAGTTCCAGGACATCCAGGACTACACAGAGAAACTATGTCTAGAAAAACCAAACAACAACAACAACAACAAAAAAAAAAAATTAAAGAGAAAAAAAAAGAACTCTTGGTTGAATATAGGCGATAAAGTATCTTTAGTGTTTCTCATAGTTGAATATCTTTTTAATTGTCAATGATGAGAGTGCTGCTTTGCATATACACATCATATAAAACAGCAGAAGTATATTTTGGTCCATTTTAGAAATTGTTGGAAATTCTGGCTAATCGAACCCAAAATCCACTGAGTAATTTAAAAAATGAAATCCAAGTCAGCAACTCAAATAGCAATACTTAGAAACAAACATTTGATTCACAAGGTAGAGTGCTCCCCACCACCGGATTGCTGCTAAGATAACTCAACTCAAAGATGTCCTGATTTCATACACGATGAAGAGCGATGGTGTGCTTGTTTTCTGTACCAAAACCATTATGTTTAAGAGCAAACTACCAAGTATAATGAAAACACTGCAGTTCACAACACACAGTAGGCTCCTGTGGTGGTGGTGGCTGTTGCCTAGGAGTCAGCGCTGGCACCGCAGGTCATGCCAGCAGTGATTCAGAATCAAGGCTGCAGAGAAGTCCTGATGGGCATGCTGAGTGTTGCCAAACTACCGGCAATGCACTTTGCGTTTAATTTTGAATCAACTTTCGGTGGTTCGGCTTTCAAAAACCTTTTACTATTGCCAAATATTTTGTGACTCAACACTTCGAAGTTGTGAGCCACTGTTTATGAAGCTGGGTTTTGTACAAACATATACACATACGTAGTTGTTAGGATTAAAAAATAGAGTGAGACACAACAGACCTGATATGGAGAGATTAATCTGGCACACACTTGACCCAAGCAGGTGATGACATTACAGGTTGCTAAGCAATCTAGAGGCAGCAGCTTATATGCTAACAGCAGTCACTGATATTTCTTTTGATTAAATATATACATTTTTATTAAAAGTTTGACTGTGGTTATACAGCAAAAGTTATTAAAGAAAATATGAGCTTTTCTGGTCTATTAAGATGGAAAAAATTTTAAAAAGCCCACCGCATTTAGTTGATGATCAAATAAAAATCAGTTGTTTTTTTTTCCTCTAGTGACAAACACAAGTTAGAAAACGGTAGGTAGTTCTGGAGTCTACTGATTATGTGTAGTTGAAAGATTAGGCCACAGGTTTGTATCTGATAAATTCTAAAAGCTTTCTTTTTTCTCTATTTTTTTCTAAAAGCTTTCAACTGTTGTATTTCTTTTCTTTTTGAGATTTTTAAGACAGGGTTTCTCTGTCCTGGAACTCATTCTGTAGATCAGGCTGGCCTCGCACTCACGGAGATCTGCCTGCCTGCTGATCTCTAGTGTCGGCTATTAAGTGTGCCGCTACTACCCGGCTAACTCCCACATTTCTTTCTTTCTTTCTTTTTTTTTTTTCAGACAAGGTCTCTCTGTGTAGTCTTGGCCATTCTGGACTCCCTTTGTAGACCAGGCTGGCCTCGAACTCACAGCGATCTGCCTGCCTCTGCCTCCTGAGTGCTGGGATTTAAGGCGTGCGCCACCACGCCCGGCTCACTCCCACATTTCTTGATTAGAATTGTTTCAAACCGTAAAATCAGATAAAAAAAAAAAAAAAAGTCGGTACTGAACAATCTGGCAGTTACCAGCACTATGTATTTCAACAGCGGGGTGGAAATGAGGAAGGGCAGATTCCATTTATATTTTTTTGAGAATGAGCTTTTTTTTTTGAGGATCAGGTTTGAGGCAAGCACTGACAGAGCCAAGCTTTGAGGCAAGCACTGACAGAGCCAAGCTTCTGGAACTCAGCAAATGCAAATAACTTTCCAAGAAGCTCCAGGTGAACCGAGCAGAGGCACCCACGCCTTTCCAACAACCACCTGCGGGCGCGGGAAACACTGAAGGCTCAGAAATTTCACGGTCCGTGTCCGATGCCATCCCCGAGGCTGGCAGGCCAACGTTCCAGAGAACGGAAGTGGGCTCTTGGAGGTCCGGGGACCTCACGTGGCGCCGCCGCCGCCGCGCGCCGGGGCTGGGAAGACAGGGAGAGGCAGGGTGAAGGGGGCGGGGCGAGGTGGGGCGGGGCGGCACCACGCGTGCGCGGCGGGGGCGGGACTGCCGGGGGCCGGCCCGACGCGCGGGAGGGGCGGGGCAGCAGGCGAGCGCGCGCGCGGGGGCGCGTGCGCGGTGTGGGCGGGGCGCGCAGCGTAGGGGCGGGTCCTCCTTCGCCTCCTCCTTCTCCTCCTTTCTGTCCGGTGCCTAGGCCCACGGGCGGAGCTCCTCCCCGGCTGGGTCTCTCTCCCCTCCCTCCGGCGGTTCCTCCCTCCTCCGGCAGCCAGGCAGCATGGCGGCGGTGGAGACGCGGGTGTGCGAGACGGACGGCTGCAGCAGCGAGGCCAAGCTCCAGTGTCCCACCTGCATCAAGCTGGGCATCCAGGGCTCGTACTTCTGCTCGCAGGTAGCCACCCGCCCCATGCCCCTCCGGCCCTCCTCCCCTGGGCCTTGTCGCCTCCCCCTCCGGCCTCCGAGCGGCCCGGGCCTCCGGAGCCGGCCGCCGGCCCTCGCGGGGGGCGGAAGCTGACCTGCTGCGAGTTCGGGCCTCACGTCGGCAGCCTGGAGGGGGCGGCCGGGTGGACTCGCGGGAACTGGTAGCCCATGCCCTCCGCCCGAGCCCGGGGTCAGGTCTGGACGTCGTGGGCCGTGCTCCCCGGGGCTTCGCCGCGGAGCTTGTGCAATCCCGGACGGAGATGGAAGCGACCAGCCAGGGCCTCGGGGTGGCCGCAGCCCCCCGGAGAGGAGAGCTGGTTTCAGCTTTACTTCTATTGTGTCTTACTACCGTGCTTTGACATTTAAGCAACTTTGAGTGGGTATGGAGGGGGGGGGGTCTGTCTGTGTAATTCATTCTTTTCCGTTGGCATCTCAAATTATTTAATTTAGAGAACTGGTAAGGTAAAGAGATGAGTGACTTCTGTTACTGAAGTTACCACGGAGTAGAAAGGACAGTTCCTTCAAGGGAACTTAGGGCTTCAAGGCTCTGATGTAGAAGTTTTGTGCAGCTGAGCAAACCCAGCTCTTGAGTGGGGGCCCTGACAGAAGTGCGTGTTTACTGCACAGTATTGGTGTTCCTTTGCGTTTCGAGACTAAGAATAACGTAGCAGTAGCTACTAGGCTCTTAGTTAAGACTTTGTTGAAGAGAGGCTAGTAAACTGACAGGTTTCTGGGAGAAGGGAATTAATCAGTTGTCCTAAGGCTAATTCCTTGAGTTAAGTGAAATTACCCTGTACAGACAGAATGAGGGTAGGATGGCTTTCCTTCTGTGTTTCATAAGGTTCTTTGACACTGAAATCAAGCTAAGACCCGGAAGCCCCACAATTTGAGACTTTTTTTTAAAAAAAGGATTCCAGTAGTTTAGTACTGATAGCTAAATAAAGTTGAGAAAGAGTAGTTATGTGGCCAGAGGCGGTGGTGCACACCTTTAATTCCAGCCATTGGGAGGCCGAGGCAGGCAGATCTCTAGGGCAACCTGGTCTACAGAGGGAGATCCAGGACAGCCAGGGCTACACAGAGAAAACCTATCTTTGGGAGAAATCTATAGTGGGGTGGTGGTAGTGGAGGTAGTTATGTGAAAGCAGCAAAACCAACTATTTTCAAGTGTAAAGCACTTGAAAAGATAAATATAAAATAAAGCCTATGATTAAAAGCCTTAAGTATAGGTAAGCCATTGTAGGAGACCTTCGCTGTTGTATGAGCCTTGTTTTTTAGAGTGTAGATTATCCTTGACCCTGATCTCATTTTTCAAAACGCTGCACATGGTAGACAAGCATTGCTTGATTTAAAAATAGCATTGGGGCTGTCAACCCAGTAAAGGGCCTCTTGTAGCTTTAATATTTTCCAATTCTATCTTAGGAGTTCTGTTTGGAACTTAGACTTCAAGCAAAAATTGGCTATGAAAATTGTGTACCATCTCAGTAGATTAGTTTATACAGCGTTCAAAGCTGGGAGGTGCTGGGTGTGGTGGCACACACCTTTAATCCCAGTGCTTGGGAGGCAGAGGCTTATAGAGTGCTAGTAGGCCAACCTGATTTACAGAGTGAGTTCAAGTTCAGCCTTTGCTGCCTAGTGAGACTCTTGTGTTAAAAAAAGAGAGAAGAAAAAGAAAATGGTAGCTGGGCTGTAGAGATATCTCACTGATTAAGAGCACTGGCTACTCTTCCAGAGGACCCAGGTTCAATTCACAGCACCGCATGGCAACTCACAACCTCCTGTAACACCAGGCCTCAACTGGTCTTCTCAGGCACCAGACACGCACATGGTGTACACACATACATGAAGGTAAAGCACTCATATACATAAAATAGAAATAAAATCTTAAAAATAATTGGGTGGCATTTTTGTAAAGAAGCGTGGATTAATAACTACTGACTTTTGGCATATAAGCGGCCTGCCTCTAGGTTCCTTAGCAACCTATGATGTCATTGCCTGCCTCCTCAAGGTGTACCAGACCATAAAGGGCCAGCCTGCAACCTTGTCTCTCTTTTCTCTCTGCAATCTCTCTGTCTCTGCCCTCCCCCCCTTTTCTCTCCCATGCTTCTACAATAAATCTTCTACCTTGCCTGTGTGTGGTGCATATTTAACATTGGTGCTGAAAGCCCGAATTGAACCAGGGAGGGAGGGACCTTTAGATTAACACTGACATTAGCTCCCAAATTGATTATCCAATGCCAGATGGTGAGCACTGAAGTCATATACATACAAGGATCATTAAGTTGACTGAGAAGGTCATATTTATATGTTTAGAAATACACATATGCATGTGTTTGCAAAGTAATAGAGGCCATGGATTTAAGAAAGAACAAGGGGGTTATGGGAAGGGTTGGAGGGAGGAAAAACGATGTAACTATATTTTAATTAAAAATATATTAAGTGTTTAAAAGGTTTTGGAAAACTGTTCATCAAGCATAGTTGGATTCTGTTGTAAATAATAATGAGTTGTTTTAGTTTGGAGTTGACAGACCATCAACATTTATTCAGTATGGGGGAATGAATGTGGCCTGGGCTGGAGTTGTAGGTATATTACTAGTATTACTGTTAATACCTGCAGTCAAATATCCAGAGTGGCTTACGCCGCCTTTCTCGTTCCTAGTGTTACCTCCCACGGCCAGTTTGTAAAATTTGCCACTGAGTCAGTTATAGTAATTGATTCATTTCTCCACTGATTCCTCACTTTGTAAACAAACCACTCAAAGCAAGCCACACTAGATCGGATGTACAGCGCTTCCACAGTCGGATCGTGCTTGTTTTAGTCATAAGGTGCTTACTGCTTCTGGTGTTCTCGCTCCACGGTTAGTGTAGCTCTTCCCAGGTGAGCCGGGTTAGCTTGCTGTAGTCACGGGCTCTTTATATAAACTCTTTTTTATTTTTTTTATTTTTTATTTTTTTCTCTTTATACTCTTTACTGACCCAAAATGTCACTTGTCCTTTGTCACTGTGACTTTTCCTAAACACAGTTTCCATCCATGTTGAGACTGAGGGTTCTCCTTTCGTGTTCTTTTCAGGGAGTTTTTTCCTCTACCTCTCATTCTTCCCTAATACTGGCCAGCTTGTCTTTGGAACCAAACCAGACCAAACTAGAAAGGCACCTTTTTTATAACACCATAACACTGTTACAACATTTTAATGGCCTGCAGTGACCTTATTTGTTAAACAGTGCCTCTGATCAGAAGGTAAGCTATCGTCGTCGTCACGGCTGAGTTCTCATGTCCTTGTGCGGCACTTTGTATGCAGCAAGTGGTCACCATGTCAGTGAGTGAGTGACGGAGAAGGCAGAACAGAGGCTCCTCTGCTGTGTGACTTTATGTGTATGACTTTTAGGTTTCATTAATTTTTGAAAAGGAGGCCACTAATAATAGTTCCTGTCATAGGGTTTTGATAGGTGAAATGAGCAGGTAAGGCACCCACTAGAAAAGTAGCTGTATAAATAATAGTTTATTCACTGTAATGCTGCATTTGTGTTTAAAAACATAAGAAGAAGGCTGGGCGTGGTGGTGCACGCCTTTAATCCCAGCACTTGGGAGGCAGAGGCAGGCAGATCTCTGTGAGTTCGAGGACAGCCAAGGCTACACAGAGAAACCCTGTCTTGGAAAAAAAAAACATAAAAAGATTTTTTATCTGAGTTGTTTCATTTTTCCCCCCCTTTAAAGGAATAAGACCCATTATATATTTTTTGTTGTTGTTTTCTGTTTTTGTTTTTTGATACAGGGTTCCTCTGTGTAGTCTTGCTGTCCTGGATTCACTTTGTAGACCAGCGATCCTCCTGCCTCTGCCTCCTGAGTGCTGAGATTAAAGATGTGCGCTATCACTGCCTGGCTAAGACCCATTATCTTTAAATTTTCCAAAGGTTGTGATGTTGGAGTATCTTACTAAATTAATAGTATGTGCCTTATTTCCTTCAGTTGTAGGAGGTTTTCTTTTTCTTTCTTTCTTTTTTTTGAGATGGGGCTTGAGGTTTATCCATTGTTTTTTCTGAGGTTTCTTGTCAGTATGTGCTCAGTGCTCAGTTCATTAAGTGAAGGAAGGAATGGGTCTTTGTGGAAAGTGGAATTGTACACTTATATTATCCTTCCTTTCTTTCTTTTTTTTTTTTTTTAGTTTTTCAAGACTGAGTTTCTCTTGGCTGTCCTGAAACTCATATGTAGACCAGGTTGGCTTTAGGCTTAAGAGATCCACCTGCCTCTGCCTCCAGAGTGCTGGGATTAAAGGCTTGTTACATGAGTCCCCCCCCACCCCCCCACCCCCTGCCATTATCTTTTTGAAGGATAGATAATATATTGGACAAAGGTGTCTATTAATTACTGTCATTTATTAATTATGGCTGAACTGAAAATTTGTTGGTTTGTTTTTGTTTTTTGAGACAGGGTTTCTCTGTGTAACCCTGCCTGTCCTGGACTCGCTTTGTAGACCAGGGTGGCCTCAAAGGTGTGTGCTACCACGCCTGGCAAAATTTCAGTTTCTTAACTGCTGCTATTTGGCAAGATTCTGTGCTGTTCTTTTTCTTATCCTGAGCCAGATAATCAGCTGAGAAGGAACTAAATGATGTGTTGTTTGTTGTGTCCATCAGAACTTAGAAAATCAGTGATGGTAGCTAAGTGGGAGGAGACTGCACTTACAATGAGACCTACTTTCAGTCTTTGCTCCTCTCGGTGGATGGATGGATGATGGTACCATTCTTAGAGTTGAGAAGAGGGTGAATAACAAGAATATGTACACAGCCTAGCCTAGTGTTGGTAAGTGATTTCAAGATGCTTAGCACTTTATTTACCACATGTGAGAGTTTTGTGTCTACATGTATGCACATGTACCATGTGCATGGTGTTCTAGGAGGTCAAGCTGTCATCCCCTGGAACTGGAGTTAAGGATGGTTGTGAGCCACCGTGTGGGTGCTAGGAACTGAATTAGGGTCCTCTGCAAGTGCTCTTACCTGCAGAAGCATTGCTCTGGTCCCAGCCTTATATATTGAAATTAGACCTACAGAAGGCTTAAAATATTTGAGAGTAAGTATTGTTTAAGTTGTTTGGGTAGGGACTAGAGAGACGGCTCAGAGGTTAAGAGAAGTCTGCTTTTCCAGAGGACCTGGATTCAAATCCCACTGCCCACATGGCAGCTCACAATTCTCTGTGACTCCTGTTCCACATAGACATACATATAGGCAAAACACCAGTATACATAAAATAAAAATAAATTATATATATGTATGTATATGTATATATATACACACATACATACATACATACACACACACATACACACGTTTGGGTAACTGGGCATAGTGGCACATGTCTTTAATTCCAATGAATCTGTGAGTTCTGAGGCCAGCCTGGTCTACAAAGCCACCAGGGTTATTACACAGAAAAAATTTTTGGGTAAAAATTTTATTTTAAGATACATTCTCATTATGTAGTTCAGGCCAGGTTCTCCCTAAGGACTTGTGGCAATCCTCGTTTAGCTTTTTATCCTGGGATTACAGGCCCATGCCTAATTTATATTTTGACAAATTCTTATAACAGCTGTATTTTCTGGCATGTAAGATGACCCCCAACTTTAACTTTAACTTTTCCAGTTAAAGTATAGAGTTTGCAGCCCGAGTCTGCAACACAGGCTGTATGTTGGAAGAGTCTGGGAATGTATTCACTGTATAAGACTACATCTCTTCCAGCACACACCCTGTGCAGCAGACTCGGGAAGCAAGCTATATTTTAACTGGAAAAGTTAAAGTTGGGGATCATCTTATACACTGGAAAATACAATAGTTCTTTCAAAATAGCAATGACAAATACTAACGTCATCTGTCAGGAAATTGGTTGTTTTTGCTTACAGTTAAGAGATCTTACAGTCCATTACAGTGAGGAAAGCTGGTGGGCCAAGTATGAGGCAGCTGGTCACTTTGTGTCTGCAGTCAGGAAGCAGGACCACTTCTTCCTCAGGGCTCCTTCTTAAGGTTTCTGCAGCTTTCCCAAATAGTACTGATAGCTAGAGAATAAGTGTTCAAACACAGTACTGGGTGAGGTAGGTGAGGGGTATCCATAATAGGTATTGAAGGCTCTTAACACTTCATGCAAATGCTCTGCCATTCTGTGGATTACTTTCTGACTTGATGAGTTGATATCATTTATTAAGATTTCTCTAAACATTTATCTTGCAAACCCATGTGTTTTAGTCTTTTTATTTATTTTTATTTTTGAGGTAGTGTTTCAGTGCGTAGTCCTAGCTGGCCTGGAACCCACCTGCATGTCCCTGCCTCCAGAGGGGTGGTATTAAAGGCATGTGCCACCATGCCTGGCCAATAACTGTTTGTTCTGTGTAGCAGTCCTTAAAAATGTTTCTGATTAAGGAAAGCCTGAAACTGATTTCCTTGTTTGCTCTTTTAGGAATGCTTTAAAGGAAGTTGGGCTACTCACAAGTTACTGCATAAGAAAGCAAGTGAGTAATGTTGCGTATCCTTACACTCTTTGCCTTGTGTGCAGCTTTGTGCTAGTGTTGGGACTTCTGAAAGTATGTGTTTGAGTGTCCTGAAAGCATAATTCTGACATCTGGAATTATTAATCTTCGGTAGTATGCATAAAATATGTCTAAGTTATATCTGGATAATCTTGTTTCGTGTATTTAATATGAAAACATGAGATTTTTGCTAGGATAGGTGGATCTAGCTTGGCTAGTACCTGACAGTGCTCTAATCTTTGACACCCTCTTGTCTTGGTAGAAGTATCTGCACATTGTAGGCTGAGGACACAAGGGCGATTGGATTTTATTTGGCCAGATCTCTGTTACTCTGCAGCTGAGAATGGTCTTAAACTCCTGACCTTCTTGATTCTACCTCCCAAGTGCTGGATTATAGGCATGTGTCACCATACCCTGTTGATATGGGGGTGTCTTATATGAGCCCCCAAAATGAAACTATCACCTGCTTCTTAGCTGTTTTCAGCCACACTGAGTGGCAGTTTTTCAAGATAGCCTTTCTGTATCAGCTCCTCATCGTGTAAATCTAGTCATTAGTGTGGCTGACCTCAGACATCCTGCCGTGGTTACCTGGAAATTGACAAGGACTTGCTGTGCATAAAGCATTGCCCTCTGGTGGACGCAGGCTTGGCAGGTGGTATAAACTTTCTGTCTTATGATTTTGGTGCCTTGTACACAACTGCCTGCTTCTAGGAGTTAGTTGATCTAATAATTTTTGTTTGATTGCTTTACCAAAGCATCTAAGGTTAGCCAAATCACCTTTGAAAGAAAAGGAAATAAAAATTTTAAAAAGATGTATTTTTCATGGTGGTATAAAGTGATATCTGTGTTTCATGGGAGTTCTGGGTTATCCATAGGAGTAAATGTAGTATGCGAGTGGGAAATACTGTAAGTGAAAGTTCATCAAAACATAAAGGAAGAGATGAACTGCTTTTGGTTTGCTCCCATTAATAGAAGTGCATGATTTGAAGGTCATGCACTTTGGGCCTGGGCCGTACATTGCAGTCTGATGCTCTTTGGCACACTGCCTGTATCTTATCTGGGTGTATTGCACCATGGCTTTTGAAAAATAGCCTACCGTGTCCTTTGCTTTCACAGTTGTTTAAAAAGTTTTCTTCCAGCCTTAGCTTGTTTCAGGATTACTGGGAATCCAGTGCTTATCTAGCATTTGGACCTTGAATTAATGGGTTCTGAAGTGTAAGCTTACTTAAATTTTCAGGTGTAAATTTCTAGTGAGTTCTATATGGAGATTAGAAAGGAATTAGCTGTGTTCTAGCCTTGTTTGCCTTGATGGCTTTTGTGTTTTTTGTTTGAGGTCTGCTTTCAATTCTCCTTTGAAAATACTGTTCATAGAAGAGCAGGAATGCAGATCAACAGGGAGATTTAGATTGTGAAAGGCTTTACTTCCTTTCCTTTTCCTTGCTTCCTCTCCTGATGAGTATGGTTAAGCAAAAGCCATCTTGACTCTGTTTTGAGACAGAATCTAGATTTAGTATTGCATTTATCATTTTTTTGTATTTTTGTGTATGCACATGCATGAATACATGCTATATCAGTGGAAGGAAGTTGAAACTTTTGGGGGGGGGATACGATTTTTTCCTTCTACCATGACGGGGTGTTAGGGATCAAGCTTAGGCTGGGGCGGCAAGTGCCTCCTTTACTCATTGAGCCATCGTGATGGCCCTGGAATCTAGTGATGGAACAGCCTGTTATGACTTGAACTTAATGATCCTCCTGCCTCAGACTTTCAGCTGCTGGGATTACAGATTTGTACCACTGTGCTTAGCAAAGGCCTGGGTCATGATTCTTCCATCCTAGCTTTAAAGAGACACATCCCTAGAGGCTGCTGTTCAGGTGGTCTTCCTGTGTCGTGTTGAGGAGTGTCAGTAGTGCTTGAATCTAGTGACAGTGAGTGGAGCCCATTCTTGTTGTGAGTTCAGGAATAGTTTTGTATTGATTAAAAACCTCCATATAAAAGCCACTGAATGGTTAAATGGAAGTTGTTTTTATGTAAGTTTGCTTTGGGATGATTTAAGATCACTGTTTTTAAAGAAGAGCCTAGAATTCAGCCATCAAGTCTGATTTCAGATGGGAAAGTTTGCTTATATTTGATATTTTAAAATTAACTTTGAATGAATGATATTGTAGAGAGCGTATGCTTACCATTGAATGCCATTCTGCTTGAGACTGTGTACAGCACGTGTCTAGGTAGCGCTTCTTTCCGGAGAAGCACTGAGATCTGAGAGGGTCTGGGAGGCTTGTGACCAGAGCAGGAAAGCAGCTGCTTTGTCACATTAGATGGGATGCTTGCTGGATATTTGTGTCTGGGCTCTCTGGTTCAACTAAGTGAGAATTAAAGTATGCTGCGTTCAGTAGCCTGATGACCGAAGCATCCTTTTCTCTCCTCTCTTTCACATATCCATCTCTTTCTCCCAGAAGATGAAAAGGCAAAAAGAGAAGTGTGTTCCTGGACTGTGGAGGGTGATGTTAACACTGACCCATGGGCAGGTTATCGGTATACGGGTAAACTCAGACCGCATTATCCACTGGTGAGTATGGAAAGTAATTAAGAGTGTAACATTGTCTTTAAACCAATTTTCAGTTTTCTGAAATTGATGCTTGTAATTTGCATATTCTAGCTCTCGGTATATTATTTGGGAGCTAGAAGGAATAATTGGCAGTTGTGGAAGAAGTGGAGAAAATTTTAGATGTAAAGATTAAAAGTTTATTAATTTTATAAAAGAATGGGATGAATATTCTTTATAAAGTATTCTGCCTGCATGTGTGCCTCTATGCCAGAAGAGGGCACTAGATCTCATTAAGATGGCTATGAGCCACCATGTGGTTCCTGGGAATTGAATTCAGGACCTTTGGAAGAACAGCCAGTATCTTCACTTTTGAGCGATCTCTCTAGCCTGAGATTACTATTCTTACGGCTGGGATGAGAGTGGTGTGTGTTACTGCTTTTCTATCCTTTCCTAGTGTGACACATTGTAGTCTAGTTACCATGGCTTCAGTAGCACTCCTACCTCTTCCTGTAGTAAGTCAAAAATTAATTGTTTGAGAGTTACATATATGAACACAATGTGTTTTGATCACACTCACCTGCAGCTCCTCTCTCCCCTCTAGCTCCCCTATTTCTCTACTTCATGTACTTAAAAAAAAATTACTGAGTCTACTTCATGCTGCCATGGGTGTAGGGCTGTCCACTAGAAAATAGGCAAATTTTCAGGGGCTGCAACCCAAGAAAACTGACTCAGATTTCTAGCAGGCATCAGTTGCCTATAGCTCCTCTGCTGTGCGTGGAACTCCATGAGCCCCTCCCCCATCCATACCAGAATTTTGGCTGGTTTGATCTTGTACATGTCTTGTGCATGCAGTCACTTTTTGTGTGGAGCAGCCCTCTCGTGTACAGTAAATGTTGTTTTGCTGAACATGTCCACAGTCTCTGCCTTGAGGGGAAGACCTTAAATCCAAGGAGAAATAGATTCTTTATTCCCAAAGCATTCATGCTGTTTTTGAACTGGGTACTTGGGTCACCCTGGTCATTGCTATAACTGGAAGGGTTCATAGCTCAGTAAGGCTGTTGGTTACTTTCCCTTGTCAGGAGCACACACAGCGCTTTGCAGAACTATGCAGAACGATGAAAGCTAACCAGTAGATGAAGCTTCCATTTCAGTAAAGCTTGATTTCTCCACAGGACTCAAGAGTGATGTGTGTGTGTGTGTGTGTGTGTGTGTGTGTGTGTGTGTGTGTCTGTGTGTGTAGACCAGGCTGGCCTCAAACTCAAGAGATCCACCTGTGTCTGCCTCCCGAGCACTGGGACTGCCTGGCTTGACGAGTACATTTAATAAAATGAGTATGTCTTTAATATAAAATTGGAAAACTACCAGATACATAAGAAAGTTCTGTATACCCCACTCCCCAGTGGTCATGTCTTGGAATGTTTACTTTTACTCTGAAATGCCACTTTATTATTGTCACCCACTTGCCAGTTTGAAACAGCAGGTGCCTGGTGATTTTTAGTCTTTTGTTGCTGTTTTTAAGGCCACCACTTCTATTATTTAAATCCCGTGTTTATATGTCTGTGGGGGTATGAGCACATGAGTTCA
Source organism: Acomys percivali (assembly GCA_907169655.1). Lineage (NCBI taxonomy): Eukaryota > Metazoa > Chordata > Mammalia > Rodentia > Muridae > Acomys > Acomys percivali. The sequence continues at coordinate 89,921,767 of OU015753.1, read as the reverse complement.
TGTGCCGGCAGAAAGCAGAGGTGCCAGGCTCTCTGGAGCTGGAGCCACAGTGTTTGTAAGCCACCTGATGAGCATGTTCAGATTACATCCCCATTGTTATCCCCGCACTTGTATTTTCCTGCCCCCACCTCCTTGGCCCTATTCCCCTAGACCTCTGACAGAAGGGGACCTCCTCCCCACCCAGATGACCACAGCCTACCAGGTCTCATCCAGATAGCCTGCTTCCCCTTTGTCTGTGTGCTGCTGCCAGGCCTCCCCACCAAGGGGAAGTGGGCAAATTGGGGCACCAGAGTTCATGTCAGAGGCATGATGAGTGTCCTTTTTAAATACCGAGCCACTTCTCCAGACTGTGTGTCTAATCTTAAAGCATGGACACCCTGATCATTCTCCTCCTTTCTCAAACAAAGCTGATGCTAGAAAGTAAGCTTATGATAATAACGTGTCAACTGAAACTAACTAGTAAAAGCTTTGGCTTGAACTCCACTCTTGAGTTTTACTCCCAGTTTTATTTTTGGTACTAGTTAGCAGGCGTTGAACTGATCTCACTATTGTTTTTAGATGCCAACAAGGCCAGTGCCCAGTTATATCCAAAGGCCTGACTATGCTGATCATCCCTTAGGTAAGTCCTGATTGGCTCAGCTCTGCAGTTTTCAGTTTGGCCTTGACATCACAGCAAAGCAAGAAGTGTTCTTGCAGAGTTTTGAGTGCTGCACATGTAATGTAAATGTTGTTTCTTTTTAAAAAGCCACATGAGAGCATTTAAGATAAAGATATTTCCTTAGGACTCTATTCAGTTCTGAAAACAGTGTTTATGTGGCTACATTCAGAAAATACTGTGTTTGGGTTAAGTGAACTGCCAGATGGGAGGGAAAAGTTTTGATTTTTCTTTTTGCTCTTACTTAAATTAAGCAAAAGTAGATTGTGAAGGCCTGAGTGAATGCCTCACTAAAAACCTTGGGCTGTAGCAGTAATAGAAAGAATAGGTAATGGTGGTGATGATGGTAGTTAGATGAGCATGATGCTGATGATTCTTTAATAGTAACTCATATTTATTTTTGCTTAACTATGTGTCAGGCTGTGCTAAGTTCTTTGCGCGTGTTACTCCATTTAATACTTTGAACGCTTCGGAGGTAGGTTCTGTTGTCTTCTCTATTTTATAGACAATAAGAGTGAGGCATGCAGAGAGGATGAGTAATTTCCACAGTCTCTGACCTGTGGACTTGTACAAGATTTAGCTTGGACTAGGGGTTGACTGATTTGCATGTCAGAAATGAGAAATGGTTGAATACCAGCGATTTTACATGATTTATTTGTTTATTTTTAAATTTAAAACATTAAAATATTTTTTGGTCTTTGAGACATCTTACTACCTAGCCCAAGCTGGCCTCAGTTGTACAGTTATCCTGTCTCAGCCTCCTGAGTGTGGGATTACATGTCTGTGCTGCCATGTTTACCATGTATGACTGAATATAAGTTTAGTTAGCTGCTTTTTCTTTAAGACTGAAACCATAGTATTATTTTTCTATATGTAATTTAAAATTTTAATTAAATTCTTTGTAGATAAACTTAAGGAAAAGACAATAGGAATAATACAATAATGTAGAAACTTGTAATTTGTATTCTCTTTTGAATATAGTAACAGCTTTTACTTTAAGAAGTATATATAACTTTTAATAGAATAGAATGCTATGCACCTAGAAGAAGCCCCACCCTCTAGAGGTACCTGGTGTAAGAAGAGTCCTCAGTGAGTACACCAGACCTAGATCTGCTTTCTATACAAAATGAACACCACACACACCTTCTTGTTCTCTCTTAATATGTAAATATATTACCTTGGACATATATTTCATGTAAGTTCTTCAGTTCAATAATTTTAATTTCATTGTGTGGATGTATCATAATTATCATCTAGGCCCTTACTAATGAATGGTTAGATTAACTTATTTGCAGGATTTTGCTTCTGTGAATTTGATTGTAATTTCTATTGTTGTATTTTCATCTTTGCTGAGATGTAAAAAAATTTTTTTTAGGTTAATAGCCTAAAGTAATGGTTTGGATCAAAGAATATATACATTTTTATTTTGAGATATTAGAAATTTCAGAGCATTTTGCCAATTATTACTCTCATTAAAAGCACGAGTGTATTTGCTCTGACAGAATATATGCTAACATTGGAACGAAACAGTGACGACTGTCATGATCCCTGTGGCATGATGACATGCAGCTTTATGAAGTGGTTCAAGGTTTAAAAAACAAAACAGGAGATTTTTGCTTTCTTCAGTTGTCATGTGCATTGTTTGTTATCAAAGTTTATATATTCTTTATAAATCTGAAAGGTTGAAAAATTATATATTCTTTGAGCTTGCATTTTTAAATTAGAAGGTTTAACATCTTTGTATTAAACGTTGTATTTTCTTTTCTTTTGAATGTCTTCTTATTCTTACCCTCTTTCCCAATTGGACTTTCAGATTTTTTTTTTCCCCTCAAATTTCTAAAATGTTCTTTGTATATTAACACTCTGAGCTATATGGTAAAATTTTTTTCTTCATCTGAACACTAACATTTTGTCATTATATAATAATATACTTTCAGTGTTTATATGTATAGTAAGATGAATGTGTCTTGTATTATATTTAATTCTCACATGTCTTTCTGTTGGTTTGATTAGCATGTTTGAGTAATTGCATGTCATTGCCAAACTTCACTATTGGATATGTTTTTGAATTTAATAGGCCTTGCTGCTATCACCTTTGCTTTTTTTCAAAAATTTCCTGAATATTTTAGCATATTTCTTTTTCTGAATTTGGTTTATAATAAGCTTGTTTTGGTTCCCAAAAATATTTTGTTGGCATTCATTATTGGGATAATACTACATTTACAGATTGATTTTTTAGAAGAATTGATATCTTGATAATGTTCAAGTCTTCTATCTAAAATTAGGGTATAGTTTCTGTTTTATTAATCTCCTTTTGTATCGTGGGGTTTTCAGAGTTCTGCTTTGGAATTTTTTTTTTTTGTTGTTGTTGTTTTCAAGACAGGGTCTCTCTGTGTAGCCTTGGTTGTCCTAGACTCACTTTGTAGTCCAGGCTGGCCTCGAACTCACAGCGATCCGCCTGCCTCTGCCTCCCAAGTGCCGGGATTAAAGGCGTGCGCCACCACCGCCCGGCTTGGAATTTTTTTTATTGCTGTATTTGTTCTGGGTATTTTATTGTTTAGTAGTTTTTAGCTTGTTTGTGTTATGGTAAAGTTTCTACTTTGGACATCTTAATTGTTAACTTGCTAAATTTTTAACCTTCATCCGTTTACCAGATGATTCTTTTGTTTTAGGGCTATGTAATATTTGAAATTGATAAATCTTTTATCCTTTAAGCTTTATGTTTTCTCTCGTGCACTTATGTCTGCCAGTGCAGCATTGTAGCAGACGAGAATCAGCAGTGGTGCTCGCTCTGACTTGAAGGCTATACTTTAAGGTGGTGGTTGCCCATGTTGTGAGGATTATTATCATTTTGGATAGTCATTTTTCTTCCTTCTTCCTTCCTTTCTTTCTTTTTGGCTTTGAGACAGGATTTCTCTGTGTAGCCTTGGCTGTCCTGGACATGCTTTGTAGACCAGGCTGGCCTTGAACTCATACTATTCTCCTTCCTCTGCCTCCCATCATGCTGGGATTATAGTCCTGTGCCACCACACCCAGCTGTCTTTATTCTCTAATGTTGATGTGAATCTTTTCTTAATTTATGGTAATGAAAAACATTAATTAGGGGGCTGGAGCGCTACCTCGGTGCTAACAGCACTTTCCGCCCCTTAAGAGGACCCAACTGCCATCCACTCCTATTCCAGGGGATCCAGCACTCTCTCTGGCCCCCATGTACCAGCACATACATTTGATATACACATAAAAAAGTTGTAGAAAAGTTTGTTTGGGCATTTTCCATTTCAGAGAATGCAAACAGTATTGATAATTTGTTACATTGCCCCTTCCCAAAATTTTGAAATAATTGCTATATTGACTATTTTTTTAAAGTTTATGTAAAACTTGAATTAGACTACTTTCATTATTGAAGGCTATTTGGTCAGTATTTCCCAAATTTTTAATTATGACTCTGAGTGAGAAGTGAGTTTTATGATAATCTGTGTGCATAAAAATAATAATGAGAGCTGGATACAGTGGTGCATGCCTATAGTCCTAGCACAGAGGCACAGGCAGTTGGATCTCTGTGAGTTCTAGACCAGCCTGGTCTACAGAGTGAGTCAAGGAAAGCCAAAGTGCACAGAGAAACCCTGTCTCAAAAACAAACAATTCCCCTCCAAACCAAAAAGTAACAATGAGATATTTTGCAGCAGTATTTACATGGGGCTGTATAATATAGAACCTGCCATTTTCTATTCCTCTTTTCACTTTCCAAATGTAAGTTATAGCCTACTAAAAGTCATACATTTGGCTGGAAAGATGGCTTAGTGGTTAAGAGAGCACTGATGCCCTTCCAGGGGACCTAGGTACAATTCATAGCTCACAGCCTCCTGTAACTTCAGTTCCCGGGACCAGATACCCTCTTCTGGCCACCAAGGCCACAAGGCATGCATGCAGAATACCTGTGCACAGGGACCTAAAAGGAAAAAAAGGACAAGAAGACTAAGATGATAAACTGTAGTTTGAGTGACATCGACTTAGGTTCGTGTTTTAGAACAGCAGTATAGTTGATGATTAGTTGTTGGTGCGTAGATGCTTCTTGGCATGGTCATGAAAAGTTTGTACGTTGTGCTGTACTTACCAGATGTGTCATTTAGTGAATTTATTAGTACACTGCCTGGCATACAGTAAGCACTCAAAAACATTGACTGATTCCTAGTAGAATTTTTAGAAAAATTTTCTTTACAGTTTCTTTTATTCTTTCTTTGTGTTGAAAATATTAAAAAAAAAAAACCCCAAAACTAGCTTGGACTCTGTCAGTGTGAAATAGTACTGTGCATAAGGAGAATCGGTTTAACCGTGACGTCAGGGTGCTGAGCTGCTGGGTGCTGTCCCTGCCCCTGTGTGTTGGGGTTTTACTCACTCTTTCTCCATTCCAGGAATGTCTGAATCTGAGCAGGCTCTTAAAGGGACGTCTCAGATTAAGCTCCTCTCAGCTGAAGACATAGAAGGGATGCGGCTTGTGTGTAGGGTAAGTGGTACCTTCTCCTGGCTGGTACAGACAGGAAGCATGGGATTTGTGGTCTGTAAGGCTGTAAGAGTGTCAGCTGTTACAAGCCATCCCTTTTCTTCACCAGTTTTCAAAACTTTTTTTTTTAATATTTAAATAATACTTTATTTAAATCTAATGTATTTAGAATAAAACCGAGCAAGTCGTCTGTAGTTGTCATTTTCTTTGATCACCTTTGTATGTTGGTTTATTTACATAAACACTTGCTGAGTTACAAAGGCTGAAAGATGAACATGACTGCATTCTACCCTCAAGAACTTCTACAGCATCATTATTAGTTTATTTGTATCTTGTTTTTTTTTTTTTTTAAATATTTATTTATTATGTATACAGTGCTCTGCCTGCATGTACACCTGCAGGCCAGAAGAGGGCATCAGATCACATTATAGATAGTTATGAGCCACCATGTGGTTGCTGGGAATTGAACTCAGGACCTCTGGAAGAGCAGACCGTGCTCTTAACTGCTGAGCCATCTTATTTGTATCTTGTTTTTGTTTATAAACAGAGTCTCTTTCTGTATTCGTGACTGTCCTGGAACTCACTATGTAGATCAGGCTGCCTTGAACCCACAGAGATCTGCCTGCCTCCACCTCAGGAGTGCTAGGATTAAAGGCCTACGCCACCACACCTGATATTGTTTCTGTTTTTGCAGCTTTTTTTGTTTTTGTTTTTTGTTTTTTTGAGACAGGGTTGTACTCTCTTTATAGACCAGGCTGGCCTGGAAGCCTGCCTCTGCCTCCTGAGTGCTGGGATTAAAGGTGTGTGCCACCATGCCTGGTTTGCAACATTATTTTTAAGAGTGAAGTTTTTTATGATACTTTGTTGTTCTGTGTTTACAGATGTTCTAGGCCAGGACAAAGCCCAAGGCTCATGGAGAGTTAGACTAAAGCCGTGTGAGATGCTTATGCTTTCAGGATGGCGGGGTGGGTGGGGTTAATTAGATGAAATCACATCCTTATGTTTTTCTAAAGAAAAAACAATCCTTAGATGTTTACTTAAGACTTTTCTGCAGTACTTGAAAAGTGATTTGATGGAGAATTTTATATTTCTTTCACTTACTATGATTTTTTTGGAGGAAATTTATTAATTTTTTTTTGTGTTTCCCTTTATGACCCCTCACTTTAGAAATGTCAGATTAGACTTTCATTAGCAGATTGTTTACCTAATTTAGGAAATACATCTTCATTAAGTTTACTTATTACAAGTCTGTTTATCTCAACTTTTAAATAAATTTGTTTTTATGTATTTTCATATTACATATTTCTGACATTTAATATTGCATACAAAATGATATCAAATGCCTTTAATTTTTCACAAAAATCAAAAACAGTACAGAGTATAGGTATTTTATTTTATTTCTCTTTGAATGTACTTAGTTTTCCTTTTCAGCTTGCCCGAGAAGTTTTGGACATAGCTGCTGGGATGATTAAAGCAGGCGTAACTACTGAAGAGATTGATCACGCTGTGCACTTAGTAAGAACTTTACTTTCTTATTTCAGAGGCTTCACATTGTCAGATTTTTTTTTCTTTATTTTTGGATTGTTCAAAGTAACTTTATTAAGCTAATTTGAAAGCTTACTTTTGTATTGTCTCCAATGTGGGAACATTCTGTAGCTATTACAGTGGTCAGTCAGTGCATTCCTAGAACTTGGGCAGCTAGGCATTTGGCCAACTCCATTTGAAAATCTTTGGAAAAACACAATCATGCTTATTATTATTATTATTTTTTATTCCTTATTTTTTTATACTGTTATCTAAACAGAAAGTGTTAAAGTGTAATAGTAAGTGAGAAAGTGATGGTTTAAAGTGAATGGGAGGATGTGTGTAGCCATATGCAAACACTACACTACACTGTACAGAGGACTTGAGTGTCTACAGATTTTGGTAGCCAGCTAGGAGTTGAGGGTCGGGTCCTCCACAGATACTTAGGCATGATTGCATCTGTTATGCTGAGATCCAAGGGTGCTTGAGGCCTCTTATTCTAAAACCTCAGCCATTTAGCTCAGCTTCTAGAGAATTGATTAACCAGTGCTTCCAATAAATCATACTGCTATGCCAGGTATTCTGTAATACAGAATAAGCTGCAGAAACTAGATTAGAAATCAGTTTTCCTTTTGTTCCTACAGAAAAAGGGCAATAAATAGATCAGACAGGAGCATGCCATCTTAGTGTTCTTTTGCTGGCAAGAGATGTTATGACCACAGCAGCTCTTACAAAGAAAGCATTTAATCTGGCCTTTTTTTTTTCACAGTTGCAGAAGGTTAGTCCATTACTGTCATGATGGGGAGCATGGCATCATACAGGCAGGTGAGGGTGGGGGCGGGGAGGAAGGTAGGTGTGGAGGGGAAGGGAGGAAGAGATGAGAGAGAGCCCACTCCTAATGACAGACTTATATCTCCTAATCCAACAGAATTCCACTCCCTAGTGACTAAGCATTCAAATACATGAGCCTATGGGGCTTAATTCAAACCACCATGGATATCTTTAATATCACTAATAAGGCAATTAGCAGAACAGATAAATCTTTTTAGTGTATATGATTTGGAGATATCTTGGTGGCTTGTTAGAGTCTTTCAGATGTAGACTAGTGCGTACATCATACGTCTAAGTTCTTAGAAAAGGGTTAAGTAGTCTAAGCACATGGACAATGGTTCTGAAGATTTCTCTCTATCCGCCCATTATTTATTAGGTAAAGATGAAATTGATACTGGTATTGTAAATGGGACAACCTTCCTGAAAGACTTCGACCATATGTCTTGAACTCATAAAAAATGCTTTAAAAATTATTTGACACTTTGGAATTTGTTATATTTATTGCTTGGTTTGTGTGGGTGGGAGTTAGATGTGTGTGTGTAGGCGTGGTGGGGTAAAAAAACAACTCAGTTCTCTCCTGTCATGGGTCCTGAGGTTGTCAGGCTGCTGGCAAGTGCCTCCACCTCCCTCTGGTGGATTGTTTATGCAGACTTAGATGATTTTTGATATAGGGTACTGTGTATATTAGTATATCATGGGTAAGCATTTTGAGCACTTCCTGTAGGTCAGGGTCTCTTCAAAGTACTTTCAAATGTGCTCATTTGATGTTTCCAGCATCTTCTGCAAGTAGGTGCTACTGTCATCTCCATTTCATAGTTATCCAAGGTCATATAACTTAAAGAGGATGAAAACTGATAGGATTGATAGGTATTCTCCATTGATGAAATGAGCCAGTTTAAGCTAAATTAAATATAAGGCAGGTTCACTGGAGGCTGTTCACCAACTTCACAGGAATGGGGGGGGAGGTCAGTGAAGTCCTTATGCAGAGGGAGATAGACAGAAAGGGGGCCTGGAGAGAGGGAAGAAAGGAAATCCAGAGAGAGAGGAACCAAAATGTCTGGAGTATACAGTGAAGAGCCTCTGGGGGAGAGGAAGCCCAGCCTCTGGCCTGGGAAGTTCAGGTCGGGACTGAGGGATGCTGGGAGAACCTGGTTAAGTAGGCATCTCATCTACTTGTCCCTGGTCGGAAGCCCAACAGTGAGACTCACAGGAGTACAGCCATGCCAGGCCAGTGCCGGAGGATGCAGTTATTTGCTGTGAGAGTATTTTCTACCTGAGGGAATGCCATATTACTTAACAGATTTCTGGAAGTAGTGGAATTGCTAGTAAAATTATAGACCATTTCATAGTATTTTGGCAGCTGTTAGAAAGTTACTGGACTGAAAACCACACAGTAGTGGGGACACAGAACGTAGAGCACACTCATGTCCAGTGTGTAAAGTTTCAAACAGAGCTGTTTGATCAGACAGTGTAGTGATTATCAAATGTTCCAGAAACACTTTACTATTTCTTAATTATACATGTACACATTTTCTGGTTATAGGGATTTAATTGGCCTTAATATAAGGCAGTATTATTGAAAGTGCCTATTCATATGTGCTATTTTTACTGAAAATATGACCTAACAAGTAGTAGATAGATCAGAGTAGAATCTTCATGTGTCATTTGCACATATTTGTAGTGTGTGAATCTGATTTTCTTTTACATGAAGATCAATAAACTGCTTTACACACACACTGTACTTAACTGGCATACAGCCTACTAGATACTGAACGAGATTGTGTCTGCCAGCCAGGCATAGTGTCATCTCACATTCCTTTAGTTCCAGTTTCATGGCCTGTGAGTTTTAAGAAAGCCTGGATGGCAACAACTTGGTGTTTCTGTGTGTGTGTTAACTTGTACAGTTCATACACATGCACACACATACATAGACCTGTACACCCATCACTATTTTCATCAGTTCTTTAATGGTGGCATCATCATAAAATTCTTCAGATTTTATGATCTGATTCCTTTTGTACATTCCAAATTATTTTCTCTGTATTTTCATTTACTATAGGCATGCATTGCAAGAAATTGCTATCCTTCTCCCTTGAATTACTATAATTTCCCAAAGTCCTGTTGTACCTCAGTGAATGAAGTCATCTGCCATGGGATTCCAGACAGACGGCCTTTGCAAGAAGGTGATATTGTTAATGGTAAGAAATATGTGTAACATTTGTCATTGTGAGCAAAGAAACAAGTTTCCGGAGTCTGTTAAGTGGTTTTTGTAGTAAGAATTCTGGAATTTTGGTTTCTTTAAAAACCACAGAAATCTTTTAAGAATATGTTTTTGTTTTTATCCCAGGTGTAGGGATATGGGCCACTGTCAGTTGTCTGCAGCAGCTGACTGTGATTTGCTTAAAGGTCTAGCAGAGGCATGGCTTTGCCACCTGCAGATAGTTTCTGCGATTGTGTGACGTCTGGGATTCTGGGAACTTTTCAGAGCATATATAAATGCTAGGCCCTCAGAGGTGGGGTTGGTAGTTGTTGGTTGTTTGGGGGGGGGGGGGTTGGTTGTGGTTTAAGATCTGATACTCATAGATGAAACAAGAAAGAAATTAGATTCAGGGATCTCTATCTTTCTTCCCTCTATTCTTCCTTGTCTCCTGTCTAGTGATGGGGGTGAAACCAAGGGGGAAAAGCTGGGAAAAAGAAGAACTCACAAAGTAGCAAAGACCACCTACAGTTTCTGTTTTCTTGACTTGGTTTTTCCCTAATTAAAACTCCTGTCACTCAAAATCGAAGGAACTTTTTTCTTTCTATCTTTCTATATCATTTGTTTGCCTGTATCTGTTTATCTATCTATCTATCTATCTATCTATCTATCTATCTATCTATCTATCATCTATTTATTTGAGAGTCTCTTTACAGAGCCTTGTCTGTCTTGAAACTCTGTAGACCAGACTGGCCTCAGTGCACAGAGATCTACTTGCCTGTGCCTCCCAGTGCTGGGATTAAAGGTGTAGGCAACCACACTCAGCAAGAAATCCTTTTTTGGGGGATTTTTGAGATGGGGTTTGGCTGTCTAGAACTCACTCTATAGACCAGGCTGGCTTCAAACTCAGAGATCTGTCTGCTTCTTCCTCCCAAGTGCTGGGATTATTAGAGGTGTGCACCACCACACCCAGCAGAAAACCCATTTTTAATGATTGTGTGTGTGTTGCTTTCAGCATATATCTAGTATGTTCTGTACAACCTATATACCTTCACAGCCTATTTTACATGTGACTGGTAAGTAAGCAAAAGATGTTGATGTAGAAGTAATAATGAACCTATTATATAATTTTTTCTTTTACCAATATTTACTAAAGGTTATGAAAAGATCATGGTAGGTTTTTAGGAGTGGTTTCAGAGAAACCCTTAGTTGTGACTTACAAAGAGCTACCTTCAGAAAAGGGAAAAACTCTCATAGAAGTGCCTTTTTAAAATGAAGTGGCTTTAGAGTTCTGTACTCTCCTGTCTTGGAAACACTGCATGTGTAGAGGAGCTATGGTAACAGTTCCCTTTGGGATTGATGGTATCCGTGAGGGAAGCTCCCCTAGAGAAAATCAAGCTTTTGATTAAAGAAAGGCTAATCAAGGCATACCCCGATGTAAACCCTGTAAGCTACAATAGCAACTGGTTTGGCAAGAGGTGTTTTCTGAATGGTGAGGGGGTAACCAGCCACTTTCTGATTTGATTTAAGAAACTGGTGCCTGATACTGTTACTGGGTCAAAAGCCATGGCTGGCCAATTCATAGGCTGCAGGGAGGACCTGAGACACTCCCATTCGGCTAAATGGACACAGAGATAAACAGTACCCTAGGTTCTTGTCTTACACCCACAGATTAGTACAGCTGCCACTTCTTATCAGAGAAGCTTTAATGTAGTAGATGATGATTAATACAGAAACTCAAAACTAGCCAACATGTAGAGAAACACGAGACTGGACTGCTTCGCTCTAAATGGCTATCTGTCAAACCCTCACCCCCTCCCTCCACCCCTGCCAAGGCTCAGGGATCATTTCAGAAGAGGGGACAGAAAGATCCTAAGACTCAGACGTTGTGACATCTGCAGTGAAACAGCTTTTGCTGGACATGATAGAGACATGAATTCATGGTACCCGTGACTATATGCAGGACCTTTACAAGCTCAAGCCAGCCAAAAATCCAGCATGGAGGAGGGGCAGCTCATGAAGTTCCACTCTTAGCTGAGGAGCGATAGTGGCTCCTGACTTCTGAGGGAGGGAGAGTGAGAGATGTGGTCCCTGAGATGCTACCCATGCTCCAGGAGACAGTCGTACTCCTGTGCATATACACTAGCACTAAGAGTGTTTTAAACCAGGACTTAAAGTTGGGAATGGAAGAGAGGAAGCAATAGGGCATGGATTTGATAAAAAATATTATATGGATGTATGAAGTTCTCAAAACAAAAACTATTAAAAAACAATAGGCTTTCCTAGATACAGTCATGTATGTGTGAGAATAATGTATATATGAATATAAGTCAACTTAAAAATTGGAACATTTATAAGATAAAGCTTGTGTGCATGAGTGTGTTCTTGTATGTGTTTGTGCTCACCTGTGCATACATAGGTGGACACCAGAGGCTAACTTTGGGTGTTTTCCTCTCTCTCTCTCTCTGTCTCTCCCTCCCTTCACCTGGAGCTTACTGTTTTAACTAGACTGGCTGGCCAGTGCATCCCCAGGGCCCCTCTGTGTCTGTTCTCCCAGGGTTGGGTGCGTGCCCCACACCTGACTTCATTTTTACATGGATGCTGGTGATAGGAACTCAGGGCCCCATTCTTTCTCAGACAGCACTTTATCCATTGAGCCATTTCTATAGGCCCCCAAATGGCATTTTTATTATTAATGAATTTTGTCTTTTTAGGAGCAAAAGGAGCAAAAGTCCAAATGTTAGAGCCAGTGTAGATAGGAGAGATTAAATATAATACAGTCTTTATTATGTTATTATTGACTTACGTAGGGTTCTTGCTTATAAACATTTTATAAGTTTTTAATTCAGCCCTGATTTTCATATAAACTTTATTTATTTATTTGCAGCAGAGTCTCTCACTATGTAGCTCTCACCAGCCTTGAACTCAAAGAGATTCTCCTGACTCTGCCTCCCCAGTATGGCATTAAAGGCATGTACCACCACACCTGGCTAAACCTTACTCTTTTAATTACGTGTATAGCATGTGGCATTTTTAAGGAATGAATTGTCTGCTTTGCAGTGGTGAATACAGGTTGCCTGCGATCTGTAATGTAAAGTACTCATTTACTATGTTCTCTAGATAGACACGTAGTTTATTGTAGTGACACAGCAGTCCTGGATAAAGACTCTTGATTACTTACAGATGGATGAAAGACCTAGAGATTTTTTTAAAACCTGGAACAAGCTAAGCTTTGCTTTTGTGTCCCAGGAGGAGGAAGAGTGAGCTAAAGATAAGTGGAAATGTTTTTTGTTTAATTTCAGAACTTAGTGACATCATCAGTTCAGTGTTACTAACCTGGTTGTTTATCTTACACAGCTGTTTTCTATGTAATGTTTCTTTTGCCACAAAGGACCTTCTTACCAGCATAAAAGCCTACATCTGTCTTGTGCTGTACAACCATGTTCTTGGTCTCTACAGTGAGTTATTTCCCCTGAGGGTGTCCTCTTAGCAGCACTACACTCACTGGTGAATTTGAGAATGCAGATGGTATTGTTTTCATTCAGTTGCATGAAGTTGTTATGCTTGACTTTTAAAATACAAACAAACATAGACTTTATATCTACTTTTTTCCTTCCAGTGGACATCACTCTTTATCGAAATGGTTACCATGGGGATCTAAACGAGACCTTTTTTGTTGGAGATGTGGATGAAGGAGCTCGGAAACTTGTTCAGACTACATATGAATGCTTGATGCAAGCCATCGATGCAGGTCAGCCTCAGCGGTGGCATCCACTGGCAGCACACGGCAACGCACCACACACCACCGGTGTCCAGGGCACTTGTATTTGCCTTTTTGGTTCTTTTCACTTAACATTATGTTCTTGTAGGAAAAACAAGGGTAGGGATTTGGGTGTGCGGCCATGGAGCCTCCTTGATGTTTGTGTCCTCTTTTCTTTTCTTGGCTCCTTACTCCAGTATCCTTGGTACCTTCAGGGTCTTTTTCTCTCTTTCTGCTGTGCTTTAAGCCATATACAGGTAGTGAATATGCCTATCACACACAGAATTCCCTATCTCTCTTTTCACATTGATTTATTTATTTTTATTTCATGTGAATTGGTGTTTTACCTGCATGTATATCTTTGTGCAGGTGTCAGATCCTCTGGAATGGAGTTATAGACAGTTGTGAGTTGCCACATTTGATTGAACCCAGTTCTTCTGGAAGAACAGCCGATGCTCTTGAGTACTGAGCCATCTCTCCAACCTGTTTGCTATCTCTTAATTTGCTATATTTTAAAAAACTAACGTTGTAAAGATCCTTCCAAATTAGTCTATTTACCTGAATATATAGATGTATCCTTTAAAACGCTTTTTAAAATTAATTGTATGTATGCTGCCTTTGTTCCTACAGATGATGTGTCCAGGCCCTTTTCTGTTGTTTTTAGGGATGGCAGAACAGGCAGTTCTTGTTATTGGAACTACTGATAAAAGGATAGTTTGGGAGCATTTTTCTGGAACGTTCCCATAGCCTTTGAATTTTTATATTCATTGTGTGATCCTTTTTGTCACGCTCTATTCTCACCAGAACTCTGACATGTCATTGGCAGAGTGTTGAACAGAGATTCTTTGACAAATACACAGTTAAGTCTAATATTGATCTGTTTTGACTGTGTGCAGTGACCTGTTTGAGATACAAGAAATGAAGCTTTTACTGATTCATGTAAAGGCTACATGGGTTAAAATGAAAATAAGCATTAGTGTGGGGAATGTTTTTCCCCCCTAAGCTTACTTACTGTTGATTATTTAAAACTTCAGAGCTTTAGGGGGTATTATAAGAACGTTAATGTTCTTATTTGTGAGACCTTCAGTTTTCAATTATTTTTAAGGTTTTTAACCAAATAATTTGTTCAGTTTGTCTGTCCTCTGCCTCTGTGACATCACTAACATAACCAGGAATCTAGAGTGCTTCATAGCAACATGTGGCTAGAACTTGGCAAGAAGTGACTAGAAACTGACCATCGTAGCAGAAGTCAGGGAAGAACAGATGGTGCCTGCCCTGGAGCCAGCTGTAGCACCTCTGTGTGCACCTCGACCTCACCGCCTGCCCTGGTGGCACATGGCGCTGGAAGGCTGTAGAGAGGATAAGCATGGTCCTGATGTGAGAGTGACACAAATGCAGCCAGAGTTCCCATATTTTAAAGAAAAGTCCAGCCGGGCGTGGTGGCGCATGCCTTTAATCCCAGCACTCGGGAGGCAGAAGCAGGCAGATCGCTTTAAGTTCGAGGCCAGCCTGGACTACAAAGTGAGTCCAGGACAGTCAAGGCTACACAGAGAAACCCTGTCTCGAAAAACCAAAAAAAATAAAAAATAAAAATAAAAATAAAAATAAAGTCCAACAGTGCTTTTAACAGCCCCCCTACCCCAGGGGAAAGTTTGAGAGAGATTAAAATTTCTAGAGTAGAAATCTTGGGTATATCTATTAATGGCATTTTGAGTTTGTTAGTGTTTTACTTCATTTTAAGATATTTAACTTTATCTCTGGTGACTACCCACTGGATGGAGTTGCCAACCCTCTTCCCTTATGTAACCCACATGTCTTCAGATAAGACCTTTGAGATCTAGGTTGTCTCCAGTTGGATATTTGGGCAAGAATTCCTCCTTGTTCCTCTGCCTTTATTGCTGAATGAGGATTTATTTTATATGTACTGCTCTGTGGCTTGAACCTTTGTTGGTCATGCACCACCTCCTTCAGCCCTGGGTGAGACTGGTTCCTCAAAACTCAGCAGTGCTGTCTAAAATACCCCTCTAGCTGGTTTCACAGGCATTTAACTATATGCAGAAGTTTGTCTCTTTTAGGGGAGGTTTTACTGAAACCTTTGGGTGAGGTAGCTTAGAAAGCTGAAGAGGAAAGTGCAGGGCATGGAAGACAGAAGCTTTTCGTCTTTGCCTGCATGCTCTCACCTAGCTAGTGAGTCCATTCGTTGACTTGTATTAGAGCCTATGTCTTTGGGATTCCAGCACATACTGAAGACCAGCTGAGGCATCCAGGCTTGGGGAATGAACAACTACTGGATTCTTGGACCTTGTTAGTAGACAGTCATTGTTGGACTAGCTGGACCCCAACCTGTTAACTGTCCTAATAAGTCCTCGTCCATGTGCGTGCGTGCATGTATGTATTTCTATAAGTCCTGTTTTTCTAGAGGACCCTGACTAATAAACCTTTAGTGAAAGAGATTTAAAAGAAACTGTTTTCCATTTTATTGTTTAGTGTTTATTCTTAGAGAAAAAACAAAAGGTGCTTTTCTTTACCTCCGCCCCCCCTTTCTCCTTTTTTTGCATTAAAGGACGTGTTTGTGTTTTTTAGTCAGATTTGTCATTTACAGGCCATCTGGGCTTCCTGGGTCTTGGTTTCCTCATGTGTGCATTCAGACACGAAGGCTGGGTGCTTACCAGGGTTCTTGCCACAAGGACACCAGCTGCTTAGTTAGTGCTGCTCTTCCTCACAGGTCTTTTCTCTCTCTTTTCAGTGAAGCCTGGTGTTCGATACAGAGAGCTGGGGAACATCATTCAGAAACACGCCCAAGCAAACGGGTTCTCGGTTGTTCGAAGCTATTGTGGGCATGGAATCCACAAACTTTTCCATACAGCCCCCAATGTACCACACTATGCCAGTGAGTACTGTCTAAATACTTGTTCGTTTCTGTTTATGAGCAAATACTCAAATGCAAGTCAGGGCCTCCTACTGTGTGTTCACTAAAGTATGGATAAGCTGGGAGCACACCCCTTTCCCTCCAGTTGTACTGTCCAAACGTAAGTCAAGGTGAAGTCTTTGTTGTGACAGCCTGAGCAGATGTCTGGCCAGGAGAGCCGTGCCACGCTCTGCTGTCTTCAGCTCATCCTTTCAGGTCACTCTGGCTTGTCTCCTGCTTAGCTCGGAGTGTGTCAGGAGCAGAGATGCTTGCAAGAATCTGCTTGAGATTCTAATCAGCCAACCTGGGACTGGCTTAAATCACCTGTATTTGTGTCTGTTTGCAGGAATTCAGTGCTTAATTATATCTAACTGCAAGGGACATAGGGAGTGTAATGCGTTGAGTGCTGCTGGACAAACAAACCGATTTTGCTAATCAGCTGTCTTCTATAATAAGTCTTGCTATTACCCTTCTGGTTCCTTAGATAAATCAGTTCATCTTACTTGGTTTGCTGGGAGCCATGCATTATTTATTGGTTTAATAAAAGAGAATAACATACTTATTTCATGTTGAGAGTGGTGTGAAAGGAAAGCAGAGAGAGTCTGAGACATTGTGTTCCAGAGATTAAGATCTCTGGAAAATTAGCCATTTGCAGGAGTGTATCTGTTATTTAGTATTAGAAATGAAAGCTGCCCATCAAAGTGAGCAAGAGAAGGAATTTAGTGTCCACGAGTGTATGTACTTACATACAGTCTTCTCTGTGTCCCTGAAGTTTTATGAAAACGTTCTGTAATATCTTTGTGTTAAGTTTTCTCTTTGCACAGTAGTAGGGAATGGCAATGTCCAGGGATCGTTACGGTTGAATTGATACCTGGGAAGCACTTAGAATTCTGCCTGACATTCCTATATTAAAAAGGGACTTGGTGTTTGGTATGACAGTGATGGTGAGATGCACTCTCTCATTTGATTATCACATCTCCAAATCATTTCTCAGCTCTGCTTATTATTATTCTGGTGTTGAATTGAACCCAGGACTTTGTGCCTGCTAGGCAAGCACCAACTCTGAGCTACATTTTCATTCTCTTTCAGCTGCACCTTTAAAAGCAGATATGTGCTCACATAGACAGTTCATTTGCTCAGACTTAGGCAGTCTAGTGAACACATGCTCTGGCTGACCTTTAGGATCCGGGTTCTCTCTGACTCTGCATTCAGTCTTTTCTCCTGTACTTAATGCTTTTTACAGTAAGGAATGAAGCAGTTGCTGACTGGGCCCTGGGGCTTACCTAAAGCGTGCCTGAGGTTTTGGTGTGGTGGAAGAGATGAGACAGCACTGTCAGCGGAGAGAGTCCTGAATAGATGCTCTGAGCTGAGACCTAAGCTAAGCTTGGCTGGAGGTTGTTTTAAGGGTTGGGTACAGGCAGTCTGAGAAAGAAAATACGGGGTTCCGACTGCACATAGAGGAATCCTTAGAAATGTATTGGGAGAGTGCTGTTAGCCAGATATAAGCCAGCAGCTGAAATCATGAGCACACAGAGCAACTGTGACTGCTCACATGGAGTCTGAGAAGAAAGGGAACGAGAAGCAAGAGGAGAGAGGAACTAGCTGCGAAGACGAGAAGGGGTGGAGTGCGAGGGGGATGCGAGGGTAGTGGGGACCACTGTGATCACAGTGCATCGTGTAGAAGTGTGGTCCTGCCATAAAGTAAAAAGAGGAAACGCCTGTACACACACATGTGCACAAGAGAATGTCTTGACGCTGGGAGTTTGGGAGGACTGAATTGGCAGTGGTGTCTAGGTTGTCGCATAGTGAAAGTTGCTCGAGGTGGTGCTGTGGGCCAACTGTGTCCTACGTGCATGGCTCTGAGGAGGAAATAAGGTGAGTGGGAGCCCTGGCAGGGGAAGCGGGCCTGGTGCTGTGCTACAGCACACAGGGAGGGTATCAGTCAGCACTCATTTGGAGACCACATCGTTGTGGTGGTAGGAAGAGAAAGAAAGAAGACATTAACATTGCAAAGCAACTAGCAACTGTATTCATACATACTAAACTCTGAAGTAACCTGGGTGTCCATTCCATTCATAAAACTAAAGTGTCGTTCTCATCTTCAGGGCTGTGTGTGTGTAAGAGACTAGAGAGGGAGTCAGATTGGCCTCCAAGTGCAGACGCAGCAAACTGCCTTCAGTATGGGTTAGTAAGACTGAAGATAGTGATAGTGTGGGAGGAGGTGAGTCCGCAGTAGTGATCATAGCAGAGATCCCTAAGTTCCTTATTAAAACATTTACTTAAAAAGAAACAGGGATAGAGACTTGGTTTACTGGCTAAGAGCACTGGCTACCACTATAGAGGGCCCAGGTTAGATTCTCAGCACCTACGTGACAGTTCATTATTGTGTGTAATCCCAGCTTCAGCGGTTGGATGCCCTCTCTCTCCTTCTTGTGAAACACAGGGCACATAGTTGCTGCACAGACATACATGTAGGCAAAATACTCATCTATATAAAATAAAAGTGAAAATTATAATAAAGTTAAAAAGGAAACTGAAGCAGGAAGCAATATTTTTTTTTGCACGTTTGGGATGTTTCCAATTTATTAGTGATGGAAATCATGGTGATAGTAACTGCATTGACATGCACACTTAAGTTGCTGTAGTGGGAAAGGAGGAGGTACACGGTTTTTTATTACTTTTTTTAACACTGAGTTTCTCTGTGTAGACCTGGTTGTCCTAGAATTCACTTTGTAGACCAGGTTGGCCTTGAACTCACAGGGATCTTCCTGCCTCTGCCTCCCAGGTGCTTAAAGGGATTAAAGATGTGAACCACTCCCCCCTGGCTCAAGTTTTTAAAATTTACCTGGCAATAATACAACCCCTCAGATAACCTGTGTTTGTTGAGTGAGTGTTTTTTTTTTTTTTTTCTTTCGAGACAGGGTTTCTCTGTGTAGCCTTGGCTGTCCTGGACCCGCTTTGTAGACCAGGCTGGCCTCGAACTCACAGTGATCCACCTGCCTCTGCCTCCCGAGTGCTGGGATTATAGGCGTGCGCCACCACACCCGTCCCGAAAACTTGTTTTCAATATTCTGACATGAGTAGTAGAGTTACTGCTCTTTAAATGAACAGTGGCTGAGTGGCAGAATCCGGAGTGTTAGCTGTGTCTGCTAGCAGGTGTTTTACACTTGTAGTAGCTGTGTGAAAGTGGTGAACCCTGTGTCCTTTGGAATACAGTATACTTCACATATCCCAGTGTTTAAAAGCTATGTAAGTTTTTTAATTTTGCAGTGTTTTTTACATTAAAAGTCTGTCTCTGTTCCTGTGGTAGCATCAGACAGCACAGCTCTAGATTCCTTCATGCCTTTTGTTTTCTGTGACACCACACAGGAATTCTTAACATTTTCTCTTTGATAGACAGAGGGCACTGAGTGCTTGTAAATCACAACTTGCAGGCAATTTTGAGAGAAAGTTCACATTCTTAGACATGAAAAACCTAATTTTTATAGTTCTTAGTTTATTGATTTATGCTTCCAAGGATTCACATGAGTTTGAAAACAGGATTTGGTGGGCAAAATGTCCTGGTTTCTGTTACAGTCAGAATCTTACCTAAAAATAGGAAACTTGGCAGAGTCAATAACCAAACTGCCAAGACAGGGTAAGCAAGTCCTCAATAGTTCCTACTTTACAAATATGTCTGTCAGATATACTAGGCCAGAAGGCTGAAGATGATGCTCCAACATTATGGAGAGTTTTGGGTGACTGTTCAGGCACCAAACTGTCTCTGTCATTTTTTTTTTTTTTTCCATTTTGGAAGCGTCTAACCTGCACTTACTCAGGTAATTAATTTTATTCCTTCTCAAGTCTCTGATGGGGTTGAAGACCAGATAGTTTAGTCTTACGTTTAAGCTTAGTTGTTCAGGGGTTAAAATGTGTTTAAGTCTAGATAGATGTTTTAAGTTGATAGAGATGAGATAGGATAGATACTGATTTGCATTCAGAATTTTAGACTCACCAAGTTAGGAAAGGTGTTTTCTACAAGGCTGCCAAATACAAATAGGCAAAACACTATGAATGTAACATTAATATAATTCCTGATTGTTTTGTGATTCTTCTTGCTATATGTAACTTATTTTATATATGTGTAATAATATAAATGTATATGTAAAAATATTAAAGGAAGAAGACAGAATTTGGAGTTTGCAGTGAGGATACTTTGGAAAGTCTAAAATAGTGGGGAACAATGTGGCTTTAGCCTGCACACCAGGAAGGGGCTAGAACGGAAGTCATGTGGGTGAGGCTCTGTCACAGTAGGTACCTGGAGTAGGTACAGGTAGTGTTTGTGCGTGTGAGCCTGCTGCTGTGATGCCTCTGGCAGGACGAGAACCTTGGCTGACCTGTTTGCCCTCAGCCTGAGCAAATGTTCATTTAGCTGATAAAGTCATCATTTTTACGCTTTGCTTCATATTTGTCAGGGTCTTCCAAAAAGATTGTTCCTAGCTTTAAATTCTGGTGTTTGGAAATGTGGTAGTAATGGACACTCGTAATCATATCCCATGGTGGGTGGTCCTGAGAACGCTTGTTTGTGAACTTGGACAAAGGCAGAGTAAGTTTAGAGTATGAGATGCAGTTCATTTTCAGATAGAAGGAAATGTCTCTTCCTCATTTAGGCAGACACCTTCTGTGCACAGCTTTGTTTGCGTTCTGATAAGCAGTTGCTCACACACCTTTGTTTCTATAGTATGTGCCCCGCTGTACAAACATACTCCCCTTCCCAAAGAGCTGAGAGGCTTCCGGTACCTTACACATGTCACCCACCCTTCCATAAGTGGATGGGTGATGGGTAACGGCATTCTGTGTGGCAATCAGTAACACCTGCAACATCTCTCCATCCCTCCTCCTGCTGACCGCTGGCAGTTAAGTCCTGCTCCACCATAGCAGCAGTGATTGCCTTCTCTAATCTAATAATGGTGATTGTATCTGGAGCCCATGTGCACCCCTGTATTTCATTGTGAAAAGCATAGGCCTAGAGTAAATCTGCCTGCAAACAGCCTCTGCTGAATGACAGACTGTGGGAGAATTGGGAGAGTAATGAAGGGAACTGTTGGACATGTCAGTCCTGTGCTCCCTCCCATGAGATGATCAATTCAATGCTGTTGGCTTTTGGTGTCTTTTGAGACTTTTTCTTGTAATTTCAGAAAATAAGGCAGTTGGTGTGATGAAGTCGGGCCACGTGTTTACAATTGAGCCAATGATTTGTGAAGGTGAGTGTTCCTATACTGCATTTGTGTCTTAGTCTTTTATTGCTGTGAAAGAGACACCATTACTGCAGCAACTCTTACAAGGAAAGCATTTAATTGGGGCTGGCTTACAGGTTCATTGGTTTAGCTCATTATTGTCACGGCGGAAGTACGGCAATGTGCAGCAGACATGGTTCTGGAGAAGGAGCTGAGTGTCCTCAGAGTGACATTCCCTGTGACCAAGCATTCAAACACATGGGTCTGTAGGGCACATTCATGTTCAAATCACCATAATTTGAAACATTTCTTTTATTCTTGCTGTTGTTGTTGTTGTTGCTATCATTATCTTTATCAACAGACACAGGGTTTCTCTGTGTAGCCTTGGCTGTCCTGGACTCGCTTTGTAGACCAGGCTGGGCTTGAGCTCACAGAGGTCCTCCTGTCTCTGCCTCCCGAGTGCTAGGATTAAAGGCATGTGCCACTGCGCCTGGCTCTTTAACATTTTTGTCTATTTAAATTTTGCAAGTGCACATGTAAGGTGTAGAGGTCAGACAGTGTGTGGGGGCTTAGGAATCAAATTTAGGTTGTCAGCATGGTGGTAAGTACCCTCATCTGCTGACTTGTCAGACTTTAACATTTGTTGAATTTTTATTTTTTATTATTGGTTACTCATCACGTCAGTAACTGGTTCTATTTGCTTCCTTTTTCTTCCTTCTCCCTGTTGCATCTTGATTGGTAATATGTAGAGAATTGAACACTTCAAAGGTTTCTAACAAGGTCAGACTTTTACATAGTGGATTTTTCTGTTGTCATTAATTGTAAAGTACCTGAATCTTGGGCCTATTCATAAAAATGTTCTCAAAGGATGAGTTGTAATAACAAGATCCTACGTCAAGCCTCTGTAGAAGTTCCTGCTTGCTGTAGTGGGGGGTGGGGGGAGAGGAGACAGTTATACAAGTTAATTCCAGTTAATGGAGAAGGTGTTAGACGAGTAAACAGATTTGAAGGGTATAACTTGCCTAGGTCACAAAGCTGCTCATGGGGCAAAGTTTGCCAGATTGATGAGCCAGCCAGCCCTTTACAGTCAGCACTCACATCTTGTGCTTTGTGCAACATCACAAGGATGCACATCACAGACACACTAATCTCTGTAGCCATTCTGTTATGATTCTCTGTGGGGGCATGGGCTGTGATGGTGGACTTGTTATAAGACTGTAACTGGGAGATCCTTCTGCCAGTTCTTCATTGGAAGCAGGGCAACATGGAGTGCTGTTGGCCTCCATTGCAGCACACCCTTACCAGATCTGCCAGGTGTAAAGGCTCATGTGTGCTTGAGTGGTCAGAGGTCAACCCCACATTCTATTTGTCAGGAGCTGTTCACTTTGTTTTTGAAATAAGTCTCTCACTGGAACGCTAGTTAGGCTAGTCTGGCTGTCCATAAGCCCTGCGGGAGCTGTCTGTGCTACCACCCCAGAGCCTGCCCGCTGCTTACTTGGTGCTGGGATCAGACTCAGGTCTCATGCTTTGCCAACTCAGCTATCTCCTTGCCCTCATAATTTCCAGTCTTCAAAAACCCTACTCCCCTTTGCCCTTCTTTCTCTGGTTATGAGGATTTTATATTGTAATCTGCCCTCAGCTTGCCATTTACTTACAGTTACTTCAGGAGTGACATGCGATAGCAGTGCAGGAACTCAGGTTCACTACACACTAGGATAGTTCACTCTGTTACCCTGGAAAGTTGCTGGTCTAAGTTTCTGCAGTCTAATGCCTTTATTTTGGAAATGCCATCTTGATTTGATATTGAGAAATAGAAAATTGTCATATTGCTACACATATGAACAAGTGTAGACCGTGTTACTTCATTAGTGCTCCAGATGGGAAGAAGTTGGAAAGGCTTTAGCTAAAACCAAGTATTAAGAGGATCGTGATAGTGAATTTGACTGCTTATTTCCTCTTGATTTGCCTAGAGACTATTTAGGAATGTGAATGACAAAACTAAGCAACTCTTTTTGCTTTGTTTAAGGTGGATGGCAGGATGAAACCTGGCCAGACGGCTGGACTGCAGTGACGAGGGATGGAAAGCGATCTGCTCAGTTTGAGCACACTCTGCTGGTCACGGACACTGGCTGTGAAATTCTCACCCGGAGACTCGATACCTCTCGGCCTCATTTCATGTCCCAGTTTTAATTTCTCTCAAGATGCCTAACATCTGAACACCATCTTGTACTGTACATTTTATTGAAAGTACAGAAATGAAGTTTTTTTTTTTTTTTTTTTAATCACTCCTTTTGTTTTGACTGTGGATAAGAATGGACTACAGCATTTGGTGTGTGTCCTCAAGAGCTTTTTTGGGTCTGAAAAAGCTGAGAAGAATAAAGGAAACATGGCTTACTTCCTTCAGTCCTTGGCCTCACGCCCTCAGTTTTCTGTACTGTGTTTTCTTCTTTGCCCCTCGAGTACTTTGACCTAAGTCTGCTTCTCATTGCTTTATCACTGCCACAGACCAGCGCCAAGGGCCAGCTGCTGTCCAGGAGAATGGTGAAGATGAGAAATCTTGAAACTTTAGCAACATGTTGCTCCAGATTTTTAATTATATATTGATATATATATATATATGGAAATATATATGCGTACATTTAAAATTCCATATACATAATTAATGAACACTATATTACCTTTGGTCTGGGTTGATTCTGCTTTGACAGGATTATCTGCTGTCATAAATGGATCCATAATTTGTTAGTGATTAATTCCTACTTGGGAATTGGCCTCCTCTTGCCCCATGCTAGTTAGTTACCCTTCTATGTGGTAGGGATGACTCCCCTGCAGTGTGGACTGTGTTAGGGAATGAATGTTAAGATTCACTTGGGAGATTTGTCAGGGCTGGTGTTTGGTGAAAATAGCTATGCTGCAGGCCATGAATGGCAGCTGCAGAGTAATTTCACAATACATTGCTACTTCAGATGTCTCTTTAGTCAGAAATGTGAGGGGAGCAGCCCTCTTTCTTCAGAAGCCTTATGTTCTAAGGGAACACCTCCATATTCTCAGAGCAGAGTGGCAGTTGCCCTGTGGCAGATGATGGGGAGCATTCCAAAATGTCCCCAGGTGTGAGCACGGTCACTGATGGCTATGAGTTTTAACATACAATAAACAGTAATGAGAAAGGAACTTGTTGCAGTACTGTAAACACTCAGAATGGATGCTGCTGTCCTGTATTGCAAAAGCACCTCACCTCCGTTTAGAGCCTCATCAGACATGACCCTGGTGCACAGAATCTCTTCTCCTCAGTGGGTGTTCAAATATGAGTGAGTGCAGTGGAGACACACCAGATCCTAAAGTTGTCACGAGAGTATCCTTGGTTACTGGGTGTCTCATGACTTTATTGTAATATAATTTGATACCACTGACACATACATCTTTCCCAGAGTGCCTCACACCTTATTGCTTTAAGAGAATGATGATGTTTTCATGACTTTATTTTAATGATTTAGTAAAGTGATTGAATCTGGTGTAGACTTCTGGGTGTGTGTGTGTTTAAAGTTTTTATCAAACTGTAATATTTGTGAATGGAATGCCTTGTAATATGAATGTTAATATAATATGTAAAGGGAGATTAAAAGTTTGGACGATTATCCCACTTACTCTAGTTGCATTTGTTGGGATTTCAGAGGGAACTGATGGGAATGCGGCATTTCACAGGCTGAACTCATTACCACTGGAGCATTTTCAGGCATAATAGTGTGCC
Organism: Acomys percivali; assembly: GCA_907169655.1. NCBI lineage: Eukaryota > Metazoa > Chordata > Mammalia > Rodentia > Muridae > Acomys > Acomys percivali. Next base: position 89,896,427 of record OU015753.1, on the reverse strand, counting down.
ACAATTGCATGTTGTTTAATCCAGCAGCGTGCCAGCGCCACTTGAAGTGTAGTTGTATCATGAGAGCTTTTAAGGCCAAGAGCATGGCATATTTAGGGGAACATTTTATATTCTGACAGCAGAATTAGTAATGGAGTGTGGTGGGGTGTTCAGTTTACATCATTAGAAAATAGCTCCTAGAACAAACTCTTGGCAGTTTTGTGAAAAGATGATTAGACATGCTGATGGGAATGTTTTCCTTGTTTTTTGTTTTGTCTTTTTAAACAATGTAGGCTTTAGTCTAATCTTGAACTAATGCTGGATTTAAAATACTAGTTTACAAAACTTCTACTTTTATCCTTGTACAACCACAGTAAGTTAACACTAACTTTTTTTTTGTCAGGGCTAGGATTGAACTGGTGGTTTTGTATATAGTAGGCAACCCTGCTCTACTCTGCTGCAACATATCCAGGTTAACTTGTAAGCTGGTCTTTTTCCTCTTGTCTGTCTTGCACTTCCTGTAGTTACAATTGGAAAGAAGAAAAACATGTCTGCCCTTTGTATTAGTGCTTTTCCTGTTGCTATGACAATACCCAACAAAAGAACCTAAGGGAAGATATTTTTGGGCTTACAGTTGAAAGGGGGCAAAGCACACCTTGGAGGAATGGCCTGGTGGCAGAGCATCAACCTGCTGGCCACTTTTTGCTCCTGGAAGAGATGCTGCTGCTGCTTACCTGGCTTCTTTCTCTTTGTATTCAGTCCAGGACCTTAGCTCATAGGTTGGCGCCATCTGCATTCAGGATGGGTCTTCTCACCTCAGTTAAAACTCTGGGACCACTCCAGACACTCCCATAAGTGTGCCTCATAGATGACTCCAAATCCAGTCAAGTTTGGCAATGAGAATAAGACATTTCTTTTCTTCATTTTTATCTTTTGCTGATACAGTTTAGAACTCCTTCACCGTGTGTGATACTCTTCTCCCCATAAACAGGAATGCTGGGTGTTTCCTATTGCTAGTTTTCTAAGTCACTTCTGTTTGGTTGAAATTAACACAATACCCTGAAGCCTGGGCAGAAGGAAGGGGCGGAGCAAAGGTTCAAGGGGTTTTGGAGAGAGAAGGATCTTGGTAGTAGACAGGTACGTGGGAAGGAACCAGGAAGCTGAGGGTTGAGATGGGTTTCCATGGAGAGAAGCACGTGGCTGGATGGGGTGGAGGGAGGAAAGCAGCCCGGATGAAGAACGTTAACAAGTGTTTTGTGATTAAGGATGGGAATGAGCCCAGGTAGGAGTGATGGAAGCAGATGGCCTGGCATGGGGCTAGGGAAGTGATGAGGATAGTTTGGAGGGTTAATACCTACCCAGTCCCAGGTAAAATAAGGCTATCCTAAAATACAATAGGTGTCTGTGTATTTACTGATAATAATCGCAGGCTAGATAATACTGCTGTAATAATTATAGGCTAACTTTATGATAAACATTTTTATATTTTTCTACAGCATCCTATGAGTTGTCACGGTATTCCAGTGGGCTTGGTCACTTGGTGTTTGACCCTCTATTTTCCTATGACAAGTAGATTGCCAGGAGCTACTTGGAGACAACATGCTCACGCAATGATTTTAGCATCATTGACATCCTTGTCTGAACTCACTGTTTGCATTTGGCCTACAAGTTACATTTCCCAAATCTAGTGTTCTAACTACAGTTACTGGCATTTTACAAAGCACAGAAGAGTATCATGCCTTCAAGATTATTAAATGACAAGCTCACTGCTCCTCCTTTAGCAATCCCCTTAACCCCAGCTATCACTGTTACTCAGACTTTGTTTTTGGAGACAGGGTTTCACCGTGTAGCCTTGGCCATCCTGGAACTCACTCTATAGACCAGGCTGGCCTCAAACAGATCCGTTTGCCTCAGCCTCCCAAGTGCTGGGACTAAGGGCGTGTACCAGCACCGCCCTGCACTGCTAACATTTTTGAGAATCTGATTGTATTTTGAGTAGACCCACCCAACTTTGTGTTTCTGAACTCTTTGAGTCCAACTCATATTGCCCAACTGCTCAGAGTAGAGGCCTGCCCTGACATGTGACCCCCAGGGTCATGCCATTAAATCTGACTTCACTTCTCCCGGCAGCGACCAAAGGCCAATAGCTCCTCAGCTAGTGATGGGAAGGGGGCATGTTGTCACAAATTGCTATCAGTCAATGTTTAACTTCTAGGTTGTGTCTGGAAAAGTTCCCTCTGAGTCATCCCACCACCCTTGGCTCTTAATTCTGCCACATCTTCTACAAGGTCTCTGAAGGGTGTGACATATCTCATTTACAGTTGAGCAATCCAGTTATTCCGCCAGTTGACAGGTTGAGGGTCTGTTAATTGCCACCTACAAGAAGCTTCTGTGAAGACCATTCTAAAGAGAAATCCCTATGTCTAGCTTAAAAAAAAAAAAAAGCGAAGCTTTTATTTTACAAACTTAGATTTTTCTGTTACAGTCTTCCACCTCCTGCAACTTCCAGTAACAAGCCAAAGATGCTGTTTTCAAGAACTTGTGAGCACGTTTGTATTATGGTGTTTTGAAAGAAGCACATGACCAAGACACCAGGGATCTGAGTTGAACTGCCTGGCTGGGGGAACAAATTACACCTTTGTGCATTGATGGCACAGCCTAGCAGCAGTTTATATGACAATGTGATTATGAAGCCAGTTTATATTATCGGTAGCTGGGTAGGCCACTAGTTAATTCAGGGCCCCCATTTAAACTTAAATCAGTGTGTTTGAGAGCAGAGAGAACAAATGACAGTCATGCTTCTGAGCCGTGTTCTGTGGCTACCACAGCATAGCCTCATGTTTTGGGCTGCTGGGAGTCGTTGAATACACATCTAAGTGGGAGGTAGTCCTCTGGTGCATTCTGCATGCACCTTACTTGCAAGGAGCACCTTTACCTCACACATATGCAACTGTCAGTGTTCAGTTGAGTCCACTGTTTTGTTCTCAAAATTCTATCAAAAGTAGCCCTATGGAGCGGCCATGGCTGGTTCCACCTGGCTACTTGGTTAAGACAATAGTATGCATTTATTATCAAAATAGCTGCCTAAATAAATTTTAATGCATGAATTTTAAAGTTGGCAGTTTTTATCTAACCCAGCTAGCCTCAAATAATTGAGACAGAGCCTTAAGTTTTATTCAACATTTTTCTACAGACAGTAACTGAGCAACACCAGTCTAAATTTATCCTCTAAGCTAATCTAACAGCCTCCCAGCATAAATCGCCTAGATACTTGCAGTTTATGGCTTTCTCTGCTCCAGCAGTTTTCTCATCCTCTCTCCTGGACTTCTGCTCATAGATGAATCCCCTTAGCGCCTCCTCTTGCTGGAAATGGAAGTCCAGCCCTATCTCTCTACTGCTCAGTTATTGGCTGATCAGTTTTATTGACAAATCAGAGAATAAATGGGGAACAATGTTTACATAAATTTGAGATGAGTTTCTTAAGATGAGCATTATAACACCATGTCCAGATTGCAACCAGAAAGGAAGGCAGAGAAACCAGCATTTGAATAACTCAAGGGTAATCTTTATACAGTGCACAATAACACTATGCCAACAAAATTTAACAAAAGTTTATTGAATACTTGATAGTATACATTTCTAAAAGTTATTTGTGGAGAAAGAATATTCTGATTTTGGTTTGTTAACTAAACCCGTGCTGATTAATGAAAAACCAGCCTTTCTTTTGGTCAGCACTGTTTCTAAACACCACTGCTCATCAGCTTACTGAGCAACCTAAAAAGGACAAGATGTTCAACTTTTACACAAATGCAGAAAATCTTTTTATTATGTTAAAATATTCCTTGGTGAGCAGCAATTATTATGTGGAGAGTTCAGAAAGTGACTATTTGCCTTGTCCTCGATTAGAGACATGATTACACACATTTCTTTTGAAGTCTTAAGAGGCTGTTAGTTTGCAAATCTTCTGTCAGACTGTTCCTATCCGATCACAGGAAAAGGTACAGGATGGACAGTGTTCTCTTCAGAATTTACATCTTTAGAACAGTTCGAATGCTGTGAAAGAGAAGCAGTATGAATAAAATTTGAAAGATGAACTAAAAAATAATTACATTTATTTATTGTGTGTGTGTGTGTGTGTGTGTGTGTGTGTGTGTGTGTGTACGTACACCTTGGCATGTCTGTGGAGGTCAGTTCTCTTATTACGTTTATTTATTGTGTGTGTGTGTGTGTGTGTGTGTATGTGTGTGTGTACACCTTGGCATGTCTGTGGAGGTCAGTTCTCTTCTACCATGTGGCTTCCAGGGATCAAGCTCAGGTTGTTAGCCTCTGCGGCCAGTACCTTCTCCCGCTGATCCACCTCATGGGCCCCAACTGGTGAACTTTTAAGATCACCAACATTCTTTTCATTTTGATCCTCCCTCCCTCCCTTTCTAAGTGTCAAGTCATTACTGATTCTTTAATACACAGCTGAACTGAAACTCACCTTTCCCCTGAGTGCATCAGGTCAAAGGCTTTGTTAATTTGGTCGAAGGACAGATCGCCAGTCACAAATTCGTCAACTTTTATCTTTTTGGACATATATTCAGACACCAGCTTTGGGACACTTTCTACACTCTTCCATCCTAAAAGAAATCACATTCTTATGGAAAACTTACACCACAAGTGTCTACAGTTTGCTTAGTCATTTCCCTTTCCAGGTGACACAGAGGCAGTTACAGAAGAAGTGGAATTCGAAGGCAATGAGACATTCTAAAACTGGCGGGAAGCGAAGAACAATCAGACATATCCTTAGCTGTGAAAAAGTAGACGTTTTAGAATTGTTCTTTTCCTACATTAGGGCTAATAAACACTTGGGCCTGATGGCACAGGCCTGAAAAGCCAGCTACAGTGGAGGCTGATACAAGTTCAAGGCCACCCTGGTCAACTCTGTCTCAAAAGCAAACAAATAAATTACAGTACAATTCAATAGAGAGCACTTGCTTGGCTAGTATGCGCAGCTCTGGCTTCCGAGGCCGTTTCACATTCAGCCCCTGAGATCTGGTGCCCCCAGGACATGTGCTGGTTAAATAGCCCAGGACACTAGAAACCACACTTAATTAGACTGACAGCTTCTAAGGTAAACAGTGTATCACAAAGGGAGGAGAATTTTGGTCATGCCCTCATTTTAGCTTACTTTCCAAAGCTTTTCTTATGTGCTTCAAAGAGGTTGGCAAAACACACAGCATGAGGCCTCTGCACACGTTCCTTAGAGTGTTCAGAACGCCTGGGATGCTCAGTTTTTTGACAGCCTAGAACTGTGGAGGTCACGCATTTGCTGTGAGACATGCTTTAATAGCTTCTCCCCAGCTGCGCACCACAGAAGGACTCCCCAACCTTTACCTATGGTTGGATAACGTCAAACGACCAAACCCCTCTTAGGGTCACACCAGGAGAAATGATCAGCTTCATAACCTTTTAATTTGCTAAAAAGTTTTGTCAATAGTTTAGTTTAGGACTCAGTATCGGTTAATATCGAAACCAAGATTATTTGGAAAGAGGCCTAATCACATCAAGTGACAGCTGTGTCCTCTATGAAAGGAGCAAAAAGGATAACTAGGAAACCACGCAGAAGCCCCGGGCACAGCTTACCCAGCCCGACTCCAGCTTCCTGCTCACTAACTCTTTCTTTTTTCTTTCTTTTCTTCCTCCCTTTCTCTTTCTTCTTTTTTTCAGAGACACGAGGTAGCCCCGCCTGTCCTGGAACTCACTCTGTAGACCAGGCTGGCCTTGAGCCTGCCTCTGCCTCCAAGTGCTAGATTAAAGGCATGCATGGTCACATCCGGCTCTTGCTCATCTGTTGATGGCGTGTGCTGTGTTGTTTGGTTCTGTACTCTGTAATAAGCTGAATATCGCCCCAGCACCAGCAGTCAACACTGGCTGATTCTGAAAGCCTCTTCAAGCCTCCCATGAAACAATTCATGATACAGACAACTCGTAATGGTGTGTGTTAATACAAGAAAATGAAACTGGGATTTACTTTATGCCACTGGAAACAGGCTAGAGAAAATCTACTCATCCGCTGTGTTACCTCCAAAGGCAGTGCCTTTCCACGTGCGTCCTGTCACTAGCTGGAACGGACGAGTAGAGATCTCTTCACCTGAAGCGGCTACACCAACCACCACACTGACGCCCCAGCCTTTGTGGGCTGCCTCAAGGGCCGCTCTCTGCAAACACAGAGATAATGCATGAACCACACTGAGAATGCCCTCGTCCCTGGACACCTAAGTAGAGCAGGGGTGACACAGAACCTTTTAAAGAAATAGCAACAAATACCCAATCTTCATGGTTAGCTATTTTAATTTTATTGAGCAATTATGTTTTAACAAGTATCTTAGAAAACAACAGAGCGTAGAGGTAGTACACAGACCATTTGTAGGCCATGCCTCTGACAATGGGCTGATTGATACCCAGAATTTACAAGAAACTCCTAAAAACCTAGCAACAACTAACAGCTTGGGCAAGGGACAGAAAAAAAATTTTTTTTTCTCTCAAAACCAGACACATACAAACAGGTATAAGAAACACCCTGTTCAGCATCACTAGTCACTAGTGGGACTCGAAACCACAACATACCCACTCTAGTAAGAATGACAGTTATCAGAATGGTTGCAGAGGAACTTTCTAGAATTCAGCACGAAAGGAGAAGGAACAGGAGCTGTCTGAGCTGTCCACCCTTCTGGCCTCAGCTCAGTCATTGACTACTAAATATGGTTAAGAAAACCACTTACAGGGCTAGAGAGATGGCTCAGCGGTTAAGAACACTGTCTGCTCTTCCAGAGGTTTTGAGTTCAATTCTCAGCAACCACATGGTGGCTCACAACCATCTATACCCTCTAATGCCCTCTTCTGGCATGCAGGTATACATGTAGAGCACTCATATACATAAAAATAAATTTAAAAAAACCACTTACTATGACTTATTTTTGGCAGCAGGAGGGTGGGGAGGTTAGATAGAAATAGTCAAACACAATGCTATCTGGGAGGAATTACAAAAGGCCAGTAGAGAACCCAAACAGGGGTGCGGGGTGGGGAGGAGGGGGTGAGGGGGCAGGGGGGCACTGAGGGAGAAGAAAGGCTTAAACAGATTTCTCAAGCTTCTGAGATTCTGATTCTAACACAAGGGAATTATATGACAATGGAGGAAAGGAGGCAGCTAAGGATGGTGCAGGTGCCAGATTCCAGCACTCAGGGAGGCAGAGGCAGGCGGATCGCTGTGAGTTCAAGGCCAGCTTGGTCTACAGAGTGAGTCCAGGACAGCCATGGCTACACAGGAAATGCTGTCTCTATTAAAAAGAAAAGAAGGAGGAGGAGGAGGAGGAGGAGGAGGAGGAGGAGGAGAAAGGGATAGAGCAGGTGGGGATTTGGGCTTTGGCAGGTGGGGATTTGGGCTCCCGCATGGATGATGGTTCTTGGAAGAGGAGGGAAACCACAGGAAAGGGAGAGATGGAAATGCATAGCAGCTCTCAGTAACCTTGGAGAAGGTCCAGAAGAAAACAGCTCTGCAAGAGTTTGTGACAGTGCGCAGGCAAAGGTGGTAAGAAAGGAGCTGTTGAGAGTGTGGCCTCAACTGGCCAGGCCCTGGGATGCCAATTAGTCCTCGTGAGAGAGGGCAGGGAAGGGCTGTCCCGCCACTGAGGTAATGGCTGGAAGATAACATGATTTGGTGAAAAAGACCAAGGACTAGGATTGGAGGCAGCGGACACGTGAGGAGGACCATGCTGCTTTTACTTTTTACTTGATGAAAAGACCTTTTTATGGTACGCTCCCAACACGGCTCCTAAAAGTCAACACCCACTCCTCACAACCAAGTCACGCTCATCACCTCGCCTCAGTCAGACTGTCAGGCTCGGAGGAGACATCACAGGTGAGATAAACAGGACATGCCAGGACCTCACAAAGCATGCCAATACTATGTGCAGGGGCCTCACCATCATTGAGGGGGATTTTGACCTTGACAAGAGCGGAGAAGCCTGTGTCTGCTGCAGCACAGCCTACGTGTCCGCCAGCTGCTGTTCATATGTACCAAAGCTAGGCGACCTTCAAAGTCTCCCCCATAAAAGATGCCAGATGGACACAGTACACAAAGGATTGATCATTACCAGGTAATCCATCAAAATGCACAAGTTTTATGCTTTTAGATATTGGTTTAAAACCCTAACTCAAAAGCAAAATGAAAGACTTTAGGGCTGGAGGGATGGCTCGGTGGTTGAGAGCACGTTCTGCTCTTACAGAGGTGTGGGTGCCAGAATCCACAAGGTGGCTCACAACCACCCCTAACTCCAGTTCTCAAGGATGCAATGTCCTCTCCTGACTTTGTAGGCACCAGGCACACACATATGGTACGCATGGCAAATCACTCACACACAGAAACAAATCTAAACATGTTAGCCACGTGCTGTTGGAATCTGCACCCTTCACTCAAGACGCGGTGTCATATTCAATCCCAAAGCTCACGCCTAACTTTTCATTGCATGAGACAAGCAGACACGCACCCAAAGGCAAAAAACAGTTTCCATTTGTTCATCTTTCCCTGAGCCCTTGTTTTATCATTCAAGTAGCCACAGTAGTTCAAGTAGCTATTTCCATCCCCTGCTTTTAGAATTTTAGAATTAGTTCCTGTCAAAGGTGCTCCTTCTAAAACAAAAGAACCTTTAATCTTAAGAAAACTGCATTTGAAAAAAAAAAAAGTAGTGTAAGCTCAGAAAGAACAAAGGCACACATGCTCACCATGACCTTCACGTTGCCAATACACTCGAAGGAGTAGTCCACACCGCCGTCTGTCATCTCCACGAGGACTTCCTGGATGGGTTTACTGAAATCTTGGGGGCTGATACATTCAGAGGCTCCAAATTCTTTGGCTTTTGCGAATTTGTCTTTATTGATGTCGACACCAATGATCCGGGATGCACCAGCCACTTTGCAGCCCATGATCACCGCCAATCCAACTCCTCCCAGGCCAAAGACGGCACAGGTAGAACCGGGCTCCACCTACCGTCAGAGACCGTCTGTAAGCAGCCTGCGAAGAGTCACAGCCTCCCCCGCCCAGCCAGCCACGGGGTTCAAGCAAGAAGGTCTCATTGAACTGAATGTAGGCAGAAGCAGAAGCCAGGAGCCAGTCTCTTACCTTGGCAGTGTTCACAGCAGCACCATAGCCAGTGGAAATGCCACAGCCGAGAAGGCAGACTCTATCCAAAGGCGCTGAAGGGTCAATTTTAGCAACGGAGATATCAGCTACTACTGTGTACTCGGAAAATGTGCTGGTTCCCATGAAGTGAAAGATAGACTTTCCTTTGCAGGTAAACCTGCTAGTACCGTCCGGCATCAATCCTTTGCCCTGAGTGACTCTAAAGGAGGACAAGAAACAGAAGGGTAGACTCCTTTCCTTAACTCTATAGTGCAATGGCCAAGTCATGAAACTTCACAGACCACCAGAGACCAGCCAGATGCAGTGTACACAGGGTCTTTTTTATTGATCTTGCTCCAGAGCAAGGTCCGTCCGTTCCCCAGAGGCTGAGGAAGGTGGGCGGCCTTGACTCCTTCCAATACAAGGTTTTTAAAGGCAGAAACCGCAAGCGGGGCTTTCCCAGCCTTGGCATCACATAATTGGGCAAGGGGCTTAGGGGAAGTTGGCCTTAATTGGTAAGGTAGAGGGCAGACGAGCTTTGAGTCATGCTGCAGGGGGACTCTTTTATCTAGACATTTCATCTGCTGTAGCTGTTACACTGCGGGTCTCCCACACATCTGGGTAGGGGGAAGCTGGCCCTAATCTGATAAGGTGAGCTTGTGTTTGGGTCTCAGGGAAGTGAGCCCCTCCTCTAGCTCCCAGGGAAGTTGACGTCAAGCTGATTGAGCCTAGGGCAGGGAGGGGGCTTCTGTTCAGGGAAGCTAGCCCTTGTCCAGTTCCCACAATAGGAAAAGAAATTGCTTTTAAAAACAACGGCCAGCAAATACTCAGAAAAGCATTACTAGGACAAAATTCCCTAATTTCTAATGCAGTGACTCTCAACCTTCCTTGGTAAGGGATGGTCTGATGCTGTGTATTCTAATGCTAATTACTGGCCCTTCAACACCCTTCCAACCATAACATCATTTTCGTTGTCTTTCCGCCCTGTTTGAGACAGGGTCTCTGCTACTGTGTTAGTCAGGCTGGGTGAGTCGAGCTTCTGGACTGGCCTGTCTCCTCTTCCCATTTCCCTATGGGCATCCCGGGTTCACACACATGTGCTTCAGCAGCGGCTCTGCTGTGGTTTCTGAAGACCTGAAATTTCCCAACTGAGCCACCAATAAACACAATAACTCAATATACACTCAGATGGACACTTTGACATATATAACATGAATAAATACACAAGTGGAGAGCTATGTGTGTACACTTCACACCTCTGCCAATCAAATCGCAGGAAGCCACAGGAAAAAGTAGATACATACTCAACATGAAATACCTAAGAACACAGCACTGGCGTTAACAGCCCCGCTCGGTATGACCCCGTGCCCACCAACAGGCAAGTGAACAAACCTTGGTTACTTGGAGTGGAATATGACAGAGCAACACAAAAGCAGACCTGCAACAGGAACTCGCACACTGCTCAGAGACACGAATGGAAGAAGAAACCTGACAACACATGCCCCTGGTTCCAACTACAAAGTTCTACAGAGAAAGCTACAGGACAACAGTGACCTCCGGAGGAGTCAGGTGTGAATTCAGAAGGGACATGTAGAGAACAGAGGGATGCTGGCAGGGTTCTCGGAGAAGGGCCTGTCTATCCAGCAGGTATGCATACACGCAAACATTCAACTGGGCGGCACATTTGCAGTTTGTGTACCATGAGTTGTTGGAGGTGGTCTGGTGTATTTTGATGCTAATCACTGCTTGCTGTCTTTTAATGTGCCCCAAGTACTTGCTATGCAACCTTGTCTACAAACTTATTCCTGTTTGACCAATAAATAGCCAACACACGTGGGCAGGCAAATGGGATAGGCATGCCTAAGGTTCGAGGGCTTTGAAGACAGAGAGGATCTTGGGAGAGAGAAGATGGGACAGAGGAGGGAGGAGGAGAATTGCTATGGGATAGGAAAGGAGCCGCCTGGACCCAGAGAAGGAGGAACTCTGAAGTTCCACCTGGAAAGAGATGCAGAACATTAGCAAGAATTTTGACATTATGGATGGGATTATGGAGGTAGCCCAAATAGAAATTATTAGAAGCAGATGGAATGGGAGGGAGACTGGGAGTTATTGGAGGATGGCTTAGGAGGTAACACCTGCCCTGCCCCAGCTAAAGCCTTACTCTAAAACACATCAGGTGTCTGTGTCTTTATTGATTGTAAAGTGGGTTAGCTAATACCACCCACCATCATAGCTGTAGTATGTATCTACTGGGCCACACTTCTAAATTGGCCACAGCAGTGAGTTCTGTATTAAGGCATGGTCTACATCAAGAAAAAAGGCAACAAACAAGCTCTAAAGGGCCTCAAAGGGTCCTCAAATGGCGGGCCACTCCTTAAAACAGAAGCACCCTTTCTGTGTCAAGGGATTTCTAATGTCCTACAAGCGTCACACTCGCCCTATGTGGTAACTTTTATTACTCTGCTTTCACAGACAATATAAAACAGCTCATAAAAAGGACTTCATTTCACTTTCAAAAAACATGTCTTTCCCTGCAAATTTAGCTTATTGTTACAGGAAGAGAAAAATTTGATTCCTCCCCCGGTGTTTGAATCTTTGAAATAAAGCCATACATCTGTATTCTGGACTGGCTTCAAATCTGTGATCCTCCTGCCTCTACTTCCTGAGTGTTGAGATTACAGGATTGGGCCGGCCAGGCCACCATGCTTTGTAACAAGCTTCTGTTTTCTATCTTAATGGCTAGTGATTATGGGCAAACTTTGAGATTGCTGAGACTTGATTTTTCTCATGCTTGAAATGAAAGAGCTCAGTAACATTGACAACAAGGAAGGCCTTTTTAAAGACAGCATTAAGTAACTCCTGTAAAATGTGCTGTATAAATCACTACACAATTATTCGCTGAGATCTTCCTTTTTTGTATGTGTATGGGTGTTTTGCCTGTATGCATGTATATGCACCGTGTGTGTGTGTCTGACACCCTGAAGAGGGCGGTGTTTTCTGTAGGACTGGAGCTAAAGATGGTTGTGAATTACCATGTGGGTGTTAGGAATCAAACCTGGGTCCTCGGAAGGGCAGCTTGCACAAGTGCTTTTAACCACTGAGCCATCGCTCTAGCACTATACTTAACATTAATGAGACCTCTTATTATAAGATTAAAGTAAAAGAGGGCTGGGGAGATGGTCCAGCAGTTAGAAGCACTTACTTACAAGCATGAAGACCTGAGATCAAAGCCCAGAGGCCATGTAAAACACCAGGCACCAACCCGTGTGCTTGTAACCCTAGTGCTGAGGGGAAGGAGGAACGGAGCCTGGCAGACACAGGAGCTTGCTGGCCAGCCAGCACAGCTGAAACAGAGAGCTTCAGTTTAAGTAAGGGACCCTGGGCCAAAGGTGTGGGTTGGGGAGGCTATGTGACAGTCTTCTCTGAGATTGAAACATTTCACTCTGTAGGGAAATTCCTTAGCCGCAAGGCAAACATCTCAAACTGGCACTAGGAGGTCCCTGGAACCGGCCAGATTCACTAGGCTCCTCCCTGCCAGCGGAAGCAATAAAAGTCGAGAGTATCCCTCAGACAAGAGAGCTAAGCTGCCAAGAACCCTCTCAGACCACAGTGCTGCCCGGAAGGAGGGGTTTAAATTGGAGCCTCTTGGAAAGGACACTCTCTGACTTGTTGAGCAGGCTGCTGGTAAAGGGAGCCATGGAGCTGGCCTGGTCTGCTGCCTTGATTGTGTCATGGGTTTTTAGGTTAGATATGCCTTCCCGCTCCTGAGAGGCCAATGCACACTCCCTCAGGCAGTAGTCAGGCCTCTTGGTTTTTCTGTGTTCCCTTAGTAATCAGGGAAGCACAGAAGCCTGACAGGACAATTGGCCTTAGACATTAAGCTTGTGTACTCTACGTAGCTTGCAAAAGTACACTGTATCCTGGCAGCTGCCATTATGTTGTTTCAGATAAAGGTATACAACATCTGATTGCTCTCAATAAAACAGCTTCAGTGCTGTGGACTCTCCAGCCTCCCTGACTTAATTTCTCAAGGCCGTATCAGGCGACCTTGACCCAGCGCAGGCTGATGCAGCTGTCTTTGAGTGTTTCCACTCCTCTAAGGAACCCCTCACCCATATTTCTCTAAGTAACCCCAACAAAACTCACTGGCTCACCAAGGTGGACTCTGGTGGCAGCTGAACTCTGGTCTGTTGTGGGCTTCATATCTGGGATGAATAGATGTGTGTTGCTGTCTCCCAGGAAAAGTTTTGCCACACACCAGTGGCAAGGGGGTCGGGGGTAGGGGGTAGGAGCCTCATTGATGTCCTACTGTGGCCCCAGGATATATCACAGACATGGGCACATATGCCCCCACACAAATACACACAATTAAAAAAAAGATATGTATTTATGTGTATATATATACATACACATACATATATATGCATATATAAAAAGATACTAACCTTATTTTCTGGCAAAGGTTTGTTTTAGGATTCAGACAAAATTTGCATTCTCCACACTGTGGAATGTAAAGCGGGATGACGGTGTCACCTGAGAAGCAAATGTAAAATTATCATCTCAAACGGTATAGCTGGCTTTAAGTCAGTGGTTCTCAACCTGTGCATCCCGACCCCTTTGGGGGCTGAATGGCCCTTTCACAAGGGTTGCACATCAATTATTTTCATTATGATTCATAACAGTAGAAAAATTACAGTTAGGAAGTAGCAATGAGATGATTTTATGGTTGGAGGTAACAATAACATCAGAACTGTATTAAAGGTTGGCAGCATTAGGAAGGCCGAGAACCACTGCTCTAAGTGACCATGGCAGTCCGATTACTCTCATCAGATGACACGACTCTGGAAAGGAACAACCTCAAGGCTTTTAGGAACATTAACTAGAGAACATGGCTCAGACACTGACCAGCCATGCACAAAAGTATGTTTCAAAGTTTTTGATCTAAATGAAACTCCAAATAAGTGTGGAGGATAACGACGTATTTCAAAAATATCAACTCATTGATGTGACTCCAAAAATTCTTAACTTGCCAGAATTGCTTTTGGTAGTGTATTTAAAATGAATGCACTACAAAATCAGATGAGGAGTGAAATTAACCTCGACTACTGTTCATAAATAAATAAATAGTTGTAGTGTCCGCACAGAGACAAGCCAAAGCCATTAGAGTGCTTTAAACGCCTTCCTTACCTGCCTTCAGTTTAGTAACCCCTTCACCAACGCTTTCCACAATTCCAGCACCTTCATGTCCCAAGATCACCGGGAAACAGCCCTCGGGATCAGCGCCGCTCAGGGTATAGGCATCGGTGTGGCAAACGGCAGTGGCCAGGATCTGCCAGGATGTTCAGAAAAGCATGTAAGTGTGCGTGCGTACTTAGCTAGAGACACGAGTCGAGGAAAAGGTCCCGTGCTTCATGCCACACTGTGCACATTTGTAGATACACTTCTTTTACAGGTTAACTTCTCCCAGGCCAGCATGCTTACAACCATGGCATCCTTAAGGACCTTGTAGTGGCCCTTGTAGTGCAAGGCGGTGCAGCACAGCTAGGTTCCTTTTTGGTGCAACATGAGCAAATGGGGATAAGCTGGTGGCTTCACCAGCACTGTGCCTTCTGCAGTTGTAGAGAGGATGGAAACAGCTGGGGCCATCCCACTGCTGGCCTCGAACTTGGGGAATGTGATGCCTAAGACGGCACTATTTCTGGGAGAAGCCTGTCTAGCTTATATAGCTGTTGGTGGGACTGAGTCCTTTTGCTAACATGCACACTTTCTACTCACATAAGCCTTTCATTGGTCTCTCTCTGCCTTCTAAGAATTATATCTGGGGGCTGGAAAGACAGCTCAGTGATTAAGAGCGCTTACTGCTCTTGTAGACGAGCCAGTTTTTGGTTTTCGGCACGCACAACAGGCAGCTCACTTCCTGCAACTCCTCTGGGCTCCAGTGCCCTCAGGCACCTGCATGTATGTGGCACACATAAACTCATACATGCACATAAACATATACACTGAAGAAAAAAAAATCAATTAAAGGCAAAATCTTGTTTGTATGTGTGCTTTTCTGCTTCTGTCCTATGAATCCACTCTCTGCTGTAAGCCAGACATTTCCTGGGGAGGAAGCTGTTGCTGGTCACACTACTCATCTTTAGCATATCTGGGACAAGCTGCCTTCTTTACTGGCAAAAGCACAATCAGCTTAGTTTCCAACCATGAACAGAAATACCTAAAGTATTATAACATTTCAGATTCTTAGACCTTGGCTGAAAAGGGCCTTGGAAAGGTTTTGTGTGTCTCAATTGGATACGTGCGAATGTTGGGACATAGGTTAGTGTGCACAGTACTGGCAGGATGATGCAAGAGAGCCGTGACTCTTTTCCTTGCGGGAAACACTTTTCCAGAATGTTAAGGAACAAACACATACAACAGTTAGGACTTTTAAGCATTAACTCTATCATAAACAAGCCGGGAGCAGAGGGGAAAAACAAAGTTTTATAAATGTCAAGGGATCAAAGGTCTCGGGAACGCTGTCTTCTGTCTCTCTCTGGGGGTCACTTCTGAGCCTCGGTGGAGGGTGAGGAACAGGGCACCCTACCTTGTCCATCAGGGGCAGGAGGGCTGGAGAGATGCCTCAGCCGTTAAAGGCCAGGCTCACAGCCATCAGGGGCAGGGCACTTTAAAGCTCTCTAGGCACGGAACTTCATCTGTCCACTGTCGTAAACAGCCAAGAACCTCTCTGTAGTTTTCTGGAAGCAAACCTGAAGGCTGTGTCTATTTTTTGGTTCTAACTCCAACAACCATGCTTTGTGAGTTATGGGGATCGGCAGAAAAGGGGTGGCGGGGGTGGGGTGGGGTGTGGACCGCATGAAGCCTCCTGAAACCTAAACTATAAAGTTATATTGTGGTAACCCGCTAATCCATAAATTTGGCTTCCCAGCCCCAGAACAAATACAAAGAGATGCAGAGGGCTGCTGTGAGGGAGGGGGGCAGGTGGGAGGAGGATTGTGACTTTCTGCAGCTGGAAGGCTTCCTTCCAGTGCTTTCTCCCAGACACTGACTGCCCTTCAGGGTTTACCCTCTGTGGGCCTCAGCTCCGCTCCTCTATCCAGAGACCTAGCTGTAAGCGTTTCCCCACAGTGCCTTAGCTGTAACATTACCTTAATTCGAACTTCATGGGCCTTTGGAGGGGCCACTTCTACTTCCTCTATGGAGAGAGGCTTTCCCGCCTCCCAGGCGACTGCAGCCTTGCACCTGATCACCTGGAGCGGGGGAAACAGGAGTAAACGCTTTATCCTCCTAAATTAATACTTACTCCGTGGTCAGTTCAGATGGTGATGAATGCTAATGTTAAGGATCTGCCAGGGTAGGGCAGAGGGCTCAGTGAGCAGAGCCCCGGCTGTGTAAGCCTGAAGGCTAGAGATGGGCTCCTCAGAGCAAGCTGGCTGGCTGGACTAACTGGACTGGTCATCTGCGCATTCCAGTGAAAGATCCCAATTCAATAAACACAGTGGAGGGCAACTGCAAGAAGACGCCTGATGTCAGCCTCAGACCTCCATGTGCCTACATTTGAACACGCATAGACATACTCACACACACTACAAACTCAGACACATGCAAAACTAACTAAAATAAAGGGAGCAGCATATTCACAGCAAGACGTATTACCTCTACGTGAAATGGAGAACTGTTTTTAGGTGTCATATAAATAATATAGTTAAAAATATATAATTAAAGGGCCAGGTATAGTGAGGTAGACCTTTAGTTCCAGCACTTAGAGGCAGAGGCAAGTGTATCTCTGTGAGTTCGAGGCCAGCCTGGTCTACATTTCAAGTTCCAGGACAGCCTAGGCTACACAGAGAGATCCATCTCAAACCTTCCCCTTCAAAACTATTACCACCACCAACCACAACAACGTGTGTGTGTGTGTGTGTGTGTGTGTGTGTGTGTGTATTTAAATGAAGGAATGGAGAGATGGTCCAGTGGTTAAGAGCACTTGCTGCTCCTGCAGAGGACTTCAGTTCAGTGCTCCGCATTTACATGCTCACAACTACTTGTGACTACAGTTCCAGAGGACCTGTGTCTTCTGGCTTCTGAAGCTCCTGCATGTATGTGGTGTGTATAAACACACACCTGCACACACAATGCACAGCTGAAAAACTGTAGAAGATGGAGGAAGAGAGTGAGAGAAAGAAGAATGAATACAGCAGAGAGGTTCTAAGCTAGGGATGTAGCTCAGTGGAAGAGCATCTGTCGTGACTGCACAAGGCCTTATATTTGATCCCACACACAGCAAAAGGCAAGACAAGCAAAGAACAATAACAACAACAACAAAAAATCCTCCTTTCTGGGTCCTGTCAGAAGGTTTGGCAAGTACTTCATGAAATCACGAGTTTATTATTATGTGTCCTAATAATCTTTTCCTTGGGATCGCTTATAAAACATTGCCTTAGTGCAAAACTGCACAGTGGAAAGGATCCTAAGAAATATCCAAATGCAGGATATGTAAAAACAACTATCTCTTAAAAACTGTGCTAGCTACAGCATTAGCAGTTTACCATGGGTAGCTACTGAACATAAGAAAAAGGCTAGTGGGAACTGAGATCGGCTATAAATGTAAAATTTTGAAAGCATAGAAGAGTAAAAATATTTTTTGGCCGGGCATGGTGTGAATGCCTTTAATCCCAGCACCCGGGAGGCAGAGGCTGGCGAATCGCTGTGAGTTCGAGGCCAGCCTGGTCTATAAAGCAAGTCCAGGACAGTCAAGGCTACACAGAGAAACCCTGTCTCGAAAAACCATAACCAAAAAAAATTTTTCTTTTTTGGACTCACTTTGTAGACCAGGCTGGCCTTGAAATCACAGCGATCCGCCTGCTTCTGCCTCCGGAGTGCTGAGATTAAAGGCGTGTGCCACCATGCTTGGCTAAGAGTAAAAATATTTAAAAATACTGATAACATGTTGAAATACTGTTTTGACTAGTGGGCTGGGTAAACATACCATTGGAATTAATTTTATGTGTTCTTAATGTGTTTCCGGGAAAGTTTAAAATTCCATATGCAATTTAAATCGTGCCCCTAAAACAATGAGCTAGCACAGCGCTTACACTCAGTGTAGGCCTTACCGCGGAGGCAAGCCTAATGAAGAATGTTGGGTTTTGATCAGTTCGCTTGATGCTTATGAAATGTGTTGACAGAATAAAGGTTGCAAGTCACTGGGTTTATAGGAGATGGGCTTAAAAGTCAATACCGTGATTTAAAGAAACACGTACATGGTGCTGCACACAGGAAGCGAAAGCCAAAGGAAGAGACTAACTTTGCTTGATAGTTTTGAGCTCAGCCCGGGCTCCAGCTCCGCCATCCTGCAAGTGTGACCCCGGCAAGCTACTCCGTCCCGAGTGGAGGGCGCGGGCCTCTTCCCACCGGCTCAGGCCGAACAGAGCACAAAGCAAAGTTGCTCTCCAAGCGCGTGGCCGAAACAAAGCCTCCTTGGCCTTGCTGCGGCTGCGCTGGCCATCCCCGGTGGGCGGCAGCGAGCTACCCCGGCGCTCCCCTCCTCGGCTCCGGCCCATCGCGTGCCTCCATACCTGATTCGCCATTCCGCAAGCTCGGGTGCGGTCGCAGAAAGTACGCAGCAAGTGTAGCGGAACCCGGGTAAGGGCGGGGCGTGCGTGATGGGAGGGGCCGGGTGCGCGAGGCGGGGCGTGCGTGATGGGTGGGGCCGGGTGCAAGAGGCGGGACGTGCGAGAGGGGAGGGGCTGGGTGCGAGAGGCGGGGCATGTGTGACGGGAGGGAAGGGGCGAAATGTGGGAGGTGGGGTGTGCATGATAGGAGGGGCTGAGTGCGCGAGGCGGGGCTTGTGTGACGGGAGGGGAGGGGCGGAGTGTAGGAGGCGGGGCGTGTGTGATGGGAGGGGAGGGGCGAAGTGCAGGAGGCGGGGTGTGTAGGATAGGGGGGGCGAAATGTGTGTGGTTGCTGGGGCCGCGTGCGAGAGGCGGGGCGTGCGTGAGGGGTGGGGCTGGTAGGGCGGGACTAGTGCCAGAGGGGTGGACCACGGATTTTGGCTCCGGCGTTCCGCTGGTGGAAAGGCCCATTTTGTCTTGGGGTAAAGCTGTCTATTCCTGGTTGGCCTGACTGAGTCGCTGCAAAACCTTTCTGTGCTATTTTCCTGTCTAATTTTAGTGCAGTCGTTGTTCGTTAGAAGTGAGAGAAGTACAGCGTGAGGGAACCGGAAAGCCCCTGAAACACGTGAGAAGCGAGCCAAGTGTTTCTGTCCTCCTTCACCTCTTTTTTTTTTCAACGCCAATTTCCCGAAGACACCTAAGGGTCGATTCTTGAAGCCCGAATCTCTAACACACTTCTAAATTAATGCTCCCTCTTTGCGGTCTTTCTAAAATATACATTCATCAATTCATCTTCCTTCCTCTTAATTTTTTGTTTTTTGTATCTTGATTTCTAAAAATATTTAAGGACAAAAATAAGGATAGAATTAGAATTTGGTGAGATTATTTTTTTCTTCCCCTATTGTAGGTTTATTATTTAAACTTTGCATTTTTTTTGTTAGAACCTCTCTCCTTAAAACAACACACAGCAACACAAAACCAAAAAGAAAAAAAAAAAAAACCTCTGATTTTTGCTTTGACAAGTATGGCGTTTTGGTCACCGTACTATTGCTGTGAAAAGATGCCATGACCAAGGCAAGTCTTAAAAAAGAAAGCTCTTAATTGTGGGCTTTTTACAGGTTCAGAGGGTAAGTCCATGGCAGAGAACACGGTGGCAGGCAGGCATGGTGCTGGAGAAGGAGCTGAGAGCGACATCCAAGACTAATAATACATTACATTAGCCTACGGGGCCATTCTTACTCAAACCCACCACATACGGAGATTATGAGTAATACCCCAGAAAGTTGAACAAGTCGAGGAATTAACGGTTCATCCAGAAGTGAACTCACACAGGGAGAGCTGCTGCTCCCTAATTAGGGACAGGAATATAGAGAATCACAACTTAATCAGACTATAAGCCTGTCACTGTGAACACCAGTTCCGGGGTAAGATGGGGTAAGATGCTGAAGTGCGATTGTCATGTTGCTGGAGGTTCCTTTAGTTTCATCTGACATTTGTAAACTCTAGGGAGGATGCAGTCGTGTGCAGTGGAGGGAAGCCTTCTACTTTGTGAATATTATCTTCATGATTTCTTAGGGAAGCAGGGAGACACTTTCTTTCCCCTTACAGTTTCCTCTAGCTGGGGTTCTCAACTTGTGGGTCATGACCAAAAAGTGGGATCACATATCAGACATCCTACATATCAGAAATTACATTATGATCCATAACAGCAGCCAAATTACAGTCATGAAGTAGCAATGAAATGATTTTATGGTTGGGGGTTACCACAACATAAGGAGCAGTATTAAAGGGTCCCAGCTTTAGGGAGTTTGAGGACCACTCTCTAGAGAGGGTAGACATGTAAGCAATTGTGTTCTTAAGGAGGCTTTCCCTCAAAAATTATTTTTACCAGGCCTTAGCGTGAGGTTTCCCTGGGCTCATTCAGCAGAGGTGAAGGGAGATGGGTCAACTTCAGCCCTCCACTAGCTCTAGGATCTTGTACCTTTTAAAGGGATGAGGATTGAAAATAAAAAAGGACACAACTGAGAATAAAATTTACAGACTCACCTAAAGACTCAGATAAAATAAAGAGCTAAAACTGTAGAATGTTTTCTCTTTTCCTGTCACAGTTACTAACATCATACTTACTATGGTTCTTTTTACACAGTATATTATATCTGTCTTTGAATTAAAAAATTCCAAGGCACACAGAAAGGAAAAACACTGTTTGAATGAACAAGGCAAGCATCCGGCGTAGACCTAGAAGATGGCAGGTGTGCTGGAACCATCAGGTCATGCATTTTATTCATAGATTTTTTTCATACAATATATTCTGGTTGCAGTTTTCCCTCCCTCAACTCCTCCAAGATCCTCCCTACCTTCCTCAAAATCTGAATCTACACCCTTTCTGTCTCTTGTTAGAAAACAAACAGGCATCTAAATAATAATAATAATAATAATAATAACAACGGCAACAGCAACAACAACAAACTGGAATAAGACCAAACAAACAAACAGAAGAAAAAGAGCCAAAGAAAAAGTACAAGAAACAATACATGTAGAGGCACAAATGTTTATACACATAGGAATCCCATTAAAAACAAAGCCAGAAGCCAGAAGCCATACACAAAGGATATTTAAGGTTAAAAAAAAAAAAAAGTCTGGCAAGAGACATGAGACAAAGAAGCTCCGAAGATTTCACTGAGTTCGTTTTGTGTAGGCCATCGACTGCTGGGCGTGATGGGGCCTGCCCTTAAGAGTAGCTTGTGTCCCTAGTGAAACTTGTTGGAAAGAACTAATTTTTCATTTGTGAATGGTTGTCAGTTGGAGATAGAGTGTGGGTTAGAGATTGGGGCTTGTATCCACTTTCTCTGTCAGGCCTGAGACTCCCTTTGGCCCAGAACAGTGCAGGTACTGTGCATAAATGCCACAGTCTTTGCCAGTTCATAGGTGCTTCAGCCCTGTGTTTACAGGGCCTGTTAAGGTTATTTATTTATTTATTTATTTTTATAAAACTGTGTTTGTTTCTCAGTTTTTCTCCTAACTTGACTATCACACAAATAGTTGAGACTTTGATATTTGTTTAATAATAAGCTTCATAATACAATAACTGAACAGATGGCTCTATTCTTAACCCTCTAAGCTAATCTGGTTTTCTTCCAGCATTGATCCCAGATATGCTTCAACTTTGTAGCTTTCCTGCTCCAGCTCCTTCTCCTGATGTCTCTTAGACCTTCCCTCAATCCCCTACTTCCTCCTCTAACTCTTCCTCCCCTGGCTGGCAGGAAGTCCAGCCTTATTCTCTTCTCTGCTCATTGATTGGCCGTCAACTGCTTTATTGGCATATCAGGGGACAATTGGGGAGCAGTGTTTACCCAACATTGAAACAGGAGATTGTCAGAATAAGGACTGCAAGTAGACCCGGGGCGTACAGAAATCAACATTTGAATTACACAATAACCTTATGCATACAAGGGCCTTCTTTCATGTCTTCCATCTCATCTGGTTCTTACAATCTTTCTTCCTCCTTTTCTTTGGGGTTTCCTGAGCCCTGAGGGAGGGTTTTGATGGAGACATGCCATTTAGTAGTGTTCTAGGTCTCTCACTTTCTGTACACTGCCCATCTGTGAATATGTGTTTGTTCCCATCTATTGCAGGAGGAAGCGTCTCTGATGATGGCCAAGCAAGGAACTCATTTTTTTTAATATAGTAGATTGTTGTTAGGAGTCACTGTATGGCTATGTTTCTTTAGTAGAGAAATAGTATTTTGCTTTCCCTTAGGTACCTAGCCTATCTGGTCACTCGACCAGATTCTTGGCCACCCGAGTAGTGTTGTGGAGATTAACCAGTAGCTTGGGTTGTTTGGGGGTTCCCATGAGGCCCCTTTTGCCAACAACTTGATTAGATGTAGCTCATTCCTGGTACTGGGAGCTTCATTTGATGAAGAGAGATGTCCAGCTGGGGATCCGTTTTCTCCATTATTTGTCAATTATATTTTGATCACCTACATATATGTATGCATTTTAGGAAGCTTCTAATGTAGAGGGTTTCCATATAACCACTCACATGGCCATAGTTTTACTTATCCCTCCCTGTATTTCTTCCCTTACCTCATTTTTCCTCCCATTCCCCATTTGATTCTCCCATCCATGTAACTCCCCCTCATCCATCCACCCATCCACCCATCCATCCATCCATCCATCTGTAACTATCCTATTTTCCCTTCCTGGGATACCCATTTTGTCCTGCTAGACCTTTAGTCTATACCTAACTTCTATAGTTATATGACTTGTTGTTTGCTTATTGAACATATAACAGCTGCTGGGCTGGTGATGCAAACCTTTAATTCTAGCACTGGGGAGGCAGAGGCAGGTGGATCTCTGAGTTTAAGGCCAACTCGGTCTAGAGAGGGAGTTCCAGGACATCCAGGGCTATACAGAGAAACCCTGTCTTAAAAACAAAAATAAAAGACAACAGCTAACATCCACATACAAGTAAATACATATATCTTTCTGGGTCTGGGTTACCTCACTCATGATTATGTTTTCTGAGTCCATCCATTTACCTTGGAATTTCATGATGCCATTTAAAAAAAAAATGGCTGAATAAACTCCATTGTGTAAATGCACCATATTTTCTTTATCCATTCTTCAGTTGAGGGACATCTAGGTTATTTCCAGTTTCTGGATATTATGAATAGAGCAGCAATAACCATGGTTGAACAGGTGTCTCTGTATTTATGATGAAGGATCCTTTGGATACTTGCCTAAGAGTGGGATAGCTGGAACTTGAGGTAGATCTATTCCCAGCTTCCTGGGGACCTGGCACACTTATTTCCATAGTGGCTATACACATTTAGATTCCCACCAGCAGTGGCTGAGTGTTCTAATCCCCACTAGTATGAGCTGTCATGACTTACTGATCTTGGCCATCCTGATGGGTATAGGATTAAATCTCACAGTAGTTTTGATTTGCACTTCCTTGACGACTAAGGACAGTGGTTCTCAATCTTGGGTTGCAACCCGTTTGGGGGTCACATGTCAGATATACTGTATATCAGGTATTTACATTACAATTCATAACAGTAGCAAAATTACAGTTATGAAGTAACAATAAGGGTATTTTATGTTTGGGGGTCACTATAACAGGAGGAACTGTTTTAAAGGGTTGCAGCATGAGAGTTTCCTCTATTTAGGATTTTCTTTTTAGATCTGTACCCCATTTTTTAATTGGTTCATTTTTTTGATATTTAGTATCTTGAGTTCTTTATATATTTTAGATATTAGTCCTGGATTGGATACAGAGTTGGTAAAATTGTTTTCCCATTCTGTACGCTGCCACTTTGCCCTAATGACAGTGTTCTTTGCCTTACACAAGCTTTTTAGTTTCATGAGATCTCGTTTATTAGTCATTGATCTTAGCGTCTGAGCTAACAGTGTTCTGTTCAGAAAGTGTTTTCCTGTGCCAATGAGTTCAAGGCTATTCCCCACTTTCTGTTCTCTTAGGTTCAATGGATTTTATTTTATTTTGCAATCTTTGATCCATTTGGAATTGAGTTTTGTGTTGGGTGATAAGTATGGATTAACTTGCATTCTTTACATGCAGCCACGCAGTTGACCAGGTGCTGTCGTGTGTGTGTGTGTGTGTGTGTGTGTGTGTGTGTGTGTGTGTGTGT
>OU015753.1:89843156-89870656 GCA_907169655.1 Acomys percivali | reverse complement strand
TGTTATGTTGGGGGATGCACATTTTGATATGCAGATTTAATACACAGAGAAACTCTATCTCGAAAAAACAAAAATTTAAAAATTAAAAAAAAAAAAAAAGAAAACAAAGAAAGAAATCTTGCCAAGTTTGCCAGCTTGTGTCCCGTGTCCCAGCACTTGAGAAACAGAGACGGGTGGATCTCTATGGTTTCAGGCCAACTAAGGCCAAATGGTGAAACCCTGTCTCTAGATAAACAAACAAATATATGAAAATAAAGTAAGGCTGGCAAAATGACTCAGTCAGTAAGGCTATTTGCTGTCAAGCCTCACAACCTCAGTTCGATTTCCAGAACTAAGTCCTAAGTGTTAGCCTCTGACCTCCATGTGAGCCCACTGCCCCCGCCCCCACATACACACAAATAGATACAAGTTATTTTTTAATTTAGCACGAAAAAATAAGACAGCATGAGAGTAAAAATATTCAGACTTATAAGATTTAAGAGATTATAAGATTTATATAAAAGGTAGTAAATAAGAATTTCTGAACTATATTCTTGAAGTTACATACTGGTAGGAATGGAGGGTAGAGTGGATGTTCAGATCAGAGTAATAAACATGAGCTCTCTCAACTTCGAAAAAAAATCTCTGAAATCTGCCAGCTTTGTGACCTGTCTTAGTCAGTGCGCTATTGCTGTGAAGAGACACCATGATGCACATTTTGATATGCAGATTTAATACTCTGAAGAAGGCTTATGGTATATGTGCTTTAAATTTTAATCCTTGGACTAAACACTGGCAAGATTTCTTTCTTTGTTTTTTTTTTTTAATTTTTAATTTTTTTTTTTGAGATAGGGTTTCTCTGTGTAGCCCTAGCTGTCCTGGAATTTCCTCTGTAGAACAGGTTGGCCTCAAATTCAGAGATCCACCTGCCTCTGCCCTTTATGTGCTGGGATTAAAGGTGTGCATCACCACTGCCCAACGATTTATTTATTTTTATTTTCTGAGTTTGAGTGTTTTGCCTACATGTATGTAAGGGTGCCCATAGAGGCCAGAAGAGGGCACTGGATCCCCTGGAACTGGAGTTGCACAGTTCTGAGTCACCATGTGGTTGCTGGGAATTAAGCATGGGTTCTCTAGAAGAGCAGCCAGTGCTCTTAACTGCAGAGCCCCCCCCCCCCTCGACCCATCTACTTTATACTTTATTTTAAGTACATTGGTACATTGTTCTTTGTTCCTTTTTAAAAAACAAACAAACAAACAAACAAACAAGCAAACAAAAACAGAGTTTCTCTTTGTAGCCTTGGCTGTCTTAGAACTAGCTCCATAAACCAGATGCTTAACTGTCTCTGCTTTCTTTGAGCTGGTATTAATGGTGTGTGCTACCACCTCCTGCCTTGATCTTTATTACTGTTAGTTGACTTTAGAAAATAGTTTCAGCCGGGTGGTGGTGGCACAGGCCTGTAATCCCAGCACTCAGGAGGAAAGGGCAGGCAGATCTCTGTGAGTTCCAGGACAGCCTGGTCTACAAACCGAGTCCAGGACTGCCAAGGCTACACAGAGAAACACCCTGTCTCAAAAAGCAAAAACAAACCAACAAACACCACACAAAATGAGTGCTTCAGTTGGTGCTAATTACCATTTTATTGGCCTGTAAGCATAACACATTATTGTATTAAAATTATCAAATAAAATGACCGTTTTTATAGAGTGAAGTTGAGAGTGTAGATGTTTTGTTTTGTTGGTTTTTCGAGTCAGGGTTTCTCAGTGTAGCCTTGGCTGTCCTGGACTCAAACCAGGCTGGCCTCAAACTCACAGAGATCCACCTGCCTCTGCCTCCCAAGTGAAGGAATTAAAAGCTTGTGCCACAATACCCGGTTTAGATGAGTTTTTAAAATTTTTATGTAGATTTTAATATCCCATTACTTATGATTGAGGTGAATTATTATAAAATGGGGCTAATAGAAAGGAAAGAACAGATATTAAAATAGAAATTATCATCTGATTTAAGAATAGCTTATAGTGGGGGCTGGAGAGATGGCTCAGCGGTTAAGAGCACTGACTGCTCTTCCAGAGGTCCTGAGTTCAATTCCCAGCAACTGCATGGTGGCTCACAACCATCTATAACGTGATCAGATCCATACTGTAAACATAATAAATAAATTAAAAAAGGAATAGCTTATAGTTTATTAGACCACAGAAACCATATAACAATTTTTATACACATATACTCATATACTGTATACTGCATTTTTCCAGTAAAAATCTTTTTATTGTGGAAAACTGCCAGCATAAACGAAAGTGGAAAGAACAGTATAATAAAATTCCATGAATTCATCCCCCAGTTTTAGGAAGTTACAATCATGTAACCAAATCTCATTTATTTTTCCATTTTGCACCCTCACATCTGAGAAATAGTTTTAAACAAGTTCTAAAGAAATGATTCTATTTACACACACTTCAGGTATCTTATTCATTCCTTCATCCACCTATTTTTCCTGGTACTGAAATCAAGACATTGCAGATGCTAAGCAAGGGGTGTGCTCCTGAGCCATGATACGCAATGACAGTTATTTAATATAGGAAATCTGGATATATTTATGGGATATTTATAGTTAGCTTATGTTGTTACGAAGTGTAAATGCATGCTTAAACTCATAGTTTTCTTTGGCTCATCGTGTGAAGTAGTAAGTTAACCATACAGGCTTGGATCCAATTAGATAATATTCCAAACTGCTCTTGGTATCTTCAAAAGGTCAGGACTGTTCGGATGCTGATAATAGTAATAAAACAACAATTAATATTATTCATCTGAACATTTTATACAAAGTCCACAGGTTGTTTTTCTTTTCACTTCAGAGTTTGAGCTAATCTTTCTTTAGAGATACCTTTGAAAAATGAGCATGTGTAGTGAATAAATTAAAAATAAATAAATTAAAAAATCAGTATGTGCTATTTATGTGCAATAATGGCTTCGTTGTGATATTTCAAGGCATGTATATAACGTTCTTTGACTCTATTCATTCCACTTCCTTTTTTATTCTGTTCCTCCTTTAGTAGATGCCTGCATTGTTAAGAATCATTTCTTCTATTTTGTCATCTTTCTCCATTCGTGACATTAATAATATTTGTGACAGTGTTAATAGACTGGGGAGGCAGAAATTGGGACTTCTGGCCTGACCCAGTGAGGCCCTTGTTTCTAGTGGGACTGTTGAGAATTAAGGCATGCCAGCTGGGGAAAGAGGCCATCGTGCTGGGAAGTCACCACTCTTGAAGTCGGGCATCAGAGGAGAGCGAGGTTGATGTGATGGGATTATGCTGTCTGAAAACTCCAACCAATGGCAGTCCCGAGTCACCACCATGTGTGGAAAAGGACAGAAACCCCATCTCAGACACCACAGCAGGAGCTGAAGGATGCTGACACATGCAGGGTGCCATGCCTAAATGTGCTGGTGTACGTAGGAAGGCAGGGCACTTCCCTCTCAAGTGCTTCCTGTGCCTATGTGGTGAAGGCCCCTTGTCCATCTGTGACAGGTAAGAGGTTACCTCAGGGCCCTGAGGGGAATATGAAACTCGCCTCAGATAAACCAACACCTAAGCTTCTACTCAACCACCGATGGCTTAAGAATTCCTTGTGGATCGTGGGAGATTTGTCCGTCTGCTAGTAACGCACTGTGGTGTTTTCACTTAGCTACTACCCTTAGCATTCGTTGTGGATATACACTGTGCCTGGGAACTTCAGGGGAATGGGGCTTTAGCAGAGGAGCCATGGATCCCAGGTTCTCAGGCCTCCCAACCCCACCTCTAACTTGAGAAACACTCACTGTGGGCATGTGGAGAGTGTATGAGATAGGGCAGGGTTTATTTGCCATGTTTACATAATAAGCTTTAAAAATAACCATTATTTTTCTTTCTCTTCCTTGAGCTTTTTGATATGCTGTGGCTAACATGTTTGGAAATTGGGAAAGTACAAGTCATTAATAGCGTTAGAAAGGTGGCTCACTTTTTAGGAGCATTTGATGCTCTTGCAGAAGACCCAGGTTTAGTTCCCAGCACCCACATCAGAGGGCTCACAAATGCCTCTATTTCTAGTTCTAGGGGATCTGACATCCTATTTTTGGCTTCTTCAGGCACCTATATGCACACACACACACACACACACTAAAATAATCATAAAGGACTTGGCAGCTTACCTTTTTCCTTGGTTCATCAGGTCAATTGCTTCATTGATTTTGTCAAAAGGTAGGGCATGGGTCACCAATAAGTCCAGATCAAATTTCTTATTCTTGTAGTCAATAACCAGATTTGGGACAGAATCTACACTTTTCCAACCTGTAATTTGGCCACAGTGTCATATAAAGAAAGATATGCAATTTGACATATAGGAGTAGTTTAACTTTTCTCCTTTAAAGACATTTTTATGGCATTCATACATGTACATAGTGTATTTTGCCAATATATAGGCCCTCCTCCATCCCGTACACTCTCTAGTTACCTGTTCCACCTCTTGCTGGTCCTCTTCTAGTTTAATGTCTTCTTTTGTTTATTTAAATCTAGGTAAGAGTGCTTGTTGTCTGGGCTCAGTGTCACGTGCCTGGAATCCCAGAATTCGGGGAAGCAGAGGCAGGCAGATGTTTGTTCTCTGCCAGCCTGGCCCTCAACATGAATCCAGCCAACCAAGGGTACACAGAGAAACATGCCCCCCCCCCTCTCTCTCTCTCAAAAGTGTTTTTTGAAGAGGTGAAATTATTAGGTCAAATGTGGGCTGCTGTAAATACATTAAGCTTTGCTCAATCTTTAATTTTATGGATTTATTTTATTTAAATTTTTTTTTTTTCTTTGCAGGCAGTGGTGACACATGGTTTTAATCCTAGCATTTGGGAGGCAGAGGCAGGCAGATCCTTGAGTTCAAGGCCAGCCTGGTCAATAGGGTGAGTTCCAATACATCCAGGGCTACACAGAGAGTCTCTGTCTCAAAAAAACTAAAAACATTTTTTTTTCTTCATAAGAAAAATTCAAGGGGCTCAGCAGTTAAGACTGCTCTTCCAGAGGACCTGAGTTCAATTCTCAGCACCCACACTGCAGCTTATATCTGTCTGTAACTCCAAGATCTGACACCTTCACACAGACATATATTCAGGCAGAACACCAATGCAAATAAAATAACAATAAAGAAAGAAAAGAAAAATTCAAGATTATTACCCACTCTAGCTAAGAAGTTATCTTAAATAGACCAACGTTTGCCTTTTGTTCTGCTCAGTTGACTAGCTTGTTTCAATACCACTTGACTTTTTTTTTTCCTTTTCTTTTGAGATAGGTTCTTGTTATGCAGCTCAGGTGGGCCTTGAACTCACATTATGGGGCTTGTCTCAAACTTATGATCTATCTGCTTCATCCTCTTGAGTGCTGGGATTATAGGACTGCACCAAGAAGCTCAGCTACTTAAATTGAATTTCAATGTATAAATTGTAGTCATATTTCCATATAAACTTCATTTACTTTTCAAATATCGGAGTAGTTTTTAAACATTCAATGGATATACAAATTATTTCTGTTTCAAAATTTAGTAATCGGTAATTTCATATTATAGTGAAGAAAATTAAAACAATGAAGAAAAAAAAACTGACCACCAAAGTACGTTCCATTTATAGATCGGCCCATTATAACATCCGCAGTGGATATCTGCATTTCATCAGCCTTGGCTCCAACCACAGTGCATGATCCCCAGCCAATTATTGTGCAGTCCACAGCTGCTTTCTGAAATGTCAAACAAAAGATTACTAGGGCAAGCAGGGACATAAACATGAACTCTAGTGTGACTACATACACGGTGCAGGAAACTGTGTATTGTGTTGCCAATTACACAATAGGCTCAAATAAAAGGGTCATCACATCATCCAATGAACTGTGAGGAAAATGTGTACAATGTTGTTAGTTCCCAGTAGGCAGAATTCTGTGAATTCAAGGTCAGTCTAGTCTATGAAGTGAGTTGGATGACAGTTAAGGCTACATGGTGAGACCCTGTCTCAAACAAAGGATATTTTTTGTTTGAATTAGAAAAACATTACAAACTTGTTAATGCTGTATAACTTTCCCACTGTTCATTAGGTCCTATAGACTGCTTCAGAGAATTAGATGTAATTAAGTTCAAATGTGTACTTATAATTAGATGGTGCTTTATAATCCCCAAACATGGGTTTGTGTTTTTAGGTATGAGAATTTTTGGTTGAAGAATATGCATCTCATCTTTCAGGGTTAGTTAAATCTATCTTGTGTTGTCTGGATTCTCTAGAGTAATTCTGATTCATAATTTAAAACACTCATAAGTCAGCTAGTAATAGAACGTGTTAAAATTAATATGCTCTATTAAGTGACTTATATCACTGGTTTTTATTTGAAAACCAAAACAAAACAAAAAAGCAACAGTAAAACTCCCCCAGAACTGTGGCATGAGGCCCCAGCTCATGCACATATCCTGGAGAATGGTTTGATCATTGATATTTTACAAAACAACAAGATAATAGCTAACAACTGAAACTTTCAGGAAGTCTGTGCTGGCTAGTTTTATGTTATCTTTTTAACACAAGCTAAAGTCATCTGAGAGAGGTGGAACCTCCATTAAGAAAATGCCTTCATAAGATTGTCTCTGGGCAAAACTGTAGGCCATTTTCTTAATTAGTGATTGTTGGGGGAGGGTCCAGCCCATTGTAGGTGGTTCCATCCCTGGGCTGTAGTCTTGAGTTCTTTAAGAAAGAAAGCTGAGCAAGCCATAGGGAGCAAGCCAGTAGCAGCACTCCTCCATGGCCTCTGAGTCAGCTCCTGCCCCCAGGTTCCTGTCTTGTTTGACTTCCTTTAATGATGGCTGTAATGTGGAAGTATAAGGCAAATAAATCCTCACTCCTCATGGTGTTTGCTCATTGTGTTTCATAGCAGCAACCTAACTAAGACAAAGTCTAATGGTAACCATCACACACATACACATACACACACACACACACACACAAACACACACACAGAAACACACACACACAGAGACACACACAGAGATTCACAGAGACACACACATACATACACAGAGACACACACAGACACACATGTACACACAGAGACACATATACACAGAGAAACACACACACAGACACACAAATAGACACAGACACACAGAGAGAAACACATAGACACATACACAGATACACAGAGGCACACACACAGACACAGACACACACGCAGACACAGACACACACACAGAGACACACACATACAGAAACACACACACACTAGAGACACACAGAGAAACACACAGACACAGACACACATATACAAGCACAGACACACACACACACACACACACACACACACAAACATAGACACATGTGTGCAAAAGGCAGGTAGGCTGCTTTTCACTGTAAAAACCAAGCTGTGGGAAGCACAGAGTGGCTAGGGAGCGTTGCGGGCTGTAGGGTGGGAGGCCCAGAATCGAGGGCACAGCACAGGATTAGAAGCCCAAGTGTGCCTAGTAACAGTGCTCACCAGCTTTTACTACCTGCTGGATGCTGCCAGGTGTGCGTGTGGCCTATGAATTGCTTTCTCCTGGGCCTTCACTCTCTTCTAGTCAGGTAAGACCCAGCGAAGGAAACATCACAAAGCCTAGTTCTTTATGGCCTTTACTCTTTGTAACCATCTCTAAGAGGAGGTTTAGTAACCAGTAACCAGGCTGCACGGCAGTGTCATGCAAAAGGAAAAACACTGCGACTGCTTTTCACTCACAGGGAACGAGAAGAATCGAGGCAGATAACTAAGCTGATAAATACAGTGGTCATTTCATCCCCAAACAAACAAAAGTAAAATTAGTGTCTTGAGCAAACACAAACTAGGGATTATTCACTAAAGAGTAAAGCTGGCCACGGCCACAAGCAGAAACTACAGAAATGGCCTATCTGCAACAGGCGGCTCATGACCTTTTTTATTTGATTTGATAGAGTGGGGGAATTTCTCCAGCTAAGTAGATATAAAGAAACTCCCCCCAAGTTACCCATTAGAAATAGTTAGAATCATCATGGCAAACAAAATCGCAAAATATTATTTTCTCCTAAGAAGAGATCTCAGAACCACAAACACTTGGACGTGAGTGGCACGGCTGCTCCTCTTGGAGGCCTGAGCTCCCAGATCATGCTGCCCTGTGGGAACTGGCCTGACTGTGTCCTCGAAGGACTCGGGGCATCGGCCTTCTGTGTGGTAGTATTGATGACTGGTGGGGTGTCCAGTCATCCTGTTCAGGGGATGCAGGTTAGGGAAGTCACCTGAGTTGGCTCTGTGCTGTCCATCGAGTTTTCCAGCTTCCAAAACGTAAGCAAAATCACCCTCTTTTCTTAATATGCCCCCCTCCCCCAAACACAGGTAGTTCATGGTACTAACATAAAACAAGCCGACAGAGGCCACATCAGTGAGCTTTGACGGAAAGTTAGTCCAGCTGCGGAGGCTGATGCCTATAGCTGACATGGCTTTTCTGTCTGGCCTTTGAAAATACTCAGTGTTTAAGAGCACTGCCTGCTCTTCCAAAGGTCCTGAGTTCAATTCCCAGCACCCACATGGCAGCTCACAACTGTCTGTAATTCCAAGATCTGACACCCTCACATCAATGCACATAAATTAAAAAAACTAAAAAAAAAAAAAAATACTCATAGTAAGAAAGATATCTACTGCTATGAACGTGGCCACTTTCCCTTATTATTTGGTGATTAAAGAGTATATTAGAAGTATGCCAGGCATGGTGGTACACGCCTTTAATCCCAGCATTTAGGAGGTAGAGGCAGGTGGATTGCTGTGAGTTCGAGGCCAGCCTGGTCTACAAAGTGAGCCCAGGACAGCTAGGATACACAGAGAGACCCTGTATCTAAAAAACAAACAAACAAACAAACAAGAGCATATTAGGAGTGAGCAAGAGCTGGGGGGATGGATGGGGAGAGCGTTCCACTTACCATGGTCTCGGCTGTTGCTGCGCAGTCAAGGGAGAAATCCACACCGCCATTGGTCAGTTCAGCGATGACATCCTGGACAGGTTTATCCAGATCTCTGGGATTAAGGCAGTCAGTGGCTCCCAGGGCCTTGGCTTTTGGAAACTTCTCACTGTTGATGTCAATAGCTATGATCCTGGCAGCGCCTGCTATTTTACAACCAATTATAGCAGAGAGACCTACACACCCCAGGCCAAAGACAGCGCAGGTGGAACCAGGGGTGACCTGCAGGCAGGAAAAGTACAGAGAGACTTAAAGCTGCTACTCTCAGCCTTTTCTTTTGTGTGTGTGTGTGTGTGTGTGTGTGTGTGTGTGTGTGTGTGAGAAGAGGGGCTGGATGAGAACTCAGACACATAATTAAAAAGAATGCCTCTTATGAAGCTATGATGTATCCAGTGCTGAGGACCTGCTGGTGTGAAGACTGGTGACTTCCTAGCGAAATTTGTAAAATTACTCAAGGGATGGATGGTAACATGTCAATTCATAAGGAGCACACCCAAGTGGAAAGAGTTCTCTTATCTCACTTTTCCCTTCAGTGACTTTAGAAAGCAATTTAAGTCCACACAATTCCAAAGGAGTTGTTTTTCACCCCCATTGAAATTAGGTCAGAGGTAATTGGTATCTATATTTCTTCCCTACCCTCCTTTTTTTGTTTGTTTGTTTGTTTTTGAGACAGGGTTTCTCTATGTAGTCCTGGCTGGCCTAGAACTCACTCTGTAGTCCAGGCTGGCTTTCAACTTACGGAGATCCACCTGCCTCTGCCTCCCAAGTGCTGGGATTAAAGGTGTGCACCACTACCGCCTGGCATCCATATTTCTGAAGGATCTCCCTTTGCTGTGCAGTTGTTCTTGAATGACCATTAATATTTTTCTAAGTATGAATAGGTGCACTTGATCATTCCAGAGTATCACTTTAAATGGGATGAAGAGCGGATGTCTCTGCACGGAGCTGAGGGGTGCTTATTTGTTTGTTGGAGACACACTCCCACTATGGAGGCTGCAGTAGCCTTGAACTTGAGGCCATCTTACTTTAGCCTACAGTTCTGCAATAGCAAAGCATGTGACACCACGCCTGCTGAATTTTTGATGACCCCCGCTTCCCTTTCGGCTTCATTCCCATGATTTTCCACAACATGGTGGTGCTTTTCTCTCCTGTGTCTTAATCTTCCTCTTCCTAAATTCAGCGAGTGTACTTGCCATCCTATTTTTCAAGACAGGGTTTCTCTGTGTAGCCTTGGCTGTCCTAGACTCACTTTGTAGACCAGGCTGGCCTCGAACTCACAGCGATCCGCCTGCCTCTGCCTCCCGAGTGCTGGGATTAAAGGCGTGAGCCACCATGCCCGGTGCCATTGTACTTTCTTAAGCTGAAGCGTAACCTATCCCTCCAGGCCTCTCCACAAAACTGTTCTTGGTTCCTCAGTCAGCAGTTAATGCCGTTTTGCTTTCCTTATACATAATAACTTGTGATTTCCCCCATCTTGACTTGGGCTTTTGAAACAGGATGTGGCGCTATAGACCAGGCTGACCTGGAGCTCACTGTGTAGCCTCTGTTGTCCTCATGGTGAGTCTCTGGCCTTTCTGAATGCTGGGAATACAAGCAGTAGCCACCACGGATGGCCAGGGTCTCAAAGGCAGAGGCTTGTTCAATCCCCTGCATTAGTAAGGACTTTTGTCTACTGAGTCTTTGATGAAGGGCTTCTTACACAGACTTAAATACACAGCGTACGATATGGTAAGAGAAGCCCTGTAGTTGGCACAAATTCTTAGAAGTAGAAGAGTGACAAAAAAAAAATGACAGAGGAAAAAAGCTTAATGAATATTTTCTGATGAGTATTAGCAGCTGTTCAGATTAAAGCATAAACAAAAAGAAGATAAAATCTGTTGATGTTGATGTCATCTAATTTGGAAACAAGATTGATGGGAGCACAGATGTTTTCCATCTTTTATTTTATGTGATGGGGAAAGACAGGCTGTTGAGTAAGCTGTGTGAGAAAGCCAATAGCAACAAGGAGAAGAAAAAAGTAGATGTCTCCTCCTCTTTTTCTCTTTTTAGACAAGGGTCTCTCTATGTAGCTCTGGCTGTCCTGGAACTCACTATGTAGACCAGTCTGGCCTCAAACCCACAGCGATCTGTCTGCTGCTGCCTTCCTAGTGCTGGCATCAAAGGCGTGCACCACCATGTCCAGCTGACTTTTGTACCGTATACAAATTCAGTTCACAGTGGGTTAAAGGGTTAAAAGCAACAGATAAAGCTATAAATCCACTAGGAGGAACATAAGGGGAAGTGTTTATAGCCGTTATATGCACAGTGATGTCTTGGATCTCTTTCTCTGAAGAGCATGGGGGCTGGAGTGAGGTCACATGGTCAAGTAAGACCTTTGTGGGCTGTCTTGTGAGGCCCTATCTCCCCAAACAGAACAAAACATAAAACAGAAGCATAAGAAACAAAGAAAAATAGACAAATGGGGTTATATCATATAAAGCCCTTTTGCATAACCAAGGAGACAACAGAATTGAGATAACGTATAATACGGGAGACTACATTTACAACCATATACCTGACTCAGCACCAATGCCAAACCATCTGAGGAGACCTGCTGTGCAGAATGCGGGCGTTCACTGCAAATAATCTACACTTAATATTTCTGGGGATACATGTAAAGGCTTTTTTTTCAATTATGAAAAGGTAATTTTGTGAGGAAATAGGTATGTTGTTTTATCATCTATCTATCTATCTATCTATCTATCTATCTATCTATCTATCTTCATCATCACCATCATCTATCAGTCAGAACATTGTACTCCATATATAGTTTTCATTGATTAAAACTAAGATCACTCAAGGGACTGGAGAGAGGGCTCAGCAGATAAGAGTATTTGCTGTTCTTCACAAGACCCAGGTTTGAATCCCAACCCTGACATGGGAAGCTTACAACCTACTGTAATTCCAGTTACACTGGATCTGATGCCCTCCCCTGATCTACAGGCACATATATTCCATGGTGCATACACATGCAGGCAAAACACTAGACACATAAAAAAAATAAATACATTTTACCAAAAGTTAAAAAAAAAACCCAACCCATTAAAATCTAAATCACTCAAAATGGAAACCTAGCCCATTGTGGCTCATGCGTTCAATTCTGGCACTTGGAAGGCAAAGTCAGGAGGAACGTGAGTCTGAGGGTAGTCTGGTCGGTGTAGTGTTGTTTGGGAGGCATGAATGAGTGAGCTAGAGATCGTGTATATATGGATAGACTGACATGTATCTAATGTATCAAGTAGACTCAGCAGGGAGAGATGGGGAGTCTTCCCTGCTTCAGAAATGCCTAGGAGATCTTTTTTCTTCTTCTTTTAACTACCTTCTCTATTTGTCTGCAACCTCGTTAGCCTTGAAAGAGTGTTCAAATTCCAATAGGATCCCAGGAACACATCTCGCAAGAATACGCTCTCTTTAAACCACAAAGGGATTGGAAATTGG
Organism: Acomys percivali; assembly: GCA_907169655.1. Lineage (NCBI taxonomy): Eukaryota > Metazoa > Chordata > Mammalia > Rodentia > Muridae > Acomys > Acomys percivali. The sequence goes on along the minus strand of OU015753.1, from coordinate 89,858,186 downwards.
TAAATTATTATTGAGCTCCCTCAGTACATAATCACGGAGAAAGCAGGGGTGACTAAGTGGAAAGAGGTGGGGTTTCTATACTTGCTGTTGTCCCCAAATGAGCATTCATGTTTAAATGGTCTTTATCTAAGTCAGGGGACATCTATATGTAGCTTATTAAATCAAGGTTTTATGTATGCAACATAACTTAGTATGCTTACACCTACTGATATCTTTATTTAGAGACAGCTAATAGTAAACTCAGAGACTGAAGTAGACAGCTAATCCTATGTAAACTCAGAGGCTGAAGTAGACAGCTAATAGCCTACGTGAACTCAGAGGCTGAAGTAGAGGTGTAGGTCACTGGCGCAGCATTTGCCTAACAGGTGCAGGGCTTGGGGTCCAATCCCCAGTGCATAAGAAAAAAAATCACAGAGATATAGCTAATTATAATGGCAATAAGCAATGCAGCCACAGTGTGAGGACAATTCTAACTCCTTTATACAGCATTGCCTCCCAGCAACCTCCATTTGCAGACAGCCTAGCATTTAACAGTGTACCTTGGCAGAGTTGATGGCCGCCCCATAGCCTGATGAGAACCCACAGCCAATCAGACAAACTCTCTCCAAGTTTGCCTCATCGTCAACTCTGGCAAGATTGGCTTCGGAAACCACGGTGTACTGAGAGAATGAACTGACTCCCATGAAGTGGTACATTGGTTTCCCTTTACAGGTAAACCTGCTGGTTCTGTCTTCCATGAGCTCTTGATCAATAGTGGGGTACTTAAAGTTTCTAGAAAAAAGAAAAGGAGACAATGAGGAAGATATAGTGGACATCATACATTTGTCATGAAACTTTCATGAAATCAAATGGAAAAGCCGGGAAAATAACTCGATATTTTCTCATTCATATACAGTGTTGTTGAGCTATTTTAGTGTTAATACCAACAAACTTCTGTTGAGTGCTTTCTGTATGTCAGGAGCTCTTTTAAGGGCTATATTATTAGCTCATCTTTTTTCTAATAGCTCAAATAAAGATAAAAATAGATTAGTACAAGGACCCTACATCTTAATTAACTGTCCAGTCCTGGTCAGTCAAGTTTCACTGGCCGCTCTCCACAATACACACCTTTTCTCCAATATCATACTGTTTCATCTGTATTGAAATATCTCAGGACACATTTCTCAAGGACTCCTTAAATTTGAGAGAGTGCATTTTACTAAGATGTCTCTTTCTGTTTGTACCTCCTGTGTGGAAAACCGGAGTCATCAGTCCCATAGAGTGCCCATCCTCACGAGTGCTGCTGGGCATTCTACTGGTATCTGCTTTATTTTGTCTCTCGGTCTCAGCATTGCCTCTTCAATCAGAAGGTTTTAACAAACTGTCTGATTCAAATATCACATAATTTTTTTGTGGGAGTATTTCAAAGGTGGTGTCCTACACCTGAAGGGGTCATTGTATCTGATTATTTCTTTTTTTATGCAATTAGAATTCATGGCTGTTGTCTAAATCCATTGTTTCATTAAGTTATGCAGAAGAGTATAGTTTTAACTTAACCCTACAAACTGTAGACGCAGAAACAAAGGAGTAGACATGAGTAATATGGCTTTAACTTATTTCTGTAAAAGATTTGCTTATATGCACCACACATGGGCATGGCCCACACATGACCCACAGTGGCCAGAAGAGGGCAGTAGATCTCCTGGAACAGGCACTACAGGTGGTCAGGAACCACTATGTAGGTGTTGGTAACTGAACCCAAGACCTCACAGTCTTAACTGCTGAGCCATCCCTCCCCTCCCACCCCCCAGGTTTCGATCAGCATTCTATGGTCTCGATAAAACCAGTCTGACGTGATTACGACCCACACTGTTGAGCCACAGTGTCTGTTTCAGGACCTGAGGTTGTACGGCCTTGGAGTAAGCAATATACCTGCCTCCCTGTACTCCCTCTCACTCCCCTATAAGTAGATGCGATTTTAACTTGGAATTTATCCCTCCGGGGATGTGTTTGTACCTTCTGTTACATATACATGTAATCGGAAACTCTGACACTGTCTTTCTGTGCCGCACTGTGTGCTGTCTTCTTCTCCTTAACATGTGTGTAAAATTAGGTAGTGTGTATATTTTAAGCCTAGTTGTTTTCAGTATATGGCAGTTAACGGTGTTACCGTATAGCAGTAGATCAATTTATGTTTTCATTGAAGCACACTTCTGTGGTTTTGGATCGCTATTATAAGCCACCCAATGGTGGACATTTTTGTTTCTCTTCCTGTGTGTTTGGAACAGTGTCTTATAGGCACAGAGAAGAATCAGTAGGTGGAAGGGTCTCGTCTTTTCGCCTCCATTTATGCTTGGCCAGTGCGTTTAAGGCACTCATGCCTACATGTACTCTCGCTAACAGGGAAGAGCGCTTACCGGAGTTTCCCACAGAGGTTTGTGACAGGACTCACACAGAACTTGCATTTTTTACACTGTGGTGCAAAGAATGGGATTACTTTGTCACCTAGAAAGAAAGGCCAGATGTTAGATGGTACCTCAGATGTACTCGTAAGTTCTAGAAGTCATCGGGAGAGAACTTGCCTAGTTTATGCAAGGTCTCAGGCTTGATTCCTAGCCCTAAGAAAAAACCTTTCAGATAAACCAGTGCAGAACACCATTTTATATAGTATACATTTTATATTCAACACAAATAAGAGGAGCAAAAGTATTTTATTTCTGTAAAATAGAAGATTGTGGATTCTTTCACGCGCTGCACTTTAACAAGTGTGGAGTTCTGGCTGGGGGTCTGCTCACTGAAGTCTCTGCATATGCCTGTTGTTTACTTCCGTTCTAAGCACTGTGTGGAACGGAGAGCATCTTTGCAGGACACAGGGGGTGGGGCACGCTAGGCGAGAGGTGGAGCATCGACTTCATATTACCGCCTATGTGTACCATTCAGACTCCCCCTCAGGGTCCCATTTAGTGATGGCGCTGCTTCTTTGATGACCAAAGCGACCATTCGGCTACCGAATGTGATTATTTTACTCTCACATCTGCCATTTTGGCAAAGAAAAATCCAAGGCCAATCACACTCACATAGCCAGTAAATGGCAGAGTCAGGACTGAAGGTTGGCACTGGTCATGCTTTCAAGGGTGCGGGGTTTGAGGGAGGAATCTGTTTCTGTGCTCATACTTGAAAAAATACTAACATACCTCCAAGTTTGGGTGCAGGGGTGATATGGCTCCTCAGATCTTACATGGCCTGCACACCAGTACACGCTGTATATGTTGTAAACATGATGAGTCATTGACTTGCTTCAGGGTATTAGGTTTTATCTTATGAACTTATGGCACTTAACCTAACATTGACATGTGTGATGCTTTCCCCTTAAGCCTCCTGCAAGCCTCTACTCTTTACATAACATAAAATCAATTTCCATTTCACACGGAGAAAGTATTTGTGAACCACGGAAGCTTCGGTTTACACCGGCCCTATAGTTACGTTTTATAGGTCAATTTCTCCTTTTATGTAAATGAAGTGGCTGTATTTCCAGGATTTTATTAGGCTCCTCTGGTTTGAAATATGCTTCCTTGCTACAACATGAGAGACTGTGTCAGTGTCCCTTCAGGAAAGAGGAACTCTGTAAGCAAAGCTCAGCCATAGCATCAAAAGCAAAGGCAGTTGTCAGAAGCTATCACAGGAAAGACCAGGGACCCTCTGCTTCGTTATACTCAGAAGGCGAAATACCTGGTTTGAAGTTGGTTACTCCTGGCCCCACGCTTTCTACAATTCCTGCACACTCATGGCCAAGGACTACTGGGAAGAGAGCTCTCTTCTTAGGATTGGTAGCGTTGATGTCAGTTGGGCATACACACGTGGCGATTACCTACAAAGCGAGACAGACTTGGGATGAGCTTTTGCAGTGCGTTCTTAGGTCTAGTGTTATCTTGAATCATTGTAGCAGTCCTAGACTTTAGTAAAGAATTACATTTTGAGGGGAAAAAAGGACATACAAAATACGCAAGGCTATATTCTATTCTTCCTAGAATCTAGTTTAATTTTCTAATTTTCACTGTTTTTTTTGGGGGGGGGAAATCATGGTGATATGATCTCTAGAGAGGAAAAACCAAAGGTAAAAGGGATAAAAGGATGGACACTGCGCAGCAGTGAGAACACAGGTGTACAAGGCTTGTTCTGTTGTGTGGAGACCGCCGGAAACGAAGCGGAAACAATAAGCTGTAGTTAAAAGAACTAAACGGCCTGGCGTGGTGGCGCACGCCTTTAATCCCAGCCCTCAGGAGGCAGAGGCAGGCGGATCGTTGGGAGTTCAAGACCAGCCTGGTCTACAAAGCGAGTCCAGGACAGTCAAGGCTACACAGAGAAACCCTGTCTCGAAACCTCCCCTCCACACCCCGCCCCCCAAAAAGAACTAAACCACCTTTCAGCTCGCCACTGCGGTTCTTTAGATTCGTCGTCCGTGAGGCTCCACCATGTACCCTCAGACACGAACCCGTGATAGGTTGGTCCAGAGGGAAACGGGGAACTTTGGACTTGTTAGCCGCTCTGCTGCACTCCTCTCTACTGACCCAGCCCCCTCTTGCCACCCATGCTTGCCACCCAGCTTTCCGAGTTCTCAACCTCCTTTGCTTTGGGCCACTTCTCTCTTCTTTTTAGTAACACTTCCTCATAATTAGCAGTTGGAGCCGGGAGCGGTGGCACACGCCTGTAATCTCAGCACTTGGGGAGGTAGAGGCGGGTGGATCTTTGTGAGTTCGAGGCCAGCCTAGTTTACAAATCGTGTCCAGGATAGCCAGGGCTACACAGAGAAATTCTGTCTAAAAAAAAAAAAAAATAAAATAAATAAAAAGCTAAGAAAAAAAAAAGTTGTTAATTCAATTCCAAGCCCACTTTTAAAAAAGCATAATAATGCCTCTTTTTAAATCTGGGTCTAAAAATCCAGCTGCCCGCAGGGGAAAGCCAACGTCCAGGGCCGTGTCTGCACTGCCCAGCTCAAATCCCTACTCACCTGAATTCGAACTTCATGAGCCCTTGGAGGAGACACTTCAATTTCTTCAATGCAAAGCGGGCGGCCAGTTTCCCAGGCAATGGCTGCCTTGCACGTAATAACCTGAAAGAGAGAGGGAGGAGAGAGGTGAGAGGGAGAATGGTGGTGAGGGAGGGAGGAGAGAGACAGAGAGAATAAGATGATTTTGTGCGTGGGGGGGAAGGGCCAATGCTATAATTATATGAAAAAAGGAGTTTGTATCTAGATGCCTATATACTTACATTATTTTCAGGAGATCTTAACATAAATGAATGTCTATGTTAGATCCATTGTAATTTTTATATTTTGAAGAAACAGATATATGAAAATTTACCCTAAAACCGTGCCTACATATTTATCTCCATAACAAAGATATAACATGAGGTTTAAAGTTTCAGGAGATGGCCAGTAGGCATTTGTAATCAGCTCTGAATCACCTGAGCCAAGGTCATCACGTATGTTCTGGATTTGCTACTCGAGTGTGGCCTTTAGACCCGCAGGTCTCCCTATCACTCTGGAACTGTTAGAGAAGAAGTCGCATCCCAAAGCCACTGAGAGGATCAACTAAGGTCTCCAGCTGGTAAAAACCTGGGAAGTGAGGCTTACACGTGTACATCAGTAGAATATAAGTTAAATAAAATCTGTTCTCGTTGTAACAATTACATGAAAGGAAACAGAACACCTGAGATTTTACAATTATGGTATTTTACTTCAGTCTCAAATTACATTTTGCTTCTGTTTTGGTTTTTGGTTTTTCGAGACAGGGTTTCTCTGTGTAGCCTTGGCTGTCCTGGACTCGCTTTGTAGATCAGGGTGGCCTTGAACTCACAGAGATCTGCTTACCTCTGCCTCCTGAGTGCTGGGATTACAAGTGTGCGCCACCACACCTGGCTAAAATTACATTTTTAATTTAAAATACAAGTAAAATAAAAAGAAAATCTATAACCCTTTGTCCTAACTACTACCTGTACTGTTGGTGTAAATTTCCTTGAACATTTGAACATTTGCTTCTCAATTGTTCTTAGACAATATTTAATTATGGTATACATAGTTATTTTTTATATTACAAATGCAATGTGCATTCATTACAAGGGGTTTTGAAATGGAAGAAAAAAACCCACCTTTACTTTTATCACTTGCTTTCTCCTTATGTTCAAAAGCATCTGAGCGAGTGGCCTCACATGGGGACGTAGACCCAACATTTTGCAGTTTACTTTGCCTCATTCATTCACACACTTTAAATATATACTGATGGTTAGAACATGGGTAACTGAATTTTCTCCCTGCCTCCCCATATCTGAGCTCCCTAGAAGACACTTTGGCAAATCCAGAGTTGTTTTTCCTTAGAACAAATTTCTTGCTTATGAACTGCCCTGTGCTGACTTCAGTCGCTGCGTCTTGCGGAAGCATCTTCCACAAATGTGCAGACACAACAGAAACAGCAGCTAAATTCAGACACAAGTAATTTACTTACTTTTCCCCTGGTGCTCATTTTCCTTGGGAAGCTTGCTTTGGAAGTTTCTCTCTGACTCTGACCTTCACCTCTACCCAGAATGCTGTGTGTCCTGTGCTGGGAACTCTGAATAAATACCATTCGTGGTGGCTTGTTTTCCAATCACGGCCCTGACTCCTGCTGTGACATTTATCTGTAATGTCATAGTTCATCCTCAAACCCATTGCTCCCAGCTGGCACTGAAACTTTTTAATTAGCTCTTTTTCTCAATCTTTTATTACAATGTATCAAATAGAGAAAGTAAATTATTAATTGCATAAGGCTGAGTTACAAAATAATCGCTAAGTAAAGGGCATTTCAATTGCTCTGGAACCTCCCTCCCTTCCCTTCTCCTCCTTAACACTCTGATAATAATTTCCTTACACATTGGTGGTTTTTTACTATATATTGTGCTTTTCTATCTAATAGTTTAGTTTTGTTTATTACTGAGTTGGTGTGAATAGACTCCTAGTGCATGCACTTCCATGTGTTTTCCCCCTTAGTTCTGTTTATTGTGTTCATGGTGCCTTTATTTATTTATTTTATGTGTATGGGTGTTTTGACTGCATGTGTGTTTGTGTACCACATGTGTGCTTGGTGCCTCTGGAACCCAGAAGAGGTTGTTGGTACTCCTAGGATTGGAGTTACAGATAGTTGTCAGCTGTCATGGAGGTTCTAGGAATTGAACCCGGGTCCTCTAGAAGAGTGGCCAGTGCTCCTAATTGCTGAGCCATCTTTCCAGTTATTCACAGTGCCTCCAGTTGTGGGTTGTTTCTTACTGTTGAGCATTCCACTGCTCAGTCCACTGTAGTTTCTGCTTCCCCTTTTCTTTCTACTGTTTGTATTTTCTTTCAGCTCATGGTGAGTCAGTGGCTACATAAGAATTCTCTTCATGTGGCCTGCTGGACAAGCATTCCTGTTTGCCTAATTAGGGGACATCAGGACTGATACAGCCATCACATACTAGCAAGGTGACACTGATTGCTTGAACACTGAAACACTTTTGTTCAGGGGCTAAAAAGCTACTGGCTCAAACTTGCCAAGTCCTTTCCACTCTGCTGCAGTCAGGGACCATTTTGTCACTGTTGAGCATTGTGGTAAATTTAACAGTAATATTTATAATATTATAATATTATATTTATTTATTTATTATTTATATATATTTATTAATATTATTATAATATATTATTTATATTATTATATTAATATAATATATAATATTATTATTAATAATATATTAACAAATAAATAAATTTATTTATTTATTAAATATTTATTATTAGGCTAATGATTATTATGGCGATGTTTTCTAAACCGCTATCAATCAAAAAAAACCACAGACACCTGTTATATTTTAAAATAGCCTTGGTTCACTGGGGGTAGGGCAGATATTAATCCCCTAAACTACCTCCCATATTGGGGCAGTTACCCCACACCCTGCCCCAATCCCATGCCATCTGCTTCTAATAATTCCTATTGAGCTACCTCCAATCCATAATCCCAGATATTGCAAATGCTCTTCATCTGGGCCAAATCTCCATCCATGTGCTTCTCCTGCACCTAACCCATAGTGTGGGCCTTCTTCCTCCTGTTCCTCCTCCTCTGGTCTCTCTGCTTCCTTTCCCAAGAACCTCTCTGTCTGGCCCGTCCTGGAACCTTAGCCATAGCTAAGGTTTTTTAATTGGTAAAACAGGAATAAGTTCATAGGCAAGGCTACAAACATTTTTGGGACACATGAGTCTGCTCATTTGGGCAGCAACCAGACCAAATCCCAGCAGTTGGGGAATGACTCTGTCCCTCTGGATGTGTGAGCCTGAGAAACAGTGCCAGTGGCTCTGGGTCTCACAGTGTCCTCTAAAGGCAGTAGGGCCATAGCCCTTGAGGACCAGTGCCTAGTGCCTGGCTGGCCTTCAGGGGCCTACCATTGGTGCTCTGGGCCCCAGTGTTGTACATGATGGCTATTTGAGAAAAGGAATGCCTCCAAATGATGAACAACTGAACAAAAGTTTAAAGGTTATATTTTTATTTTAAAATTTACAACCTGAGATGAATGTAAAAAACCATGTATCCACCATCATCACAGATGGTTAGTAGGAGAGTTCATTATCTCCCGAGTTCCCTTTGCTGTAAAATTCTGCTCTGCAGGATTAAGATAGAGCAGAGATTGAGGAAATGGCAAATCAATGACTGGCTCAATTTAAGACCCACTCCATGGGAGAGAGCCAACCCCTTTCACTATTAATGATACTCGGCTATGATTGCAGACAGGAGCCTAGTATAGTTGTCATCTGAGAGGCTTCTCAGCTCCAGCAGCTGATGGAAACAGATGCAGAGACTCACAGCCAAACAATAGGCAGAGCTGGGGGGAGTTCTGTGGAAGAATGGGAGGAAGGGTAGAGGGAACTAAAGGGGTCCAGGACACAAGCAGACCAACATAGTAAACTAACCTGGGCCCATGGGGGCTCACAGAGGCTGAAGCACCAACCAAAGAGCATGCCTGGGCTGGACCTAGACCCCATACACATATGTACAGATGTGCAGCTTGGCCAACATATGAGTCCCTAACAGTGGGTGTAGGGCTGTCTCTGCCTCTGCTGCCTGACTCTGGATCCCTTTCCCCTAACTGGATGTCTACATGTAGAAAAATGCAATTAGACCCTTATTTGTCACCATGCACAAAACTCAAGTCCAAGTGGATTAAAGACCTCAACTTAAAACCAGAGACATTAATTCAGTTAGAGGAAAAAGTGGGGAAGAGCCTGGGACACATAGGCACAGGAAACAACTTCCTGAACAGTACACCAACAGCCCAGTCGTTAATGTCAACAATCAATAAATGGGACCTCATGAGGCTGAGAAACTTCTGTAAGGCAGAAGACACTGTCAAGAGAACAAAGCAACAGCCTACAGACTGGGAAAAGATCTTCACCAACCCTTCATCTGACAAAGGTTTAATATCCAAAATATATAAAGAACTCAAGAAATTAAACACCACAAAACCAAACAACCCAATTGCAAAACGGGGCTTGGAACTTAACAGAGAATTCTCAACAGAGGAATATCAAATGGCCGAGAAACACTTAAAGAAATGCTCGTCCTTGTTAGTCATTAGAGAAATGCAAATCAAAACGACACTGAGATTCCATCTTACACCTATCAGAATGGCTAAGATCAAGAACTCAAATGACACCACATGTTGGCGAGGATGTGGAAAGAGAGGGACACTCCTTCATTGCTGGTGGGAATGCAAACTAGTACAACCACTTTGGAAAGCTATCTGGCACTTTCTCAGAAAAATGGGAATAGGGCTTCCTCAAGACCCAGCTATCCCACTCCTGGGAATATACCCAGAAAATACCCTACCACACAACAGGGACATATGCTCAACCATGTTCATAGCTGCTTTATACATAATAACCAGAACATGGAAACAGCCTAAGTGTCCCTCAGTAGAAGAATGGACTAAGAAACTGTGGTACATTTACACTATGGAATACTACTCAGCTATTAAAAACAAGGAATTCCCGAAATTTGTGGACAAATGGATTGATCTAGAAATTATCATAATGAGTGAGTTCACCCAGAAGCAAAAAGTGACAAACGGTATATACTCACTTATATCAAAACACTAGTCCAAGGGATACGTACCATGAAAAATTTTACTTACCAGGAAAGTGGGTCAGAGGAGAGGTCATCCTATTGAGACTTTAGGTGAAAGTAGCATGGAAGAATGGGGAAATAGTAGGACCCACAGGGTCCTGGAAACCTACAAGAAGAGCTTTATGACAGGCAGATCTGGGTCCTGAGGTCCTCAAACTAAGGCACCAGCCAAGAAGAATATAGGCAGTAAACTTTGAACCCCTACCAAGACCTAGCTGACGAACATGATGTTCTCCACCGTTGAGTAGAGAGTGAGATCTGACTCTCACACGAACTCTGGTGCCCCTTTTCTGACAATGTCCTCTGAATGGGGAGGCCTGACAGCACTCAGAGGAGGGATAGCAAGTTACCAAGAAGAGACTCGATATCCTAAGAGCATATATAGGGGGAGGAGGTCTCCCGCAATCACAGACATAGGGGAGGGGAGAAGGGGGGAAGTGGGAAGGAGGGAAGAATGGGAGGAAACAGGGGAAGGGCTAACAATCGAGATGTAATATGAATAAATTAATAAAAAAAAAGAAAAAAAAAAGAAAAAAATATAATGGTACTGAAAAAAAAAAAGCCCATTTAAACAATTCTGGCTTCTCCAGTGCAGTGGTTCTCAAACTGTGGGTGGTGGTTGGGGGTCTCATTCACGTTAAGCCTCAATACATTAAGACTGTATTAAAGGGTTGCAGCTTTAGGACAGCCGAGAACCACTGGTCTAGTGCTTTCTGTTAGCTGTGCTCTCTACACTGTTAGCAGTCTCCTAATAAAATAGATCAAACCTTCCAAACACCCATCCTTTCATAAAATGCCTCTGTAGCCATCCAGGTTTTCTAGACATTAGCACCTGTTTTCATGTCCTTTATACTACAGACCTCCCTCCCTCCCTCCTTTCTTCCCTCTCACCCTCTCTCTTCCTCCTTTTCTCTCTTCCCGTTTTCCTCCCTTCCTTCTTTCTTTTCTCTTTGCTTCCGTCGTCCTTCCCTCCTTCCCTCTCTTCCTTTCTCTCCAATCCCCTATTTCTTTCCTCCCTTCCCTCTCCCCTTCACTTTCCTTTTCTTTCTCCCTAACTCATTGCCTTCCTTCCTTCTTTCCTCCTTCCTTCCTTTCTTCTGCTATCTCATGCTCTTCTTATCTTCCTCCTATTCCCCATCTTTCTTTCCTCCCTCCCTTCCTCCCTTACTACTTTAGGCTGGAAATACCAATTGCTTGTAGACATCTCCATTTTAGTTGATGATGTTCACAAAGCAACTCCTTTGTTCTTTTTTTCAAACTTGGAAGTGGCTTTCTCTTACTTCTGCTTTAACACTCTGTCTCTGCTCTCTTTCTCAGGGTCCTAAAGCTCCTTTGTCTGTACTCTCTGTAGCACTGACAAGCCCAGTGACCCTCTTTAATTTCCTTCTTTCCACTGTTACGAATCTGCAGATAGGATTCTCATTATTTCTTATTTGCATTGTTGTAATAATCTCGTTGCTGAGTCTCCTGCTCGCACAGCTGTCTGTAGTTCCTGTTTCAAAACACTAGATTCTTATTTGATAGGAAAAGTCTTGGCATAGGACTCCTAAGACCGAATTCTTAGCACAAAGGAGATTTATTTGCCTGAGAGACAGAGGGCAGGGAATAAGAGAAAAACAGGAGATAGAAGAGGGGAAGGGAACAAGGGAAAGAGTGAGGGGCATTTGTCCCCAAGGGACAGAGGACTGTCTCTGGATGGAAAGGAGACAGATGTGGCAACAGGAAAATGGTGGTTTATAAAGGTACAAGAGGAAACCCCATGTTAAATGAGATGTTTACTTTTAATTGAGCATGTTCCTTAGGGGAGCCAAAGGGGGCTTTTGATTGCTGGACTTCCATCCTTTGATAGCTGGATCTTGGTAGTCAACCTCAGGAGGAGGAAGTGGCCAAATAAGGAAATAGACCTTGGTCATGCTACATTGGCATCAGCATCTTTGATTTTAAAAAAAAGTGTATAACTGTAGCTCTGATTGTTCTCCAACTCATTAGGTAGATCAGGCTGTCTTTGCACTCACAGAGATCTATCTGCCTTCCTTCTGAGCTGGGCGTCAAGGCATGCACAACCACATCAGATTTTAATAGCGTCTTTGAAAGTAAGTGCAAACGGAAGTTCCCAGAACAAAGTTACAGACGTGTTGAAGGGTCTACAAATGTGAGGACCAGGATTTGATCCCTAAAACCCATGTTCTAGTTCCATGATGGGCATGTTGGCGTTTGCTTGTGACCTCAGCACTGGAGAGCAAGAGTCAGAAGGCTCCCTCGAGGGCCTTCCCAGCTTGCCTCGTCTACTTGATAAAAGCAGGCCAATGGAGACCCTATTTCAAGGCTATAAGGTAAGCAGTGTTACAGAAAATGATATTTGAGGTTGTCCTGTCCTCCAGCTGCACACACATGTTCACCTGCACCACTTTCCCCACCAGGCAATACACACTCCACATGCATTAAAATAATGATATCAGTGTCCATAGCAATTGGCATCTGGCTTGGAGTTGGCATAACAGCAGCCCAAGGACTCAGGGAAGAGCACAGGGACCCTGCATGTCAGGCCCGGATGAGCTGAGATGGGGGACAGAGCCAAAGAGCAATTCTGTGAAGGGCTGAGGCCTTGGGAAAATAAAATCCTTTTCTGCTTCTAAGCACTACAACACATGAATTCTGTGGGGGTGCCAAGATTCTGTTATTAATTCATTAAAAACAAACAGACGATAACATCTGTCGAGGGGATAAGAAAACGTGAAGAAATGGAAAACATTTTGAAGCGCCAAGAGGCAAGATCTTCAGAGCATTTTCCCATGGCTGTTGTTCAGTTCCTGGCCTGGGTTCTGAAGCCACGTGTACATACCTGACTTGCCTGTACCTGTGTCCGGCACTCTCTGCAACAATGTGCCTTGAGAAACTCAAGCTCAGAAGGGTCACTCCCTGGATCTACTGCTCCTTAAAGATCATTTGCAGCTGACATTTGCTACTTTGGGGGTTCCTCTTTCATCCACCCTCCTCCACCCCCTTTCTTCTTTGTTTTCAACCTCCAAACACTAGACACGAGAGAAAAAAGGATGGAGAAGAAAAGAAAGAGATCCTCTGTGAAGTTAGGTGCATGGGGAGGAGGTGATGTTATCATTAGACTACTTCCTGCTAATTCGGGACGTTGAGCTCCTTGGGGACAGAGTTTGATCTCTGCCATCAAGATATCTAATTTTTTTCTTCTTTGCACATAACTACTTAACAAATTGTTACCAACAACAACCAATATCCAACCAACAATGCACCCTGCCTCTCAAGGCACTAGCATTTATCTACCCTCAGAAAATGTCAGAATTCCAAATGTCACACAAGTCACAGAAACTAGCTGCAGCCAGCAAAATCACGCCTCTGCTGGAGCATGATATGAAATCTGTTTGATTACAAAGTTCATGTTTATTATCAAGCTACTCTTTGGCAGTTTCAGATGTTTGATAAACTTTGGACTCTGTAATTTCCCTCTCTTTCATTACTGGTGAACAGAATTCTGAACATTGGAACATTGCTCAGTTCACTTTTATTATTTAAGTTAATAATTGCCTGGTCCCGGTTGAAACTCTGAATAAAAGATTACTTTTCTCTTGTTTAGATGAGTATATTTAGTCTCTTTAATATTAAAATATCAAGTAAATATAGTTTTTCCTAATCATTCAGATTTCAGATTATACAGCACCTCTGTAGATTTGTCAGACTGGAACTGAGCTGTTTGTGCGGCAAGCCTCTCAGGCCTTTTTTTTCGTAGGTTTCCAACTTCCACTCTCAAATTCAACATGCTCAGTGACACCCCTATTTTATCCAGTGATTTCTTTTGGCAGAATGTAGTACGCAGAATTTAAAAGGAACCACAAGAATTCTGTACCCCTGACCAACAACACAGCCAATTTGCTTATTGTAGGACAGAGTAAAGGAATATGGGCAGATGCCTCTGGGATGTCTGGAAGCAGGGTCAACATCATGGGTTGTGCCCCCAGGGAATAAAGGCCATAGCCCAGAAGACCACAGAAACAGATACACAGTCCCTAAATATCACACACATCTTATTGAACACTAATGAAATATAAAATGAGCAGTTGTATCTCAGACACTTTTGCATCCTGCTAATGTTAGAAAACAAAGCACAGCTACTAGGGCATAAAAGAACTGTGCAGGCAAGCATTATGTCCAAACCTCTTCCATGCGTACAGCCTTTAACTGATACCTAGAATTCAGTACTTAAAATCTGTCTTTCAGTCCAAAGTAAGTCCACTTTTAAACTCTGGCATTTTCTTATGTTTATTGCATTTTGTGAGTAACTGTCTGTGTGTGCACGCATTTGTTATCTGTTATTCTTGGGAGACTGAGAGCTTTATAAAGGTAAGGACCGCGTCTGCTTTGTTAAAATCATACACATGACGCCTGTCTATCAACAACGCCTGGCCTGCGGTCGGTATACAAGCTGTTTGCTGAACGTTGGATGAGTGAGGTTAGCAACATTTTCACAGGGAGCCATCTTCAGTCAGAGGCCAGGTTTGGCCTCTGAGGCAAGAATGTGAACGTAGTTTAAAAAAATCTCTTCATTACTATTGCTGGGGACAATACACACGTTGCTTGCAGAGCTTAGAGAAATCATGCTGGAGCTGGGCTCGAACTTTCCACCTTGCTGGCAGCTTCCCAGGTTGGAAATGCTCTGCATGCTTCTGGGTGGGCGGGGAGCGGGGACAAAAGTCACTATCAGTCACACTCAGCAATAGACCCTGAGTGTGAACTACCGACTTTCTGTGCCCATGTATGCATTAGTAGCTGCTAAGAGCTATCTTTCTTTCTTTCTTTCTTTCTTTCTTTCTTTCTTTCTTTCTTTCTTTCTTTCTTTCTTTCT
>OU015753.1:89800799-89843146 GCA_907169655.1 Acomys percivali | reverse complement strand
TCTTTCTTTCTTTCTTTCTTTCTTTCTTTCTTTCTTTCTTTCTTTCTGTTTTTCAATACAAGGTTTCTCTGTGTAGCTTTGGCTGTCCTGGACTCAGTTTGTAGACCAGGCTGGCCTCAAACTCAAAGTGATCTGCCTGCCTCTGCCTCCCCGAGGGCTGTGATTACAGGCCTGCGCCACTGTGCCCAGCTAGCCAGCTGCTTTCTATTTGGATTTGAGGCCCATTCCAAAGGAGAGGTTCCATGTGTGGTAGGTAAAGTAAACCT
The DNA here is from genome assembly GCA_907169655.1 of Acomys percivali. Lineage (NCBI taxonomy): Eukaryota > Metazoa > Chordata > Mammalia > Rodentia > Muridae > Acomys > Acomys percivali. The sequence goes on along the minus strand of OU015753.1, from coordinate 89,842,880 downwards.
GCCAGAAGTCAGTGGTGGTGGCAATTGTATCCCCCACTGGGGAAGCTCCTGCTATTTTGTTAAGGGGACACGTTGTGCCTGTCAGATGCCTGGGGTCCACAGGGTGCCTATTGATCGTCACCTTTTATTACTTCTGCAAGTCAGTTTTCTATTACTATAACAAATAGGTAAGATAACTTTTTAGAAAGAGGAAAGGTTGGTGGGCATGGTAGCACATGTGAGTAATCCAAGTTCTCAGGAAGATGAGGAAGAGGATTGAGAGTTTGAGGCTAGCCTGTGGTATATAGTGATAACCTAGGGGAGGGTTGAGAGAAAGGCTTATTTTGCTCATAATTTTGGAAGTTGATTGGTCCATTCCTTTTGAGCCTATGATGGTTGTACATAGTAGAAGAAACCTTTCATGCTAAAAATGTAAACAAAGAAAGATCCAGGCATTCTCCCATCAGTTCAAGACCATGATGCCCTTACTGACCTGACATCCCTCACTGGGACTCAGCTCTTGAATGCTCCACTACCCGCCACGGTATCATGGGGCGGGGATCGTGCTCTTTTGGGAGACCCTTTCCCAGAATGTCATGTTGTCCACTTAGATGACTAGACCCATCTTGCTTCTGATGGTGAAGTGTTGCTCCCTGGCCTCTGCCATAGACGGCCATCATCCCTGGTCTAGAGCGTTTCTCTTCTTGTATCTGGCTTATTCCGGACAAAGATGAGCTTATCAATGAGGCCAGTGCCCTCATCCCTATCTTTAACAAATTTATTTATTTATTTATTACCCCAATCGTAGCCCCTACCCTCCTCTCCTCCTGTTCCCATCCTCTTTCCCTCCTCCTCATGTCCTTCCTCCTCTACCCCTCAGAAAAGGGAAGGCCCCCCCCAGCCCATCCTAGCCAGTCAAGTCGCATCAGGACTGGGCACATCCTCTACCATGGCCTCACCTCTCCCTCTGAGGCCTCCTGTGTCACGACTTATTTCTTATTGCCTCAGTGAAAGAGCTGTCCTGTTTGAAGTCACCCAAGGAATTTAGTCACAGAGTGCCACACTGTGCGCTTCTCAGAGCCTCTTGACTTCTTCCTTGGTCCTTGTCAAAGCACCTCTAGCCTTTCAGCTTCATTGCTTGTAGGCTAGTGTTTTCATATCAGACTTTAAGGTGCTATCTTGGTAGGATGAAGTGACATTAGATCTTGTGGCAATGAGTTCTCAGTTACAGGTGAGTGCTCCCACTTGAACAGTCTCAGTTACAGGTGAGTGCTCCCACTTGAACGATCTTTCTTTTATCCTCTGCCCTCCTGGCCTAGTCTGCTCATCACTGACCTCATTTATTTTTCCAGGTCTTACAGGTATTTATAAGCCAACTCTGTATTTGGTTTTGCAAATTATTTTCCTAGTTGAGGCAAGACTTTGGTTTTATCTAGTGGCCTAGAAAGCATGAAAGGATTTAGGGGCATTCCCCAAGGAGAGCAAGCATGTCCCATTTACCTTAGGATGGTTCCTCATGGTCTCTAGGCCAGAAGAATTTGTAACCCCACAACAGGGGGAGAGAATCATTGTGGGTTTTTTTTTAAATTGGCATATATTGTTAGCACAAAATAATGCTTCTCATTGTGACATCTTCATACACGTACACGAAGTACTTTAACCACGTTCACTTCCCCTCATCACTGCCTCTTGTCCCTCTGCCTCCTGATGATCACCTCTCCCCCAAATAGTCCACTTTCCTGTCCTTAAAGATTTATTTTTGTTACTTTAAATGCTATGTATATGTATATCTCTGTGTGAGTGTGTGCATGTGAGTGCAGGTGTCCATGGAAGCCAGAGGAAGCTGATCCTCTGAAGCTGGAGTTATAGGTAGTGGTAAGCCAATTTTTGTGGGTGGTGGGAACTGAACTCGGGTCCTCTGCAAGAGCTGAGCTGTCTCTATGGCCTCGTCTTGTTCTTAATTATTTTATTAAAATCATTGTCTATGTATTAGGGAAAAGATGGCATTTGTCTCTCTGTGGCAAGCTCACTTTCCTTAGTATGATGACTTCTAGTTGATCCATTTTTCTTCAAATGACAGAATTTTGTTTTTATGGATGGCAGAAACTTCACTGGGTATATTTATTTGTCCACCTGTTGATAGACATATAGGTTGATTCTGTAGCTTGCTTGTGAGTAGTACATGTGGAGATTTGAATGATAATGGCCTACATAGACGCCCATTTGAGTGCTTAGTTACCAGTTAATGGAACCTGTTTAAGAAGGATTAGGAGGTGTGGCCTTCTTGGAAGAGGTGTGTCACCGTAGGCTTTGAAGTGTCAAAAGCCCATGCCAGTTCAGTGCCTCTCTCCCTGCCTGTTACCTGTAGATTAGGATGAAAACCAATGTTCCTGCACCATGTTTGCCTGCTTCCTGCTGTGATGATCATAGAGCAACCCGACACTGCCAGCAAGCCCTCAGTAATATGGTTTCCTTTATAAGACTTGCCTTGATCATGGTTGTCTTCCCAGTAAAACACAACTAGGCCAGGGCAGCAATAAACAAGGCCTCAGGGGTCCCTACAGTGTGCTGACTTTGATTCCTTTAGGCATGTAGTCAATGGGCCATTAGTTTAAGGTAGAAAGGTTCAGGTCTCAATAATAGTGTCATTTCAGCCTTAAGATCCACTGCACGGTGGGCAGGCGGGATGCAGATGTTCCCATTTCCTGCCCAGTCCTGAATGACAGAGCTACTTGGTTTAGGCACGAAATGACATTCCATTCTGGCCTCCCAGTGTCAACAGCATTGTCTGATCTATGTGGCAGAGAAAGAGTAATCCCGTGCTGTGGACCACGGGGCCAAGGCTTGCTAAGAGGTTTTTTTGGTGGAGAATAAGGAATTCCCACTCTAAGACAGCTGCCAACCTTAATCACACTTCTAGGAGAGTAAAGGGACTTGTGCAGAGTTAAAGGGTCAGATATCACAAATCACTCCTCAGTGCTTGAGGCCTCTTGTCTGCTTCTCAGAGGAAAAACATCTACGGGACACATTAGGAAGAGACTGAACATTTATTGTCTCTTTCTGAGGGGTGTGAAATAGGAATCTTCTGTAACCATCTCCTCAGGATGTGAAACCCAATAAATGACAAGACTCTAGTCGCTATCCCCTGTCCCTGCCTCCCTCCTTTCCTCCCTCCCTCTCTCTCCCCTGCCTGCCTCCCCCCTCCCTCCCCCCTCCCTCCCTCCCTCCCTCCCTCCCGTCCTTCCTTCCTTCCTTCCTTCCTTCCTTCCTTCCTTCCTTCCCTCTTCTGAATCCTGAGAAATTGGAGCTACCAAAAGCTAGCCTTCCTGGGCAATTGAAGAAGGCTGAGGCTTCTTTGTGAATATAGGAGAGAGGAGAGAGGAGAGGAAGCAATGAGCTAAGGCTGAGCACAGCTGTTTCAGGTTAATTTGAGTCTTCAATAAATTTATTAGCAGAACATTTTATTTTTGAAAGGATTTATTTTATTTGTAGGGTGCGTGTGTGCATGTGTGTGTGTGTGCGTGTGTGTGTGTGTGTGTGTGCGTGTGTGTGTGTGTGTGTGTGTGTGTTGTGAGTGTGAGTTCTGATGCCTGCAGAAGTTGTCAGGTCCCCAGAAGCTGGAGTTACAGGTGGTGGTGAGCCACCTGTTGTGGGTCCTGGGAACTGAACGCAGATCCTCTGCAAGTGCAGTATATGCTTTTAACTTCTGAGCCATCTCTCAAGCCCCAGAAGTTTTAGTTTAAATAATTATATTTCTTTAATCTGAAACTTTAAGTCCAGATAAAACACTTTCTTTTCTCGGTTGCCTTGGTCACGATTTCTTATCAAAGCAATAGAAGTCACTTAGGCAGGGAGCTTTATTTCATTTAAAATTGATGCATTTTATTTCTATTTTTTTAAAAATAGATTTATTTTTGTTTCTCATATATGGATGTTTTGCCTGCATTTATGTCTGTATACTGTGTGACGCAATGCCCTTGGAGGCCAGAAGAGGACGCTGGATCCCCGGAACTGGAGTTCCAGATGATCTGAGCTGCCATGTAGGTGTTTGGAACTGAACCTGGATCATCAGAAAGAGCAGCAAGTGCTCCTAACCACTGATCCATCTCTTGAGTGTTTTCAATTCTTTTTTTTAATAATGTTAAAAGCATAAAGTCGTACATAATTACGAAGTGGCATGTGATGACACTTTGGGATGTTACATCACTCCTGAAAAATAATTTCTTTATGAGAACAACACTCAAAGTCCTTTCTTTTGGTGCTTGAAATATGCAGTGTGCTATCTGTCCTCACCTTATAGCTGTTGCCAGGACACCAGCGCTTCTTATTACTGTACTCCAGAACTATGCTGCAAATGCATGCTGTAGTCTCACTCGGGCAACAGCATCCTTGATGTTTGGTTGGCTGTAATCTCATTTGTCTAATTTTGCTTTTGTTTCTTGTGCTTATAGGGTGTTGTCTAACAATTCCTTGTCCATTTTAAGGCCCAGAGCGGTTTCCCTATGTTTTCTTATACAGTTTAGCAGTTTCAGTCCTTACACTGAAGACTCTGATGTACTTAGAGCTCATTTTTGTAACTGGCGCAAGAGAAGGCAGTCGAGCTTTATTTTTATCCATGAGGAAAAAGTCTTTCCCAGAGCCAATAATTAAAAATACTTTACTGTCTCTGATGCATCTTCTTAGCTCCTTCTTAATCTGTTCATTGCACATGCTTCAGGTTTTCAGCTCTCTGTTTGGTTCCATTGGTCTGTGATTCTGTTTTTCTGCCAAATTGCTTTGGTTGCTTTGGTCACGAGGACTCAGTAGTGCAGAGTATAAGGGCTCCTGTTTTTTATATTTTAAGGTTTGATATAAATTTTAAGGTTTATTTTTTCAAGATAGGGTTTTTTTTTTTTTTTTTTTTTTTTTTTTTTTTTTTTTTTTTTTTTTTTGTTTTTTTTTTTTTTTTTTTTTTTTTTTTTTTTTTTTTTTTTTTTTTTTGTGTGTGTGTAATAGGCTGGGCTGTCCTGGACTTGCTATGTAGACTTGGCTGCCTTAGAACACAGAGAGATCTCCTTGCCTCCCCAGTGCTGGAGTTAAAAGTGTATACCATCATGTCTGGCTTGAAGGCCATTTTTATCTATGAGGAATATTACTGGTATTTTGTTAAGATTCCATTGTATCTGTAGACTTCTTTGGATATAATGGGCATTTTAAACAAGTATATATTTGAGACATGATCTCATCATGGTCAAGTTATGTAGAATTTGCTATGTGACTAGTACAGCCCCAAACTCACATAGTTTGCCCTCCTTGGCCTCTGAGGAGCTTGGCTTAAAGAAGCGCACCACTATACTTTGCTGTGTTTCATACTGTTTATTGTAGAAATCTTTCGCCTTTGGTTACATTTGTTTCTAGGCTATCAATTTATTTGTGAGATCAATTGTGAGACTGATTCTTTGATTTCCATCCATATCAGATACCTTGCTGTTGCCATACAACCACACTATTGAGTCTTGCTGTGTCGGTTTTGTGACCTAAACATTTGCTCAGTTGCTTATAAGTTCCAGTCATTTCTCTGGTGGGAGCCCTGGTACTTGTGGGCAATACTCAGAGCTTCATGTGCGGACCTATACAATATGGGAGAGCCAGTCGGGGAGGAAGTGTAGGTCCATTGGTAGAGACAGCTGTGCCAGTGGGGTATCAGGTGTGTCTTCATCTGCAGAATCTGCTATTGCGTGACTCAAATCAACCCCAACATAGCTGTAAAAGGGAGGCCGGTTGTGCATGGTGCTGGGTCATGTGAGGATAATTTTGATGATGTGGTCAGGTGAGAAGCTTGATACAAGATTGTTGCTGAGTGAATCAGAGGCAAGAAAAGAGAACAGGGTTGTGCGGCTGGGTCTTGTAACTCACGATACATACAGAATACAAGTGAGCGATGAAATGGTGAACATCTTGTGATCATGGTAGCAGGACACAGCGGATACTACAGAAAGAAGAGAAAGAGAAAACACTGAGGAATTTCTGAAGTCATGTGTGCTTTAGACCTATGAGCTAGATTCTCTTCCTTTGATGGTGGGTCAAAAATGGGCAGATTAACAAGCTGGGCGAAAAGTGATCAAAGTAACATGTGGTTCTTGGGATAATGAAGTAGGTATAAGGAAGTTTACACTGAGAAGTGCTAATGTCATGCAGAGCTAGTTTCTACCAAGAGATTAAAGAGTTGACAGAATTAGGACTCCAGACAATCCTGACACAGAAACAAAACATGCCTTTAATCCCAGCACTCCGGAGGCAGAGGCAGGTGGATCCCTAAGCGTTTGAGGCCAGCCTGGTTTACAGAGGGAGTCCAGGACAACCAAGGCTAGGTAGAGAAACCCTGTCTCAAAAAACAAAACAAAACAAAACAAAACTAAGAACAAAAACCAAACCCCGCCCCCCCAAAAAAAACCCAACCAGTGACAATGACAATGGCTTCTTTGTAAAATGAGCTCAAATTTTTTGCTCCATGTTTTATCTTTTTATTATGAGGGAGGACAGGAGGGTCCACAGGAGCTGAGTTACGCATGAGGAAGTCAGAGGACAGCTGGTGGACTGTTCTCCTGTTCTTTCCTTTCATCTTCATGGGTTCTGGGGACTAAACCCCAGATGTTCATCTTTGTGACAAGTGTTTTTACCTCCAGAGCCATTTCTTCAGCTCTGTAAACTGTCTTCCTAAACTTGGACCACAACTTTATGGGCAACATCATTAATTCCAAGTTGTATAAAAAAAATAATGCTAGAGACATCTACAACCTCAATACTTCTAGGCTTGCATATAAGTCAGCAATAAAGCAAAATTCAGAGGGCCGTGCAGTGACTATAGCAGTGACAACCCTTCTGTCTCCACGTCCACACAGAAAAAAAAATGACATGAGTGAGTGATTTACCATTGCCCACTTTTCATCAGCTGAATTGCTTCATTGACCTTATGGAGAGGCAGGGTGTGGGTAATCAGTGGGTCTAGGTTAAACTTCTTTGCCATATAGTCAGAAACCAGCTTAGGCATTTCCTCTTTGGTTTTCCAGCCTGGAGATACAAATAAAATAAAATAAAAAATAAAAAATTTAGAGATTTATGAAGGAGTCCACCCAAGAGGTCTCAATGTAAAAGAGAGGGTACAGTGGGAATGGGGTGTTGGTTGGGCAATACCGTATATGCACACATGAAATTCTCAAATGGTAAAAAGGAGATTAAAATAAGGGGGGGAAATGAAGGAAGGTAGGAGGGAAGACAGGCCATGCTAACTGCTGGAGATGGTTTCTTTCTCATCCACTTGCCCTAGCCAGGACAAGTGCTATTCCAACCATACAGCCAACACACAGGGTTGTGCTTCCCCAGGGATCTCTGATGCTTCTGCCACAGAGGAGGTGATTCTAAGCAATAGAAAATAAGTCTCATCTTGTGATGTTCCTGTGTTAGGTTGTAATCTCTGTAGATCAGCAAATTCACATGGCATGTACAATGAAGGCCACAGCCTTGGGATGCATGCCCTGAATGAATGGAAAGGTTAGAAATCAGGGCTGGAGGAGCGACCCCGTTGAGAGAACATGTGGCTATGTGCGTGAACTCTAAGCTTGCTCTTCAGCACTGCACACTCTAGAAGCCTAGAAATGGCTCCCTCTCTCCCTGCACATGCACATGTGTGTTTGTGCGTGTGCACATTTGTGTGTACACATACACCTGTGTTTTTGTGTTTTGACATGCAGCTTCCTGAACAAATGAAATAATCCATGGAAAGTGAGGACCATCACGGCAGCCATCTTACAGAAGCAAAAGTCCATGTGTATTAATTACGAGAATGTGTCCCCTGAGAACAAAGGTGATGAGCAATAAGGCCAGTGAAAGCAGCGCAAGCCTGGTGATGAATTTTCTTTATTCTCGTGAGTTTCAAATAGTGTATATTCTGCATTGCGCTAAGAACCTTAGTCATTGAGTTACTACCCAGAATCCTTCAGCTTCTTCTATAGAATAGGAGAGCACGGCACAGCTGCAGGGTGTCATCTTCTCTACCTTGCTTAGTTCCCTCTGTTTACAACTTTGTGTGATAGGATTTTGGCAGATGTTTGATTTTATTTGAAGGAAAAAAAAAAAGCAGATAAATCTTGAGAGGTGGCTCAGTAGTTAGAGCACTGGGTGCTCTTCCAGAAGACCTGGGTACTGTTTCTTATACTCACAAGACAGTTCAACTCTCTGTAACTCTGATTCTAGGGGATTTGATTCCCTCTTCCGTCCTCTATGGACATAAGAATGTTCAGGGTACAGACCAGCAAAACATGCACACACAAAACCCTAAATGAATAATTAAAAATCAAGTATGTGCTCAAGAGCACAGCCTATCCTATAAAAGAGAAAAGATTCATTTTTATTAATATTTTAAATTATGTGTATATGTATATATGCCTGTTTGTATGTATATGTGTGTGTTCCAATGGACACTTACATAACTTAATTGAGGTGCAGCTATTGATTTTGATACTGTTGGTGCTTGAGTAGTTTTGAATCTAGGGCTTTAGCAGTTGATGTGCACATCTTGTCACTGAGCACCTACCCAGCACCTTCCAGTGGTTCTCAACCGTTGATGATGACACCCTTGGCAAGCCTCTACCTACCTCCAAAAATATTTACATTATTATTCATAACAGTAGCAAAATTACAGTTATGAGGTAGCAACAAAAATAATTTTATGGTTGGGGTCACCATAATATGAGTACCAGTTTTAGGGTCACATCATTGAGAAGGTTGAGAACCTGTGACATAAACACTGTTTTGTTGTTTGTTTGTTGTATAAGCAAATTACAATTTTTATCTCTCCTTGCAGATAAAAGATAAAGCTTATGGAGAGATAGAGAACATAGCTAATATCCACTCTCCTAATGTAGGTCTTAAAAAGAAGCTGCTAACCTGCACTTCCTGTTTACTCGGGTAAATTAATTTTATTCCTCCTCAAGTCTCTGATGGGGTTGAAGACCAGATAGTTTAGTTTTACAATTAAGTTTAGTTGTTTAGGGGTTAAGATGTTTTTAGGTCTAGATAGATGTTTTTAGGTTGATAGAGATGAGATATGATAGATATTTATTTACATTCAGAATTTTAGACACAGCCAGATAGGAAAGATGTTTTCTTTAAGGTTGTCAAATACATTGGGCTGGAGAGATGGCTCAGAGGATAAGAGCACTGACTGTACTTCCAAAGATCCTGAGTTCAATTCCCAGCAACCACATGGTGGCTCACAACCATCTATAATGAGATCTGGTGTGCAGGTGTGCAGACAGAACACTATACATAATAAATAAATCTTAAAAAATTGTTAAAAAAAATAAGGTTGACAAATACTAATAGGCCAAAACACTATGAATATAACATTTATATAATTCTTGATTGTTTCATGGTTCTTCTTGCTGTATGTAGCTTATTGAATATATGTGTAATAATATAAATTTCTATATAAAAAAGAAAAATTTTAAAAAGCTGAAACAAAAACTGCAATCTAGAATTGACTGATGTCTTTTCTTAGGCACTTTTGACCCACTTAATTTTTTTTCCCTCATTCTGTCTCCTCATTTCCACTACTTGCTGTTTCTTCCATACATACCTCCCAAAACAGAGCCTTTCAGAGTACGTCCTGAGAAGAATAGGTGGCTGCTGAGGCTGAGTGGAACCCAAGATCCTAGTGATCCAATAGTCACGCAGAGTCCATGGTCATCGTGACAGGAGGCCAAGGCAGTTGCCTGTTGTAAAGCAATGCAAGACAGAAAAGGGATAAAGCCACCTACATCAGAGTTGGACCCACGTCTTACTCTATTGGACTGCTTAACGGCACATGAGTTACTTTCTGAGTTTCCCTTTCAGTTTTGCAACAGTACCCATATTACGAAGATGTTCTATAACATAGGTAAGACATTGTTTCTGCCTTAGAACAGCACTTGGGATTTCGTTTAGGGTACAGCAAATGGAATAAGGATGAAGACCAGCACAGCTGTGGTAATAAAAGGAATGACAGTTTTTGTAAGGACTGTTAGTGATGTGGGCAGTTGGTTTGAGTGACGTTTTTCTTCTAGATATCCAAGGGGGCATCAGACATTTGTCTAATATGACATGCTAACAAAACGAGACCCCATCATCTTCCCATCAGTCGTTTTCAGAGGCTGCTTCTCAGGACAAGACTGGGATAAAGGCTTTGCTGTGCTTCCTCATGTAAGAGGATTATCTATGGTGAACTTTAATAGATTTTGAATGCTGGGAAAAAGACCCAGGTTGGAAGGGACTCCTCTTGGTTTTCTATGTAACTTTCTGGAAGATGGATCCGTGCAACAACAACAACAACAACAACAACAACAACAACAACAACAACAACAAAGCATCATTCTTTCAGGACCAACGGAAAGCTGTCCTCAGAGTCTTGTGTGACTCGTTTTTGTTTTTATCTCCATATGTAAACCATGTTCAGGCAAAAAAAACCACTGCTCTTTTTCTTTATTTTTGGAAATGACTCATTAAATCAAGATGAAGAAATGCTTTTCTTGGCTCAGAAGCTCACATCTAACATGAAAGATTTTACTGAAAGTAAAAAGATCACTGTTTTATAGGACAATTTAGTGGAGCCTTATCTCAATTATCTGTCTTGAAAACCATAGTCATCCCAGGCTGCCTGTTGTTCTGTGATCAATGAGTAGAAGTTCTTTATGCTTATTTGAAGGAAAAGTAGGCTGGAACAGTGAGGGGAAAGCAGACTCAACAGCAGAGTTGTAGACTGGGTTGGATGGTGGATGGACAGCATGTCCTAATAGGTGTGACATGGACTGTTGCAGTGCACTATGTGAAGGTGTGTCTCTGTATATTCAATTGTTAGTTCTGTACAGGCAGAAAGCTGTGGCCTAGCGCCAGCCTCATATTTTGCCTAAGGCAATCCAGGGTTTTATCTGAGTGGCTTTAGTAAAGATCTGATGGACAACGGCTGGACAGAAGGGAAAGGTGGACCTCCTGTGAGCGGGTCTCTATGAGAAAGAGTTCCAACTTGGGGGGGGAGGTGCATCAGTGTGACACTGGGAGAAACAGACATACAGGGCTGAGAGGGAGGTAAAGAAGTAATTGCTTAGTAGGTCGTGAGATAGAATAGTCTGGGCTGAAGTTAGATGCTAGCAGAGTCTGCCTAGCTAAACACCTAAGCTTTTAAATATTAATAAGTCTCTGTGTCTTTATTTAACCACTGGGAGGTCGAAGATTAAACAATGGACCACAAGGAAATTAGAGAAATATGGATGGGATTGTAGGATGTTCATTCAATTAAAATATTAAATGACACCTGGTGTAATACACTGGCAATTTTCACTTCCAAAGATCACATACCACTGTTTCTGCGTTTCCAGTGACCTCAAAGCAGAAGTCTGCGCCACAATTCATCATATCAAATAAGACTTTTTGAATGGGTTTCTCGAAGTCCTGTGGGTCAATGCACTCAGTGGCACCCAACTCTCTGGCCTTCGCAAACTTGTTTTTGTTGATGTCGACTGCAATGATCCTGGATGCACCTGCCGCTTTACAGCCAATGATGACAGACAGACCAACACCTCCAAGGCCAAACACGGCACAAGTGGAGCCTGGGGTCACCTGGGCACCAAGACAAACAGTCAAAAGTAAAGGGAACATGATCTTCGCTCTCTACGGTAGAGAGTGAAGCCAAACCTCTTGTTGCCTAAGGGAGCATGTGCAGGGAGCTGTGCCCTGGTCCTCTGCGTCCTCACTGACTCAGGGAGGCCAAGACAGTTGCCTTTCTTGAGACGGAAGGAAAGGACATTTTCAGGTGGCAGTAATGCAATGAAATTTCACTGAATCTTTTCATTAGGGCCGACTATTTCTTTAGTTGTAGATAGTTTTGAGTTCTTTCAATAACCTCCATCTTTTTGCAAGTTCTGTTTCTCTGGGAACTCCAAATCACTTCAGATATAATGCTCATGGTGCAAGTTAAGCCTGCCTGCCTTCTTCCTCCCTCCCTCACTTCCTTTCTTCCTTCCTTCTTCCTTCTGTCCTCCCTCCCTCCCTCCCTCCCTCTCTCCCTCCCTCCCTTCTTTCTCTTTGTTGAGCAGTGTGTAGTAGTGCACCAATTTAAGTTGAACCCCTTCCAACCCGTTACAGCTTGCATCTTGAACATGTTCTAAAGACACGTGTGATGTCATAAGTAGGTAGCAGATGCTTCTGAAGGAGCCCAGTGGAAAGGAAGCACCCTGGATGCATGCCCTGCATCCAGGGGTTCTAGGACACCAGCTCTCCTTTCTTTCTCTACCCTAGCCATACTCTTTCCGTTCCTGGGTACATGAGATATTCAGCCTTGTCCCACTGTATGTCCCCTGCCATGGCACACTGCCCCCATGACACCCCCAAGACCACAGAGCAAAGCAAGCACAGACTCCAACTCTGAGGTAGTGAGCCAAAACCACACTTCCTTCCTTGCAAGGTGACTTGTGGTAGGTATTTCGTCACGGTGACACAAAGCTGACTAAGACACATCCCATCTCTTTCTTTGTGTAGCATTGAGACTAAAGGGCAGCGGATGAAGCAAAGCCTTAAGCATCAATGGCTGCTTAAAGAAGTAAGCTGGGGAGGTTAGAGTGATGTTCCCGAAGGGGTTTAACTATAGCCTAGTCAATCAGAGTGACAGTCCCTGGCCAGTGCAATCACCTCTCTGCTTGTTCCCTTATTTATTTTTTACACTTGGGTTGAATCCAGGACCTTGTGCATACTAGGCATAAGTTCTATCCTTGAAGCAATCTTCAGCCCATCCCTTTTTTTTTAACATTTGCTACTAATTGATACACTAGTCAATTAAAATAGTAAGCTGCGTGAAAAACTCATCATTGCTTGTTGAGTGAAATGAACCAGAATACGGAAAGGTACCGTCCTGGTGTAATTGTGTTGTATTTAAAGTCTGCCTACCTGTACTCCTGAATGGCATGGAGTGCATGGGCAGGCGGGCGGAAAATTCAATACACTTCACAGTGCTGAGAGGTAGTTTGTGTATGTTTTCTCAGGTAGTGTGACCAGGCACTGCCCTGACATTAAGAAGTGTTTCACTTCCTCATCCTACTAATTGTATTTTCAAATGACATAAATGCCCCTCACCTTGGCAGAGTTGATTGCAGCGCCATAGCCAGTGGCAAACCCGCAGCCAATTATGCACACCTTCTCCAGAGGAGCGCTTTCATCGATCTTGGCAACTGACATTTCCTTTATGACTGTGTATTCAGAGAAGGCACCTATAGAAATAAACTGATGCACAAACCTCCCCTTGCAGGTAATTCTGGTGTTGTCTTCAGATGCCAGATTTGGCCCTGACAGTCTTTCATAGATGAAAGGAAACAAATTTTATTTTTTATTAAAAAGCTTAAATCTCTTCAAATGAAACTGAATTAGACTTTCAAAAAGACAGTTATAAAGACTCACCTAATTTCAGCACAAATATTGTTCTTTGAATTCAGGCACGTGTTACACTTTCCACATTGTGGGATGCATAAGATGATAACTTTATCACCTAAAGAAGCAAAATAATTTATTGGGATGAAAGTTTTTGGAGTAGTCTGGTTTCCTAGGATGCCAGTAGCAAGGCGCCAAGAAGAGTTGATCATGAAGAATTATTTCCACACTTAATTGTTCCTGGTGAGAAACATATTTCCAGGGTCCCCATCTGGCCCGAAGCCGGGGCCAAAGCTTTAGGAGCTGGTCCCAGCCTGCCCACCTTGGAAGGAGCTTTTGGAGTACTATGGCAAACAGTTTAGTTGTGTGCCTTCAACTACGTCATATGTTCTCTACGCTGACTTCGCTGTGGGACTAGAGTTACAGTAGTATAAGGCCCAGGATCGGAGCACGCTTGCCCACAAGCCGTGCTCCTGTTGTACTTGAGCTCTCTTTGTGGAGAGCAAATGTGTGCCTATATTTTTCATGCTCTTTGTATTTCTATGTCTGAATCTAGAGGAAGAGACCAGTGTTTGGGATGAGCTTATTGACTACTTCGTTGTCTGTTTCTGCCAAGCAGATCAACCCATTCTAGATTTTAATGCAAAAGCTTTCTTGGGTTTGAACATAAATCCTGAAGTAACCCCAGAAGCTGGAAAGGCAGAGAGAAACCATTGACAGAGAAAGCCGTAGAGCAAAGATGCTGTGAAGGAGGAAAACGAAGAAAAGGGGAGGGGGCTAAACCGGAAGGGGACAGGATAATACAGAAGGAGAAAGGGTGAGCAAGGATAAATAACACTAAAAATGTTGGAAGAAGCCATAATGAAACATTATTTTATAAGCTCACTGAACAACAAACATATAATAAATATGTGTATACACATATATATCTATATACATACAATATATACATATATCTCCATCCGTCTATACATATCTATACACACAAATACATATCTACACATTTATACATATGTACATATCTGCACACACCCACACACCACACACATACACATCTGGCTTAAATTGAGTTGCTACACGTAAGGTGACAGCACTCCCTATAGGAACTATGGGCTGTCTGAACACCTAATGCAAGGGAAGGGACACCTCTGTTCAAGGAGATCAAAGAGAAACCAACCAAACAATGTAGGCAATTGCCCTCACGTTATTTAAATGATAGTTTGGTGGTACATTTAGGTTTGCCTATTTCTTGTAATTTTTCTCCTCACTTGTGCCTGTAGTAAGTCTAGATTTGGTGCATTCTACTTCAAAATATAAATGTGAATAATAAGCCTCATCACAACTGTGGTGTAGTTTAGAAACAGGTATGACTCCTCCTCACAGAAGTGGGCAGGGTTTCCCCTTTCGTATGGCACATTTAAGCGATGGCCCTAAATTGGGTTCCAAGACTCGCTGTTTCTTGAGCATGGACACTGCTTCTTACCTGTTTTCACTGTGCTTACTGCTTCTCCCACACTCTCGACTATTCCGGTTCCTTCATGGCCCATAATGGCGGGGCAAAACTGAGAAAATCCTTTCGTGTTCATATTTTGTGTATCAGTACCACAGAGTCCTGTGGCCACCACCTGTGTGGAAAGCACAGAGAATCCGGGTTTGTCTGTTGTGAAGGTGCGTCGCCCCTGCTGCTCTCTGAAGGTTCCCAGTGCATCCACTTCTATTCAGCCTTCCTCACTGGCATCTGTCAATAACTGTTGTGTAAAGGAACATGATGTTCTTCCTAGACAAACTTCCCAGGATGATTTACAGTTCACTAGGGAGGGCGGGATGGAGTGAGGAGGGAAGCAGTGAACAAGCTGTGTATTAGTGCCTTTTCTACTGCTGTAGAAAAATACCACGGCCCCAAACAACTCACAAAGGATGAGTTTATATTGGGCTTATGGTTCCAGAGGGAGATTTGGGTAACAGAGGGGAGGCGTGGCGGCAGACAGCCAGAGCACGGAACTGAGAGCATACATCTTCAACCAGAAAGTGATTCAGAGCGCACACTAGATGTAAGGTGAGGCGACGAACTATCCAAGCCTGTCTCCAGCGTCTTCCTCTGGCAAGGCTGCATCTGTTAACAGCCTTCACAAACAGTACTATGAAGTGAAAACCAAGTATTCAAACGCTTGAACCTACTGGGGAGGATTCCAATTCAAATCACCCCAGGGTGATACCAAAGATCTGACTTGGCCCGTCCTGTAGCTTGAGGGTGGCAGTGTGGAAAGAGACGACTAATGATAGAATTAAAAGGTTGAGACATAAGACAGAAAAGAGTGGGGCTGGAGAGATGGCTCAGAGGTTAAGAGCACTGTCTGTTCTCCCAAAGGTCCTGAGTTCAATTCCCAGCAACCACATGGTGGCTCACAACCATCTACAATGAGATCTGGTGCCCTCTTCTGGCGGGCAGGCACATATGTGAGCAGAGAAAAGAGTAATATTCCCTATTCTAGCTAAAGTTTTAGTTTATTTTGCAGAGACACTTAAAGTTGTGCTAACAGTCCCACTTCATTGTAAGTCACAACTGTGTTGTGCTTGTGACACGAATGCACGAAGCACATTTAAACCTTATGGCTCTAGAAGTGCACCAAGCAATCTGGCTTGTGTTCTTTATTGTGCTCTCATTCAGTGGCCCTGGCTGGCTTTGTCCTCTTCTCTGTCACCATCACCTGCATAACAGTGGCCACCAGCACCAGCACCGGCACCTCCGATCAGCGTCTCCACTACTTACCCATCACCTGCCCTGCTCCGTGTTTTGGTTCAAATGCACAGGTGAGAGAGTCAGACTGTAGCTTGTCAGATAGGGGCTGGGTGTCTTTGAGTCTAAAGCTAGCTGTGTGAGTTGTGGCCTTGTTGGTGTGTGGTGGGTTGGTATTGCTAAACACCATGCTCCTCACTCATTAGAGAATAGATACCACAGAAGGTGGTAGGTAAGGTAAGTTAGAAATAGCTATTTCTCTACAGTCCATCAGTAAAGAATACAAACTCCCCAACACTCTAATGAAAACAATCTAATGATCTAGAGCCACAAGTCAGATGAAGTGCATTGGGATACATGCCAGGCCCAGCCAATCTACTGCCGAGCCTCTGAGATGAGGCGCCATCGACCTATTCCAAGCTCCCCAGTCATTCCAAGCATGTACCTAAGCTTTAAAAAATCCAGGGAATCAGTTCTTATTCTACTTAGCAGTGTGAAGATGTACTAATCCTCCCTAACCTCTTCTAGACAGAAGCATATGTAGTTTTCCTTTTGAGGAGGAAGTTGTACGAAGGATGTGTAATTTAGCGTGAACAGCTTTGGTTTTGATGTGCACACGTGGATTTTGTGTCACCTTTATTCGGACTTCCTTCGCCTTTGGTGGGGCCACTTCTATCTCCTCGATGTGAAGTGGGGCTCCAGGCTCCCAGAGCACAGCAGCCCTGCATCTGATCACCTGGGCATAGAAGATGAAGAGAGAAAGTGAGACTTAACGAGTTTTGGAAGACCCCTACATTACTCATTACTAGAAAGCACTTAATTTGTCTATACTCAGAAAGGGGGAAAAAAAAAAGAATTGAAGAAGTCTAAATATATTTTGAAGGTAGTTGCTCTTATCCCAATGTAATTTTTTCTTATGCATTCAGCTTCTATATTAAAACTGTTCTAACAAATATCACCTGTGGTTAGGAAAGCACTCATTGCAAGGGATGGGTAACTATCTCTCCTCTCTCTCTTCTGAATCAGAGCCTTGCTGCGTAGCTCAGGCTGCCCTTTAACTTGTGGTTCTGCTATCTGCACCACCCTGGGCTGCCATATGGGCACATGCCACCATTCCTGCCTGGATGCCGTGCATTCGCTATTATTATGAATGAGATTGCCCACTAGTTACTCCAGGGCTGTGTTGATCCTATAGTGTGGGGCTATTTGTGACTCAAGGTGTAAGGGATCTTGGAGTGAAACAGTGAGTTGTGGAGTACAGGGGGGTGGTGGTGGTGGTGGTGGCGGTCAGATGGCGGTGATCTGATAGCAGGGCTCTGATGGCCGTGACTATGAAATGCTAATCATTGGAGATTGATGTAGAGATAACTCGTGGCAAGGTAGGTCTTGGGGGTTCTTACGTCAGCCATTGTCGTAAGATTGTTTATTGGGTGTGCGACTGTTTATTTCGTGTGATGTTTAGACTATTTAAAACTTAAACTCTGTTTATTTCCTTTTAGCTAAACGCGCGCGCACACACACACACACACACACACACACACACACATACACACACACACACACAAACCCATTTTATTGTACCCTGGTTCTAAATGTTTCTTATTTCAGAGCTATATAAAGGCTCATTCAAATTAACAAGATAAATGCTGTTCCTCCTGTCGTCAGCTAACCTAGATTCAACTACAGGCTTCCTGGCTAATGGGTTTGACACAGCTTTTATAACGTTCTCCTGTATTAACATTCATTTGTTTACAATGTTAAAATTTAAATCACTGCCTTAAACCATGTTGAACCTAAAACTCTAAATGTGATGTTATTGACCATACAAAACTGTTCTGCTTTTTTTGGACTGTACTTGTGTTTTTAACGTTTCAACTTAACAGAGATAAAACCTAAAGTCTTAGTTTTTAAGCATTAAGATAAACCAGAATCAAAGTTTGTCTATTTAAATATTCTTAACCTAAACAAAACTGTGGCCTCTGCCATCTTAATTTAAAGGCTAAGGATGTGTCCTGAGTCCTCATATAGAAACTGGTAGAATCTTTGAAACCTGGGGGGGAGCCTTCCCGACAGACTCAGTTACAATACACTTTTCTCCAGGCCTTAGCCACTGCCCCTGAGGAAAAAATAGAGATCTGCAAAGCCCCCTCCCGACAGGGTCCAGTTGAGCCAACTCTGGCAGGGACCTGCTTTAGATGCAGCCAAAAGGAGACACCGGTCTCACAGGTGCTGCAACCAGAATGGGATGCCGGTCCCATAGCCTAGCCCGTTTGCAAGTTTGGCTCACATGCAGGCTTGTTCTGTGTGCCTAATCACTGGAGGTTCAACCAGCACAAGAGCTTTAGACATTTCTAGCCTTCAAGCTCCTTGGCCTGGTGGAGTACACAGATGGCTCTTAGATTCAGCAGCCTTGCCAGATCCAGGGTAATGCTATAGGTCTGTTTGAAATTCATACTAGGGTTACATAGTCACATGGCCAGCTTCTATCATGGGAGACTTCAGGTACCTTCCCAGCCCTGTTCATATGCAAGAGACCAAACTTTAACTGTCAGGTCTAGATATAGTCTACTTTGTTACCATTCTCTTAGCTAAAGGACAGTGACTACTTACAGCAATTTCACCTATGCCTTAAAGCTTCCAAGAAAGTTTTTAAGTTGGTAAATACAAGTTATAAAAGTCGACATGTCTAAAAGGATGCTTTGTTTCTTCCTGTTGCTATGCTGTTGGTGTATTAACTGTTCAGAGTGTTGACACTCATCAATGGAGCTCTAGTTTATTAATCTAACTATAGAAAACATTCCACTCTACAGTCCCATCATAGTTCGAAGCTCAAGATTTAAAATTTCCTTTTGTTTGTCATTTTCTTAAAGTGTCTCTCATTGTGCTTAAATTATCCGGTGTTCTAAACAGAGGGAAGAAGCCCTGCTTTCGTGGTGTGTACTGATGCTAACGTGAGCTTTTGCCTTCTGCTCTATAGGAGATTGCTATCTTCCCCGTGGTACTGTTCCACAGAGGTCAGCAAGGCTTCTGCCTTCTCTATGCCCATCTCAGAGTGTTTGTGCTTTTAACACAAAGTTCTTTTCCCCAGCCTCAACTGTACTATATGTCTACTGCCTTTTCCTACAACATGTACATGTAGATCAGCTTTATGTTTCACTGCAGATTACAAACAGTGATGATGCTAAATTTATCTCCCTTTATGAACTTAAAAGGATCCTTGTAAGCTACAGGAAATCCATCTCTCAGGTCAAATGGAATCCAGATAAGTACTGTCAATCCAAAGCCTAAGTTTCTCACCTATCGCCTATCTCTAAGGGTGGGACTCCTTCTTCTTTTCCCTGGTTTTGGTACTCCCATCACATAACTACCTGACTGCCACCTTTCTACACCCAACACTAGCTAAATTCCCCCTTCCTAGTTGCATAAAGGCTTCCCTTTGTCCAAGAGACTGCCAGCACCTCTCTGGTTCACTGGGAGAAGAGATACCCAACCTCTTTGCTGACCTACGATTAGGTTCGTTCCCATTGAGTGAACTTTCAGAAGTAGTTTCCATCCCATACCTGTCCTAGCTGTCCATAGCCGCTGCCCATATCCTAGTGCCCTGAGTGGCTATGGCTCCCGGCCAGCACAATCCACTGTCGAGCTGTGCTCTTGGTCATTGGTTAGTCCAGATGAGCTACTAACTGGTCTGTACCTACTTTTCCTGGGTCATTATCCATTTTGGGGGATGCCCTAATGGGTTACTGACCTCACCTCACCATGGAAAACATCCAGAAGCCTGATCCTTCTAACACGCCTTTGGTATACCTTCTGAGAATTTCAAATCCCTATGCCCACATTAAGGGTTTCTAAGCTTACACGCCTCTGTAAACAAACTTAGACACATCCTAACTATTTTAATTACTGTCAACAATTGGGTAAAATTGAAGGAAGTTCCCATATCCAGACCTTTTTATTTGCTCTCCCAAAATTTCCACAAATTGTCAGCATTGTCACAAGCATTTTCTCTTTGCTCTCCCAAGAGTTTCAAATGCACAGCTAAAGGGAATTTTCTCCCTAACCTACTAACTTTGTCTTCTGTCCACATATATATTCCAGCATCCCGCTAGACTTCCTACATCTGAGACATCGTCAAAGCAGCTATCCACAGATGTTCCAGTCCAACCTCAGAAATCGTGCCAGCTGGACCTGCACTGTTCCTCCTAGCTGGACCTGCAGTGCCCTCCCCAGCTGCAGATGTTGTCAGACCCTGGACAGCAAATGCAACAACCTGTTTTCCTGAATCTGGCCAATATTTCAGCCCTTTAAACCCCCTATTGCTGCTCTATTGTCAGCAGGAAGTAGTTAAGACATTACTTCGCCCTTCATCCATTTGCAAGAGGCTGAAATGGTGTGCTCCAGGCCTGGAGCAAACAGCTCCAGGTTCCCCCAGCACTCCTCGGGCCCTATCTGCTGCAGAACATGGCTGACGTAGTCTTTCATCTACCTTGAGCTTTCAGGGCGGAACTTTCCCTTCCCCTTTACTATATAATCTGGACATTTTGTTGCTATTGCTTTTTTTCTCTCTCTTTTCCCTTTACGTGGAAGCCAAGAGCTTCTTCCAATGAACCTACATTTATATACTTTAACTTACCTTATATGAAACAATCCAATGTTCCTCATTTTTTAATTATAGGAAAAGGTAGGAATGTTAGCATTCTGTTTCAGTCTGCCTACCTATGATATCGTTGATTACCTGCCATGGGGGACCCTGCCCAGGGCCATATAAAAGGACAGACCCTCCATATGGTCTCTCTCTCTCTCTCTCTCTCTCTCTCTCTCTCTCTCTCTCTCTCTTCTCTTCTTCCCTACCTCTCTCTCCTCTACTTCCTCACTGCCTCTCTCTTTGTCTCTCTCTGGGGTACCCCCCTTCCCCTTTTCCTTCACCCCCATGCTCATTTAATAAACTCCTCTACAATATATTACCTGGCATCTGGTACCTTATTATTACCTTATTATACCTTACTACCTTATATCTAATTATTAATCATAACACACGTACTGCAAAGTCGACATGTTAATTTGCAAACAGGCCATTCTTTCTCTCATCTGTACTCCAGAGAATGCAGTACACAATCTAATTCCCCTGTTTCAAACATCAAATCCAGTCACTCACCTAAGACAGAAACCCTGGAAACAGCCTTAATTTTTCTCCATCCTTCATCATCCTGAATCAGATATTTTCTGGGATCTGTGCCTTGCTCTCCATTCCTGATACTCCTCTGTGCTCTGGACCCTTACTTTGCCTTTCACATGAAGCACCGGAAAAGCTTTCTGCTCTAATGGTGGTTGTTGTCATCTTCAGACGCACCCACCATATCACTGCATCTGACCTGTCCCAGGCTGATGCATCTTCTCTCAGTTGTTTGACAGCATCCATTGGCATCCCAGCTTCCTCCTCGGCTCTCTGCAGTCCTGTTTTCTGTCACTGTCTGCCTCAGCCTTGTCTTTTATCCACTGAAGCTGTTTGGAGATGGTCAAATGGGAGACTTTTCTTGTCTCTTTATTTTCCTCTGTGCTTTCACTTGCTTACAAAGCCTTGTCCTCCATGACCTGGTGACTTTTTACTTCTCAGGTAAGTTTCTCCCTCCGTGCCACCTTCTCTGGGAAGCCAGGGTAGATTTGAAATGCCCCATGAGACTGATGTCTTCCCCACCTCTTTTGTTCTCCTTGCCCCCTGTTTAGGAGACAGACTATCTGTGCCTCCGAGGAGTCCTTAAGAGGGCTTTGAACGGGGAATCTTTACTGCAGCAATGACAAAACCAGAGAAGGGACTAGCATGTCACCGAAGTAAAAGGAAAGGGCTCAGAGGAGGAGATCTTAAGATCAAACGTCCTGTGTCCTGCAGGAGCCTAGCACGTCTGGAGCACCATGGCATGGCCCACATGGACAGAGGACACCTACCTTGCCTGCAGTGCTGCTCATGGTGTAGATGGGACTGTCTGGTGCCAGGAGAGTCTGATGGTGATTGTCACTGTGGAAACAATGACTTTGTCAACCACTGGCAGCTCAAAGGGCTGGAATCTGAGCTTTCTGTCAGATAATCATACAAGTTTTTGTGAAGTCTCTGTAAATGTATACTTTCTTGTTGCTTGAAGGAGGTTCCCATGAACCCAGGTGGTAGCTTTATTCAGAGAAAGAGCACAAAGGTCAAGTTGACCCAGTGGCTTCTTCCCGGGTTTTTGTCTTAGATTAGTGATTGGATTGGATGTTTGAAACAGGAAAAACGTTCTCTGGAGGACAGATAAGAGAAAAAAAATGCTGACTTTATAGAACAGCCTGTTAATCATTTAACTTGGATGTTGAAATGTCCAAGGTTTGGATTTCTGCATTTGTAAAATGAGTATTGAGTATATAGTTTCTTTACCAGCTTACGTGGTTGCTCAGAGGAAATAAACTAGGCTATCTAAGGTCAGCAAGAGAAAAGCACACCCCTGTGTACACCAAGATGGCTTTGACTGAAATCTAATAATTTGCATGAAGGGTCAAGATAAATACATTCCAAATAAGAGCCTACACAGTGTTTTTCTCTCCCAATTGGGTGATCACATGTTTTTTTCCCCCTTAGCTTTCTTTTTAATGTGGTAGATTGCATTGATTATTTCTTACTGTATTTGCTCCATTCTTGAAATAAATGTCATATGGATTAATTCCTTTTGTACAAAAGGATATATGTATATATAAGTGCATCTACTTTGCTGAGCATTTTTGGGCTTATACTCATCAAAGATACTTGTGTTAATTGTCTTTCATGTTTCTTTATTATGTACTTGGTTTTGGTGTCATGATAATGTTAATTTTATGGGGAAAAGCCGGGAATCTTTTATTCTTGCAGAAGAAAGTGTTGGGGCTGGAGAGATAGCTCAGAAGTTGAGAGCACTGCCTGCTCCTCCAGAGGTCCTGAGTTCAGTTCCCAGCAGCCACATGATGGTTCACAGCCATCTATAATGTGATCTGATGCTCTCTTCTGGCCTGCAGGTGTACATGTGGGCAGAGCACTGTATGCATAATAATAAATAAATAAATCTTTAAAAAAGAAAGTGTGTAAAATCATCCTTAATTCATTAAATGTGTGAAAGAGTAAAATTCCTTAGATTTATATATATCTTTTGGGGGAGACACTTTAAAATTTGCTTTCAATTACTTTAATAATTAGAGTACTACACAGATGACTTATTTCATGTTTGGTGAGTTATTGTAGCTGTGACTTTTCAGGAATGGTTTCATTTGCCTGTGTGTCAAATCCACATGTGTAGAGTTCCCAGTGTTATTTCCTTCTTGCCCCGTGGCTGCTGCAGTGTCTGTGAGAGGCCTCTGCTTCATTCTTGATTTTGCCCATTTAAGTCTCTGCCTTTCTGCCAACCTCGTCAGAACCCTGTTAAGTGTATTATTGCTTTCAAGATACTGCTCACAGTTTTCTTCATTTTCTCGATGTTTAAAAGTCTGTTTTAATGTCTGTTAGCTTCTGCTGTTACTGCTCTTATTTCCTCCATTCGTCTTGCTTTGGTCTTATTTTACTTTCTATTTCTGGAGCCCTAAAGTATGAGCTGGAATTATTGGTTTGCAACTGTACCTTCCTGATTTGGTGACATAGTTGTGTAGATACCATATTCAGTATGGATTTAGCTGTGTCACACAAAGGCTGATAGAAAAGTTTCAGTTTCATTCAGTGTGATGTGTTAAGAAAATTCATGGGCTCGAGAGCTGGCTCAGCAGTTAAGAGTGTTGGCTGCCAACCAGGGAGCCTGCATGGGGCTGACCAATGCCCTCTGCACACAGGTAACAGTTGTACAGCTTAGTCTTCATGTGGGATTCCTAAGAGTGGGAACAGGGGCGGTTTCTGACTCTGTTGCCTACCTTTGGGACCCTTTCCCCATACTGGGCTGCCTAGTTTAGCCTCAGTAAGAGAAGATGCACCTAGTCTTACTGCAACATGGTATGCCAAGGTGGGTTGACATCCATGGGAGGCCTCCATTTTCCTGAAGAGAAAAGGAGGAGACGTGAATGGGTGGGAGAGGAGGGAAGGGGAGGAAAGATTGGGAGAGGAGGAGGGAGTGGAAACTGGGGTTGGGATGAAAGTAAATTATTTAATTAATTTAAAAAAGAGCATTGGCTACTCTGCCAGAGGCCCAGGGGTCAACTCTCAGCACCCATATGGCAGCTCTCAACCCGCTCTACATCAGGTTCTAGTGATTCTGACTCCTTCACACAGACACACATGGAGGTCAAACATCAATGCCCAGAAACATCAAATGAGACAATTCCTTTGAGTCTTCCTTGCCATGTTGTAGAGTGTGGAATTTAGCTTCCAGTTAATTGCTAGTTTTCTTCTCTTTTTATTGTAATTCAGTTAATTCTGTTGTGGCCTATTAGCACCTTCAGAATGATTTCTTTTCTTCTTCTTCTTCTTCTTCTTCTTCTTCTTCTTCTTCTTCTTCTTCTTCTTCTTCTTCTTCTTTTTTTTGTAGAGTTTACTTTTATAGCTTAGCAGTGGTGTGCATTACTTAGTATGTCTTGTTGGCCTTTAAAAAGAGTGTGTACTTTTGTGGCCTGGGCTAGAACGTTCGGTAAACATGTAGCAGATGTTATGGGTATTATTTTTGAGCTCCGTCTCCTGCTTTCTGTTTAGTATTTTTATCATATGTTCAAGTGGGCATGCTGGTCTTCAACTCAAATTACAGACTGGTGCTGGTGTCTGTAGCACATGTCCTAAAATTAGGACAAGACAGAGATTGGTATGGACCTTGTGCAAGGATGACATGAAATCCAGGAAGAGTTCCATATTTTTGCATGAGGAGGAAAAGAAGATCATGTTGACAATGAGGATGAAGATAATGAAGAGAGTGATGAAGGAAAAGATGGAGATGATGAGATTGTGGATGTAGAAGTGAATATTGGATTTGAAGCCTATTTCATCTCAGATAAAAAGTCTGGTGGAATTATGAAATCACTGCAGCTGTTTTTTTCCTAAGGCCACCTGTTAGTACCTTCAGGGATAATTGATTTCTTGATTCAGCAGAACCACATTGGAAATGTGATTAACAAATGGATGTTTCAGAAGACAGTGATGGTAAAACAGGTAAACAAATTAGAGAATTGCTTCTAGTTAAAAAGTAAGCTTTTTATTGCCACTGGAGACAGCTTCCAAAACCGAGCACCAGGCATGAAGATCAAGAATTAACAAATGGAACATTGTGAAACTGAAAGGCTTCTGTTAAAGCCAAGGACAGCATCAAAAGGACAGAACGACAGCCTACAGAATGGGAAAAAAAATCTTCACCAACCCACATCTGAAAGAGAGCTGATATCCAAAAGTCCAGAGTTGTTTTTCCTTAGAACAAATTTCTGGCTTATGGACTGCTCTTATCCCTGCAGCCAACTTCAGTCACCACACCTTGCATGTAACTCAGAAGGAAGCTTCTTCCACAAACATGCAGACACAACAGGAGCAGCAGCTAAAAATTCAGATACAGGTAAGTTACTTACTTTTCCCCTGGTGCCCATTTTCCTTGGGAAGCTTGTTTTGGAAATGTCGTTCTGGCTCTGGCCTTCACCTCTACCCAGAATGTTCTGTGTCCTGTGCTGGGAACTCTGAATAAATACCATTCTTAGTGGCTGTTTTTCCAATCACAGCCCTGACTCCTGCTGTGACATTTGTACTGTCATAGTTCATCCTCAAACCCATTGCTCCCAGCTGGCACGGAGACTTTTTAATTAGCTCTTTTTCAATCTTTTAATCTCCTTAGATGCTGAAAAAGCATTTGACAAAATCCAAGACTTATTCATGTTAAAAGTCTTGGAGACATCAGGGATACAAGGTACATACCTAAGTGCATACCTAAGTGCAATAAAGGTTACATATAGCAAGCCTATAGGCAACATCAAACTAAATGGACAGAAACTTAAATCAATTCCACTGAAATCAGGAACAAGACAAAGCTGTCTACTCTCTCCATTTCTCTTCAATATAGCACTTGAAGTCCTAGCTAGAACAATAAGATAACTAAAAGAGATTAAAGGGATACAAAATAGAAAGGAAGAAGTCAAAGTATAATTATTTGCAGATGATATGATGGTATACAAAGTGACCCCAAGAATTCTACCAAGGAACTCCTACAGCTGATAAACACCTTCAGCAAAGTGGCTGGATAAAAAAAATCAATTCAAAAAATCAGTAGCTCTCTTTTATACAAAAGACAAACAGGCTGAGAAAGAAATTAGGGAAAATATACCCTTCACAATAGCCACAAAAAACATAAAATATCTTGGTGTAACTCTAACCAAGGAAGTGAAAGAAGTGTATGAAAAAAAACTTCAAGCCTCTGAAGAAAGAAATTGAAGAAGATATCAGAAGATAGAAAGATCTCCCATCCTCATGGGTCAGTAAGATTAACATAGTAAAAATGGCCATCTTACCAACAGCAATCTACAGATTCAATGCAATTCCAATCAAAATCCAATACAATTTTTTACAGACCTTGAAAGAACAATTCTCAACTTCATTTGGAAAAACAAAAACAAAAACAAAACCCTGAATAGCTAAGACAATCATATACAATAAGAGATCTTCCAGAAGAATCTCCATACCGGATCTCAAGTGGTACCATAGAGCAACAGTAATAAAAATTGCATGGTTCTGGCACAGAAACAGACAGGTGGATCAATGGAATCAAATTGAAGACCAAGAAATAAACCCCCATACCTATGGACCCTTGATTTTTCACAAAGAAGCCAAAACAATACAATGGAAAAAAGATAGCATTTTCAACAAATGGTGCTGTTCTAACTGGACTTCTATGTGTAGAAAAATGCAAATTGACCCTTATTTATCACCCTGAACTAAAGTCCAAGTGGATTAAAGATCTCAACATAAATCCAGACACACTAAATTTGTTAGATGAATTATTAATTGTATAAGGCTGAGTTACAAATAACTGCTAAGTAAAGGGCATTTCAATTGCTCTGGAACCGCCCTCCCTTCCCTTCTTCTCCTTTACACTCTGATAATAATTTCCTTACACATTGGTGGTCTTTACTATATATTGTGCTTTTCTATCTAATAGTTTAGTTTTTATTACTGAGTTGGTATGAATAGACTCATAGTGCATGCACTTCCATGTGTTTTCCCCCTTAGTTCTGTTTGTTGATTGTTCATGGTGCCTTTATTTATTTATTTAATTAATGTGTATGGGTGTTTTGACTGCATGTGTGTTTGTGTACCACATGTGTGCTTGGTGGCCCTGGAACCCAGAAGAGGTTGTTGGTACCCCTAGGATTGGAGTTACAGATAGTTGTCAGCTGTCATGGAGGTTCTAGGAATTGAACCTGGGTCCTCTAGAAGAGTGGCCAGTGCTCCTAATTGCTGAGCCATCTTTCCAGTTATTCACAGTGCCTCCAGTTGTGGGTTGTTTCTTACTGTTGAGCATTCCACTGCTCAGTCCACTGTAGTTTATGCTTCCCTCTTTCTTTCTGCTGTTTTGCCTTTTCTATTAGCTCATGGTGAGTCAGTGGCTCCATAAAAATTCTCTTCTTGCACGCTGTTGGACACATGCACTTTTGTTCAAGGGCTAAAAAGCCAAGGGTTCAAACCTGCCGACTCCCTTCAACTCTGCTGTAGTCAGTGACTCTTTCCTCTGAATATGTGAGCCTGACAAACAGTCCCAGTGGCTCTGGGTCTCATAGTGTCCTCTAAAGACAGCAGTGCTGCAGCCCTTGAGGATCAGTACCTAGTTCCTATCCAGCCTTTGGGGGCTCTGGGCCCCAGAGTCACACATGATGGGTGTTTGAGAAAAAAATGCCCCTAATTGCTTAACAACTCAAAAAAAACTTAAGGTTATATTTTATTTTTAAATGTACAACCATAGACCAACGTAAAAGACCATGTATCCATCATCCTAGACAGTATGTAGAAGAATTTACTGTCTCCCAAGTTCCTCCTGCTCTCTCCTGCTTTTAAGTTCTGCCCTACAACTGACTTGTTTCTCTCTGAAGTCTTCTGACTTCATCCTGGTTGGCTACTATGGGGATTGTTGGATGTGCAACTGTGATTTTCCAGGATCTGTGAGACCATCTGTGACTAGGAAACTGCAGGTCCACCTGAGTGCTGGATGTAGCACCTTGAAGGATGCTGGAACATATATATGGTAGGGGCAGAAGATAAAGCTAAGGAGTTTAGGGAGAGAAATTCTTTTAGGCGTATGTTTGAAACTTTTAGACCCATGGAGTTTTAGGCCCATGGTCTTGGTAGTTGGGGGGAGGAGACTTCCAAAACCAGGGAATGGGGGAGGAATCCCACCCTCTAAAGTAGGAAATAGGAAGGAAACTTAGGTTGTTGATTGAAAGTGGTACTTATCTGGAGTGTGACCTGTGGATCACAGGACTCTTTTTAAGGTTACAAAAAGAGACGAATTGACTTGGGAGGGAATTTAAAATCTGATAAATATTAAAGCTCCAAACAGTCTTAATATAACAGTAGCGTAGTGGAGGAAGAGTTTTTATATATCTATCTTAAGTCACTTTCTTTTTTACCAATCTTAAAACACCTTCTCAAACTCTCAAACATTTTCTTAGATCCTCAGACCTTATATAAACTTTACACTTTTCTGAGAAGGCAGCTGAAGCGTTGGTTTTTGTTGTTAAACTGATCTTCAAACCCATCAGAGTCCTGAGAAAGATAAATTACCATAGGAAGCCTAATCCCAGTGGCATATGTATAGATTAATATGACAGAGCTTTACCATTATCCGGACGGCCTTCTCACCAGACTTCTGAGGTGCTGATGAGGAGTGGTCCTTGGGCAGTATCAGTTTCAGTTACCAGGCTCAGCAGATTTGAGAGGCTTTTCTGTGGAGAAGGAACTTGGGAGACTGACAAATCTTATTTTGTCTAGGCAAGACAGGGCAGTCAACTCTCTGGGTGTCGGGTTTGTCCACAGTTCAGGTAATGCCTTAGCAGCTGGCTAAGAGTTTGAGTTGGGGCAGTCTTGCCCAGTATCACAATCCAGGTAGAGCCCAAATCTTCTTGGAGGCCTTGGGGGTCACTGCTAGAATCTGGGGTCTCTGTCATAGTAAGCTTTTTTTTTTTTTTTAAATTAAGCATTTAAATGTACTTATTCTACAGATTTTCTGACAGGTTTGAGGACCATCATACATTAAGTGTAGCTGAGCTCAACAAATTTTGTTTGTTTTTAATTACCTATCCTAGGAAAACATAAAACAAGAGACTTAGGTAAAGCTCAATTTTGTAATCAATTGCATCAGTTATTAACATAACTTTAAATATATTTCTGAGTTAGTATTAAAGCAAAACTTTTAATCACAGATACAGTTTATAGAGAGACCAGCAATTTTGCTGTTTCTACCACACTGCGTCATTACATACTAAACAGCAAAAGCTTAAAAAAACAAGTTGCATTTGGCGTTCAGCAAGGTATTGGACAGGGCTGGCATCCCTCAATAAAGATGGCAGTGAAGCCACCACTCTCCCACAACCAAGATGGCTACCAGTCATGTGACTGCCCTTAGTCAAGATGTTGATGAAGCTATGGCTTCCCTGTGTAACTTTGGCTGTCCTGCACTTGTACTTGCTTTGTAGACCAGGCTGGCCTTGAACTCACAGAGATCTGCCTACCTCTGCCTCCTGAGTGCTGAGATTAAAGGCATGTGTCACCTCCCTGAGCTGACCCGTCTAGTTTTAGCTCACAATTTTCTAAAAGACACAGTAAATTACTTCATGTTTTTGTATTTCCTAAGACTTGCATGAGCCTCAAAATGTAAATATTTTAAATAAAGTTTCTTGGGCTGTTGAGAATTACAGTTTCTGCAGCTGTTGGAAGGATGATTTTGTAGATATCTGTTAAGTTCTACTTGTCTATGGTGCAGTATGACTGAAATTTTTTTGCTTATTTCTTTGTCTGGATGATTTATTTATTTATTAGAGTAGAGTATTGAAATTACTCACTGTTATTGTATCTGGGTCCATCCCTTTGTGTCCATTAGTGCTTGTTTTATGAAACTGAGTGCATGTATTACTGTTTTCATTGTTGTGATCAAAATTTTTTTTTTGAAAAAAGGAGAGATCTTATTTTGGCTCATGGTCTGAGGGTATACAGTCCATCAAGGAGGTCACTGCATAGGGAATGTGAGGTCACATTACATCTATATTCAGGAGGTAGAGAGAGGTGACAGTGTCCAGCATACTTTCTCCCCTTCTCCATTTTACTCAACCCAGGACTCCAGCGTAGCAGGAGAAGGGGGTTACAAATGAGAACACCTCAAGTAAAACCTTACAAAATGTTGTGGATGGAAAAAAAAGGCTGGCAAAGAAGAAAGCTGAAGCACATCCCATGTTTATTGGCATAGAGATGGACTAACTACAGCCACTAGGAGAAGCACAGGGATACTCCAGAGTGTGTGCAGGTGACCTGTGGCACATTACAATCCTAAAGCACATACCCTGGGAGGATTTAAGATGCTAACCAGACATGAAATGCATGAAGATGTGTGTAGAACTACATGTAACTGATACTACATATGCAAGATAGCCTGTGCTAAAGTTGGTGAGCCAGAACCTTGTGCTACATGATATAAGACCTTCCCCATACTTTATACAGTGAGCATGCTAAAATCATACAGGAAAAGCAGACCTAAGAACTTAGCAGCTATCCCAGACTGAGGAAACGATGTGTGACTTCATCTGAGTTCCAGAAAGAGGTAGTGCCTGGCATTTTACATGGAGCTGGCCCTCAGTGACCACCCAGGATGTGCATCAAGCGACTGACAGGCTGATAATTCACAACTGTTTCAGGTATTTCAGCTCAGTTCAGTCTGTATTGTTGACATGTTACACTCAAACTGGCACCTGCTCATCCACCTCCTCTAGGTCTGGGTACTAGCTCGTTGTGTGTCAACTTGAGCCAGAGTCATCAGAGAGGAAGTAGCCTCAGCTGAGGAAATGCCTCCATGAGATCCAGCTGTAAGGCGTTTTATTAACTAGTGATGAATGAGGGAGGGCCCAGCCCACTGTAGGCTGCTGGTTGGTGGTCCTGAGCTTTATACGAAATAGCATGAGCAAGCCATGGGAAGCAAGCCGGTAAGCAGCACCCCTCCCTGGCCTCTGCATCAGCTCCTGCCTCCAGGTTCCTGACCTGCTTGAGTTCCTGTCCTGACATCCTTTGGTGATGAGCAGCAATGTGGAAGTGTAAGCTGAATAAACTCTTACCTGCCCAACTTGCTTTTTGCTCCTGATGTTTTGTTGTAGAAACAGAAATCCTAACTAAGATAATCTGCCATCCATCTATCCACCCTTTTGTTCATATGGACCTGGTCCTTCCCTTTTGTCTCTGTATCTGGTCTCAATACTGACTATGAAGCCTGGCTCTACAATAGCCCTACCAGGCACTTTAGCACAGCTGTTCTTAACCTTTTTACAGGGGTCTCCTAAGACCATCAGAAAACACAGATACTTACACTGCGATTCATAACAGCAGCAAAATTATAGTTATGAAGTAGCAATGAAAATAATTTTATGGTTGGGGCATCACCACAACACAAGGAACGGTACTCAAGGGTCATAACATCAGGTAAGGCTGAGAACCGCTGCTGCAGCAGATGCCACAGCTCAGGTTGGCTTGTTGTCAGTATAGATTTATATTTACCAGTTTCCGTGCGTCTCAGGATGTCTTAATAAAGTTCTCGAAGTCTGCTGTGGCTCCTTAGCTCAGGGGAGCCATTCTATAACCAACATGTATCGCACATATAAAGAAAGAAGCATTTGCTGTGTGATGTGTAATATGTGATCGGATAGTTCATCTTAATAATAAAAATTGCAACAAAAGAACCTATGCTCACCCCAGCCAGGACTATCAAGAAAAGTTGATGTGTCTGGCAAATTGCTGCCATGGAAACTATGGTCCCTTGTGAATTTATTGTTACTCAATACATCCTGACACTGTGGAAAGACAAATGTGTTCATCTATGTTTTGACATAGTGTACCCAGATGTTTTTTTCGTGAAGCAGGCAATTGGGCATACATAATGATGGAAAGCACACTTTAAATAGGTGTTTAAATAAATACAGGCTGACTCTAATCCTATGCAGAGTAGTTAATTTTCTTTTTTAAAAAGATATATTTATTTATCATTATGTATACAGTGCTCTGCCTGCATGTGCACCTGCAGGTCAGAAGAAGGCATCAGATCACATTATAGGTGGTTGTGGGCCACTGTGTGGTTGCTGGGAATTGAACTCAGGACCTATGGAACAGCAGTCTGTGCTCTTAACCTCTGAACCATCACTTTAGCCCATAGTTAATTTTCTTTAATAGTTTAATTCTTAAAATTGTATATATATGTACATATAATTATATATATATATATATATATTTGATCATCACAGTTTGCAGTTTAATCTTCAAGGAGGTAAAGAAGCACTAAAGAGCACTGCTGAGAATGCCAATCATCCATCACCATCAGGGTCTCAGAACAAGAGGACACAGCGGATGCTGAAACACAGAAGCATAAATGCTGATGTGACTGGCTTGTCTATATTTATGGAGGCAGCACAAAGTAATTACAGCACACATAGTTTAGGAGAGAGAATTGCCCACCCATCTCTATTTCCCAGTTTCACTCTCTTTAATCCTCCTTCTCTTAGAGATGCTGAAGTATCTGCAACAAAGCCAGCAGAGAACAGTCAATCATGAGCTCTGAATGTAGCCATGAGAATCAGACAGTAGGACAACAGACAGCCCCGAGCAGCCAGTCACCTTGGTTATGGGTGCACATCACTCTGTGACCTCTCACCACTCCTGGGGTGACTCCTCACTAGTGTGGCCCTATGCTCTTAACTGCCAAATTGTAGTCATCAGGGAGAGTGCTTGATGTGTTTGCAAATTCCCTAGTATTTAAAGCATCCTGAGCCCACCATCCTAAAGCCTTCACATTAGGACATTTTGCTCATCAACTTGCCTTTTAATTTATTTGCTCTTTTAAGCAAAAACTTATGCCTGACCAATGCCTAACCTTGAGGTATTGCAATAGATGCTGCTGTTACAAAGAGAAATGTGATACTAAGAAATTCATCAAACTAACTGCCATTTACTGTCACATATCGTCACAAGAATAGTAGAGAGTAAAATTGGAGCATAGAGGACTTTTCATAGAAATTTGACTGAAAGTCACATGTATGGCATCACACCCAGGAATGTTTTACACACACACCCCATGCACACAAATACTTACCAGTTTTCCTTTCGCAACACTTCAAATCCTTCATTGATATTTTTAAAAGGCAGCCTATGGGTTATAAGACTATCTATGTTGAATTTTTTTAGCATGTAGTCAGTTGCTAATTTAGGGATGTCGTCTCTGGTTTTATAGTCTGTAGGCAGAAAGGACGAAAGTAATAGGATGTTGATGGATGCAGTAAGCCATTCCCCCATTGGTCCATTACCCAAGTGTCAAAGCAGTTTGTTGCATATCAGAATCCAGTCACTGACAATTATGATTGCCCAGGGCATAGGAGAGTCCCTCTAGCTGATGCTTTCCTGGCTATATGCGAGGTACCTCCAGCTCTCCCTTGTCTTCAGGGCACTAACCATTTCATTCAACACCCTCTAGCTGATTGGTCTGGGTTGCCAGTCTCATTTCATTCAATACTCTGTGACTAACTCATATCAAATCATCTGGAAGGTGAACATTATAAGGAGTAGTTAGTGTTCTGAAAACAAAGGAGATCTGCTTGGCCACAGGCTGTGATCATGGTTGCATTGAGTCTATACTTCTGTCCTTTTCTTTTACAGAGGAAGAGAAAACATATAAGCACAATCTCATTTGAAATCATATACCCAATTGAACCTGCCTGGGTCCTTTGGGTGGGCAGTCAGTGCTCTTAGCCACTGATCCATCTCTCCAGCCCCATTAGTTCTTCTTTTAAAAATTTTTTGGTTAGTTTTATTCATTGGTAAGTATGATACAACCAACTGTGAGGCTCTGGTATACCTCTACAGCATGCTCTCATGCCTCTACACATGCACACACAGACTTGATGTTATAAATAGCACCAGGTGAAACACACAGCACAGCAAGAAGGCACCGTGTTTGGGAATAATGTGTTTGTAGGTTTCAACTTTGGGACTGGAGCAGCTGGCAAAAATAAAGGTACAAAATTGAGTTTTGGAGATCTGGCAGCCAGGTACAAAGCTGGTCAATCCCAAAACCTGGAGATAAACACACTCACTTTTCCAGCAATTGTATGGAATTCTAGGGTCCTCCTAAAACCATGGAAGAGCCTGGAAGGAAAGAAACCACAAAACTCGGAGGATATCAGTCTCATGAGAGGAAGGCTGCTAAGACTCTCGTCTGAGGACAAGAAGAGAGTTTGAGGCAGTGACCTAGTGAGGGCTTGCTGTTCTTGCCACAGTGGAGTCCTGTGTGCTGAACCAGAAGACTGTACGTGATGGCTCTTAGCAGCCATAGACATGGGTCTGAACCCTGTGGCACACCATTGAGGTCATCTTGGCTATACAAAGCCCATATCTTCCTATTTCATGTGAGTTTCAGTTTCCTTTTGTTCTGATAAAAACATCCTGACATGGGCTGGAGAGATGGCTTACTGGTTAAGAGCACTTGTTTCTTTTCCAGAGGACCTGGGTTCAATTGCCAGCCTTCACATGGCTATTCACAGCCATCTGTAACTTCAGATTCAGAGGATCCGATACCCTCTTCTAACCTTCGAGAGCACCAAGCACACAAATGAAGTACATACATACATGCTGGACACACACACACACACACACACACACACACACACACACACACACGAAAAAAATGAATAAAAAGTTATTTTGACAAAAGCAAAAGAATGCTCTTTTTCTTATAAGTTAACCAAGCACAGGTTTTTGTTTTTGACTGTAACAGAAGATGGACAAAGATAAATGGTTAGCTATAAAGAAAAAGCTGAGTCATTCTCAGCATTCAGTAACTGCTTATGGTTTAGCGTGGGGAGCTTTATAAGTTACATATGTGGGGACTGACTCGGACATGGACTCTGGTGCTCCATATGTGACCATCTCCCCTTGGTGGGGAGGCCTGGTGGCACTCAGAGAAAGAATAAGCAGGCTACCAAGATAAGACTTGATAGCCCATGACCATATAGTGGGGGAAGAGGTCTCCCTCGGTCTTAGACCTAGGGGAGGGGAATAGGGTGAAAGTGGGAGGGAGAGAGGAACGGGAGGATACAATGATAGGATAACAATAGAGTTATAATCTGAATAAATTAATTAAATAAAAAAATTAAATAAGTTATATCATTCTTGAGTGTGTATGAAAGATGAACTGGGCATAGTAGAAGGCTGGTCAGTGGAAACAGTCTCTCTGCTGTGTGGTTAAGTAGGCTACTGACCCAATTCATATTCAACGTAACCGAAAGTGTGCCAAGAATAATTGAGAGGGTGGAAGATATCCAAGCCCACAAACAAACACACTCTGCCACCAAAGCAAATCCAAACTACTTCTTATCTTTAGCAGTACCAGTGTTTTCTTGGGGCATGAGCTAATGTAATCAACACTTTAAGTAATGGCTTATTTTCTTGCTTATTTTGTGTCACTTTATTTGCTAAATGCTTAACTTTGCAAATTTTTCCATTTAGTTCTCCCTCTAGGGAGCAGTATACACCAATGGGATTAAGGAGTCTGAATGACTTGCTTAAGGGCAATGCCCATTGAGAATTCTGAGAGCAAAGGCTAAGTTTTTTGGCTCCATACCTTAAATTAACCAACCATCCATCAACAGTTAATCATCAATCTTGCTTGAGCATTCTGGCTATGGTCAGGGCAAAAGATAATATTAACTGTGCTATATAATGATAAGGCAAAGCTAGTCATATGTGCTTGCTTACATTTATTTACTTTCTTTTTAAGCAGGTTCTCCCACTGTTGCCCTGGCTGCCCTGGATCTCACTATGCAGATCAAGCTAGCCTCGAACTCATGGAGAACCATTTCCCTCTGTCTTCCTAGCAGAGGGATTAAAGCACATGCTACCACATACATGACAGCAAACTGACTCCTCAGTCTTCCAGTCCCACTAGCCGTATTCCAAGTTTTCAATATCTACATGTGGCTAGAAGTCACTGCATAGACAACATGGCCTCAGAATGTTTAACATTGAACAGGTTCCCTTGGACAGGTTAGTCTTGGAAACAGATTGGGTATGACTATGAGGTTAAGGAATAAAATCTGTAGGTATTTAAGGAAAGAGAGAATGAATTGTGATCCTCATTATAATGAACTATTTTGTTTTAAGATAGAAAACTAGGCAATTATTAAGGTGAGAACACAGGGGCTAAGCCAGTGATATATTCTTCTATTCTAGTCTTGGCCTGTATGGGAGAGTGGTCCATACACTATCCATGGCTTGTCACCAAGTTCAGAAAGTCAGTGTTCCAATGGATTCCAATAGATCTTATTAGTGTTAAACTAGTAGTCTGTTTGCTTCTACAGAGAACACACTTTCTTGGGATTTAGAGAGGGGACAGGGTCTTTCTGTGTATGCCTAACTGCCTGGAAGTCACTGTGGAGTCCAGGCTGGCCTCTACCTTGTGTCATTCTTCCTACATCTGCATCCCAAGTGCTGAGAGTGTAGGCACGAGACACCATGCCTGGCCCACCTTTGCTATTTTTGGTACACTGTCTTCTACTTCTTCCCTTGTTTCCCTCCACGGAGCACACAGGGTACTTAGGGTTTTGGAGAGAGAGAGAGAGGACATTGGAAAGCCTACCTCCCATAATAGAAGATTTCAGGGTTCTCCCAGGGAGAAGCACCATCGGATCAAAAGAGAGCTGTGAGTCTGAGGGAGCTACTCCCATAATCACACACACCCCATAGCTCACATGGCACGATTTCAAAGCCGTGACCTAGATGCAGAAGCAGACTGGTTAATATCTCAGTAGCATTTCCATTTACAGGTAACTTGTCACTGGCCTGCTGCAAATGAAGATATCCTAAAGAGGCCCATGTGGCTTTCGAGCTGACCAGCAGACTACTGAAACAAATAACCTCAGAGAAGTGGATACTTTCCCATGAATCTCATGCTAGGAGAAGGAAAGGGTACCAACCAGAGAGGGAACTTGTCTCCGGAGAATGGTTTTTACACAGTTCTAAGACCTTGTCAGATTTCCTTCAAGATGAGACTGAAGCCAGACAAGGACTGGCCAAGGGTAGGTAGGACCACACCTTGAGCAGGACACTTAGATATGTATATCTGTTTAAACTTTGCCCTCACTTCAGGACCTGGAAGATAGATTTGGGGGCTTCTCTGGGTCCTAGTGTCCCTCTTCTCAATGTAGCCACATTGAATAAATATCCCTTTTATGTTTTCCACTTTCAATTTGTCTTTTTTTAAAAAATTGGCTTTATTGACGATGGGTAGCTAGGTGTGACTTGGGGCACCGTTTGTATCTCCCAAGTTTGATAACAATACTAGTGTGTCCTTTCAGGGAGGATGTGGAAGCTACCCCATGATCAAACAGCATGGAATTCGTTTACTACGATGCCTTGAGTAAGTTGTTTAAATTCACTGTGTTTAATAATCTCAAGCTTTAAAATGAAGACAGTGTCATTAATTATCTAGAAAGACTGATCTACAAATGGGATAGAATAGGCTAATAGCTCAGCACATCGATGTATTCAAAATGCTACCTAAAAACAGATAGCCCCTTCATCAGGACTGGGGTGGGCAACTGTGCTAAGGATGCTAGAGGCTCTTGCAACAATTTGCAACAATCCTCCCACATAAAACAAGTCACGGTAAATTCCTGTCTCTCTGAGGTTACTGTGTTAATGAGCTGTGTCCCCACTGTGCCCAAGATACATACCATGGTTTCAAGGAGTCCGATGGCCTCAAAGGCAAAGTCAACTCCAATACCTGTCATTTCCATCACCACCTCATGAACAGGCTTTTTGAGCTTGTTAGGGTTGAGACACTCAGTGGCGCCCAAGGCTCTTGCCCGAGGAAACTTCTGCTCATTGATGTCAACCCCGATGATTCTAGAAGCACCAGAGGCTTTGCAGGCTATGACAATGGCACAGCCAATTCCTCCGAGTCCCAAAACCAAACAGGTGGAGCCAGCAGTGACCTGAAGTTCCAGAGGATAAACTTTTGTTAGGCTTCCAAAGGAGGAAATACATGAGGGGAGAAACTCTTTGGTTTTGTCCATGATGGAAGGAAGGAGCCTTCCAGGTATGTGGCTCCCTATTTACCATGTAGACAGTCAGTGAAAAGAACTCAGAAAGGACACAGACATTCTTACCTGTGCTGTGTTAAATACAGCTCCAAAGCCCGTTGGCACCTCACAACTTATAACACAGACTTTATCCATAGGAGCATCATCAGCAATCTTTGCCAGTGAGATTTCATCTACCACAGTGTATTCTGTGAATGTGCTGGTCCCGTAAAGATGATAGATTTTCTTCCCTTTGCAGGTAAATCTGCTGGTTCCATCCAACATTAATCCAGTTGGAGAGAGAACACTGCTCACACAGAGCAACAAAAAAAAGAGAAATAAAAAGACCTTATGAGGCGACCCCTGTCCTGAGGGAAGCCAATGAGGTTAAGAAGTCAAAGAAGTTGAAACTAACTTTTCTTTCTCACAGACATTGCCCCGTGGGTGCAGGCAATAGATGCATTTTCTGCATTCTGGAAGAGGGAGCACTAAGACTTTATCTCCTGAGGAGAAAGAATAAAGACAATTATGACCAACTTAGGGTAGACCTGAAATACAGTTCCCACCACTGGGAAATGTTCATAGCAGATGTCATCAATTTGTTAAAGAAGAGTTGCATGTAGCACTGTATTTGATTGTAATGATCATTTCACCATGGGATTAAAAAAATCAACTTTAATATAAATAGACCTGTAAGATTAAAAAAAAGAATTTGAATATTAACATCTCATGACATTGAGATTCAAAGGTAAGAGACAGCTATGTCTAAAAGTGACATCAGTATTTGTGGTATATAAGGCTTGTCTGTTTGGCTCAATGTTCTAGGAGAAAAGTATACATACTGTGCAGACAGTCACTGAAAAACTCAGAAAGAACTAAGAAAGTCCTTAGTATACACTCACTATTTATTGGAAGAGTAAATTATACCTGAGTTAAATTAGAATCAGGCCTCATTGTGAGGTGCTATTATGTTAGAACTTGAGGAAAGGCAACCTGTACCCTTAATCCTATTCTGTCGGTAAGTAGCTAAATTAATCAAACAAGGGAATTGATTTCTTTTCAGATCATCTATTTCCTCATACATGACTGAGATCAATCTGTGCCCTGCCCTGAGTTACTCCATATAATGTAAAACTGTTTTTTTCCCAGACTAATTGCCCCAGAAAACTTGACTCCATTTTGAGAGCAGAGACTGATGACTCTGCTCCTTGGTGAACATAAGACAGATACCTACTAGTAGACCTCACCTCTCACAGACATCATCTGGTAGACCTCACCCCCCCCCCCCCCCCCCCAGACATTGCTTGGTAGACCTCACCCTCATGAAGCCTCAATTTATTTTCAATTCTTTCAGTTTCTCAGCTTCGTCTCTTAGGTCCCTTGAAATTCCTTGCCTCTGCAACCTACATTTGTACCCCTTCTGTAGCCCTCACCCTCAGCACACAAACAGATGTATTTACTGTGTCACATGTAACATGTGATGAGAGTTAACATTAGAAACTAGGATGTGAATAAAACAACTTATTTTTGCCTTAGCCAGTGCTAGGTGCCAATCAGGAATGTCTGGCACATTGCTGCCAACAAAACTGCTGTACTAGGAGGACTTACTATTACGCAGTACATTCTGACAACATGGAAAGACACAAATATGTTCACCCGTGTTTCTCACATAGCATGCTCATCATATATAGAAAGGAAAACAAAACAAAAAATCTGTGAGAAACTTCTTGTTAGAATAATGATATTAAGTGTTTGAAATAGGAAAGCCTGTAGGGTGGGGCAAGTGAAAACAAATTCTAGAAGAAAATCTTACAGATGATGCTGTTGTTGCGCAACTGAAGAGATTAGTGTGTGTGTATATGTGTTCGTGTGTGTGCATATACTCATGTGCATGTATGTATAAAAATGCCCTTTAACCATCCATATTCTATGTTTAACAATATTGTGATACATTGTATATATTGTGACTCTTAGTTTAATTTTGGGTGGACTGGTGTGAGATAATGTCCATAGAAATGACTGGAGAAGAATTCTCCTTTAGACCCTTTTAGTAAAACACAACATTGGAAGAATATAAATATTCTATTTTTCTGTGCTGGGAATTGAGCACAGCCTTGTGCATGGTAGGCAAGTGTCACACCCCTGAATTCCATCTTCAGCCTGGGATCCTGAATCTCAGGTTGCCTGGCTCTTCTACATGTGGTGAATGACTGAAGTTCGATGGTTTCGTCAACATATGATGAGCTCTGGTACCTCTATGTTACCTCAGGAAAAGAGTCAGAGTGGGAATTAGGAAAGGACTTGGTGCCATATTGTAAAGAATGGACTCCGCCTCCAGATGGAGATGGACCCTTGTCCCCTGCCTTAAGAACTAATATGCAGGGCATGGCTGGGACCTGGCTAGGAAGCAGCCCCAGGAAGATGGGTTCACCTGAAGGTAATGCACCCTTCCTTTCCAGAATGCCTGACACATAATGCCATCCCTACCAACCTGCTGTGAGGCTAGCGTCTGCTTCCCATTCTGAGGCTGCCTTGAAAGACCTGCTTCTTCTTCTCTCAAATGCTCGCCATAGTTTATGCATCCTCTTACACTCTGTAATTTAACAATCTGCGCTTCACTGCTCTTTATTCTAAAGCTCCCTTCCTGGACTTGTGGCCGGCTGTGGCCAGGGGCTGACCCCCATGCCCAGTGCCTTCTCTTCCCCACACCTAGATGACATCGATACCATGTGCA
Source organism: Acomys percivali (assembly GCA_907169655.1). Classification (NCBI taxonomy): domain Eukaryota; kingdom Metazoa; phylum Chordata; class Mammalia; order Rodentia; family Muridae; genus Acomys; species Acomys percivali. The sequence continues at coordinate 89,801,739 of OU015753.1, read as the reverse complement.
GTCACCTACCTGGCTTTACAGTAGTTACGCCATGTCCAATACTCTCCACAATGCCAGCTCCCTCATGGCCCAGGATGGCAGGAAGTGGCACTTTATTTTTCCCTTCCAGGATGTGGTTATCAGTACCACAGATCCCAGAGGATATAATCTGAAAGGTGATTAAATAATTGGAGATAAAATGCCTGGTGACAGAAAGACGAGCTCACTTGTGTTCTCACTGATATGTGCATCCTAGCATTGGCCTTTTAGTTTTGCTTGTTTAACTTGGAGTACTTGCAGAGTCAGGTTTACCGGTTGTTGTTATTTTTTTTTAATCAGCTTGGTACAACCTAGATATAACTGGAAAGAGAGGATATTAATTAAAAAATTTTCTCCAGCAGATTGGCCTGTAATGAAGTCTGTAAGGTATTTTCTTGACTAATATTTGAGGTGAGAGGGTTCTGTTCATTGTGGGCAGTGCAATCCTTCCTGGCTTGGAAGTCCTGGGTTTTATAAGAAAGTCGGATAAGCAAGCCATGAGTGAGCAAGCCAGTAAGCAGCATCCTGGGTGGCTTGTTTCAGTTCTTGCCTTGAATTCCTGAGTTTCCTCAGTGATGGACTGCAATCTGAGCATTGTAAGATGAAGTCAACCCTTTCTGTCCCAAGTTACTTTTGGCTGTGGTGTTTTATTACAGTAATATGAATCCTAACTAATATACCAGGAAAATGAAAAGGAGCCACTAGGAGGAGAGAGAAGATGTTTTAAAGGAGAAGGAATAGCAGGACACAGGTGAAATGAGAGGAGCACGTAGAGGGAGATGGGAAAGTAGGGCAGAGTAGGGATGGGGCAGGGCTAATTAACACTAAGGATATTTTAAAAAGCCATATGGAAACCTACCATTTTATAAGCTTCCTGTGTGTGTGTGTGTGTGTGTGTGTGTGTGTGTGTGTGTGTGTGTGT
>OU015753.1:89768272-89779061 GCA_907169655.1 Acomys percivali | reverse complement strand
ACACACACACACACACACACACACACACACACACACACACACACACACACCCCAAATATATTACAAATAACACAAATGTAATTGAGGTGCAGTCAAAACACTACACTAGACCGCTCCATGGGTAGGAAGAAGTCTATTGGGGGTCACGCTGATGGGACTGCCTCAGAGAGCAAAGGACTACAGTTTGGTGGGGAAAGCCTCATCAGTTTTGGGGGGGGCAGGTAGCCAGGGGAGGTGGGTGGGGGCCAGAAGTTTGGGGACTTTGAAATGATACAGGCTGTTTGGGTTAATCAGGAACTAGATACGCTTTACTTTTGGGGGTGGAGAAGGGAAGTAGCTGCTTTGCTGATGAACAGAAACCTGCCTCATGAAGTTGCTGACAAATGCCAAGTTTAGGTTTCTGTTTACTGGATAAGACTCTTTCTGTTTAGCTGGTAAGAATCCGGCCTTGGTTAGGGCCAGGCTGTCATCCGTTGGCAGCAATGATGTTTTGGGCCCACTTTGTGAGCTAATAACAAATACCTGGCTCACCTTGGCTGAGTTAACAGCAGCGCCGTAGCCAGTGGGGACACCATAGCTTATGAGACTAACTTTATCCATAGGAGCTGCAGCATCAATTTTTACCACTGTGATCTCGGGCTCAACAGTGTACTTGGTGAATGTGCTTGTACGGAAAGAATGGTAAACCTTCTGTCCCTGGCAGGAAAATCTACAGGTCCCATCCAGCGTTGTCCCAGAACAAGGAAGAACGCTGTCCCATAGTGATGCACACAGAGACCCGCGTGCAGGCACAGACGTAAGGAATTGAAAAGCGAGAAGCAGTCACCGTGAGGCACACACAATGTGACTTGATGAAAGGGCAAGGGACAAGTCTACTAACTCTTGCTTGACACAGAAGTTTCCTTTGGGGTGCAAGCAGGAGTCACATTCTCTACACTGTGGAGTGATGAGCATGAGGACTTTATCCTGTATAGAGGGAGAAAATGGTAAATCAATAAATTTGAAATTATTCATGGAATAAAAATGCAATAAAACCCTCCCTGCTGTCTTTCAAACATGCTATGGACAGATAGCGGCAATGTGACACCCAGGGTTATTTTAAAGCGTACGATTGTTTTACCTGGTTTCAGATCCTCCTCATTTGAGCAAATGGTAAAGGTGAGGTCTGCTGGATACATACTTGTAGGACTGATTTTTTCTACTTAGGAAAAAGAACAAGAGAACCAGGAAGGTGCCTCAGACTCATCTGGTCTAATTCTTTTGCTTTCCATTTTAAAAACTCAATCCCTGCCCCCCACCCCGCAAAAAAAACAAAAAACAAAAAACAAAAAACAAAAACAACAACAACAAAAAAAACAACTCAATCCCTTGCTGGCTGTAGCCTGTTTATGGCAGCCCAGCCATGTCAGAGCGTTCTCTGGCGTCTTCCAGGCCCACTCCACCCTGACATTCAACAAGCCTTTGGCACACTAGTTTACTTGTAATGAATTATAAGCTGTGCCTACTTCCGAGAAAAAGGTTCTGACTCGCATACTCTCCTTAGCTGTAAAGCCACAGAGCTCGGGAGAGGAGCTGGATAAAGTCTGGGTCTTGGATCAGCTCGCATCCTTGAGGTTTAGAGTGGCAGACTGAGTGGCATGGGAAGATGATTGACCTACTCACTCATCACAGACTCTGGAAGACTCAGCCAGGGTCTACAGTGTTGCCTCTGTACTGGCCCTCATGGATGATTACCGTATAGGAAAACTCCTTAAGATGGCATTAGAGATCATCTTTACATTTAGAGAAAGCAGACTTTACCTTTATTAGCACTACAAGTTTCTAGGTAGCAGATCTCAGATCTGGAAAAAGTTCTAACTACCCTATCCTTTCAAATGCTTCTTATTGTTTCCCATAAGATTCCCCACGGGAAGTCTCTAGCTAAAGAGGAGGTAGGCTGTAAGCTCTCTTATTCATACTGCATTCTGGGAGATGAGCGTTCAACCCTTTACTTTTGAGCTTCTTCCTTGATCTACAGTATGCATCGTATAATCCCCATTCGTTTTGTGAAGGCACTTGACAGCCACCGATGGCCTCACTATGCACTTTGTTTTTTTTTTTGTTTTTTTCATTCGTTCTCTGTCTGCCGCTGGCCCCAAGCTATAGGTCTTCTAAATCACCATAATCTATGAGTGATTGCTCACTCGCTGCGGTCCTTTGAGGCATGCTAAGGATAATAATGTGAAGATCCTTCAGGATGCAACCGAGGAAGGTTCATTGTCCTGTCATGTACCTTTCAAGCAGTACATTCTAGTTGGTTAAAACAGTCACTTGTCAGACACCCCAACTTTGGAGTGGACACTATTCTAAAACATTCTGGGGGATCAAGACATAGAAGTAGTTCTTTTAAAAAATATTTTATTAATTTATTCACACTACATCTCAATTGTTAACCCATCCTTTGTATCCTCCCATTCCTCCCTCCCTCCCGCTTCCCTCCTACTCCCCTCCCCTATGTCTGTGCTTTCCTATATACAAATGACAAACATGCAGAGGAAGAAATTAGGAAAACCACACCCTTCATGATAACCACAAGCAATATAAAATATCTAGGAGTAACTCTAACCAAGCAAGTGGAGGACTTATTTGAAAAAAACTTTAAATCTCTGAAGAAAGAGATTGAAGATGACATCAGAAGATGGAGGGATCTACTTTGTTCGTGGATCGGGAGAATTAACATAGTAAAAATGGCCATCTTACCAAAAGCAATTTACAGATTCAGTGCAATCCCTATCAAAATATGTACAAAATATTTTGAAGATATTGAAAGATCAATTCTCAACTTCATATGGAGAAACAAGAAGCCCAGAATAGCAAAAACAATCCTATACAATAAAAGATCCTCCGGAGGAATCTCCATACCCGATCTCAAGCTGTACTATAGAGCAACAGTAATTAAAACAGCATGGTACCAGCACAGCAATAGGCTGGTGGATCAATGGAATCAAATTGAAGACCCAGATATGAATCCACACACATTGGGTCACTTGATTTTTGACAAAGAAGCCAAATCTATTCAATGGAAAAATGATAGCATCTTCAACAAATGGTGCTGGTATAACTGGATGTCTACATGTAGAAAAATGCAATTAGACCCATATTTGTCACCATGCACAAAACTCAAGTCCAAGTGGATTAAAGACCTCAACATAAAACCAGAGACATTAAATAGAAGTAGTTCTTAAGATTAAGGACCTTTCAACCAGCTTAGAGCTTTTTTGCTCTTATATCAACCTTTATCTGGCTGTGGGTAGAGACTCGGGAACTGTTCTCCATACCCTCTGTTTGCCAGAAAAGCGGTGACAGAGGTGTGACTCTTTGGATTCTTGGATTCATTTGATAGCATGATACCTCATTAACCAGAAGACTCTGGAGGCAAACCCAACTTGTTTTTCTGCCGAACACGCTAACAGTGCAGGCGGAGCCCCTCCTCCGTGCATCAGCAGTGCCTGATAGGCTCTTCTGAAAGCATTTTGTTTCCCATAGTCTACCTGGTTTCACGGAGTTAACTCCATCACCAACACTCTCCACAATTCCTGCTCCTTCATGACCCAGAATTAAAGGAAAGTTCACGGAGAGGTCTCCTTTCAGCACATGGTCATCAGAACCACAGATCCCTGAAGCTATCATCTGCTTAGAAATGAAGTGACCAAAAGACAACGGGTTTATGATATTTTTTTCTCTGTCTTTTGAGACCCAGTGTTCAGTTTTGTTTTGTTTGGTATGAATGATCTCCCTTGCTCTCTAAAACAGCACTCAAATGTTTTACAACAATAACCTGCTCCTAAAAGAGAGATCCTCCTTTAAAAGGCCAGACCCCACTGCCTGAAGAGACCCTGACACGCCCCCCTGTAGCTTTCTCTGTGACAGCAGGCTGTCTGTGCTGTGACTTGGCAGCTCTCAGTGGAGAGAAGACGATCCTTCCATGTTCTCTGTCATGTCCACCATGTTGAAACAAATCATGTGCTATGAAACTTCCCATCAGTTGGAGCAGTGATACATGCCTGTAATCCCTGCACTCTGGGAGGCAGATGCAGGCGGGTCTCTGTGAGTTCGAGGCCAGCCTGGTCTACAAAGAGAGTCCAGGACACCCAAGGCTACACAGAGGTGTTCTGAGATGCTAGGGCTCTTACGCACGGAGGCCTAGGGACCGCTGGATCGTTGGGAGAATGCCTCTGAAGAGACTTTGCTCTGTGTCTGTGACACGAGTGGGTTCGCTGGCTGAGCACTTCTGCTGAGAGAGCTCTGCCTCTCATCACAGTGAGGACTAACAGGTCCTGGCTGAACACTTTCAAATCGTACCCTAGAATGAACCTTTCTCATTCTAAGATCATTGTCTTAGGCATCTAGTTATGGTGTCAGAAAACCAACACCACAGGCTGTTAAAGTCTAGTCAGTATGTCCCCAATCTTTAATACTTAATGGTTTTGTGAAATTTGAAGTGACTGGTTGAGCATTTGATTGGAAAGTGGCAAGGGACTTCGGATGAGTCTGTGTTTTTCTAGATGTTGTTTAAGCTCCGTGCAGTATGTGTTACGTTTTGGAAATCATCCATCTTAGAGCCCTTGCTGTTCATTCCTGGAAGATGGAGTTTGATTCAGTGCTACTTTCTAGATGGGTTTTCAGAGGCTAATACAATGTGTCAATGCATGAGCATAAATCAATGGAGCAGCAGTAATTAGTCTCTTAGTCACTGCATATGCACTGCCCTAATCTTTTATATCATAGGATGTGGGGACACATGCATGTTCCAGTCTCTCAGAAATTAAAAAAAAGAAACAAAAATATGACACTTAAAGCCTTTTGGACTGCATAAAATTACAATGAATAAAACACAATGGTCATAGGTAACATGTCTGCCAATACTTACAGTTAGCATGAATATGTGTACTTGCCTCCACATAGACATGCATACATGTACATAATTTCAAGTCTAATAAACAAGTAAACAATAAACTAGTAAGTAGATCTATTTTTTAAAAAAGGACTATATCCTCTGCCATGGCGGCACATGCTTATCTTCTCAGCACTCGGGAACTGGGCCATGGGTCGTGAGTTTGAGGACAACCTGAGCTATATATATCATGAGGTTCTGTCCCAAGCAAGGAGCCATCACTAAATAGTCACTAAAATTATGTACTCAGTTGAAAATCCTTTCCTTTTGCTAAGGAAAGTAGAGAGAGAGAGAGAGAGGAAAATGCAAACACGTGCTTATTTCATTTTCCCAGTCTAGGCTTACATATATTCTTAAAAAAGATTTTTTTTACTTTATGTGAATATGTGTTTTGTCTGCACTGGTGTCTGTGCACCGTGCACCACAGTGTCTGTGGAAGCCAGAAGACTTCATTCGATCACTTGGAGCTGGAGTTACAAGTGGCTGTGAGCTATTTCTGGGTGCTGGGAACAGAACCTGGGTCCTCTGGAGGAGCAGCCAGTGCTCCTACCTGCTGAGCCATCTCTCCAGCCCTGACTTCTGTTTTTTAAAAAGTGTAGCATCATTTTCTTTTGTCTTCCAAAGTGAAGGCTGGCCGACTTAAACTCACCCTTCTCCAGACTTTGGTGGCTCAACTTGCACTTCCTCAATTGAAGGAGGAGAATTTGCTGCCCAGGCAATGGCTGCTATTATTTGTAAAAATATGAAAGTCACAGGGAAAAAGCCAAAAATAAATAAATATAAATAAGTCACCTGCACTTTAAGTGTAAGCTGCTGCTAATTTGACAAATTTCCTTCCAATCTTTCAAAAATACTTTTATTTACAAATTTTTAATAATTTAAAGATGGACAAATTGTTCCTTATAAGATTTTTGCCACTGTCACCTTCTTTTCCTCCTCCTCTTCCTCCTTCTTCCTTGTCTTCTTCTAAAACAGTCACTATTTATTGAACCATTACCACTGACATGTTTACAAGAATTTCTCTTGACTTTGAAGAAATTCATAGTCATAGTTTGAAATGACTGTTTTATTTGGGCATATTCTAATTTTCTTAATAATTGCCCAGATGTGGGAGTGTTTCTACTGTTTTTCTCTTACAAGGGGTGGTGGTGCTGTGATAAACACATTTGTTTATGATTTTTTTCCTCTGAGTTGGTTTGTTTCCTTAGGTTGATTTCCAAATCTCTTTACAGAAAGATAAAATCACTTGACTCACTCCCTGAATAATAAATAGTCTATGCTATCATTTATTTCATTTTACTTAGCATTGACTGTATCACTAAACAAAATATTGCACAAACAGAAAAACCCCACCATCTTCATTAGTATTTGCTCAGTGGTTATAGGAGTTGTAGACATCTTACTCATGTATTTGCAGACCTATTGGCATCTTGGTTCTTTTGTTAATGCAAAGGAATCCTTTGAACATCAAAGGAGTAACTTGTTGTCTGTCAGCTCGTCTTACAAGTTTTTCCTCTGCTTTTTAAAATATATTATTTTTTTATGGAATAATGCATGTTTTGATATGTTTGTTTATAAAAGTCTCTTCCTTTGTAATTTATCCCATGTCTATGGTCTGAAATTTCTCTGTGTAGTAACAAGTGTTTCTTTTCCTTTCTTTGAAACCTTTTTCAGTTTGACTTTTAAGCACTTAACTCATTTTATTGAAGATTATTTCATTGTATAATGTAAGGCTTGGGTCGAAATGCCTTGTCCCAGGGTGGCATGGTCACTGCTCACTTCTACTTTTTCTACTTACATTAGCACTGTAAGAAATAAGAAACTAAAAAACCAAATTCTTATCTTTCCAGGCTTTTCTGAGTATTTTTCTGTGTATTTTGGCAGCAGCTTCTTCCTCAAAGAATGGACTGGCTTTACCTTTAGATTTAGTACCCGGTGACACTAGCTTGGATAATTTGAAATGTGTTCCATTTGTAGGTATGACTTCAAGGACTTTGGGCTTCAGTGAAAGAGATAATATAGGATTTTTATCATATATTAAAAAAAGACACATGTCACAAGAATTTTCAAACTACAGGCATAGAAAATACCACTTCTGTCTGAGAACAACATAATTAAGGTAATTTGCTTTCACTCAAAACTTTTGTAAAGGATAACTTTTAGGGGAAAAAATTCCTTACTTCAAAAGCAAGATAATGCAAGACACTAAGTTACACAGAGCAATGTAAGGAAAGCAAGCATGAGAACGCTGTCATCCAGCTCTGACCACTGCTAACAGCATAGGGCAAGTTCTTCAGTCAAGACTCTAGGCATGCACTGTGTGTTCGTCTGACCACACGGAGCAGCCTGGGTCACAGTTTGATGTTCCGTGGAGCATGATGTGTAATGTTCAGGTGATTTTTACTGACCACTTCAGACTCAATGACTGATACATTGTACTGCAATTTCCTAATCTTTCCCAGACATTGCTTCTATCGGTCCCCTCTTTACCGTGATGCTGTCAATGTCCCCGAGAATATGTGGGGCTCTTTCACTGGGCCCAGTTTTCAGATCAAGGTGCCTCTGTAGCACAAAATATAGCATGTCAGCTTCGTAAGCTTCCGGATGAGGGAACAGGCGGATTTTAAAGCTTCTGCTACAGTGTTAGCAATTTATCCCTCGTAAACGTGTCAGAAACCCATTCTCCAGGCAGTCGTGGGAGACTTTCCCCATCTTGGGAAACTTCGAGTATTATTGTCATTAAAATTTGTTAATAGTCGAATCGGGGAGATGTGGAATCTAAACTGATGGCAGTGAAGGAGACACATGAGGCCACCACAAAGACACACACTTACCTTTCCCAAGCTGTCCTCCATGGTGACTTTCCTGCTTTTGTTTCTGTCCTTTGGTTCAAAGAATAAACTTTGATTCGGAAGCATGGAACCCTGGCCAAAGTATTTATAGGGTTCCTGGAACTGAAAGCCATAAAAAATAACTACACTGTCAAGGTGGAGGCTACGGGAGGGGGCGGCTGGTTGAGAGGATGTGTAAATGAAGGAATGAAAGGAACGTGAAAGAGAAGGAAAGGGTAATGAGGGAAGAGATTGACAACCAACTCTGACTGGGAGGGAATCAGCTTGAAGAGGAGGGAGGTGAAAGGCCAAGAGGTACTGTGGAAAAACAGAGAAGCACAGGCCAGGCAGTGTTGCTAATTAGCCAACAGAGCTTCTGGAGGAGCAATTACATAGGTGACATTGCCAAATGAACAGTAAAGACAGGGTTCAGCCCGGGTTGCCAGTAACAGAGGAATGAAAACGTCCAAGCTGTCACATAAATTATAACCCAAACGCCTGGGAAACGCGTTGTGAAAACGAGACATGGTAAAGATGAAGTAAGGCGTGATGAAAGAGTCTCACACAGGTAAGAATGCGGCCGCGGTGGTAGAACCTGTGTAAGAGCAAGGATCGGGTGTGTGTTCAAAACGGAGCTGAGCCAATCACGGTTAATCAAAATGAAGAGGTCACACTGACAACGGGGAGGAGGAAGATGCTCGAATTCGTGAATCTGGTTTCTCTTTCTGCTGAATGAGTGAATACAAAACAGAAGAGCAATTACTTAGTCCTCCTCCCTCCCGCCCATTCCCCCCCACCCCCCACCCCACCCCTATCCCCTGCTGTAAACTCTGGCTGCCCCCTGTGTCTGCCTCTAATTCACATCTGTTAGTCCCATCTGCCCAGCATGCGTCGGGACCTTCTGTGATGAGACCTCTGTAGTCATTTCTCTTCTACCACCCAGGGCCTGTCATCCCCAGGGTGCATAGCGGCTGTACTGTGAGGGCATTTGCCGGGAGCAGGCGTGAGGCAGTGACTGGGGACAGAGGACTACAGTCCCTGGGCTCTGGGTGCCGAGACGGCCTGGCCTGGCAACAGATGAATCTTTGCACTCCAGCCAGATAGTTATATTTCCCTTGCACGGCTTTGTGTTTTCTAACAATTCAGAAAGACTCTCAGGGCATTTGGGGGACCTGCTTTTCCCTCCTGGACCAGAACTGGGATTAGGGTAGAGAGACCTACTTTACCTACATGAAACCTGACGGAAAGAATGCTCTTAGGTAGACATCCTGAGGCGTGCGCTTTAAACAGGGAAGCATCACCTTTCTGTACCCAGAGATGGTCCAAGAAGGGACTTTTAGGAATGAGGGATTGACACCTATACATTAAGTGGCATCGTGCTGTAGTGTCCCCATTCTCATACTTTCTGCATCCATGTTCCTACTCTTTGAATCTACATGTTGCCCATGTTCAGCAAAATTTCACGTCACGGACAGCAACCTAGGAAGAAAGGCCGTGCCTTAAGGCGATGCCCAGATGTGAACTTTTCACCCTATAGAGGCCTCATTGGGTTTTCTCACAGAACCTGGAACCTTAAAAAATAAATAGACTTTATATGTATAGCTGTTATGCATGTCTGTTCCCCAGTGCACGCTTAGTACACTTGGAGGCCAGGAGAAGGTACCAGGTCCCTGAGCACTGTTGTTACAGATGGTTATGAGCCACCATGTGGATGCTGGAATAGAAACCTATTGCTCTGGAAAAGCAACAAGTGCTCTTAACCACTGAGCTGTCTCTCCAGCCCCACATGGAAAATTTTTATTCTTTTCTTCTTCTTTTTCTTTTTTCTACCAAGAAATTTAGAGCTTGACTGGGCATGGGATTCAGAATCCTAAGAGATGATTCCAGGTGTGGTGGTGTTTACAGTGGACTCCTGACAGGCCCCACCCTCCCCACTCAGTGTGCTCCGTATTTGATGGATGCCAACGAGCCATACCATTTCTGGGACTCAGCTTCTGGGTTAGGCAAGTTGTCCCCAGGTTATACAAATTTGGCAGCTATCAGCGTATGGAAAAGGCAAAATGTTTGTCTTGGAAAGAGTGAATGTGAAAGAAAAAGTCACAAGGGCAGCTGGGAGTTGAACCTGAAACCTGCTCAGCTTCCACAGGACTTGCCCTCTCTGACATGAGGCAGGAAGATAGAGAGGGCAGACAAGAGGGCAATGCTAGCACTAGCAGACCTGTGTCCACATCTTACCATCATCTCCTACTTCCTGAGACTTAAGGACTGCAACCTCTTGATGAACAATGTCTCCTCTCAATAAAGGGGTGATATTATCTTAGCAATCACCTCATAGCTTTCCTTACAAGCACTAAGCCAGTTATCATACACAGATAATTAGAATCCTGCCTTGTACATAGGAGGCCTCTATGTAAATGTGCGTCATCGTCGTCATCGGCATTGTCATGTCTCTCAGAACATTCATTGCATTTTTTTCCCTCAGTACTGACTTGCTTTTGCTCTGTGGTAGGAAATATGGCCATGAAGAAAACACTTGATTCTTAAGTTTAACAACTTCAACCAGAGAGTTCTTACCTCTCTCCTCTTCAGCCCACAAAATGCAAGGAAGGCTCTCTTTTCTCTGCCCTGCACTTGCGTTGTAGATCAGGCTGGCCTTAAATACACAGAGATCTGCCTGCCTCTGTCTCTGCTGTGATTATAGAAGTGCACCACCGCACATGGCAAGGTGTTCTTCTTACTCCAATTAGGTTTAGGAAATCTGTGGGGTTGGGTAAGAATTTGACAACCATTGTGGCAGTCATGCAGATACCCCTGAGAAGTGAGAGTGAGTAGGAAAAGCTCTAGGGCAAATGATTCCACTGTCAATTCTACTCATGAAAGAAAAATGAAGCCTAAACTTTGCTTCAAAATACTACCTTTCCTTTGTAGATGCAATTAGATGAGGTCATTCCAGATCACAGTGTGCCTCTAGATGACATCATTCCAGATCACAGTGTGCCTCTAGATGGGGCCATTCCAGATCACA